>CM070648.1:34846180-35446180 GCA_036346575.1 Dendrocalamus sinicus | reverse complement strand
CCTCCGCACCAGGAAGCGGTACAGCTGCCCACACACAGATCGGGACGCCACGCCATTCAAAATCCAAATCCAAGCACGAATGGAGAGGCCGCCACCGGATAGGGGTGGAGGTGGGACGTACCTTGACGAGAAGCTTGAGGTAGACATCGTCCGACTTGGGCGCGGTGCGCTTGGTCTTCTTGTTCCGGCCACCGGCGACGAGGTCAATGCCCTGCGAGGAGAGGGGGAGATGGGTCAGCTCAGGTTCATGGTTACGGAGATGAGCGGCGAAAGGTTACCATGGCGGTGCGCGGCGGGAGTGCTTCGTCGGCGGCGGCGGCGGAGGGGTGGGTTCTAGGGTTTTGCGGGCGATACGAGAGTGAAGCTTATATCGGGGCTGGGTGGTGCGGTGGACTGGACCCGATTGGATTGGGTTTGAGCCCACAGGGTTTACTTACCGGGCTGGGTTGCGTCAGATACTCGGATGCTGCCAGGTTGACTCTTCTCGCCCTTTTTGTAAGAGAATGCTTAGTGCTCTCTTCATTTCTTTTTATTAGACGTATTTTGCTTAGACATGAAGATTAAGGAGTGTATAAAACCAAAATAATGGTATATAAACGTGACCATGTGTTCATGGTGTTAATGTCTTGTGAATAAAAAGGGAGGATAGTTTTGTGAGTGTTTACTCATAAATATTTTAAGAGAGAAGGAAGATTAATAAGGGCAAAAGAGAACAAAATCATTAAAACTGCATACACACCTTATATTTTGACAAAAACTAGTAAAAATTATAAGCCTTATATTTTGAAATGGAGGGGATATTAAAGGCTTGTTTGGTAGAGCTTCAGATTCTGATTTTTCATCATCTGTTTCTGATTATTCAAGAATCCACTTTTTTCATAATCTGGAACTGGCCCAGAGATGTGTTTGATAAGAGGTTAGCTCCCAAAACCTAGAAAGAAATGATTGGAGGCAAAAAGACTGTGCTGCCCTTGGTTATTAACACTTGTAGCCTATTTGTTACTTACTCCTTTCTATTTGTATATAAATTTCTAAAATTTCTTTACAAATGTCGCATCCATATAACATATGTTCATTTAAGCGACTGAATTGAAATAATTAACCTATCCCAGAAGGCTAAACACATTTCCAAATCTCAAATATAATCGAATAAAGAAAGAAGTAAATAGATATATTAATGCAGAAATTGGTACATTGTCAAATGTGACATTGTACAAACTAGAATACAGGAATCTTATTCTATACATTATTCTCAAATGATAACACACTATATCTAACATAATCTAGCTATACATTGGTCCATCATACTTCTGCTGTCAAGCTATACATTGGTTCAGCAGACCTGCAAGAAAAATGATGATCACACTTCTGTTGTCAAGCTATAGATTGGTTCAGCTGACCTGCAAGAAAAATGATGATCATATAAGTAAAAGTTGTATGCTTTAAAATCAAAGGATTTAGCAAAAGGTATATCACAATAATTTTGAGATGATATACAAGTCCCAGCATGGAAGTGCAAAGGATTACCTAGCACAAGATTGACATTGCCAATAACTTGATTTTTCAATCCAGCTTCACAAACCTGCATAAGTAGCATTATCTTTCAAAAAGTATGACTAAAAATATGTGAACAGACCGCTTTCACTAAGGAAATTAGAATCTTGTATTCATTGTAAAGTAAACACAACTTAATCTCACAAGAAAAAAAAGAAGCAGACAAAAACTAGTTTTTTACAATTCTAAGGAGTTTGCTCTGCATCACATAAACCGAAATACAGAGTCTTGGGAGATTTTTTAGAGGTGTTGGGAGTTGGGAAGCATAATTGATATCAGTAGATCATCTTACACGGCATCGATGTGAATCCATACTGCTAAAAAGCAAGAAATTTGAATGCGCAGATGTGGTTGGGGATGAAATTAGCACGGCACAGCAGTTGGAAACGAAGAAGCACACCATGACCGCATAAATGAAAACAAGGCATAATCTGGAAACTTAACTGCAAAGAGAAGGTGGAAACTTAACCCAGATCCAGGCAGGGAAACTTTTACTGGCCGATAATCAACCAAAAAGCAGGATTATCGGAGCCCCCTCCCCGCCGTTGAACTTTGTATCGGTTGAAAATTTTCGGTTTTGCATGGTTGTTGTCAAATACAAAAAAAATTCATAACCATTAATAATCATATCTGTGTGAGTAGCTGGTGGTAAGGCCTGTATGCTTCGGAACAGCTAGTCCAGGCTTCGAACCCTAGACACTGCGTTCTTTTTCATTTTTTCGTTTGAACTTCAAAAAAATTCAAATTTTGATTTGAAAATTTCGACCGAAATTTTCTGACCGTATCGGAGGTATCGCTAATTTCGAACCCCTCCGGTAAAATTTTAATTCCGGTTTTGAAAACCCTGGATCCAGCAACAAACTATCCCCTGAACACATTCTAAGCCAAAGATTTGCACACTCCAAGCCAAATACTGATATTTACGTACTACACATTTTGCTGCGGCAAGATTAGGGTTAGGGAGGTGGTAGGGGATGGTAACCTCGATGAGAGCCACGGACAAAGGGGATGACGACGTGGTTAGTCGGCGGCGTCGACATCGGGGGTCGGCCGTGTTGAGGTCGAGGGTCGATGGCGGTGTTCAGGTCGTGGGTCGACGGCGACATCAAGGTAGTCAGTGCGGGTCTTTGGAGATGATGAGGCTAGCGAAGGCAGGGACAAGAGGGGGTCAAGAGGGGCAAGGTGGGGGCGGGGGGCGAGCGAGGCAAAAGGTAGATGTCAAATTGCAGATAATTATCTCTAGTTTTAGAGATATTTTGTTTTGAGTGTGCTGATTTCTCATGAGAATTTATTTAAAGGTTGTTTCTCGTTGTTAATTTATTTTTACCTCTGCTCATCATGAATATTAGAATTCGGTAGTTTTAGAAAGCTAGGTGTTTAGTATAGTCCTACGAGATCTGAACAAGAAGCTAGAAGTAGGATTTATACCAAATAGGCCCTAAGCTAATAAGCTTCAACTTAAGCTCCTTCAAACAAGCCCTTCAAAATGAACTGAAGAGGAGATCGGATATTACTTGGATGGTCAAGATGCGTGGATACCCCTTCACTTAAGGAGATCTTAAGGCTAACAACGTTAAATGCTGAGTTACGATGAATCGACGGTGGATATGAACTCATACCCCTTCAATCACAATTGTGCGATGTAGAAGCAATAGAGTAATCAGTGTTTGCCGTTAAATGGTTTTCACTCAATGTAATGACTTTGTCGCTGTTAATCAGACTGGGCCAGATGCGGAAGATATAAGTAGCCGCCGGATGTAATGAGGGGCTATGTCCAAAAACCCTAACTATTTTCATATGCCATGACTTTCCCCAATTCATCTTCGTATCGTTTGTTCCTTTTCCTTCTCAATTTATTACCAGCAGCTTTGATTCTAGTTTCCATTCGGATTCCACATTGGGTCCTGACAAGGAGGGGTAGCGCGGCAGAGGGGTCACGAGAGGCGAGGTGGAGGACGGATTCGGCAGTGGGCGGCGGGGCTACTGTGAGGTGGACGGGGCTACGACGGCCATCGACATCACCGGGTATCGGCGGTGGCCGGCGGGGAGTTTGGGGGTTTGAGCAGATGGGGGTTTTCCCTGGAAAATAAATGCTGCCGTGCCGCCCATCTGTGTGGGCCTTGCTAACGCGCCATCAAGGAGGGCCTCGTGCTCAGTTCGCTCAGACCGCCCCAGCATAGTTTGCTGTCACAAAAATCAGCCAAGCCTTTTTGCTCCAACCGGTTTAAAATCCTTCTGCTTCCGGTTTAGAACATGTCGATTTCTTAATTTTAACTCTTTTGGCATTTTTTTATTTCTTTGCATTCTTTGTGATGATATGATAGTGTTTTTTATTTTTTCCTTATTTTTTTATTTTTAATTGAATGTCTTATAAAAAAACTACTTATCATTATACTATATTTTTCTAGTTGTTACAATATAAATTCAGTCAAAAGATAAAAACGGATAGCCCGATTGGAGCGGCCCCTAGGTAAATCTGTTACTCCTCGACAGCCATCCATCGAGTTTTGCTTCTGGGAATTGTACATGCATGTGCATGCACTTGTTTTCTTTTTTCTTTTCATTTAACTGTAGCTTGTTGCCAAATGTTATAGCAGGCCTTTTAGTTGTTCCTTATATTCATTCTTTCCACTATTATTACATTAATATTTTTTATTTACTTAGCTAATGCCTTGATTTTTTTTCTCCCACGTAATCAATTCATCTAGCTCTACTAGGACTGTGCATTCGGTTAGTTCGGTATATACGGTATATACAGCAAATACGGTATCGTTAGTTCGGTAGTATACGATATTTTTGAAAATACGGTTCGGTATCGGTAAATTTCAATTTATTTCGGTGCGATATCGGTAAATACCATATTTACCAAAGTTGATGCAAATTGTAAACGATATAGTGACTAACGAGACGAGTATGCGACAGTATATATACTACGACCCGTTTTAAAAAAAGATATTTGCATCCACAGTTCTAAAAAAAATACAAGGAACTCCTTTATATCAGCAGCATTGCATTAAAGTCTGCAACAAGAACGCTGAGGCCATCAAGCACTCCTTGTAGCTCCTTAATTTCTACTCTTCCTACTTTCTCAGAGAAGAAGCGCACTCACGAGAAGCTGCAGAGCATGAAGAAGCGTCTCGAGGAGCGCGACATGAAAAATGAACCGGGTTTGCTATAAAAAATAAACGTTGTCTCTCAGTATTTGCCGTATATACCGTGACGGCGTGAGCTCAGTATTTGCCGTATAAACGAGGTCTCTCAGTGACGAGGTGTATCAAAAAAAAGAAACCGTTCATTTTTCAAGTCTCTCAGTGAACTCGTCCCGAAACATTGAACCGGGTGAACGGGAGTTCGGTTTCTTCGGTTTTTTCAGTTTTTAGTCGGTTTTTCTGAAAAAACCGAACACAAAAAAAACCTAAAAATAAAAACCGAACTAAATACCGAAAACCGGTCAAACCGAGTTGACCGGTTCGGTTCAGTTTTTTGATCCGGTTTTTTCGGTTCGGTTGATATTTGCACAACCCTAAGCTCTACCACTGGAACATTGTCGATGAACTATTTAGAACATCATCAATAGATTATTGGAACATTAAACCAAACACGTGGAACATTGGTCCGTCTCCCATATGACTTAATGTGCAGAACATCGTCAGTCAACTGGTAGAACATTGGAATTATACGTGTGAAACATTATATTTTATATATTGGAACATTTAACACCCACCAAATTTATTCCCTCTAACCCAATTCAAAAAGATATGTATTGGAACATTATCCGTGAATGAACGGAAACAGTAGGGAATAATGCGTAGAACATTTCTGGTTTAATAATGCATAGAACTTTTTTGGTTTACTATCGGAACATATGGTGTATATTTTATTATTAGATAAAAATATATGCAGGCATGATTTTATTTTAAAGATCTCATTGTAGGAAGCACTGTGATTCGAAAGATAGATCATTTGAGGTCATGTTCTTTTCATCTTCTAAAAGCTACTTTTTGACTTTTCTACAGTAACTAACTTTTAAACGGAGTATTTTTTTCAAGATAGGGTCTACTAGTTATTGTAGTACATACTTTACTGACTTTATTTATATTAGTAAAAATCATATGTGAGTTTCTGTTACTCTGTAATCTCTCATATAATTTGTCCAAAAATCACAAACCACAATCAAAAATTATAAGCCGTAGTTAAAAAGAATGTAACCTAATTTTCGGTTCGGAAAGGGAAAAGGCATCTTAAATTCCGTATGCTGCGTTGGGGCCGCGCGAAGTATCATAGCCTTCCACGCTTGCAGGTGAGGGCGCGTCCCAGGCCCGACTTCCTTTTCTAGAAGGTGCGCAGCGCGTGCATCCTTGCCGCTCGGGATAAGACGCTTGTTATTAGCGCTACAATTTCCAAGATCTGGTTGCTATGTTGGAGTCACTCGCGTCCAAGATCAGACAACTTCACCCCACCTTTGGATGAACTTGGTCCACTTTAATTTTAGTATTTGGTAGTTATAGGGCCTGGCATTTGGACGAACTTGGTCGCTAGTCGGTGGAATTGTGTCACTTATGAAGAAGGATGAACTATGGTGTCGCTCGACTGGGTTAAAAAATAGTGACTTATGGTTAAAATTATATTGTATTTAGATGAAATTACACTGTAGCTGAAAGTGACTTATTTGGCGTAATTAAATTTTAAAAAATAGAAACAAAAATATGTTAGCTCATCACGGACAACGCATACAAATACGGAAAAAAGAATCAGCAAAAAAGGCTTTAAAAAGTCAAAAGTTCAGAAAAAGACAAAAGTTATAAATAGTGAAAAAAAGCCAAAAGCTCAAGCTGAAATGAGCCGGGCGTATATATTGTGATATTCTAGTGTTTAATGGATGGATTTAAGTACTTGATTGATGATGTTGCTTCAATGATGTTATGTGTGGCGATGTTGTTTGATGATATTGGTATATTTGAGTCATGATTAAATTATATATAAGAATTTCATTTAAATTATCCCTGGGGTTTGCATCAAAACCACATGGGAAAGAATTTATGCTATTTGTGAGCTCTAGTCTAAGGAACAATAGCTTTTTCTTCCCTAGTGCTTCAAAAAGAAACTCTAGGGATCATTACTTTACAAGTTGGATGATCCGGCCAGTGGCGGAGCCAGGATTTGGTTACACCCTAGGTTCAGTGGGGAAATGATCTAGGCTATCTGGACTAAACCATAAAAATATTACCCAGACTGGACTAAATTTACCAAGACTGTACACTAAATATTTTACTACACTCTGGGCTAAAACCTATCATGCCCAGGGTGTGACTCCACCCCTGCATCCAGCCATGTGGACATTGTTCCCTGCTGCCCCACAACCCACGGGAAAGTATAGTTCCCCAGGGTTCTTCAAGAAAAACTAGGGATCCATCTTTTCCCCGCGAACCTCTTCCCTAGAGGTCGTTTCCCTAGGGTTCACACTAGGGAACTGTCTCCTACTGTTGGTTCCATGGGTTTTCAGCACTAGGGAAGTCATTGAATTCTAGATATTCATTCGGTCCTGATGAGTGTAGTCCATCCACGATCATTCGCACTCGTTTACCCTCTCTTTTAATGAAAAGCGTTCATGTTTACATTATGAAATAGCAATTTCTGATTCTACCCCTGCTCTTGGAAAGTAGACTATGTGGCTGCTCCAAGCAGCTTATGGCTGCGTCTTTAGGTTGTTTATTGAAATTACACTGCAGCAATTAGCGACTGTTAGTTTTTTTAGAATCATTTAGTTAAAGAAAAATAAAAAAATAAAAACACCGTTATATCTCCACAGACAATGCAAAAGAAAAATGGGAAAATCAAAAGAAAAAACGAAATTAGAAATCGACGTGTTCTATCTGACTTGTAATTTAAAAAAGCCAGAAGTCAGAAAAAGCCACTTGGAGCAGGAGTTCTGTGACACACTTCTATAAGGATATATTTAAATTTTTCTTCAGAAAATGGAAGAGCTTCAGAAATCGGAACTGACTGGCCGAGACGCGCATCCTCCCACCATCAAGCAGAAGTCGCATTCATAACAAGATCGATGCTCGATGCTTCCCTCTGGCATGTGCGAATCCGGCTGGGAGCATAAATAAGTGCGCAATCTCGTTGTGTAGCATCTAATTCCGGACCTGACCATGCAGCCAGCAGGGAGAGAGTCAGAGAATGAACATGCCCTGTCCGGCAATCTGCACTGCAACGGCCGTCGGTGCGTGCGGAGGCAGGGCCACTCGATCGCCCTAGCTACAAAACCCAACAGCGAAAGCGCGTCGAGTCGCGATCTCGTGTACTCTGCAGGCGGGCGAGCTTTCCCCGTAGAGGGTCCAGTCGCACAAGCGAAAGCAAAACCCATTGCCAACTGCTCCATCCGACTTACCTGCTCTGGTAATCGCAACGTGATACCATACTATACTATTAATTACTGCTCCTACGTTGAAGATCACTACTATCTAGTTGAAGGAATGTTATGTATTTAACTTATCTAAGCTTTATACTGGTAAACACCTCATACTTTGGAAAAGAGTTTAGGCTGCCGTAGGCCTGAATCTGACCTTTCCCTTTCTTTCGGTGCCGTCCATATATTGCTGCGGGCAGGCCCGGCTGCCGCACCGGACAAGGATTCCAGTGACGCACCTCGCCGGAATATCTTAAGATGCTTTAAAGGCGTGCTCGCCAGCGCACGAACTTGCTCCACTTCGGCGTCGCCTCCATGGCGCAACGTGTCCGCTCTAGAGCGTTTCCTTGGCTTCTATGTCACCCCCCCTTTTTCCTTCCCCAATCCCCGGTGGTCGAGATGGACCCGTTTCCGTTCCCATGGCAGCCGTCGCCTTTCGGCGTCAATTTCAGTGGCGTTTGGATGCCATCAGGCCACTGCAGCTAGCTCGTGTCGGCTGACTACACTAACCGGAGTAAGCAGCGGTGCGGTGTCCAAAAGCCACTGGAGCTTAGTTTGGCCGTTTGATTTCTCGCGGCCGACAAGGCAGGATCGGACGAGGCAAAGTGCTTGACGAACAGAGAGAGTAGCGCTTGGTTATCTAAGTTGGAAGGTTTGGCTTACCCTACCCAACTAAAAGCGAAGCTTTATGCGTGCTGTTAGGAAACTGATGTGAAATCTTGAGGTCAAGTAAGCATCTTCTTTTCAGCTTATGACTTCTCTCAAACAATTAAACGGGGTGGTTTTTTCATAATTGTCTTAAAATAATTTATTTAGGGTGTTGATAAACATCACCCGGATATTTTCTTTCTAACTATCATTCAGATTTATGACCATTGAATTTGATAATATTTATATTATGATTAAAAGTTATAAGCCACAGCATAAGGGTTCGAGATGGATTGCGCTGCTCTGTCGCACGACACGACCGACGACCGACCGGCCGGGCGATGTGACCCCGTGCAGATACGTCCACCCTTAGCCAAAGCACCTAGTGTCCTAGCTTGTGTTACATATATCGCCATTTCTCTGGGACACTCTCCATCTTGGCATCTTCATAGCTCCCTCACAGACAATCGCGGTACAAGAAGCTCCAATTAATGGCCGACCCAAGCTTCTTTGTCGGAATCGTAGGTCAGTGTGATACTGTCATATATATATGCTTCGTGACTTCATGGTTACTTTTGCTAGCTCCATTTCTTTACGCGATTTTGCTTGTGCCCATGCTCATATCAATCTGTTTCCTTTGGTTCTTTGTTTTGTGCAACAGGGAACATAATCTCCATACTGGTCTTTGCATCTCCAATGTGAGTTCAGCTAGCAATTTCATTCATGCATTTAGCAGAAGCAGTAGCACGAGCTGATGGTTTCTTCTGCATGCTTTGGTGATTCGAGTTCAGCGGGACTTTTCGGAGGATCGTGAAGAACAAGAGCACCGAGGACTTCAGGTGGCTGCCGTACGTGACCACCCTCCTCAGCACCTCCCTCTGGACCTTCTATGGCCTCCTCAAGCCAGGCGGCCTCCTCATCGTCACGGTCAACGGCGCCGGCGCCGCGCTGGAGGCCATCTACGTCGCGCTCTACCTCATGTACGCCCCCAGGGAGACCAAGGTGCGGCGCTTGCAATCCCCTCGCCGACCGATCTCACCGGACGGACAGCCTCGATTCTTGGTGAAACCGGTAGGTGGGTTGTCGCCGACAGAGAGGAATTAATCTGGATGGTTTTTATATGGCTTGCAGGCGAAGATGGCGAAGCTGGTGCTGGCCGTGAACGTTGGCGTCCTTGCCGCGGTCGTCGTGGTGGCGCTGGTGGCGTTGCACGGCGGCGTCCGGCTGTTCGCGGTGGGCTTGCTGTGCGCCGCGCTGACGATTGGGATGTATGCAGCACCGATGGCCGCGATGGTATGTAATACAAGATCACCCTTCAGTACAAGTACCACGTTGCAAAACTATGATAAATGAAGGTGGCGTGTAGAAGGTACTTGAATGTTTTTTTGTTCGAATCATTTGGATATATATATATATATATATATATATATATATATATATATATATATATATATATATATATATATATATATAGGAGAAGGGGATTCAAATATTTTTTATGGTTCAAAGCATTCATATTTTTTTTTTGATAGGTGCATACATGGAAGAAGGGGAATTGGAATATTTTTTGTGGTTCGGAGTACTCATATTTTTTTAGAGGAGGTGTATACATGAAAGAAAAATATGAGTATTTCAAATAAAAAAAATACTTAAGTGATGTTTAGCACTTCCCATAATTGAATGTCTTTCACTAACATGTTTTATCTGTTTAGTTCTTTTGCTCCGTAGATTGACCTCTGAATAATGCATACGCATGCTGACATCTCTGATGAGAGGATGCAGAGAATGCCCAACTCAGGGGATCAAACATATTCATCTCCTTCAATTTCTGACCTGTCATGAAAGATTGTTCGGTCCGACGTCATTTTCTTCGATTTATAGTAGAAACAAAAGCAGTAACATCTTTTGAGCACGCATTCCATCGTCCTTGAACCAGACCACTCACCTAAATCCACATAGCCAGTGTCGCCCGATCTATCCAGCTAGCTTCGTGCCTTCGTGTTAGTTGGTGGCATTGTTCGGTGCTACATCGGAGCGGCTCAGGTACAGGCCCCTGTACATAGGTATGTGCAAGACGTCTAGATTCGTGACACGTGACAGAGCATCTAGATTCGTGATATATGGCAAAAATTATCAAAAAAGTAAAAAAATATTTTTTATTAAAAAGTGTTTTTAAGTACTTAAAAATATTTTTTAAGTACTTAAAAAATACTTTTTAAGTATCAAAAATACTTACATTTTTTTAAATATTTTTGGATTTTTAAGTATTTTTTGCCACGTGTGTCGCGAATTTAAGTGCCTGTTGTCATGTGTCGCGAATCTAGGAGCCCTGCACATAGCTATGTGCAGGGGCCTGCGCCTGAGCCGCTCCCGTGTTATATATCATTCTTAGGTCCGGTTTGAAACACACGAATTTTACAGCCCACGAGAATCTGGAAAAAAAAATTTCCCACATTTCAAACGGAGTTAAAGTAGTAGAGCTTTGCAACTGATGAAAAAGAAATCAATCATGTCTTCCGGTGATGCAGAGGACAGTGGTGAAGACCAGGAGCGTGGAGTACATGCCGTTCTCCCTGTCCTTCTTCCTCTTCCTTAATGGTGGCGTCTGGAGCGTCTACTCCATTCTTGTGAAGGACTACTTCATCGGAGTACGTACGCACCATCACACTGCATGCATGTCTCGATATACCAGTACGTCAGTCTATTCATCGACTCAAACTTGCAACTCGATCGATTAAGCTTGGGCACTGCTTGGTACTCGCAGATCCCCAACGCCATCGGCTTCGCGCTGGGCACGTCGCAGCTGGCCCTGTACGTGGCGTACCGGAAGAAGAAGGCGGCGCGCAAGGACGACGGGCCGGAGGACGAGGAGGAAGGGGTGGCGCACCTGATGGGGCAGGTGGAGACGGCGCAGAGGCGGGTGCAGCTGCACAAGGGGCTGAGCCTGCCGAAGCCGTCGTCGATGTCGGCGCCGCACCACGGGTTCGGGCACAACATCGTCAAGGCCTTCTCCACCACCCCCGTGGAGCTGCACTCCATCCTGCACCAGCACGGGCGCTTCGAGTTCGAGAGCGTCAGGGACGAGGAGCCGAACGACGACGGATACTCCTACTCATCGAAGTGATAAGATTGATGATATTGGTGTGTGTGTAGTGTCTGATGAAGTGAAGTCTGTATGTGCTATGCGTGTAGTGTCGACGGACACAGCCGTGACGACCACACACGAGACCGGTGCGGATGTGATGGGCCTACTTTTTCCTCGCTTTCATATGGAATCCGTAACGGGCCTACTGCTGAACATCTGCTGCTGAACATGAGGGTATTTTGGGATTTCTCAATTTACTTTTTCGGAATAAAAGACAAGAGAGAGGGGTCCACTTGTCGGTCGGAGACTTAAAGAGACAATGGAAGGGATAGTTGGCTCGGCCCGGCTCTCCTGTGTGCACGGCGTGGGGGTCATGGAGATTGATCCCGATTCCCACGCCCTCTTCGACAACTTTGGCGGGGTCTGATCGTGGCGTTGCTTCCCTTCTCTTCCTTTTAATTGGCTCGAGCTCCTTTTTCTGATCATCGATCTGAATCAAGCTTTTCCTATCTCTCTTCCTCTTCCACCTCCACCAGCACCAAGTGAAAGTCCTAAGGTTTTGAGCTCCGGTGGTAGCTTGATTCGGCACTCCACCTCTAGCAACCCTAAGTCTTGTCCTCGGCTTAGCCATCGGTGAGCCGTGCTTAGGTAAGGGCAGAGCATGAGTACCAGATTGAGGCGACAATGATTCTGACTTTGGGTCGGGTCAAGGCTGCTGTGGTGCCAACGGTACACGGCATCTAGGCGGTGGCGTGGGTGAGCCACGGCGGTGCCGATTTGGGTGTTGATTTCGCGGTGGTGGTTTTGTGGCTCGGCCATGACAATGGAGGTTTCAGTCATGTTTTTGTGTGGTGCTTTCCTTGCCTACCACTTGGCCAGTGCTAGGTTATTAGTTTTATGCGACGTTCTTCGACCCTCGACCTCACGGTTGTGGCACTTGCTGGTTCATGTGGATGGCTTTGTATTTCTAAGAATCACATCATGGTGCAAATGGTAGTGATGGATTTTTTTGGGACAATGCCGACTTTGGCGTGCTTATCCTTGCTGCATTCTGGACGGTTTAGAGTGTTGCCTCCTTGTGAGTTGCCTTCGGTAATTGTTGTTATTGTGCAATTGTGAGCCTTTCTAATGCACTGCATTATTTGGAAATATTATTCAATAATTCTGGGAGACAATTGCATGATAATTTATGGGATAATTGATTACTCGATGTAGATTAATGGTTTATGTAAGATTAAAATGGTTTTTTAGGATATTCTGCTAGAAAATTGAGTAATCGGCAGCTACTGTTAATGCTATTTTGTATTTGTAGTAGCCTTAATCATTCTGTCGAGAAATACTTGCTTATTGTTAGTGGCCTGTTACCTTCAGTTAAGCTACTATTATTAATATGCTTGATGTTTCTTTTTGAGTTATCATAGCAAAGTATCTGAAAGTGCAGTTCATTACTTATTTAATTTTATTGAATTGCAATCGAGTATCATGGCAAGTTAATTAGCTCCAACCTAGCAGAATATCTAACGATCATCATTTTAATCATTGATTAGATTTAGTCCACCGTGATGAGGAGACCTTGTTTAAAATAAGAACAACCTGATATCTGAGAGCACAAATAACAATTTGACCATTATGCTAATTGTTCATTTGTTTTCAACAACCTTGTTAAGCATGATTTTATATTTAAATCACTTGGAAGATATTTATGATCTTGTAATTATTTTAATATTACTCTAGTCATTTATTTTAATCTATCTTAGAAGTATGCTTTATTACTCATTTATAATTCTAGAAAATTTTTTAAATATTTCCTGAAATGATGTATTGTGCAGTGCCTACTACCCTATCGATAAAGAGGACGTTCTTTTGGTCTGTACTTTTTGACTTTTAGCTATAGTTTATTAGTTTAATAAAGAGTAATTATTCAAAGAAGCTGAAACAAAAAACAAAAAAAAAGATCAAAATACG
This sequence comes from Dendrocalamus sinicus, assembly GCA_036346575.1. Lineage (NCBI taxonomy): Eukaryota > Viridiplantae > Streptophyta > Magnoliopsida > Poales > Poaceae > Dendrocalamus > Dendrocalamus sinicus. The sequence goes on along the minus strand of CM070648.1, from coordinate 35,432,516 downwards.
AGTATCAGGTCTAATAGATCCTCTAAAAAACACTATTAGAGCATGAACCATTCCCGGAGATTATTGATGTACACGTGATTTCTGATGCTTAATAGATCTGTCTTCTCTCTCTCTCTCTCTCTCTCTCTCTCTCTCTCTCTCTCTCTCTCTCTCTCTCTCTCAAAACAGGGATATGTGTAGGTATGCATGTGTACTCGTGGTCAGCTGTTTATCAACGAAATCTAGATTTTTTTAAATAATCTATTTTTTATGCCGAATTACAGTATTGTACTGATATTTCATTTTTTTTTGCAGTTTTAACTATCTGTCGCTTTATGGTTAGGCGACTTAAGCTAGTCATCCAACCTAGTTGAGTGACTAGTCCAAGTTACCCAACGATTGGATGATTTAAAATAATAATATAATTATTTTATTAATTCAAGGAAAATAACTATGGGAGAGTAAATGGCATTTTTTTGTAGATAATACAATTAATAAAACTTGTTTGTAGGTTGTTTTTTTAAAAAATAAAAGGGCAGACAATGTCAGTTGGTCTGTTTGTGATTTCCATAGATTCTGAATGGTATGAAATTTGGTAGACTTGCAATAACATTTTGTCATCATCGTATGTTGTTGTAGTGTGATAAATTTTTGAAGAATTTTGTAAGGACAATTAAGGTAACAACGATTTGTAAGTAGGAAGGTAAGTGATATTGCAATACAACAAGGAATCCATACCCATAGGAGAACTTCAGATAAATGGCATAACAATAACCACACGACAGTTGATCCGATAAAGGGGCTACATGGCACGTAGGCTAATGAACCAAGAATGGTACACGTATGTTTTTAGGAAATTAGAAATACATGGGACATATAGATGAAGAAGGTTGAACAAACTACTGCATGGAACGTGGCCATTTGCCCTTCCTTTCGAGGTCGGCGTTGTAGTCCTCGCTAACCGCGTTGGTCTTGGCTACCAGTTTGCTCTTTCTTTCTTGCTCCTCCTCGTGAGCCTTGCGCTTCCTACGTCTGCACGCCTCTAGATGAGTTTGCATCTCCCATCGGATACGCTCACTTCAATATTCGCTGTGCCACTGCCCTCCATCCTCTCGCGTGCTATCTGGGCATCCCACTCCTCATAGTCCAAAGTCCACTGGTCATGTAAGTGGATCTCCGGGGCGATCTTTTTGTGGTACGTGCATAGCGGATCCGGAGATTGCGGGAAGAGGGGAGAGCTTGTTAGTGCATGCCATAGAAGGGAACTGCCAGGGGAATATACTATAACCCATTCTTACCGCCTGCTAGTATTGGGCCGTATCCCAACGTCGGTCGAGATAGTCCTGGGCGTAGTTACCGCAACCCCAATAACGCATGCCCAAACTCAACCGCTCCTTGGACTTAAAGAACTTGCATGCATCCCTGCACCAACATAGGGGGACGTCTCTCCCACGGGCGGGTCTTACAGTGAATGCTCGGTGAGAACGTTGAGGTATGGGTTAGGGTTGGAGGTATGGAGGGCTTCACTTCAGAGAGGTGACCTCCTAGCACACTCTACTTGTTCATTCTGGGCTGCTGCAGCCATTGCGAGTCGGGTAATCTCTTTCCATTGCTTCTCCATGCTAGACATGTAGTGTTGCAATCGTGGTGTTGGAAAACACGCTGCGGAGGGGGTAGTACTTATAGGCTAAGCCGATGCGGTGTACGCTTGATAAGCCAATTTGATTTGGATAAATTTGCATCCATAAGGCAGTGGCGTGTCAGACGATTCGTGGACCAACGTAGCATCACATCCCTGTGCAAAGGTGCCCTGTTTGGTATTATCACTGCATAAGGCTATCTCGTTTGGTCTTGTCACTGCACAAGGTTGTCTTGTTTGGTCTTATCACTATGAAAGGTTGTCTCGTTTGGTTTTGTTACTGCGCAAGACTATCTCATTTGGTCTTGTCACTACACAAGGCTGTCTTGTTTGGTCTTGTCATGCACAAGGCTGTCTCAATTGGTCTTATCACTGTACAAGGTTGTCTAGTTTGGTCTTATCACTGTGTAAGGCTGTCTCATTTGGTCTTGTCACTACACAAGGCTGTCTTGTTTGGTCTTGTCATGCACAAGGCTGTCTCAATTGGTCTTATCGCTGTACAAGGTTGTCTAGTTTGGTCTTATCACTGTGTAAGGCTGTCTCATTTGGTCTTGTCACTGTGAAAGGCTATCTCATTTTGTCGGGTTAGGACACTGCGCAAAAGCTGCCCCTCTAGGTTTATTATAACTACAACTTTCTATAGTCACTCATATTGACCATTATATATATCTTCCATTACGGATGCAAAAAGACCATTTTGCCCTCGCAAAATGCCTACTTGCTTGCACCAAAGAAGTGGCCGTTCTATGACAAAGGAGTGGAGAGTTTAGGCTACAAAAGAAATCCATTCATCAGGCATTCCCCTGTATTGTTAATGATGACGGATTGATAGTACAAATGAAATTAAATTTTGCAAATGATGTTACAATATGATAGCATTTCTAATCTTAGTACCACTACACACACAACAAGAAGGGGTGATGCACTTCACGTCGGTGTTCCTACTCGTCAATAGGCGCCTTGCATCTTCTCGCAGTGTGGTCTTCTTGGCCACAACGGCTGCAACGTCTACCCGCTGCTCCAGCTTCCCTTTCGTCCATATTATTCCTAATGCGATGACTCTGCCGATGGCCCTTCCCACCCTTCAATAGGTCAAGATCTAGAATCCAAACCCTCTATGCAACATCTAACGTGGTAAAGTTGCCCACAACCTTGAAGTCTCAAAGCTTGCTGCACCACGCCTGCAGCACCCTCTACTTCATGAAGTACTCCAACAATCCAGTGAGTCTAGTACTTTGATCTGCATGCGTGCACACGCCAAGGACAACCAACCTACTCGTAGACCATGGTGTACTGCTCCTGGCTAGATTTTAGGACCTAAAATATCTGTTGCATGGATAAGGCCCATAGCTTAATGGCACCCTGCAGTGATCCCTTGTCAGCAAATATTGCACGAAGCCAAACCTCCATACCATGGTACTCCTATGGTGATTCATGCTCGTCGTGCATAGAAAGACCCTCAATATTCACCCTATTCCATACCTATGGCATGAGACCTTCGTCCTCATGCAAAGAGTCATCGCCATCCTCTTCTAAAGCTTCCATCTAGGCCCAGGCCATTCGTTCATCAATCTCCATCTGACACACTATGTTGTCGACATACTGCCCTACGTTGGCCTGCCCAGTGGGCTTAGCCTGCGTTGTACAATCTTCCTGATCTACCTTAGCAAAATCTACATCCGCTTGTCTGACGGGCTCAGCGTGCGGTGTATAGTATTTCGATTTTGCCTCCGCAACATTAGTCACCACGTCCTAATCATGAACCACACGTTGTGAGCCTGAGCTGCTCCCACCAACCAGACGATAGCAATCGATAGGGCCTCCTGTGACTCTCTTTAGACATGGTTGCATAGTAGTATGCACTTGTATCCATGTCACCAGTGACCTTATGCAAAGCCCTTCCATACAATCGTGCGTATCAGTCTCCTCAACTCCCATCAAATTTGCATGGCAGACTGACTCCAAAGCCCATGTAGGACAACACTGCACACCTCAGGGTCCAAGGAGAAGCTGTGTGTGAGCCAGTGCAGGACATCTCTGATTAGAACATTCTCCGTGTCTAGGTGTACTAAACTAAATTGCATGAAACCACTCAGGTCAACACCGTATGGACTTTCACGAATGGGATCAACACCATAATGCACTTTCAATCTTGTGGACTCAGACATGACTGATTTCTCACCGCAAATATTACCATTTATCAACATACATTCACTATATATGTGCTAAACTGATAGGTAGTGACATGTTACATACATTCGGATGAGAACAAGAATGGATGAGAATATTACCTTCACATGAAGACATCTCTTCTTCTCAACGAGCTTCCTTTGTCTTCCTCTCTTCCCTCACGAGCTCCTCTCCTCTCCTTCTCTCCCTCTCTTTCGATCCCCCTTTCTATATCCACTCTCAAGCTCTCTCATCCTCTTTCGAGAGAAATGGTGAGAGATACTGTGAGAGGGTCGGGTCAAATTAAGATGGACGAGCTGGCAGCAAGTAGTCACTCTTGGCCACGTGTCGCCTAAACATGGAGCGACAGATGGTCAAAACTGCAAAAAAAAAACATAGGCATAATACTGTAATTAGGAATAAAATTAGATTATTTTAAAAAATGACGAACTCTATCTGGTTCCATTAGCACACATGTTGGCATGTGTCACTCCATACTGTGGGTGCCGGGTAACACTTAGGAAGATGAAGAGATTGGCCCCTCTCAAAACCATATACATGGCTCTTTTGATCAGTGTTAGGTGTCTCTCTCTATATACATGAACACACATTACATCTTTTCTTAGCTGAGACACTATGTGTCAGGTACTCTCATCTAAAATAGATATTTCTTTTATTGCATGAGAAATTTTTTGAATTTTTGGATATCGAGTTTAACTAGTTCAAAACAAGTTTGAACTAAAATTTGAACTGCAATTGCCTTTTTTTTATTATAGTTTGATTGTAGGCATGTGTTGATTTTATGTAAAAATTAGCAAAACATGTGATCTAAATTTGTTCAAAGTCTTTGAATTCAAGTATATTTTTTCAAAGGTATGTATTTTTTTCAAACATGTGTGAAAGTTTTTGATTTTTTTTGATACCAAGTTTAACTAGTTCAAACAAATTTGAATTAAAATTCGAACATCAGTTACATTTTTATGATAGTTTGATTGTAGGTATTTCCTTATTTCATATAAAAATCAGCAAAGCATGTGATCTAATTTGTTTTCAAAATATTTGAATTTGAGTATATTTTTTTAAAGGTTTGCATTTCATTTTAATTGTTATAGATGAGTATATGCCCTAAAACTGAATTTTTTTTTGAAAAATGTACTCGAATTTAGGTTGAACTTGCACATTTAAAATCATGGTGTTCTGACACCATGGTATCCCATTTCAAGGCCCTATATAGTATAATATTAGAATTGTCATATATATATATATATATATATATATATATATATATATATATATATATATATATATATATATATATATATATATATATATATATATATATATATTCTCTTCAATATCAATATTCTCGCCTCGCTTATGGGAAAATTCACATCATGCAGACCAACGCCCGACACCTCACTTTCTTCATGCACGCTAACTGAAATTAATTAGGAGTTGTTGTGTTCCCATTAGCTTTTGTGGCTAGCTCTTTATTTGCATGCATTGTAACCCTTGTATATATATATATATATATATATATATATATATATATATATATATATATATATATATATATATATATCACTCGATTAAGTGCATAATTTCTATGAGCATTCATGGTATCAGAGCATCCTCTCTGAGCAACTTTTTTCTCCCACCCACCACCCTTCTTCATCTCATCTATCCATGGGTGACACTAACGACGGCACTAGCATTGCCGCTGTTAAGGCCACCCTCTGTAAATAGGTTGTTGCTGTGGCTAGCATAAAGATCCTGGTTTTGATCACTCTCAATCTCCAGGCTGCTAACTACTCCCAAGTCCCAATGGTGAGGCCTCTTTGAGGTTGCCCTGTTCAAATATGCACTCGACGACCACGTCAAGGATGTTGCTACTTTTTCCTTTGATGCACAGTGGAGTGCCTCGATGCTCTCATCCTCTCATGGATTTATGGATCCATCTCCACCGAGCTCCTTGCCATGGTGATGGCCTCAAACACCACCGCCCGTGTTGTCTGGACAAACGTTGAGGGCTTGTTGCGCGACAACGCTGAGACCCATGCCATTTATTTGGAAGTGGAGTTTCAGAGCTTTGTCCAGGGTGCTATGTCCATCTCGGATTGCCACCACAAGAAGAAAACCCTAGCTGATGCCCTCGATGCTGTTGATCAACCAATTAGTAACAAAACTCTCGTCCTCAACACCATGGACTGAACAAATGGTATGCCTTCATGTGTATACTTTTGCCCATGCAAAGACCAGTTCCTACCTTCCTGGAGACTCATTCCACTCTCATACTCGAGGAACAAAGGAAAGCTTGTGAGGTTTTGCAAGCCTTGGCCTTCATCACCTCCTCTGGTGGCAGCGGCATCGTCGGCGCCTCTGTAGGGGGTAGCATATTCTTCAAGGGTGGCGGCACCAACAAGACTCATACCGGTGACTCCAACCATGACATTGGGCATGGCAACAACAACTTCTCCAACAATCGCTACCGAAACCATGGAAACGATATTAGGGGTGGCGGCAAGGGTTTCACACCTTGGCCCTCAATCCAGCATCCATGGGCTAACTCCATCCATATGTGGCCAAGCCAGGGACCACATCGACCCTCTCGGCACAGACTTCTCAGTCTGCGCCCCACTAGTGCCCACCGATGTTCACCGCTTTGTTCCCTCCACAACCTCATTTCTCGACACAACCATGGGTTGGCACACCGTGGCAAGGCGCACCATGGCAACCACCCACCCCGATTTTCGCTTTGTCTGCCTCATCACCATCATAGGACTAGAACCAACTTGTAAACACATTCAACACCATGATGACCTTTACACATTTCAGTGGCTACCCCTACTCCATGCGCTCTCACCACCGCTACCACCTCATCCGCTACCATGTGGCATCAGCGTCTTGGACATCTCGGCCGTCAAGCTTTGCCACATTTAGCTAGCTCATCTCTTATTCCATGTAATATACATATTCTAGATGATCTTTTATGTCGTGCTTGTTAACTTGGCAAACATGTCCGCTTACCTTTTTCTTCTTTGATGTCTCGCAAAAACAAAGTTTTTGATTTTATTCACTGTGATATTTGGACTTCTTCGATTATTTGTGTCTCAAGCTACAAATATTATCTTGTTATTCTTGATGATCACACCCACTATTTCTTGACTTTTCTTCTTCATCTCAAGTCAGATGTTTTTTTACCATTCTCTTCAATTTTCTTGCCTATGCCACCACTCAATTTTGCACACCTTTCCATAGCATTCAGTGTGGCAATGGTGGCAAGTTTGATAACATCACCATGCACACATATTTTTTTGTCCCGTCACTACTACAAAAAGGGTCATCACAGACAGTTTGGAACTGTCATCACAGATGGTTTTCTAAACCGTCTGAATTTATGCGTCAATGATAATCAAAAGTTATCACAGACGGTTTGTGAGCTGTCTATGATAAATACAACACAGACGGTTTGTAACTAGAACCATCTGTGATACTCTAACATCACAGATGGCTTAAAGTAAAAACTGTTTGTGATACTCTAACATAATAGACGGTTGTAATATAGAATCATTTGTGATAGACCTCCATAGACAGTTTATACCATAAAACTGTCTGTGATAGTTCATATTATACCTTAAATTTCTGTTTTTTGGCTAGCCTCAAGAAATATTAGCTATACCCTTTGAAAATAAGCAAATATAGCAGCAAACACAACAACACATTTTATTAGAATCTATCATTATAAAATCACAAGATAATGAGCAGGTTACTCATTTAATACAGCAAGAACATGGCAAGAACACATCCTAATCCTATGAACCCACCAACTCTTAAACATAGCAAGAACACATCTCCTAATCCTACGAACCCAACTCTTAAACATGGCAAGAACACATATTCTTATCCTACAAACCCATGGTAAAAATATAGAAGAATGAGAGATCCTAGTAGTGCATGAGCTAGATGTTCCTGATGTTGACTTGAGCACCGTCTTGGTAGCTAGCTAGCTGCTTCCGCGGTGCCTTACAGTGAAGGAGAGGTGACAGTAGTGTCACCTTTGTGTTATGACGATGAGATTGCACAAGACACTCTTACAACACTTATGACAAAGAGTGTGTTTTGCAGTCAACTGTGGTATCACAATGGAGGTGCTAGATCATGGTGGTAGTTGGCGTCGTTGAGGAACAAGCTAGGAGTGGATGAACTAGCTAGAGTAGCTGGTAGAACTCACGTATCTTGGAGTGAAAGGGGGAGGGGGATAATTAATAAAGGGTGAGAGTTGGGAGGAATCGGTGCGTGCCGTTTGATGTGGAGAGAATGGACAGGTGAGATCAGAATCCTAGGGGATATGCCACCATCTGGCTTCATTGATATCATGCGAAGCTCCCATGTCTGCTTGCTAAACTGATCTTTGTATGGCCTTAAACATGCCCCACAAGCCTAGTTCAGCTGTTTTGCCACCTTTCTTTTGTCCCTTGGTTTTGTCGGGTCTAAATTTGATCTGTCCTTATTTATCTATACTCATAGCTTCAATGTTGTCTACCTTCTTCTCTATGTTGATAACATTGTTCTCATAGCATCCAACCCAACGCTTCTTCGATGGACAATTGATTCTCTTCATAGTGAGTTCTCCTTGAAAGATCTTGGCAGCCTCCACTTCTTCCTTGGTGTGTCTGTTCATCGTTCCCATGACAGCTTCTTTTTATCCCCACACCAGTACACTACAGACATTCTCGATCGTGCAGGCTTGACTAACTACAAACCTGCACCACGCCAGTTGACATGAGCTCCAAACTACCCTCCTCAGTTGTTCCTATCGAGAATGCTACCCACTACCAAATCATTGCGGGTGCACTCCAGTATTTGACATCCACTCGCCCAGATATTGTGTATGCCGTGCAGCGGGCATGCCTTCATATGCACGATCCGCGCGAGCCACACTACAACCTTCTGAAGCACATACTTCGCTATCTCAAGGCACCATTGATCACGGTCTACAACTACACTGAATTGCACCAACTACTCTCACCGCCTAAACTAACGCTGATTGGGTTAGGTGTACTGACATGCATGGCAAGTGGTAGCGTGACGTAAAGCAAGCAACAACAGGGAAGGAGGCGGGTAGCAAGAATATGTTTCCTCAAGTGGAAAGCATAATTCCAAAAAAGGAAAGCGATTTTTGGCCAAAATTTCCCAATTTGGCAAAAACTTTCAATTTCAAATGAAATTTGCTTAAATTTGAAATTTTAAATCTTTGGTTGTTATGCTTTGGTCTAAAAAATATGTTGGATTTGCACTCAGAGATGATTAGTGAAGAAGTGATTTGTTTATGATGACTGTGAGAGCCGAGATCTAAGAAAGGATGAAAACATTTCTTTCTTTTGTTTCGAAATGAATGGCGGTAGTAACTCTACCAACCGCACCCAAAAGAAAGAAACAAGCCGCTATAAGACCGTGTAATACTATGTGATGACAACCCTATGTAAGTGATAAATATTTAACATCAATTATATCTTACTTTTATTACTTGAGTTTAATTTTTGTGAATTTGAATTTTGGCCATGCTGACCTTGGCTTATGTTTTGCATTGTCTTGAGTTGCATTAATGAGGCCACTATTTTGATCACTGTTGAGGCCATGCATGCTTGCTTATTTTTATTTGCATGTGAATGCCATGCTGTGTGTAATGTCTCTTGAGTTGCATTAATTAGCCATGCATGGCATTGAATGTTAGCCGAATCAATTAGCCATGCATGCACTCAGCGGCATAGTTGATCGTCAGGTTTTTTCAGTTGAACCGGCTTGTGATACCGGTTTGATCGATAGGTCTAAACGATTGGACCAGGTGTTGGTATCGGTTGGACCGGGTGTTGGTGCGGTCATATCGGTTTGCGAAGGTGGTTTGACAAGCTACGGTGTAGGTGGTCTAACCGATGTGTGTGCTAGGGTCAGATCGGTCCTGGTGAGTTGTTGCTGAGTTCTAATGGTTCTGTGATTTTGGGTATTAGTCATGGCAGGTACTATACAAGTGTTAGTCATGGGGGAGTCTATGCATGTGTGAATCATGGCATGTGTCTATGCATGTAGTATACTAATAGAGAGTTAAGTGCATGTCATTTGTGCTATCATTGATTGTTTTATTCTTTGGTGTGCATGTGCTTTGATAATTGTTGTGGTCAGTGGCAAGACTGAGGCTACGGAAAGAGTCCTGAGGCCATGGCGTGTCGCGTAAGTCTGGGTGGGGCAACATCTCAAGTTGAGAAGCATGGAAGGCAATGCATACATGTGATATGCTAAATGGATTTATGTGTTTCAAGTGGTGACGTTTCTTGGAACAGGCATATGATCTTGACGGCAAGGCGCTGGGCATCACGGACTATAGAGTGATGTTGATGTGCCATGTGACTTGGGCATTTCAAGTGGTGACGGCCTCGGCACAAGCGTACAATCCTGGAGACAAGTCATGGGCATCAAACCAATCCCAAAGTCTAGTATCTTCTTACAAATTAGTAAATTAGGAGGGGCTCTTTTGTGTAGAAAAAGAAAGAGCATGAGCTAAAAACTATTTTATTAAAATTCAATTCTCTCAATTCATCGACGATCGTGCCAAAAACTTGAGTTCCCGCATCGTCGTGAAGACCAGCGGGTGACAATTTAGGAAATTGTTTAAAACTGGAAAGAGTGACGGTTTGCTAAACCGTGATACTGGCCTAAGTAGTTTAGGTCTCGTCTTTATGAATGGAATGTCTTATCAGGTTTATGGAGCCTTTGAAAGTCGTGTTGTGTTCTAACTTGTCATGACATATGAGAACCCACCCTAAGTCACCTAGACCATCTAGAACTCACGAGCAAAAGCAGATCGAAGTTTCTCTCTTTTGACAGGTTTTAATGCACCCTTCGTTCGAATGAAAAAAGATCGAAACTTTAGCAACGATTTTTTTGTTAGGGATAAGCCAAATTTTCATCTATAAGATCAACACTCAATAGTGAAGTGCATACGCATCTCTGAACACATCCAGGGGGTAGAAAAAATTGACTTATTTGAAAAAACATGAGGCGCGCATACGCATCTCCGAACACATCCAAGGGTAGAAAATCGACTTAATTTGAAAAAAACATGAGGCGTCAATATTCCTCTTGTTTTATTTTCTACTTTGTCAGGGTTGCCCATTCTTGAACCCAACCAAACCCATTGGGCCCAACCAAATATGAAAGTAGTCCAGCCTAATACTAACTTGGTTCAACGTAGTCCAAGCTTGATCAAACCCAAACCCAACCCAATATAATCCCATCCCACACCCAAACTTAGATAAACAAAGTCCCGACAGTTCCTTCCTTCATTATTTTTTGGAAATTTAGGTATATGCTTAGATATGGCAACGGGCATAAACCCACTAGGTTTTGCTATCTCAAACCCGTGCCCATGAAAGTTGGACGTGCTCGTTAAAAAACCCATGCCCGTGACGGGTGCAGATTTTTGCCCAGACCCATGCCCACTGGGTTAACGGGTACCCATGGGTCGCCGTCGGTCGATGTCGAGCTGCAACAATGGTTAATGGAGAGGAGGAAGAAGTTCACCGCCATCTTCATTGGAGCGGAGGCGCGCCAAGGGCCTATCTTTGTGATGCGCGTTGGCGCGGCGTGGGCGGCGGCGTCGCCGCCGTGGCAGCAGTGGCGAAGGCGGCGACGGCGAGGCGCTTGGAGGACAAGCGTGGAGACTGCCGGAGACCGAGCGCGGAGCGCCAGATGCACCGCCGCTGCGGCGGCTGTTGAATCGGGGTGGGGACTGGGGAGGAGTGAGTAGTGACCGTGGCGAGTGCTAGCTAGGGTTAGCCCTATGGGTAATGGGGCATTGCCGCATTAGATTTGGGGGCTTAGGGCTAAATGGCTAATGGGCTATGGGCTAGGCTGGTTTGCCTGGGAGGGTGGGAGCCTGGGTTTATAACTCTTATGGATCGGGTTTATATTACCCATGGGTTTACGGGTTTGGGTACTATAGGAACGTACTTGAACTCGGCAGACCCGATGGGTTGGGTTTTTTGCCCATTAAGAAACCCATGGGTTAGGAAATTGACCCAGACCCATGCCCTAATAGAGTAAAAACCCACCGAGTATCGGGTTTCGGGTACCCATTGCCATCTCTATATATGCTACTCCTAAGTGACTAATTTTGAGATATGCCACTGCAAAATGATGCCTCGGGAAAATGCCACTACAAACTCATCCTATTAAAAAAATGCCATTCGTGTATATACTCTCCATATGTATTTATGTATTGGACTATAATGCCCATACCCTTCTTCCTCTCCATGCCATGGTTGCTCTGGTGACCAGAGAAGCCAAAAAAGGTACCACGAGTTCAACCTACCACGAGTAGAGTAGAGAAAACAGAGCAGGGAAATAGAGCACTCTCCATCGTCATCAGTGCCGGAGAAGAACCGCACGAGGGCACCGGGGTCGGAGGAGAGGCATCTGTGTACGCTGTAGGCGATGGAGGAAGCGTCCTGTACCTTGCCGACACGGAAGAACACACCAGCGACCCGACTTGCCATCACGGGAGAACACCAGTGACCTGAGCTAGGTTTTCAAGTCTGCGAAGGAGATGAAATTGGGCGTGTAAGTTCATATTGGTTTCTATTTCTAGTTTCTATTTGAAGAAGCCAAAAAATAATATAGGGAGTGTCTATACAACATTCGATTATTTTTGAGGACAAAAACAGTCAGATTTTGAGCCGTTAGATGGAGAACCAACGCCCTAGATTATTTTTTTTTGGAGGGGGGCTTGTATGAGTGGATCCGTTAGATAGAGATCTAACGCACCAGATCAATCTGACTGTTTTTATCCTCAAAAATAGTCGAATGTTGTATAGACATTCCTATAATATAATCATATGTTTTTTCAAAACGGTTTCTTCACTTTTCTTGCACTATCTCTCTTTCATCTCACACATATATCTATCTTATTTTCCTCACCACTCATATCTCCTTTTAAAAACCACTTCTTATGATCACTGCTATTTATTTTAACTCAAAGTTATCAGCTGTAGCAAAAAATCATCAGTTACAGCTAATATGAATAGGCCCTAATTAAATGAAAGAGTAAAGGCTGCGTAGTATGTGGAGTCGATTGACGGTGGTCAGTGGCGAGATCTGGTAGTCGTCGGGGTGGATCGGACGGCGCGCGGCAACTCGGGCAGATTGGGGAGAGAGTTGAGAAATGAAGCGGAGAATGCCCTGCATGATGTCGAAGCAAAGCCATGGCAAACGATCCTACGAGTGTCTCCGCCGGCGAGGCCGTAGGCGTGGCGGCCGTCTCCTCGTCGTTCATTGGGTTCAGACATGCCCGAGCAAGCAAGCAGATAGATCCTAAAGCTTCTTTGCAGCAGGGTCACCAATAGGATTCGTATTTAATTTGGTTTGATTCTTTAATTTCTTTCTTTCCTCGGTGGGGTTAGCATGCTGCTAGGTGGTGCACGGCGGCCAGTGACGTGGAGACTCGGAAGGACGGCTGCGGAAGGGCCGAAGGGAGGTGAACACGAGGAAGAAGACCAAGGGCAATTTGGTCTCATTTGGAAAAATTAGTACATGAGTGGCATTTTTCTGAATACAACGAGTTGGCAGTGGGATTTTTCCTAAATTTTCCTCTTTTTTTCTCGCTTGAAAAGAGAACTGCGTCCTCGAGCCCTAACCTCGTAGCCGTGGCCCATCCAATTAAGCCCAAATTAGCCCGTATAACCACCCTGGCCTGCTAATTCCCGGACTTTGGCACGTCTGTGAGAAACTGAGAACAGCAATCAAGGTATCACAAAAGACAACCACAAATTCGATCAGAGTGCATGCATGCTTGATTCATGAACGATGAACGATGATTCCCCTTCCCTCCTCCTTAATTCCAAACTATTAGGCACGATTTGTGCTCTTATTCCACATACTTATATATAGTGTTATGCATATCAGTGCACTTCCCTTATTGCGATGATACGTGGTGTGCAATGCTGTACTCAGCTCCCGTGCATGTATCGATGGGTCGATCAGCTCTTGCGGAAGGAGAAACCGGCGGGGGTGAGGCGGAAGACGCCGTTGAGCATCTTGGCGAGCGGGCCCTGCAGGTAGGACACCAGCGCCCCCGCCGCCGGCAGCCTCCCGTCGCACTTGACCAGCGGCGTGTCCACCACCAGCTCGCAGGCGCCGACGAGCCCCGCCAGCGCGTTGGTCATGTCCGTCTGGATCGCGAACGACCCGTTGACGTTCGTCGTCGCGCCGGCCACCACGTTGCCGCCGCACCGAAGCTCCACGTTCGCGTCTGCGCGCGTGCACGACACAGCAGGTACGTACGTGTAAACGTCAGTTACATGCACGCGAGCCATACCTACGTGCAGAGGTTATGCTGGTTACGCCGGCTAATTGCTATACTGTACCTGGAAATGCTGGGGAAGTCGCGACGTCGATCAGGGTGCCGGTGTTGCACGGCACGACGCCGGTGACGACGAGCTTGCCGAGCTTGGTCTGCGCAGAAGCGGTCGTCGCGCACGCTGCAGCGGCGACCACGGCAATCGCGGCAAGAACGGCGGCCCTCGATGCCATTGTTGGAGCCGAGTAGAATATACGTACGTACTGATCTGCTACCTGGTTTTAGTTTTGCTCGCTCGGCTTGCTGGCTGGTACTCGAGATGGAGAAGCGTGCTATATATAGACACGGCCGGGATTCGCTGGAGTGGCCGCCTGCCTTCTCCTGCTTGATCATGTGGTATCACTAGTCGAGAAAACTAACTTTTGTGAATCGTCATGTGTGAATCTGATGCTAATTAAGGTCTGTTCTTTTCGACTTCTAAAAACTGCTTTTTGATTTTTCTATAGTAACTAGCTTTTAAATAGAGTATCTTTTCAAGATAGGGTCTATAGTTAATTATAGTATATATTGTACCGACTTCATTTATATCGGCAAAAACCACACGTGAGTTTCTGTTACTCTGTAATCTCTCACACGAATAGCCCAAAAGCTACAAACTGCAGTCAAAAGCCATAAGTTTCAGTTAAAAAGAACAGACCCTTAAATCCGCGCTGCCTTTTGGAACCGGGCATCCTAGCCTAGCTTAGCTTTGCCACCACCCAAATCAAGGATTAGTGCTTCAGAAAAAAGAAAAGAAAAGGAAGGGAGAGCTAGAAAAGCGCTTCGATTTGGCGAATCGATCGAGTGTAGCTGATCGATCGATGTCGGCAAGTGCTTGTTCCACCGAGATGATCGTTGCCGTCCCTTTTTTAGGTCTGCTTTTTTTCAGCACCACCACATGCACTGGCTGGTGCCTCAGCACAATGATTGCATATGCATAAACATGGCTCGCCAGTTCTGAAACCACCACGCCACGCCGGCCTTCGTAATTCCCACTTAATAGCAGCAGTCCATCCAAGCGAGTCGGGACCAGGGCTAAGAACTGAAGGCGTGCGGTGCAGTGGCCCTTCACCAGCAACTAGCTAGCTTGATCGATCATGTGATTCACGTATCGGCGTCAGGTGAATTGGCTTCCTTTTTCTGGCCTGGCCGTGCAGCCACGATTGGTTCTGTCCGGAGTTCGTTTCGGTTGCTTGTGACGGAGCGGCAGATCCCGCTCCGCTTTTCTCGCGTGCCTGGCACGGCCGGTCGAGCCATGTGTGGGCTTGGTTGTGGCGGAGTCAGGATTTGATTACGCCCCAGGTTTAGTAGTAGAATAATCTAGATTATTTGGACTGGATCATGAAAATATTACCTAGACTGGACTAAATTTACCTAGACTGTACACTAGATATTTTTTTTACACCTCGAGGTGAAGTCTACCCTGTCCGGAATGTGGCTCTGCCCCTGCTGCGGGCGCTCGGCTACGGGTTCCATTGGCTCACGCCGCTGCACATCCATTGAGCCATTGAAATCCAGATCGGGAGAAACACTTTCGGTTTGAAAATAATTTCGCCTGGTAGCAAAAGCAACGAATGGGACGAAATTTCGTTATTTCGTTCCAAAATTCAGATGAAATATTCAAACATATCTGAATTCTTTACCGAAATTTGGCTAAAATTTGGGTTGTATGAGTTTTCCGGGTCCAAACTCAAATGAAAACGTATTTATTTGACCAAATTTGTTTTTTTAGAGTAATGAAATGGACGAGAAAAACAAATTTTTGGTAAAATTTTGTTGAAATTGGAGACCCTATCCAGATGGACAGCATATAAAACGTGGTTTTTGCGCTCTTCAGAATACAGATGGAATAGCTCTCCCCTCTGGGACCCTTGTTCATCTTGGTACGTTTGGGATGTGTACCTCCTCCCATGAGTGGTTTTTGCGCTCTTCAGACTACAGATGGAGTGGCTCTCCCCTATCGGACCCTTGTGGTCCTATTGCTTTTGGACTTTTTGGTTTTTGGCTTTTGTCTTTTTCGAAAATGAAGATAAATAAGATTTCTTAAAATAGATTCTACAAACAGCTTTCTAAGTCTAAAATCATGTGTGTCATCTACGTCGATGTCTCTACTGTTCGATGTCGTCTTAAAAAATATAGACAAAAATTATCATCCATAATCAAAAACCATTAGTTGTAGCATAAAAAAAACAGGAAGGTTTCCAAAAAGAAAAAGAGTGCAGGCAATACCGCCATAGCCAAAGTGGTGGCTGCTGCAAAACGGGCGCTGCTAGCGTACAAGACATGAAGACCGTGCATGTGATTGCAAGCTGTAGTATGGAGTGTAGGTGGCCAAGATCAGTTTGGAAAATGGAAAGAAACATTCATGAATCATGATCTATGATGCTAATTCTGTTCATGTTCAGCGAGTTTGGGTGAAACGTCAGGTTGCAATGGCAGTGATAAGACCACTACTACCTAAGCTGAGAAAAAGATTATACCCCGAACTTATACTAGTAAAAATACCACACCCCTTGCGGAAACCTACGCCAGTGATACCGGACAGGCAGATAAATCCTTGTCCAGAACGAAAGTCCATGCAGATATCACGTCCGCTGCCCTATACCTGCCTCAGGGATGCCATTACCGAAGGAGCCTTGAGCAATTTCCAATGATTAACTAAAATGTAATCAGCACATTCTTACTGGGCAAACTAGAAGTTACCAGTCGCCTTTGCGACCAGCTATCACGAACCATTTCCAGCCTCTTAAGAATACGGCTATCAAAAAATTCGGAGGGGAACTGTGCACAAGCAGCTACCTAGCCTAGGTGGCTCAGCTCAAGAGCATTGCAAATATACGGAGTAATACAGCGAAGTTCAAGCAAACACCTTTTCTACTACTAGAGATAATACATCAAGCAAAATTACACATACCCCACCTCACCCCCTGCTTGACATTACAACTTGCAAAGCACAGAACCATCATCCACGCAATGCACATACTAACACAACACACCACCAGCAGCAGCTTTCAACACCTTCTACACAGGCCATACATGCCTGCACATAGTAGACAGAGAAAACCACACATACTTACCGGCATCTACATTATAGCACAGTAGAGGTAAGACAACCCTGGACTTTCTCTCCAATTCCCTCTTGATTTGTCTTTTCCTCCTTTGCCTTGTGTGAAGTAGTAGATGCTGGCCAAGGAGCAAAAAGGAGTGCGAGCACGCCGGGGGCTCACACTTCAAACGGGGGAGGGTGGCTGGTCGTCCCGGGTGTTGCCCTCTCGTATGCATCGGACAATGATTTCCTTCTGAAGCGACCACCTGGTGAATTCAGTCCCAAAAGGTTAGGCAAGACACAATTAACAGCCAACAAAAGGTGATGTTTATTAGTTCATAGAATAGAACATTCGGAATCAATGAATAATAGCATGATGTGGATGTGCCTCATCTAGTGTGGGAAATCAACTGTACTACTGGAGGTCCATATGAATTCGCTGCTCCCCAATCCCACAGAGTGGACGAATATGCATCAAGACGAGTCGCAGAATTAAAATTTCCAGTAAGAATCTACCAAATCACAATGCAGTTGTGGTCTTGGAAACTGAAACAACAAACAGATTAGAAGTATCATTGTTTCTCGAATGATCTACACACCCCCACCATCCCCCGGTCTAACTTGTTATTATTTAAAGAAAGATGCTTCAATAAGTTACTCCTGCAAAGTACAAGAACTACAAAAGAAAAACACTAGAAGATCCACGTCAAAGTATCCGCTTCAACAAATCAACACAGATAAAAAAACATTTTTATATTGTCATAAGCAAAACTGGCATATGCATCTAGTCAATGAAGTCCATCCATGGTACACAGTGGAGTCATTTGGTTATCTGGTATATCAGGTTACCATGATATGTTTGGAAAGCATATGCTCATTAAAAAATTGATGGATTTGGTGCCCTTTGAGACAGTGTTATTGGGTAAATGCTGATAAGTCTTCTCCATCAAAATCATCCACATAACTTCAACTTGCAACAACAACGCTGCAGATAATACTAGATAAAGCAGGCTCATACGTAATACAGATGGAATGTACAATCTATTTAATTCTTTAGTTTAATAAACAGAAAGGCATAACCATTTTCCCTTTGAAGGCTACCTCACAGCGACAACTAATGATAGTTATGTTTACCCGATGGCTGCTGCATTTCAAGACACATATGACAACTTATCGAATAATTAATACGATAGTATCCAGCCATGATTCCACGATAGGGACGTAGAGCTAAAGCCCAAACGGGCTGGAAATGTCCGAAACGCCCCTGGTCCCGTCTAAGACGCTTCCGAACTCCCGGACAAAACCCACACAAAGGCTACCCTACCCGTCACGGCATTCCCCGTGACACATAAGGACGCGGCCACGAAATGACCGAACTGCCCCTACCAAAAAAGTTGGAACAAGGAGAGGGTGGAGTCCCGGGGGGGGGGGGACTCACCGGCGCCTGCGAACGGCGAGATGGGCGGCGTGGACTCGGCCGGCGAGGCCGGCGGCGTGCTGGCCGCGCTCCTCGGCGACGCCGGGCACCCCGCCGGCCGCTTGATCATGATGCTGCGCGTCACCTTCACCGGCGCCTCCACGCCGCCGGCCGGCGTCGTCGGCGGGACCACCGTCACTGCGTCCCCGGCCGCATCTGCACGACCCAACGCGACAAAGACCAACAACGAGTCAGATCGAATGAAACAAGCACACGGAAAGGGTAAAGAACAAATATGCTATTTTTAGGGAGCGGCGGCGGTCACCGTTGATCTTGACGGCGGCGGGGCGGGCTGCCGGCTTGCGGAGGCGGCCGAGGCCGGTGTCGGGGCGGGGCCCCGCGACGGTGTCGTCCCACAGCTTGTCGAGGAGGCCCATCCCTCGTCGTCTCCAACTACCAAGCTGCCAACTGAGACAGCTAGACAGATCCAGCACCAGTCGCAGCCAAGCTTTCCGGATCTGAGAGAAGAAGAAGAAAGCAAGTAAAGCAGGTGGGGGCTTATTTATAGTACGGTTGGGCCGTTCGTTCCCTGGTGGGGGCCGTTCCCCGTGGACCTGGTCCATGATTCCCGGCCGTATGCAGGTGGGCCCGAGGCGAGGTGGCGCCTTCCGGGGATGCAAGCGATGGCGTGGCCCGTGGTGGGCCCGGGTGTGGATAAGCTCGATGGGGACGCGCACGTGGGGTGGCCCACGTGAAAGCCTCTCCCGCCGCGCCAGCTGGCGATCGCCGTACGGCGCGTCACGTGTCATAGCCCCCCGCCCCATCCGTAAACAGGAGCCGTATTAAGGACGCAATAATCGAGGAGGCTACAGTGTCGAGGCTTGGTGTAGCGCGCGCGAGCGGCAACGGCGAGCGGCCGCTGCCATGTGGGGGCCGCGCCGAGGCTCGCCGCCGCTGCAGAGACAGAGAGCGCACGCAACTCGGCGCTAAGAGACTGTCTTGGCTACGGCTCGCCGATTACGATGTGGGAGTACTTCGATTTTGACTGACGACCTTTCGTGTAAAATTATTGGATTCATTCGTAAACACTCGTAGCTATCTTCGATTCTTCGTCGCTTGTGGCCTTGAATTCACCGCGCCACTAAAAAATGACGTCGATGCTTTTAGCAGCCGTAGCCACAAAACGACGTGTCAGCATCGCTGAATTTTGTTTCCCAGCCCCCGGGATAAGCGATATTTTGGGTGTGCTCGGTTGGGCTGAGAGTCTATTTCTTTTAGCTTCTAAAAGCTATTTTCGTTATTTTATGGTAATTATCTTTTAAATAGAGTATCTTTTCAATATAAGATCTACTAGTTAATTATAGTATATATTGTACCGATTTTATTTATATCAGTAAAACCGCATGTGAGTTTCTGTTACTCTGTAATATCTCGCACGAACAGTCTAAAAGCCACAAACCGCAGCCAAAAACTATAAGCTTCAGCAAAAAAAGAACAGCCTCTGAAATTGCATTGTAGCTGGTTGAAATTACACTATAGCTGAAGGTGACTTATTTGACATAATTAAATTTAAAAAAAATTTAAAAATAAAAAAATATGTTAGCTCATCACGGACAACATAAACGAATACAAAAAAACTAGCAAAAAAGCTCAAAAAAACGAAAAGTTCAGAAAAAGATAAAATTTATTAATAGTAAAAAATAAGTTAGAAGCCGGAAACTTAAGCCGAAATGAGCGGGACGTTACTAATGCTAAAAACTTGGACTATTACAATTAAACAGTGCAAGTACTTTCATGTGAAGTAACACACCTAGCATCCTATGTTCGGTCGTACAATATTTGGATGGGTTCTTTTAGACTGATGGCTTATGATTTATGGTTTAAATATTTGATTCTAGCTATTCATGAGAGACGGTACGTAAAGGAAAATAGTTGCATGTGATTTTAGCAGATACAGTTGATCTTAGTACACTTTTTACTACAATTTTTCTATTAACCTATCTTAAAAAAATACACCATTTAAAAATTTGTTACTGTAGACGTATAAACATAAACCAATTTAAGTCTGAAATAACCCACCCATCACCGTCCTGTACAGATTAGTTTGAAGTCCACAACACCTTCGAAGTAGCCATGACTGAACAGAGATCTAAACCAGATGAATCCGAGTTGCACTCGTTATGCTGACCTGTGAATGAGGCGGCGCTCCGCGTTAGTATTTGTCGCTTTTTACTTCTGTTTTGCTGGGTTTGGGCCGCGGCGCCACCACTGGCCGTTCCTCTAGCGGGCTAGCGGCGCAAGGAGGCATACTTGGCGATGACGTATTCGGCGATGCAGACATGCAGTGCTCCATCATCAGATGGGCAACGGCTTACATAAATGGTGTTATAATTATTTTTAAAAATTTAATAATTAAACAGCTGTTTTTATAGATCTAACTTTTTCTTTGAGCTCAGTAGGATGTCAACGGCCGCACGACGAATAATCAATGACTAATTGGTGTAAATCAATGCTAATCATGCAGCATTAGTGTTAATCATGGTAATTCGGGCACTTGCCAATTTGCTGCTGCTCGGTCGACAGCGTCCTCTTGAGCCACCCTCAGCTCGGTTCTACCGAGCTCTGGTAGCTCGGCAGGACTTACTGAGCTGCTATAGCCGACAAACGATTGGTGTGCTGAAGTTGCCGAGCTCGGAGAGTGTTAGATTTGTAAAAATGGATGTTCAGTGATTAAGTTTTTTTTAATAAAAATGACTATAATATTATTTATATGAACGATTTTCAAGGAGACAGGTGTCTAGATTTTAGATGCACCATAACGCTCACCCGTAGGCATAGTATTCACCGTAAAAGGCTATACCGGGCCGTGCTAATAGGCATCGCGACGCAAACTGCAAAATCCAAACATGTGTTGCGGTTAATGTAATGAAATAATATAGCACATCACAAGGTTGCCCAGATGTTCATTACGAGAGCAAGGTAGGCACCAACCCTTTTTCTTTCCCAAGCCTGACCTTTTTAAGTGTGATAATTAGAAAAAATGTTACAGTAATTGTCTCCGGTTTGAGAAATGACACTGCATTGGTCAGGCTTTAAAAACTGCCATTGCAAAGACTAGAAACTCTAAAATGCTACCGGTGTTCATTGTAGTGGCATCTCAAATTGGTGATTGCCGTATAATTTATTTTAGAGATAATTCATGATATATCACTTAAAAGAATGGCATAACTCGGTACATCACTCCAAAAAATTACTTCCACCACACATACCACTTTTAAGAAATTTAGATTCATGTATACTATTTTCTTTGTTTTATTACGAATTAAGACGTTTTCCTCCTTTTTGGGCATAAGAAGGGTCTATTCTATCCATGTGTACCATGTTTTCATATGCCACAATATTACAAACCATATGTATTGGATCGGTAAATAGCATAGTGATTTAGATACAATTAAATTAAAGTACACAAACAGAGTGACAGCGCAACTTGCCTTTATAGTTGATCATTTGGCGTTACCAAATACCTCTAGCACCCTCAACATGCGTCGATCATGTACTGTTGCACCAGATTCTTGCCAAGCAATCCATGTATATGTACCTTGAGCTCTCGGATCATCACGTGCGTGCATGCATAAACAACAACATGCTTACTACAAAGCTCCGTAATAAAGTGCTAATGCTTTCTGCTTTTAGTACTACTAGATTACTATTTGACTTGATTAGCTACGTTGAGATAATTCTTAACTATCTCTCGCAAGCCACTAGTATACCTGATTGCACAGAATTAATCAGGTGTTGCAACTAGACAGGGACATTTCTTCGTTGTTGGTATACATATGTATTAAGTTGTGTGTACAAACCAGTTTATCTAAAAGTCTAACGTGGTGATCATTTGGGTTTATTTTTGGTGGTTTATGGATGAAAAGCACTGTAGCTGGCTGAAAAAAATACTGTAGCTAACAGAGACTTATTTAGCATAATTAAATTTAAAAAACTTAAAAAATATGTTATCCCATTACATATAATACAAATAAATACGGGAAAAAAGAACCGGCAAAAAAGCTCAACAAAAAGCCAAAAGTTCAGAAAAAGACGAAATTTATGAATAGTGAAAAATAAGCCGGAAGCTAAAAGCTGAAGCCCAATCGATCACCCCGGAAAGATGGACAATTTACTTATACTTCAGTGCTTCCTCAGATCTAAGACGTGAAATAGAAATAGGCTACAATTATTTCTTAAATTGCTCAAATCGGATCTTAAACTCAAGACCTCGTGACTCGGTATCATATTGAGTTTTATGCACCAACTAATTCATCCAAAAATCTAACCTGATGAGAAAAGATAGATAATCCATTATACTTCAATAATATGTAAAAGACATGACAAATGGTACCATTTCCTTAGGACTTGCATATTCTTGAAATCTGGTACATGAGAAAAATAGCCATTATAGGACATCATGCAAAACTGAGAAAGAAAGCACTAACTAATCTAGTCTCCTCTAGTACGTACTCTAGCCGTATAATCATATAAGGGCATGTTCATATTAGATTTTGCTAATAGTTTTTTATTTTAGCTTACCAATAGTAACAGTTTATAGAGAGCCAACATAAATAAAGCAACTACAATATGTACTACAATCAACTAGTAGACTGCGTCTTGAAAAGATACCCTATTTAAAAGTTAGATACTGTAAAAAATCCATTTATTGTAGAAAAGCAGCTTTTAGAAGCCAATATGAACAAAGCCTAAATATATATAGCTCGGTTCATCTTTTACTTCATCTATTCCACTAAGAGGCATCATCAAACATCACAATCTGTAAGATTGAGAATGGCGACCAGAGGGGGTAAATAGGAACCCAAATTAATTCTGAGGCTTTCCAAACTCTTTTCTTTTGAACAGAAATAAAACTCTTCACTCCAGTAGCTATGGAAGCTATAAAGATAAGAGACAAATAATCATAAGGAAAAGAATTGATCAAAATCGAGCAAAACACATTTTGACAACCCCGAACGGTTTGACCTTCATGAAGGAAGCGGTCTGACCTCTCTGTGGGTGGTATAACCACTATAAACGATAAAATTAGGCAAAGATACAATAACCCTAGTCGGACCACTTCTATAGTGTCAGTTAGATTACTGCTACAGTAATTTTAGGGATGAACAATAATTTCAACGTTATTTCAAAATTGAAAATACATGTAACTTTTAATCAGTTGATCCAAATAAATTGAAACTTTGCATGCACCTTCTCTATAATATCAAGAATCTATTCCAATCAATGATCAAGAAAATCGTTGCCAAAATTCTGACCTTTTCCATTCTAATGAAGGGTGCACCAAAACCGATCAAAAGAGGAAAACTTTGATCTATTCTTACTCGTGAGTCTTAGATGGTTTAGGTGACCTGGGATGGGTTCTCACATGTCATAGCAACATAAAACACAGTACGGATTCAACCCAAAATAACCACAAGAGCAAAACCCAAAAATCACCTATCTCTTGAGAAAAATTGAGTAAACTCAAGAACTTACTCTAGATCATGTCTAGATAGATGGGATCTTATCTCAATGAGACATCTCCACATCTTATACGTCCTTGGCACCAGAAAAGTTCAAGAAAAGAGAAATCCAAACAAGAAAGCCAAGAAAATAAAAAACACATGAGGGATTCATGGCACAACTTACTTGGGCAAAGTTTGGATGTTTATTTTATTTGATGTGGAATATTTTATAGCCAATCTCTTATGATAGCAAAGCTCTAAATTTAGAGCACACACACAAGACTCCAATACAAGGAAACCCTATCCCCAATCTCTCAAGTCTCTCTCACACAAAGACTCATATCAACACAAAGCTTATATAGTGGAGGCAACCACCTCACACCAACCAGCCACTGCTAAGTGGATCATACCACTTACATATGAAAGAACTTGTTAACCCACACACAAACGAGTTTTACACTCACACTTGCACGCCTTTCAAAGTGAGCCTTCTAAAGGCTGCACAAGCTCGATAAGACATTCAATCCATGAAGACATGACCTAGACCACTTTAGGCCAACGCTGCGGTTTTGCAAACCACCATTCCAACCGATTTCAGATAATTTCTCAAATTGCCACTTGCCGGTCTTCACGACGAAGCGATGTCCATGATTTGTCACCAAAATCGTATGCCTGCTTCGAGACCGTCACTACTTGAAATATCCAAGTCCCATGGCACGCCAACATCACTTCATAGTTCGTGATGCCGACACCTTGCCATCAAGATCGTATGCCTGCTCTGAGGAATGTCACCACTTAAAATGCATAAGTCTATTTGGCACATCACTTGTAAGCATTGCATCTTCACGATCCTTGTGCTTATCTTGTGCTTCTCAACTTAAGATGTTGCTCCACTGTAAGTTCGAGGAGACCGACTAGAGGGGTGTGAATAGGCGGTTTTAAAAATCTATTTGGTTAAAACTAAGTTTATCATGCGGAAACGTAAATCAATTTGGTTTAGCACAAATAAGACCTAAATAAACTAGGTTCACCTAAATGCACCAATAACCTAAGTCTATGCCAAAAGTTTGCAATCCTAGGATGACAAGTAATCAATTTAATTCTATGGATATAAATTACTTGAATGTAGATTGAGTACAAGAGAACAAACCACAATAACACGATTCCTTTTTACATGGTTGCAAAATACATTTACACACTTTCAAAATCATGACACAAGGTATAGGTACATAGACTCAACATGTTTGCAAAATACATTTGTAAATCTATGTCTTATGCTACAAGGATAATGTATGAGATTCAACCATTTACAAAATATATTTGCAAATATAAACCTCATACCACAAGAAGTAAAAAACATGGGCTTCAATCAATTGCAAAATATATTTCCAATGTACAGTCCTATGTTACAAAGATTTAACACATGAGTCTCACTTTTTGCAAAACCTATTTGCAAATATAAGCATCATGCTATGGAGAGCTAGGGCACGTGAGATTTAAGTTATCAACACATGATAAGACTCAAGCTTTTAGACTTAACCTCTATTAATAGTACGACAACCTATACTAGCAATTCAGTCTTCCAACCAAACACTAAAACCGATAAAAGGCTAGAAATACATCGTTAGCCCTACCTAGTCATACCTTTGCCTAGAGTATTCTCTTGAATCTTGATAGCACACATCTTCACTTTAAGTTTAAGTCATTGTCTTAATATGCATCAATCCATGATGCATCCTTTAGTTGAACTCCATCAATACATGATGGGTCTTCACTTGACTTGATGATCAACTCATAATCATCTACACTTGCGAATCTTGATATGCATCTACATATGATGCATCCCTTCTTTAGGATCTTGATCAACTCATGATCTTCTCATCTTGGACAAACATCAACTTATGATGTATCCTCTTCTTTATGGCCTTCAACTCATGAAGCCATCTTCCATCCCGTATCTTTACTTGATGATCTTCAACACATGAAGTCATTCTCATTTGTAGAGCCTAACATATTTATCCAACTTATGAAAAGTGTTAGTCCACAAATCATTTTTCATTAATTACCAAAAATTCAGCATTAACTCATAATAGAGGGACTAGATTCTAAAATATTTTTTGGTAATTTATGACAATCTCAACAAATAAGGAGATAGAAAATTATTTGCGAGTATACAACATATACACAATAATTGTATACTCTAGAATAAGCTTCTTAAGCAATTAACTCACTTGAATATGAGTGTTTATCTTTGAGATTAATTGCTAGCAGAGCTTACTTATCTGGTTCTTATTAATCATCCAACTATTAATACATAATGGAGAAACTAGATTCTTCAATCCTTTCCTTTGATGATTGGTGATGATCGGATTACAATTGATTTAATTTAAATTAATCATGAGTATATATATGAACCACACAAGGTTTTCGTACTCAAACGATACATTTTAAAGTATAGATCCTAATATATGTTGAAAGGGAAATATGGATCAATACTTAATGAAACTATAAAACATAGAGTGAACTCCCCCTAAATGTATGCATACAAGAATGTATAATAAAAAATATACGCATATATTCAAATTAGTCTTTTGGTGAGGTCCAATCTATATTTTAGATCCGAGGAATGCAATGAGATATATAAGAAATATGACATCGAATGCATAACTCCATGATTTTTACATTTACATCCAATTGAGACTAGACAATATAATACTTCAACAAACAAGTTAGTATCGTATATATATTTGTCATTTAATCATATATTTAGATGTGAGAAGAGCAACAAGATATAAGAAGAAGATGTTGAATACATATCTCCATGATTTTCACCTTTTCATCCAAATGAGACTAAACAATATCATAATCAATAAACAAGTTAGTCTTATGATTGCATTTGTCATTAATCATATCCAAATGAGACTAGATAATATCATAGTTAATAAACAAGTTAGTCTTACAACTACATTTGTTATTATCACCAAAATCAAATTAATATAGCTTGAACTTAGATCCACTCAAACTTACGTGACATGCCATGGCATCAGGACTCCTTTTGTAGTCTCGGTTCGCTACTGGTCATAACCATCATCAAAGCACCTACACACCAAAGAACAAAGCAAACATAACATTTGCATAAATAACATGCACTTGACTCCCCATTAGTGAACCTAAGCATAGACACACGCCATGACTCACACATGCACGGACTCCCCCATGACTAACATTTGCATGAACTCACACTGTGACTAACATCCAAACTTGCAGAACCAATAGACTAACTCAGCAAGGCTCGTCTGACCGTGGCCCACACACCGGTCAGACTGCCCACAAGGCAACTAGTCAAACCGCCTCTCAAAATTGGTCTGAATGCACTGTCTAGCGGTCATACCGCCTGGCCAGGCCGTTCTAACAGGAATTCCAGAAATGCATAAGCTAAAATTCAACATCACAAAAATCAAACTCAAGAAATGAAATCAATACACGATCAATGCCAAATACTCATCATTGACTTAGGGTTACCACCACATGGTCCTTCACAAGCAGATATTGCTTTATAATTTTTATCAATTCTTCACTCATGAAAAATTGCTGCTTAATTTTCCCTTCTCATCCATGGACTAGTCTCGATACCTCAATTTATCACAACTTTTATCACTTATCTAAGAACTGAAAGCAACATATGAATGAACATGCATGCTCACCTATAGCCAGTACTATCAAGGACACACATGCCAGCTGATCTCATATTGCCACCTTCTGAAAGCTCATCTTTGGTGCCCATGCTCAGACCTTACCATCCTCGTTGGCCAGCAGCTGGCCGCGGCCACCGAACTCGAGCTTTTGCTAGCCACCATGATGTCCCCAACCATAGTGTGTGCACTACGCCGCACTCTTGACACCCACATAACACGCATGCTCAGGTTGCACTAAAGTACAAAGGCCGTGAAGCATCCATGGTGGCTTCTGATTATCGGCGTTGATGCCGACTGTGAGCTGTATGTCGATGGCCTTAGGGTGCATTTGGTTGGTGAAATCCTTTGATAATTTCTAGAAAATCTTATGAGATTACCTCATTTGGTAAAACAATTAGTAATTTGAACTAGTAATCCAAGATTACCTTAGGAAGCAGAATATCATAATTTTCAGAAATCACTTTCCCCTAAAAAGGTGTCTATCTTGGACTACTAATGGAAAGGAATCTTTACTATTGCACTTTTATCATTTGGTTTTATTTCCCATATTCAAAATTTGAACTTTCTAAATCAAAAATCCAAATTAAAAAACATTTTTTTCAAAATATGAATTTTGTAACCAAATATCAAAATTAAATCCTGAATTCCAGAATCTTAAATTTGGGTAATTTAAATTTTAAAATTTAAAATTTCAATTTTGGATTTTGAAATTCCTTCTTTCTAATTTAAATCTTTAAATCTAAAATTTTGAATTCTGGACTTCAAAATTCAAGCTCTAAAAAGTAAATTTTAAAAATTTGAATATTTTAAAGTCCAAACTCAAATTTTGAAATTATAATTTTTGAAAAACCAAAGTTGAACTTTTAAATCATAAGAGTTATTTTTTTGAATGTTGTAATTTTAAATTGAGAGAATTTAAATGGTAAAATTCAAATTTTAGTTTTTAGTTTAAAATTTATAAATATTAACCTTCAAGTTTTGAAATTTTAAATCATGTAATTCAAATTTGTGGACTTGTTGGTTCAAGTTAGGAAATATTTGAGCTATTATAAAGGCCATTTTGTAGTTTCTTTTAAATAACCAAATATTGAAATCATAGATTACTGGTAGACCTTTTCTTCTCTGCTGTTTTCGAGTGGTTTGTTTGGACTGTGGCTTATGGCTTAAAGTTTTGAATTCTGACTGTTCATGAGAGACAGTACGTAGAAAAAAAATAGTTGCATACAATTTTGGCTGATACAACTAAACTCAGTACGCTTCTTATTACAATCTTCTTATTGACATCGTCTTGAAAAAAACACACCGTTTGAAAGCTAGTTACTGTAGTATAAGACATAAGTCACAAGCCATAAGTGGGAAGGAACTCAGCCTTCTTTTTGTTAGGAAACCAGGACTCTATCTGGAGTCCTTATCTGATTGGGCACCCCCACCGTAGACTATAAATAGGGGCCTAGACCCCCCCTCATGATGTACCCCGATGCAATCTAAAGCAATAAAGAAAGACCAGGAGTTCTCTCTACCTCTCTGTGTTCAATCTATTATTCTGTGATTCTGTGATTGATTCGTTCTTGTTCTAAGCAGAGGAATCGCTCGGACTGGTCCCCAGCGTCGGTTCCTCAACACTTTTCTCTTATCCTAATAGGAGTAGTTGACTGACAATCGTGATGGATAAGTTTTGGACATGTCCTGCTTAAAAAGAGGCTTATGTGGCAAAACATGGAAGGCAAACTTAATTGCAATTACTTCTCAGCCTTTTAAGTAGGAATGTGAAACGGTAAAGGATAATCCATTTTATCTGATATTCATATATAAGAAAATACAAATATGTTAAGCAAAATTCATATTCAAGAATGCTCATATTCATATTCGATAACATTCGTATCGATATTTGAGAATGTTCATATTCGTATTTGAGAATATTCGTATTCGTATTCGAGACTATTCGATTCATATTTGATCTGTTTCCATCCTTAGCGACCTTCCTGGGAATGATTGTAGGAAGCAATTTTCTGATGAACCAAGGTTCACAAGCAAAAGTGAAAATTATTTTGCATAATTTTCAATTCTATGCGCTATACTGCTAGCTTGTGTAGACGTGTAGTCATGTTACATAAATTTGTTCTACGTAGATTTGTTACAAAAGTTTTAGGATATTTGCATTTGACCGAATTAAGTACATATTCGATTCGAATTTGTATTCGTTACGACATTCGATTTGTATTCATATTCGAGAATGTTCGAATTCGTATTTAATTTAAAAATATGAATTTGTATTTATATCTGTATTCATTTTAAAAATATGAATTTATATTCATATTTAAGACTATTAGATTTGGATTTGATCTATTTTCATCTCTACCTTTAAGGAATGTTTTGCAAATTTCTAGACCGATATGCAAATAAAACAGGGCTATCCATATTTCTTAAAAAGTTCTTGGGCCATCAGTGGGCTGGATATTACAGATAACATCTCAGGCCATGCACTGACATGTCGATACCCTCATTGAAACTGAAATGGACACCCGCAGATGTACATTTTGTTATTGAATCGGTCGGGCCCCATTGCAAGAAAACAAAGCCATGTGTTTTCAACTGCTGGTGACTTTTATTTATATTTTTTAAGACGATAATGAACGATAAAAATTTTAACAGAGATGGTATATATGATTTTAGATTCATAAAATCGTTTAGAGAATTCGTTTCAACAAATCATCCCTATTTGTTTCTATTTTTAAAGAAACCAAAAACCAACAGACAAAAAAAATGAAACAGGACCTTCTTTTTCCGTTGCCAAATGTCAAAAGCTCTTGCTAGGCGTTTGCGCGTTCGTGAATGGTAACCTCCTATTCCGTTTCGGCTATTCATGAAGAACCGCCTCGGATAGAAGGCTAAGCATTTTAGTTTTCGAATGTGCAACTCAGAAAGCATCCAATGATGTCCAATTGACGAAATTTCCCGAGGCTGTCCAAAAGACCAAAACTAGTTGACGCAAGAGTCAAAACTGTTGACTTTATACGTGTGTTCCAACCCGATAAAAATGTGCCAAGGTACACACGCCAACCATGCGAAGCATTAATTGGGCCGAAATGAAGCCCAACAAAGGACTACGAGCACCCAGGTCGAGACCACTTCACCAAACCAACATTTTCGACATCAAATCGAGCCCGAACCCAGATGGTCCATGACTGCATCCATCACACGTACCCTGAGCCCAACTCAAACCAACGAGGAAGATGCCCATATGGCCGCTCAAGTATATTGGTGCAGCCACTTAATCCTCTAACCTAAAAAAACTGGCTATTTAATTCATGATGTTGTAAAACCAGATTACTTAACCCCTAATGGTTGTTTCAGCTAGTGGTTTTGCTTGCATGGCACTAGGTTAGGATGGTTTCCTTGCATAAGTGAGTGAAGTGGCAAGCACAGAGGAAGCCTCGGAGATCCCTGTTCCGTGCGCCTATCGTCTTCCCGCAGTTAGTGCCTTAGTGAACAATGTAGAAAAGCCACCATTTACTGCCGTTGAGGTCATCTTCCTTGTCTCCGGTCACACTCCACCTCTGTCGCCATGGAATGCCTCGTGTTCCCACTGCACGAGTGAGTTTCGATCGGTTCCATTCGTGTCATCATGTGCTCCCGAACCTTCTCGGCATTTTCCCTCAAGCAATTGGATCCAAGCTGCAATCATGGAAGTGATCAAACATTTTCTCTGTCCTCGACCGTGCGCCGCCGTTGTTGATTTCTCCCCCGCTGGTGAGAGCTTCCTCGAATTATTCTTGCCCAAAGCATCGCCTTGACCTCCTCTATCTTTTCCCTACGCCATCTCACCCAATGCGCCACCGTGGATTTTCTTTGATCATCTTTCCCAACACCAACTATCACCGTCCTGTCACCTCTGACCACCTCCGACCTTTGCCTCAAGCCATCCTAGTCCAATCCAATCGCATCAGCAGGATCTCCATACCCTCAGAATCTCCCCATGCTGCTAACCTTGTTGGAGTGCCACCGAAATCACGCCGCTGCCAAGGAAGGTTGATGCTTACTCTGTTCTGTCATCATGCATGCCGCTGATGCCACCTTGAGCCATCCCAGCCCTAGCTGACCATGCTAGTAGCATCGCAACAACCAATTGAAGCTCCCGCGCGATGATTGAGCTCCGCCTGAGCACCTGTACGCTGATGCTAACCAACACCGTACCCCTCCAAGCCCAACAAACCACCAAAATAGGATCCCTGTACCTCCGTGATGCTCATCGTGCTACCCGTTCGCCGGAAAACGGCCTCCTTCGCTGCCAACACCGTCTGATTACCGATTTGTTCCCAGGTTAGCCAAGTTAGAACGTGTCAAATCTGGCTTTCTCTGTGCTTGCCACCTTATCCGCCCATGTGGTGAAACCACCCTAATCCAGTGCCACGTAAGCAAAACCACCACTAAAATAACCATTGGGGTTAATATACCTATCCAAATGGGCCGGGCCCAGCCGTGCTGACCCGAGGCCCGGTACTGTAGGCCTGGCCCGAGCAAGGCACGGCACGACACGATTTTTTAACAGGTTGTGCCGATACGGCTGCCTTGACGTGCCGTGCCTGGCGCGGCGCGACGCGCGGCAATGGCGCGACGCACGACCATTAAATTTGAGCCGTGCCGACCCGGCCCGGCACAGCCTGGATAAATATAGCCGTTTTTTGACCGTTGGGGTGTAAAAAATTCAAAAAAATTTGAAAACAATCTGAAATATTTTCTATAAATAGGAGGGTATCCGGTCTCCATTTTTCACACCTCAAACCTCACTCTCATCTCTCTGTTTAGCTGTGAAAAATCTGAAAGTGTTTGCGCAAATTTGGTAAAATTAGTGAGAAATTTAGGCAAAGTTCAGAAAATTCAAAAATCTTCAAAGAATTTTGTGAGAGTTGCAAAGGAGGTGTCTTATTTTAATATTTGCTATTATTTGTTGATTCAATAGTAAGTTAATTGTTCTTTACTATTTCAATTTGCAGTTGATTCAATGGAGAACTACGATTTTCAACTCTCCGAATTCGGCCTCTCGGCAGAGGATATGCAATCCTTTCAAGAAGCATATCCATCCGCGGAAGGTCCACATGTACAATAAACTGGAGAGCCAGAAGAAACGACGGCCCCAGTGGTGTTGGGTCTAATCGATCCATCTTTTGCTGGCTCAACAAGTGCATCCACAACCCAAAGCACGGGTGCAAAAAGAACAAGAGCTAGTACATCAGGAGTTTAGAATGATTTCGACAAGAAGTTTAAGACCGACGATGATGGAAATTCGGTGAGATATGCTGTTTGTAAAATTTGTGGTAATGAATTGTCTGCAAAATCTTCAGGTGGGATGGGTGACCTGCAACGGCATGTTGCAAGCTACAAAAGAAGGCAAGGAATACAAATGCGCTAGACACAGCTGCAATATAACCCCGATGGCTCGGTACGTATGTGGGAGTACAACCCAGAGGTAGCTCGAGAATCTCTTTGTAGATTAATTGCTTCTCAAGATTTACCTTTAAATTTTGGTGAGTCTGATGCTTTTCAAAAATATATTAGGACTGCTCATAACCCTCGATTTAGTGTTGTATCTAGACAAATAACAATTAGAGATTTAATTAAATATTATAATTGTCATGAAAAATTGAAACAAATGTTTCATACCTATACATTCTCTATTGCTTTGACATCAGACATGTGGAGTAGTAGGGCTGGGGAGGATTATATTAGTGTTGTTGCTCATTATGTTAATGATGACTGGGTAATGGAAAAAAGAATTATAGGATTTAAATTAATTAATGTTTCGCATAGTGCTGAAAATATTGTAGAAAGTATTGTTAAAGTTGTAGAAGATTTTGGCCTCATGGATAAGATTTTTTCTATAAATTTAGATAATGCAGCTGCAAACATTAAGGCTATGGAAATTCTTACTCCTTTATTTAATACTTGTGCACAATCTTTCTTACTGCATCAACGTTGTGCTTGTCATATTATTAATCTTATTGTTAAATCTGGTTTAAAAAGATTAAATGCTTGTATTGATTCTTTTAGGGATGCAATTTCATATATTTATTGTTCTAACCAACGAATAGTCGCATATAAGAGTTTTTGCGTAGCAATGAACGTCCGTCGTAGAAAAGTTGGTTTAGACATGCATGTTAGGTGGAACTGTACTTACCTTATGCTTAAACATATATTGCTATATAAGAGCACCTTATCTGTTTTCCTTCACACCCAAGGTCATCAATCTCGTAGCTCCTCCAGTAGAACCCAAGTTAGAGACCCTGAACTTACTGAGGACGATTAGGTTGTTGGTGAAAAATATTTTCCTTTTAGAACTTTTTGATAAAGCTACACTTTGTCTTTCTGGAATATACTACTCTACATCTCCTCTAATTGTTCATAACATTCTTGAAATTCCCACTCACCTAAAGGCTTTTGAAAATGATCCTATACTACGGGGTGTTGTAGTTGCCATAAAAACTAAGTTTTTAAAATATTAGAGGGAAATTCCTATTTTATATGCATTTGCCTTTATTTGGATCCTAGGGCCAAACTCCAATGATTTATAAATGTATTACAATTTTTAAGTGATGTTAGCGGTTTAGACTATTGTACATACTATAGAGTAGTTAAGAATAAATTATATGAGGTTTATGAGAAATATGAAAATAAGTTTGGGTCCATGCGTTTGGAAAGACCCCCGGTAGCCTCTAGCACCTCTAGGGAGACTATGCAATGAGGCAAGATTTTTGGTTCTTCATCTAGAGATTTTTGTGCAGGTGCTGGTACACATCAGTCAGGAGGAGGTAGGCGACAAAGCACTGGAGACCTATCAAGCTATCTCAACAGTGATAGCGTCAGCTTTGAGCAAGAGTTGAACATCCTCTCATGGTGGTAAACTCGGAAAGTAACATATCCAGTGCTATCCATATTAGCGCGGGATGTGTTGACCGTTCTTGTCTCTACAGTCTCCTCGGAGTCAGTTTTCAGTCTATCTGGAAGAATAATCGAGGAGCGACGAACAAGTCTCTCGAACGAGATGGTCGAAGTCTTTCTGACCGTCAAAGACTGGGAACAAACTGAATCAAGACTCCAACATACTGCAGATAATAGAGATTTAGAAGAATCTTTTGAGAATTTATATCTATATATCAATGAATAGGATTTTCAATATTTTTCTTCACATGTAGTCACTAATGAGCTTTATATGCTGTACTCTTTTTTTCTTTACCAAGATTTTCTCAAATTGAGTTTTTACTTGGTAAAGTTTTTAACGAGGCAGCCATCCCATGTAATTTAATAAGTTAATAAAATTTATTATGTCATTGAAAATAATTATTTTCATGATTAACAATGTATACAATTTTCTATATTTTCCTGATTTTTTTCTTAAATTTCTACAATTTTTTAATAATTTTTCTTAATTTTTTTTTACAATTTTCCCCTCTTTTTTGGCTTAACGGGCCGACCGGACCGGTACAACCTATTAAGCCATAACCGTGCCCGCGGGCCGGCACGGCACGACCTATACCTAAATGGGC
Source organism: Dendrocalamus sinicus (assembly GCA_036346575.1). Lineage (NCBI taxonomy): Eukaryota > Viridiplantae > Streptophyta > Magnoliopsida > Poales > Poaceae > Dendrocalamus > Dendrocalamus sinicus. The sequence goes on along the minus strand of CM070648.1, from coordinate 35,397,136 downwards.
CGTGCCGTCACGGGGCCGTGCTATACCGGTCGGCACGGCCCATTGGCCACCTATGGGGGTTAAATCTGACTTTGCAACTTCACAGCCGATTTTTTAGTCACAGGGTTAAGTGGTCCAGGGGAAAGATGGACTTCTTCCGACCAACAAAGAAGCCTCCTCCCCGTCCAATGAAGCCCAGCCCACCACAGCTTCTCCCGTTCCGCACCTGCATACGCTGCGGCTGCGCGACCACTAAACCCTCTCGCGCCGCCGAGGTCGATCGATCCAGCATCGACGGCCGCCGCCGCCACTCTAGCCATGGCCGGGGCCAAGCCCAAGGGGAAGCCGAAGCCCAAAGCCCTGGCCGCCGGGGCAGCGCACGGCAAGGGGAGAAAGGGGATGGGCGGGGCGGGGAAGCAGGGGGAGAGGCGCCGCCACGGGCCGCGACTCCCCACCGCGCTGCGCCGGGAGCTCGACGCGCTGGGGCCCCGCCCCGCCCCCGGCTCCGACGAGGAGGAGGGGGCGGGGTCCGATTCGGGGGGTGTGGACGTGTACGAGTACGAGGAGGGGGTGCCCGAGGAGGAGGCCGGCAAGAACGGCCGCTACGATGCCGTCGCCAAGTACGAGTACGAGTTTGACAGCGACGACTCCAATGCGGTACGGCGATCCTTCACTCTTGCACGTGTAGTTTTAGCCTAGGATTTGGTATAAAGACGCAACGTTGCGAGTCAGTGTGCTGTAAGAGATGCGTCTTCGTGCACATTGGAGAAGAAAGTGATGGGAATCTTTGCAAAGTTATATAGCTATCCTTTAAGTTGGTCTCGAGATAGTCGCTAAATTACGTGCATATTTGGAGGCAAGGTATATCATTTCAGCTAATTGTTGTGCATGCATTTTAGGACGAGAACGTGCCTTCGGATGAAGGTGACGATATGGAGGAAGATGATGACGGCGAGGATGAGGATGAGGAGAAGCAGATAAGAATACTCCAGGAGACGACCGGAATGCCTAGAGAAGCGTTTGATGGTAATTTTTATCTTTGAGACCTATTGGATAGTTGGATGGGACATTTTTACACCTATTGCATTAAAGTTCAATCTTTTGTTGATGGCTTAATGCTGGATTGCTTAAAAAGTTTGCTCTTGTTTTGTTAATAGTGTCTAGCTCATGAACCACGGTGTGGCTTTTTGAACTAAAAATGCTTACTGTAGCTAAGCCTAAAAAAAATATAGTACATTTGGTCTTTCTCAGGAATTTCGGAAGCTCATGATGAAAACTCAATTGATTTGTGTCAATCTTACTCCAAACTGTGTTTTTTTTGGTCAAACAGGGGGTAAGAAGAAGAAACAACCATTGGAGCTGCCTTTGCAGCCTGGAGATGGAGATGGTCCAGTCACAATTCATGATCTCTTGGATAATATCCAGGGTAAGCCTGGGTATAGCAAGCTCCGTAAGAGGCTCCAGCAGCAGGAGAAAAAGCCAATGGTCGTGCAACCCCCACTTCCAAAAGTGGAGAGGGAGAAGCTGGAGCGTGGTGTGGTGTACCAGCAATCCAGGAAGGAGGTCACCAAGTGGGAGCCGTTAGTGAAGAGGAATCGGGAGGCTCCTACGCTCTACTTTGAAAATGATGTCAACTTAGGTGTCAATACTGTTGGGGCAATTGCTAGCGAATTTAAACCAAGGACTGAGTTTGAGAAGAAAATGGCTGAGATTATCTACAGCGCAGAAATGATAGAAGCACACAAGAATGATGGTGCCAAAATCTTGGAACTTAACAAGGTATATGACTTTATTTTACTTCATTAGTTCATTTGAACTTAACAAGGTACTAAATGAGTGTCAATGCTTTTTTTGCTGATTGAGCATGTTGACTGATTATATTATAATTTTTAAGGTTAGGATGCTTTGCTAAATAATTTCATGCATTTATGTAGATTGATGTTGAAGATGTGAGAGAGCGTCAAAATCGTCTTGCTAAAATGCGCAGCCTTCTGTTTCGTCATGAGATTAAAGCAAAACGTGTGAAGAAGATTAAATCCAGGACATATCACCGGATGTTGAAGAAGGACAAACTGAAGGCAGCATCAGCAGACTTGGAGGCAGATTCTGAAGCTGCCAAAGATTATGCTATGAAACAAGAATTTAAACGCGCAGAAGTAATTCATAGCTCATTTATTTATCATTTTTTGGAGAGTTATCTTGTATATCTCCCAAGTAAGCTTGCTAATTTATCTCACAACTGTTCACAGGAACGGATGACATTGAAGCACAAGAATACTTCTCAATGGGCAAAGCGAATCTTGAAGCGTGGATTAGACGTTCAAGATGAAGGCACTCGAGCTGCTATTGCAGCTCAACTCCAACAAAATGCTCTTCTTACTAGAAAAATGAATTCCGTAAAAGATGATTCTAGTAGTAGTGATGAAAGTTCTGATGATGATGATGACGACGAGTCAGAAGCAAAGCTTCTGAACAAAGGGAAAGAAAAAATTCTTAAAGTTCTTGGAGAAGATAATGAGATACCACAATCTGGAGTTTTTTCATTGCCTTTCATGGTGTGCTTTCATTACCATTCTCTTTGTGCATTTGTTTAAGAAAAGTTATTTTGCCAGCATTTCTGCAATTCTGTGCCGATTATCTACAGGAGCGTGCTATGAAAAAGCATGAGGAAGCAACTTATGAGGAAGCACGACTAGCTCTTGAAGAGTATGATGAATCCTTGAGGAAATTGGAGGATGATAACACCGAAGAGAATGGAGATTCAATGAAGGTGACAGGTAAAAGAACTTTTGGGCCTGTCAAAAATACACACGAAGAGACAAATAAGAGGCCAAAATTACATGACACTGACAAGAACAGTGACAGTGAGTATGATTCCGACTCTGCTCAACATTTGCACAACAATGAAGTAAATAAGAAGGCAGATGGCATCCAACTTGGGACTGCACTGCTTGATGATGAACCAGAGAACGGTCTGTTCAAAGTAAGATGTTCTGACCTTTAACTTGTTGTGTCATGTGACTTTTATTATAGAGATCTGATGTATAATATGTGCATTATGTAGAGCTTCAATGATATCATAAAAAATCCAGGCCCAAAGACAACGTTTGAGGTTGGAATGTTAGTTGATAATTCATGGAAGAAGGTACTAGTACTGGCACCTATTTTTGGTAGCTCTTTGATTCCTTATCATCTTTCTTTTCCATCTCTTTAATTCTTTGTTTCTCACCAGGTCAAGAGTAGCAAAGGAAATGACAATAGCAATACCAATAGATCCAAAGTGCAGATCCCTTCTGTTGCAGATCCAAACCCTAAGGTTTGCTTTTAGTATTCTCTGGTTGTTAATCCAGTCTATTGCCTTTACTCATTGTTTTTATTTTGTTTTTTTGGTAGCAACCGGATCACAATTCTGATTCAGATTCTGAGGAAGATATGGTTGAAGGATTCTTGACCATGTCTGATACAAAGGAAAGTTATGAACTTCCATCGCAAGCTGATCTTATACGCCAGGCTTTTGCTGGTGATGATGTTGAAGCCGAGTTTGAGAAGGACAAAATGGAAGTTTTAAATGATGAGAATCCTGAACCTGAAAAACCTGCTCTTATTCCTGGTTGGGGACAGTGGACTCACATCCAACAGAAAAAAGGACTTCCTTCCTGGATGGTGAAAGAGCATGAAGATGCCAAAAGGAAGAGGGAAGATGCATTGAAGAGGAGGAAGGATGCAAAGCTTAAGCACGTTATTATTTCTGAACATGTTGACAAGAAGGTAAAGTTTTGGCTTTGTTATACAGTGCCTTTTTTAGTAAGATGTTGGCTTGAACTATTTTTAGCAAGCAATAATTTTGACTACTTTGCTCTTTGCAGGCTGAAAAGCTTTTAGCAAGGAATCTTCCTTTCCCGTACACCTCGAAGGATGTATACGAGCAGAGCATACGTATGCCTATTGGACCTGATTTCAACCCTGCGATATCAGTTTCCGCTCTCAATCGACCCGCGGTGAGTACATCTAGCTGATGCATGGAACTGTCAAAATTATTAACGAGTATATGGAATTTAGCTGAAATCAATTAGGTGATCCAACCATAGTTTTTAAAAACCAGATGTACATGTCCGATCCAGTAGATAAAACCAGACTGGACGAGGCTCCGGTTTTTCTGGTTGAACCGCCGATCCGGTCCCATTTTTTAAACTATGGATCCAACAATCTACTTTGGAATTTATTAATATTCCGTATTGACGAAAAGACTTCTATTCCATGATACTAACATTGTAACTTGGAAATATATGTACAATGTCTTCCGGCCGTGGGTCCTAATTTTCTAATAACGACCAGTACATTGACTTCATGTTATTCGTTTAGACGATGCCAGTAGATTAAGACACTTGTACAGTTTGATTTACTGTTTTATATCCCGTATTTCAGATTATGAAGAAGCCTGGTGTTATCATTAAGCCAATACAATATGAGGAGGTTGATCCACATGAGAAGCCTGATGAACCCAAAAGGGTCATTCAGAGAGCAGCTCCAAACCCAAAAGCAAAGAAAAGGTCTGCGAAACAAGCTAAGGGGACAACTTCACATAAGAGGAAGTGATGAGACAATTGTTGCAACACATCCTCATTCAGTTGTTTCATGTGGTGATAGTGAGAGCATAACAAGTTCTGAGCTGTTTTTTCTTGCCACAATCAGTTTAAAACAACACGTCGAGAAGTATGTAAGGAAAAAATGCTATGCAGCTTCAGTTTGGAGTCCGTTATTCATACATCTGTGTTTTGTTAAGATCTAAGATTATATGCACCTATTTGTTCCTGCACTATTGCAGAGAAATTTTGGGACACGGGATGTTTTTGTAACTTCATTATTTTTGTTCCGCCATATATCAGACGTGTTCTTATTTGTAGCTCGTCTACAAGTGGTACCGACGCTGTGCTTTTTCAGTTACGAATGGATGTATTGGGTACTAGGGCAATGACCATGTGTTGAGTCATCCAACTTGTAAATTTCATCTTTCAGTCACTATGGGGTTGTTTGGTTGCCTGTATGCGGGTGGCTCGTACCCGTATATGCAGGGAGATGGTGTTTGGTTGCCTGCATGGAGGAGAGAGCCTGCACGAGTAGATGCAAAAAATCAACTGGAGCCAGGCTGAGAAGAAACGTGGCTGAGGAGCTTTCCTCCTCAGCCTAACCACGCTCATGTAGCTGCATGAGCATATATAGGCAACCAAACAGCCCCTATGGGACGATCTGCCTACGTGCAAATAAGCGCTCATCAGGAAGGTTGGCCATTTCGTGGATCTCTTTTTTGCTTAAGGCTGGAGAAAGGAGGATACAAAGATGTCCAATCTTCTTGACGAAGGATGTAACGCGATGTGTGTTTGTGTTTTATTCACTATACATGCAGTTTTCACCACACATCACTAATTATTTGTTAAAAAAATGCGGAAGGAGGAAAGGTTTAGAGACTTTTCTAGCTAAGTTCGTAGTCATTCCTTACTATTTTTAATATAAGAGGAATTGACAAAATTATCTATCGAATTTGGTGCTACACAGCTCAATTTTGAAAGAGGACGTTAGCTTGAAAAAAAAATTGGTTCCACAAGAATTAAGAAAACAAATGGATCGTTTCAACTACATTAAAAAAGTTGTGAAAATTACTGTATTGTTTACTCTATGCGCGACAAATCGTTAAACCCATTTTGTACAAAATATTATACAACTCCGGTCTTGTTTTTTTTTTGGTCAAAATGTGTAGATTCCTTCAAATTTCCCATGAAACTAATAGACCCTTCATGGTTACATATTTAGCATACACGGCCACCAAAATATAAGAACAAGTACAGCAAAGCTAACCCATCAGCATCGTCGAATCAAAGTTTCAATAGACAAGTCAAATTTTGTTTATTTTCTAAGTATACAATTTGTATAACGCCCCCCCCCCCCGCCCGCGGGGTCTTTTTTTTGTTTATTTTTGTAAGGAAAAAACTCACATGGTTGGTGTGGGTGACAAAATAGCGAAATCTGGTGAACACCAAATGGTAGGTGGCGTAGAAAATTCTCCACCACCATCCCCGGTTCCCTCCTCCTTCTCCCCTCCAAAGCCACCACCCCTTCACTCCTCATCCAAACCAAATCTCCAACTCTCCCACTCCCGCATCTCACCAACCACCGCCGCCACCTCGCCAACCATGGCCGCCCCCTCCGACTCCGACTCCGCCGCCCACCCCCGCGACGACCCCAACCTCCCCTTCGCCTCCTTCTCCCTCTCCCTGTCCCTCCGCACGCCGACCGCCCCGGCCACCACCACCCTCGCCTCCATCCCCTCCACCATCAACCTCCCCACCCAAATCTCCACCCTCGCGGTCTGCCTCCATCCCTCCGCCGCGGCCTCCCCCTCCTCTCGCCGTCCTGGTCGCCTCAACGCCGCTGCATCCTCGCTCCTCTCCCCGTTCCCCGCCTCCACGCCCAGCCTCTCCCGCTCCTTCCCCTCCGGCGCCCCCGCCGCCGCCGGCCGCCGCCGCACGCTCGTCTGGTTCCGCGCCGACCTCCGCCTCCACGACCACGAGCCCCTCCATGCCGCCGCCGGGGCGTCATCCTCCCTCCTCCCCGTCTTCGTCTTCGACCCCCGCGACTTCGGCAAGTCCCCCTCCGGCTTCGACCGCACCGGGCCTTACCGCGCCAACTTCCTGCTGGACTCCGTCGCAGACCTGCGCCGGAGCCTTCGCAAGCTCGGCGGCGACCTGGTAGTGCGGGTGGGGAGGCCCGAGGTGGTGATCCCCGAGCTCGCGCGGGCCGCTGGGGCGGAGGCGGTGTACGCGCATGGTGAGGTGTCGCGGGACGAGTGCCGCGCGGAGGAGAGGGTGAACAAAGCCATGGAGAACGAGGGCATCGAGGTCAAGTACTTCTGGGGCAGCACGCTGTACCACTTGGACGACCTGCCCTTCCCCCTCGAGGACATGCCGTTGAACTATGGCGGATTCAGGGAGGCCGTGAAGGGGTTGGAGGTCAGGAAGGTGCTTGACGCTCCCGAGGAGGTCAAGTGCGTGCCCATGAAGAATGTGCTCGAGCCTGGCGAGATACCCACGCTCGCCGAGCTCGGTCTCACTGCACCACCGGCAATGGTACAGGTGAGTTGGCTTTCATGGATAGATTCTTTCCTGTGTTGCACATGTATATCTTTATAGCATCTTGCCAGTGCTCCAAGACATTTAAGTCCATGCTCACTCTTTTTATGTCGCAAAAGTTTGTGGAATTCGTTATTTTTCAGTAAATTGTACAAGTATATGCGGATGGGAGAAGCTAGTTAAAGCATGCTTGGGTGCCATTGACCATTTAGTTTGCTGATAGTTGTAAATGATCCAATTCTTAGGCATTTTCGTTGGTAGGTTGGATCAATGGATCTTTGATGGTCAGGAAAGGAAATTGGGTAGAAAGGTAGGTCCCTTCATTCATTTAGGTTGGTATGCCCTAATTATAGCCTGTTGTTTACATTATGAAGGTACTGCTAGAGCTTACTGGGTCACTCTACTCAATCTTGCGTGCATGCAAACGTTATTTTGTATGTGTGTGTAGTAGAAATGTAGAATGATAAATAATGAGTACTACATGTCAATAAGTATTGTGTCAGCCAAATATGCATTATCCCACTTGTTCTGCAATCCAATTATTCGTGCCTTCTTGTGCATTAGCTGGTTTTGTCTTTCACCTTTGTGAAATTCCAGAACGATTTACCATTTTGGGACATGGTTGGCACCATATGCTTATCATCTTGCTTTGGTCTTATGCTTCCCTGTCGTCTTATTGATTTAAGGACACCTTGAACCTGTAATTTGAGGTCTGTTACGAATGGTATGTGTAGAATATGGACACTGGACACTGACATCGATGCTGAAATGAAATAATGTGTTTTTGGTGGTTTTGTATGTGTAGAATGTGGGCACCGGACAGTGACATCAACGATAGGATCATTTTGCTACAATTCATATCTTTGTATAATGCTTGCACAACTTGTGTGATAATATTTTTTTATTTTTTGTTATGTCATGTTCATATGCACCTGTCACCTGTACCCTATACACCCTTTCAATTCAGCCTGTCCATCCTCCTGTACCTACGTGTGCCCTAATTAAAAAGGCTAATTTGTTCATGTAGGACTCAAAACCTGCTGTTGGTTCTACACTCATTGGTGGTGAGGCAGAAGCTCTGGAGAGACTGAAGAAGTTTGCTGCAGAATGCTGTATGCAGCCAAACAAAGCAGAAAAAGACAGTACTCGTGATAGCATATATGGTGCTAATTTCTCCTGCAAAATTTCTCCATGGCTTGCTACAGGGTGCCTCTCTCCACGCTTCATGTATGAGGAGTTGAAGAAGCATGCGGCTAGGTATGTGATGCTCTTGAACAAAGAGGGAAGAGGAACATTCTTAGTCTCATCGTTATGTTACTGTTTCATTTGTTTTTGTACATAACTGGCAATTTCCGTCTCCTTCCAGAGCAATTCCATCTGAGTCAACACCCAAGAACGGTGATGGCACATCCGATGCTGGGACAAATTGGTTAATGTTTGAATTGCTATGGAGAGATTTCTTCAGGTATCTATTGCTTATAAACCTCCATATAAGATGATATAATGATGCTCCTGCGACTCCCATGACTGAATTATCTTGAATGTCTTACGTGATCTGATGTTTGATTGTTTCACCGAGGAAAAATGTGGCATTAGCTTCGTTTACTTTTATGCTTGTCATGTCTTAAAATGTATTGTACATACCGCCATGATGCAAACGCAGATGCGCAACTACTTTAATCTTCAGTGTGTAAACACGAACCAGTAACTACTGCAATATGATCTAAATTATGACCAGTAACTGACGAATGAAACATCTTAGGTTTATCACAAAGAAGTACAGTTCTCCACAGAAGACCTCCGAAGTTGCGCCTGCCACTGGTTGCACCCCCGCCCCTGCGTTTACTTGAGCATGAACATAGTAGTCGGCTGCTGTTTTTTTTTTTTGTCTACCAACTTATGAAAACCTCCAATGCTAGTGAAAGTGATGTCCCGAGTAAGCTGTTCTGAATTTTGGACCAATTTGATCTCCGAAGAGATCTTTGTATCTGTCGACATTCCTCCAAGACTATTCAATGGTATTTGTGAGCAACCATGAATGATTTCTTCAGACTTTTTATAGCTGGTTTGTTCTGAGGTCCCTATGTTTTTGTGCGGGGAATTTTTTGCCATCTGTTCGATCCATACTATAGCTGATAGACCAGTGTGAGGCAGCAAGAAAGCAACTGAAAGTGCACTGATCTGCTTTCAGTTAAGCTGTCAAATACCGCAGGAGCAGTGTCTTGGTGGTGACTACGGCAAGACATCCACGGTCAATCGATCACAGAAATTTGTGGTCTTCGCAAGAAACAGAAGACTAAGATGCGTTTTATCATCCAGTTTGACGAACACTGACCAGCACTGAACAAATCGTACTCCACAGAACAAAAGAAGCACATCCATGATGAACTACAGATGCGAGAACCAACAATTAACTTGATTATCTAAGCATCACATTAAGTTCACCATACTTTAAAAAATCAGTAGACAATTTAAACATCAAAACTCATCTCTTAAAAGACTACTGCATAGGTGCTCCAATGCGTTCAAAAGTTCACATGACATAAAACAAAGGCAGTGCATCTAATCCTCCTCCTCACCCTCATTCTCGGCAATGTTGAAGTACCGGAGATCGTAGACATTGCGGTCCTTGTTCGATGCAATCACCCGAAGCCAGTCACGCACATTGTGCTTCTTCAGGTACTTCTTGGTCAAGTATTTCAAGTACCTGAGAACATAGCAACAATGTTTCAGATTATACGAAACAAAATACCCTGATCAGCAATATAGAAAAGCAACAAGTTGCGCATATGTAACTATACAACATACACCGTATCGATCAAAGGACAAAGTATTCTGCAGTGCAACATCATATGTCTATAAGTAAAGTAAGGATTAGAGACTTAAAATCAAGACTTCTATCTAGACCACAACACCAATTAGGCCATTAGGGGGCAAAACAAGAAATCAGTCAAAATATTCTCACAATAGGTATTGGTTAAGCATCTGCAACAACAAAAAAAGGTGCCGGTGGCATAAAATGGACAGACTGTCCTCTATCCTAAGCATATACATTCATAGATTGACAAAAGAATAAACCAATACTACAACTAGGGGTGCAAATGGAGCGGATATTTCCCGACCGTCCGTTCGTTTTAATTCAAATACAGTTCGGAGCAAATTTTCGGATATCCGAAGGTTTTATCGGATACGGAAATGGATTCGGATATTTTTTGTCGAATACGGAAACGGATTCGGAAAAAGCATTATCTGACGAATACGGAACTATCCGGATATTTTTCCGGATAGTTACCAGATAGTTACCGGATACGGAAATGGAATCGGATACCTGGCCTCTCGGATCTCCGACTCTTCTTGAAATGTAGCATCATTTATTTATATAAGATTGCTTGTTTTGGTGGCTGTTGCAACGTCGGTACACTCGTATTAGATCTCAATTTGCTTAATTTGTCTCTGTCACCTTGTGAAATTTGCTTTCGCGCATTATCCGATTAAATACTTGTGACCGAAACTAACCGTATTCGAAGCGGCATGTATTCGCTCCGTATTCGTGATCGCTCCGTATTCGTGATCGAGAATATCCACATTAGTATTGCAAACCTCCAAGTGCAGATGCAGTACCACTACAACACTCATCTCGATTTCCAAATACTAAAACGTACTCCGTGGGAGTACATGTCATGGCAATACCTCTATGCTATATACAAAATAAGCATTACTTACTCCGTGTCCACAAATGCCTCAATCGCTGCACATAACCCAATAATGAATCACAAATGGAACAAATACCCAATCGAGCCGCCGCCAAGCATCACCAGTTGACCACATAGCGCACGCACAGATCGATACACCTGCTCTATGTTTCGAGAATCGCTACCGGGGAAACACATCTAGGAGCAAGATAATGTGTGGATTTGGGGGAAAGCAAGCGGGCGTGCGTGTGTATACCTCTTGGAGAAGGGCCCGTCGGAGGTAACGGTGACCTTGGTCTTGTCGCGGGAGACGGTGACAGACTCGCCCAGGTTGCCGGCCTTGCCCCCGGCGACCTTGATGCGCTCCTGCAGGAACTTCTCGAGCGACGCGATCTCCATGATCTTGTCGTCGACGGGCTTGGTGCAGTCGATGACGAAGGTGACAGACCCCTTCTTCTTCCCACCGCCCTTCGCCGCCACGCCGCGCGCCATCTCTCCGCCTCGCCTCGCTTGCTCTTCCGCGCCTGCTGCCGCTGCTTCTTCGGTGGTGGTGGACTGGTGGCTGCGCGAATGGGAGGCGATAGGGTTTTGAGGAGGCGGGGAGGTGGCTATAAATATTAGGGTTGGGTTGATCGGACGGTCAGGGATGTTTGATGTGGGGAGATTTGCAGTTCGCTCCTCCTGGGCCAGTGGGCCAAATTTCTGTGCTTTCATTGTTAGACCCGTTAACAATTGCAGTACCCGCCGTCTCCGAATGCTGCCATGATTTGTAATCTCATCGTGCCGGTGCTTTGTGCCGTTTTTTTTTCGAGAATACGTAGGTAGGACTGTAGGAGAGCCGTGCGTCTTTCCATTGACAGATAGAAACGCATACAAACTCGCCTCACCGCGAGCGACAAGGCGGTCAGGTTGACAAACTTACATCAAGGGGCTCTTATAGCTAACTAGTATAGTGCCAACGCCACGGCGGCATTTCAGGGATGCACATGAAAACAACCAAATGACGATATTTTTTTTTCATAATTTAAGTTTCACGCAATTGTATATCACCATGTATATAATCTGAAAACACTCATGTATATCACCAAGCAAGTTCAGTCATGAAATTACAAGCCTAGGCCAATTATAATGCATAACAAGGCAATAATAAGTCATGTCTACTTTGAACCATCTAATTTCGATTTGCTTAAGTAGGTCTTGGAGTTCTCGGGGATAATGTCTTTACATTCATTTTCACCGCTCTTCAAAATGTCCACCAAGAAATTCGTCCTCGATGAATGTGATCATTGTGCATGGCGGATAATAAGTTAACTTATTAATTTGATATGTAGTCTACAAAATATACATAGAGAATATTATATGCTCACAGTGTTGAAAATCGTAATCTTACGCCATTCCACGACCACATGAAATGTATACAAGGAAGCTTTGACAAAGTTCTTTGGAGAAGAGCACGTGTTTAATTGTTATAGATAAATCAAATGATATTTGATAATAAAGATGAAACATATTATAAGTTATTACAGGTCTGTAGTTTTTGGAACCCATGTTGGGAATTTACGACGCCAGTAAAAATACCGTCTTTCCACGCAGGATGTGCCAATTCCATGGCGAGTTTGAAATTATTGGCAATGTTATGTAATTTGTGTATATATGGCATGCCCTGGATCGAACCCTTAAACATTCCATTTTTAGGATGAGGATCCATAATGGACACGATTCGTACCCATGTCTAGTATGTATAATGTGTAGTGCTTCATTTGACGGTATGGCAGTAGAACCTATAAACAAACACCGAGTCTATAAGTGACAAATGATAAAACACAAGTTTTTAAAGGAGTATATAGAACATATCTTATACTGCTGCAATGTGAAATATCGTACTCCATGTCAGCCAAACATTTAAGCAATTTTGCGAGTTTTTTGCAGTCTAGCTTGTCACACCGCCGCGGATCTCGTCCAAACTGAGATATGGACTGTTCATTTTGCAAAATTTAGAATTATTTGTTTATACACACACACACACACACACAACAAGGGAACAATTATATCAACTTACACAGAACTGGAGGTCCATGTAGTGGAATTTGTCATCTAACCACAACAAGGCTTCGTTGCACGCAACCGTCCGAACACCCATGTTGAAGCAATCACAATCAATGGGTTTATTTGCATCTAAAATATCTCTAAGTGTTCGAGACTTAAAGAAATTGGATATGGTCCGTGCTTGAACCCATTCTTTGCTACAAAAAAAGGACCAGGAACGAATTAGTTGATCACATCTTAGTATATTAGTATATGCAATTAATTAGCAAAAAAATACTTACTCTAAACACTCTTCATCGTCTATCGACCAGATGTATGTGCTCAACCAATACAATAGTTCCTTTTTGTCAGTGAATATTTTGGCAGATGGTTGAGGACCAGCAGCAATTTCTAACAGTTGAGTGACCTCACCCGGATTATCGATCATTATGACATCATCCGGATTATCGCGACCTCTTTATCTTGTTCATCATCCCGGTACCCTCTCATTGTGTTTAATGTGGAGTTCCACAAGATTGCAGGAGCTTGAACCTAAACTTACTTATATCATCCCGAAAATATGAGCAAGTCTGATCTATTAACCGATTATTTGACAAAAAGTGACTATGTTTAGAAATCTCCTATGACTTACCCGGGTCACATGGTCGATAGAGTAATTCCAGTCCAATACTCCATATAGTTGATCATCCATAAACCACAACTTACCTGTGCAAAAGTGAAAAAACTAACGTGAGTGATATAGATACCGCTGCAAGTCGTGCAATGGCATACACAACAAGTCGATGATCTTTTACCCATCTGTTTGCATTCTCTCGATGATCTTATCTATAATTGGCCAAGATGCCACTTTAATATCTGCCCATTTATCTCGATGCATTGTGTATGCTCACTGCAAGTTTTATTACTCTTTCCAGTCCTCTTAACTGTTGTGACCGAAACACCAATATTTAGAAAGGAATATTAGAATTAAAATAGAAAGGAATATTAGAATTAAAATACAATATGAAACTATATATTAATCATCATTAGTACCTACCGTAGTTTTGAGATCTCGACGGTCTGATAGTTCTCGTCCGAAAGAATCCAAGACATGTATCTCACATTTTTTGGCATTCACAACCGCTAGGTACCAATGAAACTTCTCAATATTAATTGGAAGGAACACCTGCACTAACAGAGTTTTATCTAAAATTTTTCTTCTATCTTTAAATTAACAAAATTAACATCTGCATGATATTATATATATAATAATTATGGCATCGACAAGTTTACCATATCAGCGTGTAAATACTTTTCGACCCTTGTATAATCTACGTCATCTTTATAGTTCAATGCCACCTTAGGATCTCCGTCACGTTTTAGCAAGCTGGAAATAAATGTATTTTCTAAATAAACATCTCCACCTTCTCTATGTCAGAGGTGTTCTTCATGCCGGATACAATGAATATAAGCACTTAGGACCGCAAATTTTTAATTTGACAAGAAAGAATTGAACCAGATATTTGGTATACATCAATCAATACAAAAGACAGTCTTAAACATACTTACAGCGCCATTCACTTGCTCACCGTCACGGAAAAGACAATCCATGTCATCTCTGTTTACCCAGTTATTATCGATGTTGACGAGTACCCTTTTTTCTGGTGTTGCTTTCATGTATTCAATTATATCAGCATCTTCTTTTGTACACTCATAATCTACAGAGAAATTATTTTTATTATTAATTAATTCCCAAATAAGTAAAGAAGATACAATTGAAGACCACTCACCTTGAGGCAGGACTTTTGTATTGTTTGACTTCTTAGGTTTATTATGTCGGGATGATGCCTTCATATGTGTGTTCAAGACTATCGACTTCACATCCTCGTCAGCACGCTTCCTGTAGTCGTCTTGTTCTAGGTCAACTATTTGTCCGGCATCGTATTCGATCGGCCCTTCTGCTACATCCATCTTGATCTGCAATATATATAATATCAGTGAAAAGAGAGTGAAGTAGTGAAGCAGCTTGTGAAATGAATCAGGTCCTGTAAAAATTTTTTGCTACTGTTCTTCGTCTTAATTAGTACAGCAAAATTCCTTCTGCTAGTGTTGTTACAAGCACAGGAAGTGAATACTAAAGAAATTCCCATGTTGTTTCTTCTCAGTGCAATTTTTCCAAGAACTGTTCATGATGTAAAAAGATATGTTTTGCTGAATATACTGAATTCTTTCTTCTAGGGTCTTGATTGAAGTGTTCTTTTCAATAGACCAAAATTTTGACTTTGCTCTGCTAGAAAGTATTGGAGTAGTGGACCATGTTGCACTTCCATCTGGTAATCCTGAGCGCCCAAGAAGATCCACAATACAAGTGTAATGTTTAACACTTGGCTGCAGTCCATAATCCTTAGTCATACGCTCAAAGAACTCCAAGCCTTCGTCTTTCAGACCACTACGGCTGCACGCATATAGCAAGGTCAAGAAAGTAATCTCATTAGGTTCTCGCCTCCATTCATCATCTGCTTGAACAGCTCAACGACCTTTTGTCCTTGCCCATGGAACCCATAAGCGAGATCATTGCACCGAACAGAAAAGAGCAGATCCACAATAACCAAAGAAAACTCTTTCTCGAGTCACCTAAGCATCCACATCGAGTACATATGCACGAGAGATGTCATAACCGCATAACCTTGTCGACTCCAGCGTTGATAGCTGTGCATGAATTTGCTGACCTTGTGCAAGAGTTGCCAAATCTGAGCAAGAAGCAATAGCACTAACAAATGTGACCACATCCGGTGCCACCCCAACACCACTCATCATGCAGAAATACTCCAGCGCTCCCTCTGAGTCTCCATTCTGCGTCCTTCCAGAGATTATGGTTTTGCATGACACAATGCTAAGAGAAGGAAGAGCTCGGAGCACGGCCTCTCCTTCGTCAAGATACCCACATCTCATGTACATGTTAGACAACGAGCTCCCAACGCACATGTCCCTGTCCAGCCCAGACCTCACTACATATGCATGGACCTGCCGCCCCGGAGATATCTGCAATCTATTAAAAAAAATCAAGCATCCAACTTGATTAAAATCATACACCATTATTCAGATCAGCGGCGCACATACGACAACTATTCCCAGCGCCGCAAGCGCCAACCAACAAGGCGCCCATATGATAAGGTGCACCTGCTTTATTTGACCAATCATTGTAAAGCATGGATGAGGTTAGCCTAGCTGCTAATTGGTCATTACTTTTTATTATGCTACCATTGCTATATGTACAAACACTTAGAGACAATGTCCGATTGTTTCATGTGAGGCACCACCTACTGCTCGACTATATGGATGGATATCAAAATTATCAGTCTGTGGAATATATTTCCAAACCAATGCTCGTCTAACTTGGTGCTTGCTTACAACTCTAGAGTCAGAACTCGGTATGGGCCAAAATTCTCAAAAGGAAACTATTTTCCCAAGAAATTCTTTTGGATGTCAATCGGAAGGGATGTCCCTATATTTGGATCTCTACTTGCCATCCAACCATGACACAGTAGCCAAGCATGTTCACTGGAACATTCATCAAGTAAATACCCCAATCAAGAACAAGATCTGCTCTAAACAATGAATTATCACCAACCAAAAAGAAAAGAAAAGATCCCATGAATTCGGTTGGCAAAGAGACCTTCGCATACTACGATATGGTAGCGAACAATGATATGTCAATTAAAATCTCCCACTCAATATTGTTAGTTCTCAATAAAATATACTCCTTATTCCACGTTGCGGGATCACGTAAAATGGAAATACCATCATTCAAGGTTCTGCTATCCGCTATATTAATAAAGCTTATAGAGCTCTTAGATGACATAACTTTGTTAGACCTAAGATTCACAACACGCACAATCACACATATATCACTGCAGAGCTCGTTTTCAAATTTTAGAACAACAAAACCAACATGAAAGAAGAAGCTTTCATGGAAGAAAATGTGATCCATCACACTAAACATTCAGCTCTTGAATCATTATGGGTCGGAGCCGAATTCCAATGCAATGCACCAAATTTGCAAACCGAGATGGACACTTCATAAGAGACAGTGAAATAAGTTTCACACATGCAGCAAATTATGTCAATACACGATTATCGCTATGAAATAAAAGAATTTCAAATGGTATAAGAAAATTAAGACAATTTTATAATTTTTAAGTAGCTAAAATATCTTGTCTCACCTCAATGTCAAAACAGAACTGTTCTTTTCCAAAGTTCACTGTTACCCTGATTTCAAATATTCAAATAATCAGACCCTACGAAAATTAAGCAATCACACATAGTGCATGTAATTCAACATCTCATAATAGCTTGAGGTAGGTAGTTGATACATAAGGTGAAGGCAGTTCAATAGAAATAGCTAATATAAGCCTAACTCGGTAGCACTTATTAGTTCTTACATCAATCACAAATTTAACCAATGAGCATGACTTGCTGCATCTTTATATGCTGAACATAGGAATAATATTTACGATTGGTAAGTATCCCTCGTGTAATTTACAAGTGCAAGTGCAATCAACATACATGACAACGTAAAACATGTGGTTTGTATTGACACATTAGCTATGTGTATTGCTATGTAGACATGGTTTCAAGTTTCAACCATTGTTTGCTAAATATTAGTAAAACCTTCTCGCATGAGTCAAGATAGTGAGCAGCTGCTTAAAACAACACAAGTACAGTAAACTTTGACATCACAAAAGTGTATCCAAAGAGATTTCTTTATATGCTAAAGCTACAAATCTGAAAAATGTAATTATGAACATCACATAATAGCTTGAGGTAGGTAGTTGATACATAAGGTGAAGCGAGTTCATAATTAATCATGATCCATTAGAAACAAAACATGCTCTGGTTCTTTATATGCTAAAGCTACAAATATGAAAAATGTAATTATGAACATCACATAATAGCTTGAGGTAGGTAGTTGATACATAAGGTGAAGGCAGTTCAATAGAAATAGTTAATATAAGCCTAACTCGGTAGCACTTATCGTTCTTACATCATCACAAATTTAACCGATGAGCATAACTTGCTGCATCTTTATATTCTGAAGCTACAAATCTGAAAAACAATTAATTACTAATTAAATAGAAGTTATGTCTATGCAGTAAACAGAGAGTTAACTGGTGTTACTATTGAAGTATAGGATTTGGAACATGATGTGTTTTAGTGAAAGGGAAAATCATCTTCAATTTGTAGCTCTTTGTGTGAATGCCGCCCCGGAGACTGCACTACACACTCCCAAGGCCAAACTCATCAGTATACAAAAACCCAAGATTCACGTACATAGGCGATTCCATGTCAAATTATCGCAACAAAGAATCAAACTTCATGTCAAATTCAATTCAAGACGATTTAAACTAATAACAGGGCAGCACAGGGTACGCTACAAACTCCTAAATACTCAACCTTTTGCACCCTCCTCGACATGGCGATCAAAAAAGCACACAAGGAACAAATTGTGCAGAGAAGGAGAGAAGGAGAGGGGGGCTCGGCGAAGACGAACCAGTTCCAGAGGCCGACGCGGAAGGGCTCAGACTTGCGGTAGGTGTAGCAGGGGAGCGCGTCCTAGCGTGCCAACGGAGGCTCCAATTTTCCTTCGGCTGGACGGCGTGGATGCCTGGACTCGTCGCTCGCTCACGGCAAAATACGTGAAGTTTCCATGCACAATACGTGAAGGAGAGAGAGATAGAGTTAGAGATGAGAAAGAGAGAAGAGATAGAGAGAGTTTCCATGCAGAATACGGGAAGGAGAGAGAGATAGAGAGAGATTCCATGCAGAATATGTGAAGGAGAGAGAGATAGAGAGAGATACGGGTGAGATTTCATGGGAGAGAGAGAAACGGTTGACCTCGCGGGCATTTCGTCGAACAGCTTCCGCGCGCTTCCCAGCTCACCGTTCTTGATGTAGCCACCGATCAGAATGTTCCAAGACATGACTTTCCGCCTGTGTCCGCGAGGCGGAGGGGAGGTGGTTCGCGGTGAAGCGGTCGGCGGCGCGCGGAAGTGGCATCGAAGGAGTGGAGCTAGCGGAGGAGCGGGAGGCGCGGCAGTCCGAAGAGGTGGGAGAAGAGGCCAGATCTCGACGAGGATGTCACGGAAGCGGTGGTGGAGCGCATCCTTGAGGCGGCCGATGGAGCAGAGGCGGACGAACTCGTCCTTGGCTTCTCGTGGCACGGTGGTGAGCGTCTTCAGTGCCGGCCTCGCCATGTGGCCGTGCAACCGCGCGTGCTAGGCCGCGGCCGCGGTGGTGGGCTTTATAAATGGGCTTTAATTTGTCTGTGGGCTTTAAGGAGCGATGCTACCACTTGGAACAATCAGGGGCTGGGTCTTAATCAAGATTGGACTTTTGTATTAGCCCATGATTTATTCTCCACCACCTTGTTGTAGCTGCTTACTACACGTTCAGGCTCTAACATTTCATCTTTAAAAAAACATTCAGCCACTAAGCTAAAAACAACATCACAAAAGCTCTAGGACCACTCTTTCAGAAAGAATTCCATGAAGGGAAAAAGAGATTCCATTTGTAAATACTAAAATGTGACGGGAATCCTTATCTAGAATTTATGAAATACATCCCATCTTATATGTATTGGTCTGCTGATACATTGTCTGTTAATCTTGGTGCTGATGCAGCTCGTATTGTAAAACTCACATGTAGGATGTTATTTGTGGCCTGTCATACATTTCTGAAGCATCTAGAGACATGGCAAACATATTAACTTGGTGGATTTCCGTAAATTCGAGGGGTGTTGGACTATAATACTTTATGCATTAATCTATGAGCTATATATATTCTTAGCTACCTGTTTGTTTAAGCCATATACATCTCATTTTTTAATTGAGCATGCTGAATTTGTTGGCACCTGCTTCAGTTGCAGTAGGGTGTTTGTGAAGCACTTGCTTTCTGATACATTTTTAGGTCAATTTATGTGGTGCTTTTCCTTAGTTTTTTTTCTTTTTTTTTGTTTCAAGGCTTTACATGATGCTATAATTAACTGCATTTGTCTTATTTCCATGTATGTTCTTATCCTAAGGGATGTTCATACAGATGCACATCTTTCGGTAGTGAAAATTGGGAGATTGTAGATTCAACTTTGCTATTTTGGTAAAATAACTCTTACCTCTTCTTTTATTTAATGCATGAGAAATTATTTAATTTTTGCTGTTAACTAACATATCGGTGCCGTGCTTTAGGAAAAAATTGTGCACGACTGCTTACCTTCTTCATTTCACTTGTGTGTGCAGCTTTGTGCATAGGAATTTCAGATAGGTAACATAGGTTGGTGGGTTGGGCTGTGTTCACAATCCCAACAGAGCCTAGAAGGTGACGAATTGCTTTTTTTTTTTTTGAGCTGAAATCTTACAAGACCATGCAGACTTACTCTTCTGTCTGTGTACATCATGATCCATTAGAAACAAAACATGCTCTGGTTCTTTGTAGTGTCTGGCAGCATAGTGTGAATTGCTCATCTTTTACTTAATGTATCTTCTTGGAGTCAACACTGTATGATTTTCAATTTAGAGTTAGGTGTATGTTATCCATGTTAATACATATCTCATTGTTAGAGGAATCTGCGCATTTGAATGCCATTTCCTTGTTTAGATAGATCAGCCTTAGTGCTCACAACAAAATATGCTTTTCTTAACTGACTCAAATGGATCAGAAAGAATTCCATGCTCAGATATCCTCCTTTTGATAAACGATCAGGTGATCTACCAGTAAACTTTGAACTCGGCAATAAGTAACAGTAGCAGATTCTTGGCATCATTGTGAATGACGGTGTTACACATGAAGATATCTCATGATTACACAATAGACAGTATCAATAAAAAACAGAAAACTACACCAAGAAATATATTGACAAACATTAGACAGTATCATCAATAAAAAAGGCAACATTTGTAGAAAAAACCTTGCGACGTGGCACCCTTCATAAGTTTCATAAGGACCTTCTTTAGCAGCAAGTTCAGCAGAAGCTTTGAGCATGATAGTAAATAGTTTCAAAATATCCTTATTCAATCACGAGCCTGAAAAGAGATTCCATTTGTTACATATCAGCTAAGTACAGAAAGGAACAAAGCAAGCAATGAACAGGAAAAAGTACTGGTGAATCAAATGGCATGCCAAGTAATATGAAAGTATCGCCAAGTCTTGAACACCTATGCCAATTGGCCGTGCGCATATTTGATCTCTTTGCGGTTTCAACAGGGTAATAATTAATATCAATTATTTTGTTGAGATTGTATGTGACAGTTGAAGTAACCTGGTAATAAAATCAACAATCTATCAGAACATTCACTGACATAGGCCAGAATTGAGGATCTAAAATAAGTAGGATCTGAGAAAACCTCAGCCAACTTGTCAAAGTCAAAATATCTATTTTTCCAACCACTGCTACCCACAAGCTTAGATGGATGGGACTCTATAGGACACCCGCAATGAAGTTTATCATAAGGCGTGTAAGAATACAACCATCATGATTGAATTCGGACAAAGCACTCGACAAGATATACCTTTTCCCTTACAAAACGTGGTAAAGCAATAGATGCTAGGTTGCAGACAGTTAGCTTCAGATTGGACTTGTGAACTCAATTATCTCGGTGCACAAGTTTGAATATTTGATTGTGCCCAGATTCTGCTGGTTACTTTTCCTATTGCATGTATCCCGCACACAATTAAGAATGTTAGAAATGACCTTGGAACCCGATCATTACCAAGAGCAAAAATTGGAGAAGGAATCATGAGTCCATAAGCAAGTACTCATATTTGTTTTGCTACCACATGTACCTTGTAAAGCATATATGGTGTACCAGTTTCTATCAGTGCCTTCAAAATGTCAAACCAGAGGGTCTCAGGCTGGAACAACTTTCTTTGCCTTGCCTCGAAACCGAAAGTTAGGTTATCAAGTCATTACCATTTCAATAGATTTCATATCTAAAATACAATTTCAGACAACTTCTCTCTCATATTTCTTGTACAAATTCTCAAACTCATCGCCCTGACTATCACCAAACTCGAGCTTCATTAGGACAAAACAATGACCATTCTTCATTACTTTGGACTCTTTGCATGAATATGGGAAGTATACCATACTTATAAAAATTATATAGCAGATGTGTGACCAAGAAACTAAAAATGCCACAAGAAGACAGATTGCAGGACATCTAAGATAATGGTTAGTGAGATGCTCATAAAAAGTAACGCATGATGGTCGGGCAAAGATTACAGAGAGGCAAACAGGTATTTGAACAACTTTGGCAAGAGCAAATCGAAGCTTAGATGACAAGGTACAGATGCCGAGGGTTATGTCTACAATCATTTTGCCATTCATTGTACGGTTAAATGCACTCCAATGAATAAAGAACATTTTTATACACACCTTCAAGTTTCTGCTTTGACACACCAAAGAAGATCTTGGCTCTTCTTAAGCTTCATCCAAGATGTACCGCACTGCTCATTATATTAGTAGTTAGTACCCAAAATAAAATAAATGAAGAAAATGCCAAAAATTCAAAAGGTTAACTTTTACCTTTCCCATGTCATCACCAAAATGCTTATCTTTTTACCTACACTGTAACCACTCTCGAATACTAAAACATCCAACTTTGCCAAGACCACCGTCGGGCGGTGTTGAGCCGAGTGCCTCTTGTGGAACCTTGTTCTTAAAATCGGGTATTTTGCACTCTTCGCATTCCCAAAAAAGTTTTGCAAGTGTTAGTAGTGACAAGATGTATTTATTTGAGGGCAATTAACTTAAATAAATAAGGAACATGCTCACATATCCATTTTCCTTCAGAGCCCAGTTATCGATCCAATCTAGTGGTCTAGCAATAACGTCATTCCAGAGTTAGTTTAACTTATCCTCCCTGTTTTTATAACCTGAGAATTTAAAGTGCTGTAGTTATCAAAAAAACAAGTTATCGTTGTTTATAATTGAAATCAAATTATAAAAACTGAACATAGGAATAATATTTATGATTGGTAAGTATCCCTCGTGTAATTTACAAGTGCAAGTGCAATCAACATACATGACAGCGTAAAACATGTGGTTTGTATTGACACATTAGCTATGTGTATCGCTATGTAGACATGGTTTCAAGTTTCAACCACTGTTTGCTAAATATTAGTAAAACCTTCTCTGCATGAGTCGAGATTAGTGAGCAATGCTTAAAACAACACAAGTACAGTAAACTTTGACATCACAAAAGTGTATCCAAAGAGATTTCCTATTCTATCTTCTTGCTCATTAATATTTCCTGCAAGAGACAGCCAAGCTCAATGCTTATGCTGATGTTCAACCTGAGAGAACAAGTAGAGTTTTGCACCGACCATTGATCCGACCACAACCGCTCCCACCTGTAAGAAACCCAAATACCGTGTCATTGGGTTTTCTTCTCACTATATGGCACACCCCAGAACACGATGATGAAGAAGTAAAGATGCACAACAAACACTAATAAGCTTTTTTATATGAGCTAAAAAACTAACATGAATTTTATATCAGAGCTGACATCAAAAATATTTAAACAACCAAAATATTCCTATCATCACCAAGTTGACTCGCCCCATTTGGAGACCAAAAAAATGTGGGTAATAACACCACAAGAATCTACATGAAGGAGATAAACATATTGTTTGGCAACTCGTTGAAGGAGATAAACACCATATTAAGATGTAATGACCAGAATCTGTGGTTTACATCGAGGTTTGTTGAAAACAAAAGTTTCAATCCAGATTCTAGAATTATACCACAAAAAACAAAGGAATGAAGTGATACCTCTATCATCTATGGCCCAAAGTTAGCTTAAGACTATTAAATCAAAACTAATCCTAACGTACCATTGGATTGAAGTGGAAAATGAAGGATATCCGAGAGCACCCGGATGGCAATCTCGATCGGAAAATAAGCTCGCACAGCTAAACGCCAATTGTCCGATGATAAAGAACACAAAGGTAAAATTAATAAACAAGGTAGAGGAAAAAGAGTGTTAGGGATAGAAAATGTATTAGTCAACACACTTCATAAGATGTCGAAGCGCACTTCTATAAAGGAACAGAAATGAACATCCATCCGCTATATACACAAGCTACACCATAAGTAATGCCAATTCAAAAATCACACATATACATTTATCCGAGAGCGATCAAGCTAAACATTGGATAGATTCCAAGAATGGATTTTTTTGGGACATCAGAGGACTATGGAAAGAGTACATTTGATTCAAGACCAAGTGCCATGTCAAGAAAACAAATAGTAGGCTTTGCCTTTAATGCCAACGACCTTGTAAGACGTACATGTTTCAAATACGAGCGCCAAATAAATAATGACAGAGGGTAGCTAATGGCGTGCATAAAATAGATTCATAGCACAACAAGCATAGCCTGTCTTTGCCATGCTTTGTGTAACGACAAATAACAACAAAGCAATTCATATAGTATACACATTGGAAAAAGTGTCTATCAAAGTAGATGTCTGAATATTCAAGAACTTACGGGTATATGAACATGTGATGTCGATCCGTAGTAATGGTATTCAGCTCCCATGTCCATTAGAGCCTGTCTCCATCATTCGAGTCTGAAAATGTATGAGGCAATTATTTACCAAGAGCAAAATGAAACAACATACGCTGAGAGGGGACAAATGCTAACCCCACACGAACACACAACGTTGCGCCAAAGATCCTCAATAGCTTAGATTCCTTTGTTAAATTTATTAGTAGTTAGTTTCATGTAAGCCCTTTAATTCTTTTCCTTAATGTTTTGGTGCCACAAAGAACTTGTAAACTGGAGCACATTACGTTGCTTGGCATGTCTCAAGACACATGTTTTTCATTCAAAATTGTCTAACTCGTCACCAGACCACTACCACCCACATGTGCACATGCACATGCTTCATCGCTGAAAATGAACACTTATTTTCTGTTAACTCGTTAATGGGAGGTAGCGAACATTCGCACACCATTTAGTTTGTAAAATCATAGTTATTAATTAAATGAAATACCAAACCAACTCATCACTACAGATTTGATATGAACACGACATCAATCGAGAAGAGAATGTTGCTCAAACTCTTGCTCAAACTCCCAATATTTCAAGACCTCATTGTACTTAACAGGTTGTAGCCGACGATGAACAAGGTAGGTGAACTCTACTGTCTGAAAATGAAACAAATCATAACCTTTTCAAGTAGCTAGGAGTATGAGAATTAGCAACTCGTAAGAGTTTTGAGTGCTTTGGACAACTTAATCTACATTTGGTGAATATTATAGGCTTGAGCAAGTAAATAAATAACACAGAGTCAACCACAGTCACAAAGCATCATAAAAGAAGAGTACCGGTCATTTGGAGCTGCAAAGATGTCCATAATGGAGAACAGAACGCAAAATAAGCGGATGAGTTATGACATACCATATAGTCCAACAAACACAAATACATTTTGAGTAGTGAATCGTGATAGCAACTACCAACTTCCAAGATGACTTGAGACTCGGGCAGAGTGTCGGACCTAGGATATTATCCAAAGAATGTCACAGGCCCTATTGTTTTTAACCACAAGAGTATTCCTACTGAATTTTGCATAATCAAAAATTGTTAAGGTATAATCCACTTAATTTAAGTGAATTCTAAAACAGAGACCCTACCGAAATTTCAGTACTCAAGCGAGTAGTCTTGTTCGATATTAAGAAAATGCTATCCGATACCACCAAAAGTTTACGGTGTTGGACAATAGTGGATCTTGGATGGTGATCTAAAATTCGATAATCCTTACTTTAACTACTCCCAACTTCTACGCATGAATTAGACTCAATAGCATTTTAGAGACATTAAAGAGTTCATGTATCGACTTGTTATTGGCTTCACATCGGACATAATATACGAACTCACCTGCTCACCCAAAGAGCACATACCACTTTGATTTTTCGATTACTGATGACAAAGTCATGAAAATCACTTTGTCAATATCAAATATTTTCTCTGCAATTCTAATGGCGATATAGCACAGATGTTTGCTCGAGCTGGATCCTGAAGTATCATCCGAGAATATAGTAAACTATAACAATTTTGAATACACGAATATAGTTACAAATAGTTGTAAGAATAAAATTACGAGTGATGGAGTCGAAAAACAGCAAATTGCTTTCTCATGTGAGTAGCAAGTGTAGCAAATTGCTCAAGGTTGTTATCATATTAACATATCAACAAAGACTACTATCTTTTAAAGTGGAATAGAGATGTTTTACCAAGTAGCAATCATAACTCCAACAATCGCTGAGATGATGAGAGCGAAATGGCAAAGATTGCAATCCGTTTGTGTCGATTATAGTTGCAGCTCATGCTGAATACTTTGCCTAACTTATTTGCAATGCTACCTCATGAAAAATGAGAAATATAGCCACTTGCATATAGTACAATAAGTTAACTGCAGATATCGTTGCTTGGGATATTGAGCTTCCGATAGATCCGACCGATAGAGGTAAAATAAGCGCAAAGGAACGAATAAGGTTAGCACTTGCATCTTGATTTATTAAGAAATAGTCATTTAGGACATTACTTACCACCTTGTCACCATTCGAGGACATCTTTATACACAATATTCTTGGTGCTCTTCCGGTTGGATCTAATTCCTTGTTTGGTTTAGCCAAAATTCTTGTTGTTTGCTCGACACACCCCTTGACAAGGCAACATAGAGCTGCCCATGTGAGAACACTGCTCTGGAAGATATATCCCAACATTTGGGATGGTTTGCCCTGAGCTTTATTTATGGTCATCGCAAAACTCAAACGAATTGGGAATTGTTTCCTCTTGAACTTGAAAGGAAGTGAAATATCATCCGATGGAGACATAGGGATCCTAGGTATGAACACCCTTTGCCTGCATGGTGCCCACCAACTATTTCTCGCATCAATTGCATTGTCTTGGAATGCTCTAACCATTAGTCTTGTTCCATTGCACAAACCATTGTTAGGATCAAGATTGCGGAGAAGGATTACAGGCGCTTGCATTTTATTTTGAGCTCATGCGGGGAGACCATTTGGAGTGATGGAGTTCGAAGTCAATAGGGTAGTTATTTCTTGAATCGTCATCGACAGAGTCGAAGCTATGATAAACCTTTTCCTCACTGAAACTTGTCAATCATACTTGCATTTAGCTGATCCACATGTTCATTTGTGGTAGACAGGATGGCACGTGTGCTCATATAAGTCGATGATCTTGCGTTTTGTCAAGTGATGGGAAGACTTCTTGAATGAGTTTGTTTATCGATTCTTCGTTGTCCGTATAGGCAATCAAAATATCATCCGAAGGCGTACATAATCATCTCCAATTGTCTCTTCGCCCATTCCCAATTCTAAGGAGGTAATCTGCAAACCATGGGTCGACCGAGCCCTCATGTTACGTGACAACCGTATCTTCCTTATACTTTCCCACAAATAAGATCGCTGCAAAGTAGCATCTGTTACCTGTGCTCTTGTCCCACGTGGTACCACAGGTAGCACCTGTCTAAAATCTCCACCAAATACCATAACCTTTCCCCCAAATGGCAAACAAGAATGCATAATATCTTGTAGGGACCTATCAAGACACTCAACTGCTAGTCGCTTTGTCATCGCTACTTCATCCCAGATAATTAAGGATGCCATATGCAGTAACTCTGCAGTGCCACTTTGCTTTGTGAAGCTGCATGTGCTATTGTCAGCAAGCTTAATTGGGATTTTGAACCTTGAGTGTGCTATGCGTCCTCCAGGCAATATGGACGCCGCAATACCAGAAGATGCAGTTGCAATGGCAATTAATCCCTCTGAGCGCACTCTACCAAGAAGTGCCTTATATATGAATGTCTTTCCTGTTCCTCCTGGACCATCCACGAAAAACACTTGGCTCTTCTTATTCATTACACAATTTAATATTTCATCAAATCCTTCACGTTGTTCCTTGTTAAGAGATGTATCTATATCCAAATGGTCTTGGTCGACAGGCATAGCAAGTTCCTCCCTAACCTCTTTCATAATGTCATTGTTAAATTCATCTGCTTGACACAAGAACAGGAACATGAAATAAGTAAATAAATATAAAATACTTAAAAGAGCAAATTAGGATTTTATTTTGAGTTATAGTCAATCTTTTCAGTAAGGCACTATATTGACATCCAAATATACTATTACAACAAAATATTTTTTTACAATAATATTAGCGCTGAAAATATTACCCGTATCATTTAGCTCAGGTAGATCATAATTCCTGATATCCTTCCCCATTGACTGAACTACTACCCGAATGTCTCTGAGAACCATTTGTTCTACTACTGCTGTGTTAGGATTGTTTTGGCTATAATCTTCAGAGAAAGATTCCTTGTGCTTGTCCCACAATCCACGGATGTTGGTGGCCTCACAAAACACAAGAATAGTCGCAAATAACCTTCGCAGAGCTGCAGGCATTTGAAAAGTTGTTGCCTCACACAATGAGTCATCAATAGTTTGATCCCTTTCTATGAGTCCTCTCTTCTCGCATGCTTCTCTGAAAGTAGGGTACGTGATTCCAAAGAATCGTCCTTAAATTCTCAAATGAGGTTGCACTGTACATGATTTAAAAGCACTCTCAAGAAATATCTTTCTCCTTCAGTGGGGTGCATACAATACGCCCCACCTGTCCCCTCGCCTTTCTTCTATGCCACGCCTTCTTACCACTAATCCACCAGAGTGTTCAGGGGATCTCTATACAAAAATTTCCTTGCATAACTATCAAGACGGTTCAATGTGAAGTATTCGTGAGTGTCGTCATAGTTGCAGATGGCTTTTTGACAACATCGTTGAGATTTGTTGTCTCCTCAATAATAACAGATCGCATATTAAGTAGATGACACCGAGTGTAAAGCAGATGGACAAACTCCAAAAGGTGGAAGCCGAAAATCCTATGTACATTTAGGGGTGATATGTATCTTGCATCCTCAGATCGACGGATCTCATTGATTACTCCAGCAGGATCAATAGAGAATCTTTGCACGGTCATGGCCTTTGTGTACATACTTAAACAAGTACTTACAAGCTTTGATGCTTGAGCAAGCTTCAACATTTATGTGGCAATTATATGTCATAAGCAGCCCAGGATTGTATGGAACCACCCACCTATTGTCTAACTCGGCACCTCTTACTTTCACACGCCGTCCATCATCCCTCCTCCTATACAAAGGATATGAATCTTTGCCTTGCTGTGTTGCTGCACAAAACTGTCTAGGATAGCGAAAGCGACATTCTCCATTAACCATACAAGCACACTTTCTATTCAAGACCCACATGGGCCATGCAAAGATATGCTTGATGACCGGGCTATGCAACACAGGTATTTATCCTTGTCCGTAGCTCTGCAGAGATGACTTTGTCATAAGCATCTAGGGTTGTTAAGTTACGCTTTCTTCATAATCGTAGGATGTGTTCATGTGGAAGTCCCCTCTTCGAATTCGGTGACATGGACATATGCCGCCACCTCTCCAAAATACTTTTTCTTGATCAATAAATCTTTTAAGGACCGCAGCTTGGCCTCAGTATACTCTTGAAACCAGTCCTGGCCTATCTTGTGGTTTTTGGTCAGGCTCAAGATTTTGAGTAATCTCCTCCCAGTACGGATTGCAAGTCATGGTGATGAAGTAATCTGGTTTCCCAAAACGCTGGACTATAGCCATTGCATTAAGAAATCGCTGCATCATGTCACGATCGCCACCAGGGAAACTACGAGGTAGCACTATTCTCTTGCCAACCTCTGAAGCCCTTGTCTCTCCAGCAGAAATTACATCAACCAAACCCTACGTGAAAATTAAAAATTTACAGCATGGATGATTAATTAGTGTATATTGATTAGGCTTGAATTGTTGTGACATAATATTTTGCAATAATAAAACATTGCATAACTCACCTGATATAGTTCCGCGTGTATGAGTTTTTGGTTATCAGGGTTAGAATACCAATCAAGCCTCATAGACTCGATCTTTATGTACATGTCAACGGCCCATTGTTGGAAACGTCGTCCCCCAAATAGCAATATGTTAAAAAGCCCCTCTCTAACTTGCATCAAAAAACAATAGTACTCTCTTGCTGTCACAAATCTTCCAGATTGTCTTTCTTCCACCATGGTACTCATGTATTCACCTTGTTGTACGTCCGCGTCATCCTCACCATGCTCTGTCTCAAATGGAAATTATATATTAGTATGTACCCATGCGTTTTATTAAGGCATTGGAAATTAAATCATGTTCGTACACATTGGATATGTCGGATCTGTTGCATCCGTTGGATCAACAGAGGTGTGTCCTTCCATACCAGTGACTATATCATTGTACGGCATAAATTTATTCCAGCCAGTTTCTCCCTTAGGGTAAAATATCGGATATGCCAATGGATCATAACATCCATGATATGCTTTGATATAGCGCGGGTGATCCCCTCTGGCATACACAAGCACACTCCTATCAAAACATCTTTGGGGATCATTACCATCTAACCAGATAGCCACCACTTGTGACGCCGTGGGTGCATTGTACCTTGTTTTCAGCAAAGAAATATATGTATAAAATCAATCATTGATTTATTATTAGTAAAAAAATCAAATTTATTTGTAGAATAAAAATATTTTGCAATACATAAACATATCCCTGAACATGTGTACCTTCGTTGGTCTGGCGTGACATTAGTATTGAGTTCAATTACATAGTCATCAAGATTTGGAATAGCTCCAACTCTGTTAAAGGTCTGTACATATGGGTTGCCTTCCATTATTCGCAGCACAGTTCTGATAAGATTTATATCTAGGTTAGGCGATCTCTGTACTCTGTGCGCCAAACTGTCATCCTCCGTATCATAAAAGTAGAGTTGCAAGTGGCGAGGTCCTTTAGAATCTGGAACCAACTGGTCCAGGCGATGGTACAAGGCCCCATGCACACGAAATGTATATATACCAGTCCCTGCCGCGGTGGCAACTCGTCGATCCAAGGTTACTCCAAGGCTCGTGAAAGAGAAATGAGCGTTGAAGTACCGAATATTTTGCCTGAAATATTTTGCATCATTATCTACCTGACTTGTGAATAACCTTTTAATTCAAGAGGCACTGTGGAACATGTACTTTTATCTTTCCTTTCTCGCAATGTAATCTAGGTGGTTCATATTGAAATCTCATTGCTGCACAAGACAAGCGATTAGGCACCTTTCTCAAAACATGGTGCCTATCGTGCACATTTTGGTAGACATAATCATAAGGATCTTCATTGGTATTCAAATCAACACCATTGACATCGACACGATAGGACTCGAAGGCACCATCTTATGAAAGCAAGCACCGCCGTCATTACACAACATTAATAAGCTAAACACCGTGATGACACACAAAATAAAGTTACCTTCACCAACGCATCGCCTAGTCTCATCGTCATCAAGAAGATCATCAATATCCAAGGAATGAGGTGCCTCGGATGTTCCTCTCGCATGATGTTTGCTCGAACATTAGGAATAGAACACACCGATCGATCGTGTTATTAAAATAAAATAAACAAAGAAAAAGAACACACCTTCATCAGATTGATTGTTTATAGGTTCGAACAAGGCACTATCATATTCTATATCATTCTGTCCTATATGCATGTTTCCTTCACCAAGACACCGACTGACTGTATTCTCATCTTTTTTTTGTAGTCCCTATTTCTCTGCAAAATTTTTTCCTTGCTGTGTCATCCATATTGTTGTACCTCTCTCTTTCTGCAAGGGCCCTTTGCCTATTTGAGCTGCTAACTGGTCACCATTGGGTGGAAAACATTGGCATGGTCAGATGATCTATTCTATTATACATATATATAGTACAACATGCTACTATTGCTTGCACAAATTAAAAAAAATACAAGGATGGCACCTGGAGTTGCCGCACTTGCATTCAACAGAGTGTGGCTTGACAGGTTGTTGGGCACACAAGAAGTATCATAGGTCGGTTGTCTTCTCCGGACATAATTATAATTTCTATGTAGCCAATCCGTGTTGTTATCCGGACAGACATTTTCCTTGTCCTCATCGTTTGATGCTCGGAGAATACTTGAACACGCTCCATATGGTGCTTGTTGACCAATCATGGAGCAGGATGAAACATTGATTTTTCATTGTCCGGGCATAATTATTATTGCTTAATAAAGAGTAACAGTTCAAATAACAAAGGAACCATTATTATTAAATAATAAATAAGCAATACCATGATTAGGTCCTATAGTATGTGTTGATGATTCTGTCCTCTTCAATACTCGTTGTTCCCGGCGCCTTTTATTCCTTTCTTCTCTTTGCTCGGTTGATTCCTCAGCCTTTATCCTTGCTCGGTATTCTCGTTGTTTTCTATTCCTCTATTCCCTCTTTCGCTCGGCCTCACCACAGGTGCTGCAAGTGATTTTAAAACTGAGAAGGTTATAAAAATATCGAAAGCAATTCCGTCACAGCCGAGGATGCGCTCATACATGTGTTGTTGTTTGTTATCTCGCCTAAAGCAGTGCGATCTGCTTTCCGGTTTGACATGTCCTTTTTTTATTTAACCAGCCAACAACATGCAAAACCAACCTGAGGAAGATGCAATCACCAATGTTTAAAATAGCAACAGTTTTAAATTATCATTTACATCTCCCCACCCCCATCACAACACACTCAAAAACATTTACAAAAAAATAGTCTATTTTGCAACGAATGCAAAAAAAATCCACTAACACTTGATCGAACCCCCACAGCTACCATCGGACTAACGATCTTTCCGCACCATCCCCCCTACAACAAAGGAGGGTGCAAACATCGGGTACCCTATTTTTCACTTAATAATCAGGTATATTTTAACCCCTACTAAACTTTACTTACACCCCATATAGGTGATTCAGAGGGCATATTTTGGACACCCCCAAAGTTGAGGTCCTAAAAGATGCCTTGAAAAGGTTAAGGGGCTGAATTGGACCCAATCCTACAGTTGAGGACAAAAGGAGGACTTTGTCCGAGCCAATAATATGATCAGTAGAAGATAGCTACATTTGACAAACCCTTACGCAATGTAGATTTCCTAAAGGTACATACTGCTCTTCAAGATTACCTTTACCTGCAGCCTTTATCAATATGGTTAATGATGAATTACCTTTTGTACATCTGTGTATAGCCACTGCTAAATGGCTTAATGCCTCAAAATGTATTGTAGAGCTCCTCTTTGTATAAGCTATTAGAAAGGATGTCACCCTGGACTCAATTTCAAGAAATCAGGATTGGTTGTTTAATTGCTTATAATGATCTTTCCCTATTAAACTATAACCATAATTAAGGTGATCATATATAGAGAATTCATAGTAACCTCCCAAATGTAAATTGAGAAAATGAGAGAGAGAGATGTGGCACTACTTTTCTGAAACAAAAAAGGACTGAAGTGCATCTCAGATTTATGTATGATGATCTATAGGAAAACCAGAGATAGTTATAGCAATGCAATAGGCCAATATTGAACCAACCAAAAAGAATTCTGAATGCAGAGCATGACATATTTGTTTCATAAAATAATATATGAACCAGTTAACTTACTTGTGCAAAAAAATGTGTCTTACTTGGTATCAGCAATTGGAATGGTCAACAACAAGAGTGCAATCACAAGGATATACTTTCAAATATAGAAACTAACCTGGTTCACAACTCCGCATTTTTGGCATCTCCTTCATTAGAATTTTTATTTTAAAGCGGTACTACGAAGATATTCATTCTATCAGACAAGGAGTGACAATAAGCTTTTAAGTGGATAAAGCGACACTACAAAGTTATTCACTCAGAAATGATGTGGCACAGAAGCTTTTTAGTGGATCCACAAGCAATTATGAATTGTTTAAACAGAGTATTACAAAACATGAACAGCACAAGCACCTCATAGCAGTTATGGAAAAACAACCACAATTAGCAAAACAAGAAAGCATTACCAACCAAAATGCATTGAATTCCTGCTTGGAATTTGGAAAGAACCAAATCTAATAGAGTATCTTGTCAGTGATTTATCTGAATTGATTGAAATGGGAAACCCATGTTTTTTTCCATTCGTCTTGGTTTTGGTCCAAACAGAGGGTTTCAATTTCTAATCATGCTCAACTCAAAACAAGTGCATAACATGCATAATTGATCACCCTTTGTTCCAGTGAAATAGTGAATGTAAAGGCATAACATGCATAATTGATTACCCATTGTTCCAGACACAAACAATCAAATACTATAAAAAACGGGCGTCATCATCATCAATCAATGATGGAAAGCCTCTAAAATCTGTTGTTTCTATCTAGATTATTAATATGACACTTTTTTGCCTGGTCTCATCTTCGAAATCATCAGATTGATCCAAACGTAAATGAAGAAATGGATTAGCTGTGGTGAAAACAGATGTGTATTAGAGTTCAAGGATTACAAGATATTGCCGCTGCTCTGCTGATGCCAACTAAATTAGATACCAGGTCGAAGGCAGAAATCCTTGATGAAGGATGAGTTGAGCTCAATCATACCCCCAATAGAAGTTCTTGGGCCACCAATGACGATTAGCCTCTCGCCACATGCCCTAAATGCAAGGCCCCACCCATTCATCGACACGGAACGCTCTGGTAATTTTCCAAGAGTGATCCACTTGTTATTCTGCTTGTCATACTTCTTCACGTCCTTCTCACTGTAATCAGCAGCATACAACTCATTCTTCACAACCCCAATAAGTGGGGGTGCGCCGCTCACTCCATTGAGACCCTCAGACATCTTGTCAATCACCCTCCAAGACTAGCTCTGCATGTCATACTCCTCTCCACATGTCAAGACCTTGTTGTTATTGGTCACACCGCCTATGACATAGAACTTGCCATCCATGAACACCCCGGAGCAATTCTTCCGGGCCCTATTCATGCCAGGGAGGGGCGTCCATAAGAATCAGTGCCCCCAGCAACATACGCCTTCTCCCCCACGCTTGCTGAGGCAAACAGACACCGTGGCGCATTCATCACCTCGCCTCGTGTCCAAGAGTTTGTCAGTATGTTATATCTGAAGACAATGTGTGTCATTCCAAACACGAGCAGCTCGGTGCCCACAGCCAGCGACTCCTTGTCGGAGCACATAAAGCACTCGTCTGGAGGCATCTTGGGCACCGAGATCCAGCGCTCACGGTATGGGTCATAAGCATCCCACTCTAAAACATTGCAAGAGAAGTACACCCAATGCTCAATTAAAAAATGAGATGTATATTGCTTAAACAAACAGGTAGCCAAGAATATATATAGCTCATAGATTATTAATGCATAAAGTATTATATAGTCTAACACCCCTCAAATTTACGAAAATCCACCAGGATAATATGTTTGGCATGTCTCTAGATGCTTTAGAAATGTATGACGGGCCACAAATAACGTCCTACATGTGAGTTTTACAATACGAGCTGCATAAGCACCAAGATATAACAGACAATGTGTCAGCAGACCAATACAAAACAAAATAAAATTTGTAAAAAAATAAAATGAATAGGTCTTTGTGGACTATTAAAGAAAGCTCTCAAATCATATCCATTTTGACTTTAATTTGAGGGAGTTGATATTGGAGGCATACCAATGACTGATGTCTGGTTGCAATTACAATTTGTCACTCACAGATTGTTGCTTCATTTTCTCATCGACAATATAACCCTGCCAAATACAAGTGAATTGCATCAATCACAAAGACTCTATGCGATGTGGACCACATTAGCCACATAATAAACTAAACAAGAAACACCATGTGTTTATGAGAAGAGCTGAAATTACAATTGAATAATAAAACTACATGTTTGCAAATATAGGATCTGCAAGAAATAGAAACAAAACTAACACGAATCAACAATATTTCTGAAAGAACAATGCATGCCTCTTACAAGGAAACTCCCATATTTACCTTCTAGTATTGTGCAGCAAATGGGTCATTCAATCATTCCATCAAGCAAGTTTTAGGCAACAGAACAAGTGTAGAATTCAGTAGAGACAATAAGGAGCAGAGTAGATCGAATCTTAGCAGTGTTGAATGGCCTCAAGCTGCGCTGGATCCCTTCCGAGCATGTCCGTGCCGCGGCGGGAGTAGCCGGGAGGCGGCGGGCGGGCGCGCTCGCCGCCTGGGAGGCGCGGCCTCGGGTGAGGCGCGCCTTCGGGAGGCGGGGAGACGGCGGCCTTTGGGGGAGATGTCACATCCCAAAAATTTGCTTTTTGGAAAATTTAAATTCAAGTTAATTATTTTAAAGTAATTGGAGCTTATTTGGCTTTTATTGGATTTCTGAATTTTGGAATTTAAAACCTATTTTAAAAAGTAAAAAGGTAATTCAAACTATGAAAATTAAATATCAACAATAGTTGGGAATAATTTTATTCAGTCCAAAATGTCCCCGAAGCTTCGTGAATTTTTCTGGAATTTTTGGAGGTATTTTCATATTTTTCTCGAGGCCTAAACAATTTTCTAGCCTTTTTCAAAATCTAAATCAATTTCTAAAAATAAAAATTCCAACTCACTCCTCCGCCGCCACGTGGACGGGTGGAATACCGCCACGCCGCCGCTCGCCCATCCAGCCGCACCCTCTCCTCTCTGCCTAGCGGGCCCGGCCGTCGGCCGCGCCGCCTTCCTCCTCCTCGCTCGACGCGTGGGCGGCCGGATGAGCTGCGCCCCGCGCCGCCTCAATCCACCGCCCTTCCACTTAGGCGCTCGACGCCCGATTTCCTTTCGGTTACGTGGCGCCATCCGCACCACGCACCCGCCTCGGCCGATCGCGGC
Organism: Dendrocalamus sinicus; assembly: GCA_036346575.1. Lineage (NCBI taxonomy): Eukaryota > Viridiplantae > Streptophyta > Magnoliopsida > Poales > Poaceae > Dendrocalamus > Dendrocalamus sinicus. Next base: position 35,360,485 of record CM070648.1, on the reverse strand, counting down.
CCCCTGGTCGGGCCAGGCGTCTCGCGGACGCGGACTCCTCCTCCTTTCTCTCTCTCCGAAGAAACCCGCGACCGAATCCTACCCGAACTCGCCTCAATCTTCGATTCGTTCAGGATTTGAATTCCGGGAGATACGCTCCTTATCCCCTAAAACCCGAGCTCGCGCCGACTCCGACGGCCATCCCCAATTCAAACCGAACCCGGCCGCGACTTCGGCGAGGAATTCCCGCCGCCTCACCCTCCCCGAGCCCTATAAGTAGCCCTCGACCTCCGCCTCTCCCGCACCACCGTCCAAAGACCTCCATCTCTCTCCGAGCCCTCGAGACGCCCGCAGCCGAGCTTCTCTCCGCGAGCCCCGCCCAACTCCGACGAGCTCTCCCGCCGCCTCGGACCTCCCGAGCCCGTAGCCGCCACCTCAGCCTTCTCCGAGCATCGGAATCTCCGGCACCTCGGCCACCTCTTCCGTCGCCGGAGCGCTGCCGCACCGAGCACCCGAGCTACCTCCGCTTGCTCGCCGCCGGCCGTCTCCGTTCATCCCGGACTTCGCCAACTACTCCAACCGAACCCCTTCGCACGTAGATTACAATCTACGCAGCACCGAGCACGCCCGCCTTCCCGCCGCGCGCCGCCGCCTCGACCATCGCCGCCGCCACCCAAGGTACCTCAAAGGGATTTGTTACCCCATATGGGTAGGCAAAGCCTCCCCTTCCCCAGTTAACAGCGCGCGCTCTCAACTCCCGGTGCGCGTTCGAGCCTCGGCCCGCTGGCTGGGTTGAGTTTCGTTTATTTTCGCGCGACAAGTGGGTCCCACCGTCGGCGGCGGCCGTCTGTGCGGGCGGCCGTCATCGGGCCCCACCCGTCGTGCGCCGTCGACAAGTGGGTCCAGATCCCAGTGGGTCCCACCTGTCAGTGACCAAAGCAGATGAGGTCACTGACAGAGGGGTCCCACATGTCAGCGACCGCAGAGGGTCTACTGTTCAGTGGGTCCCACCTGTCAGGATTCTCGGAATTAAAATAAAAGATTAAATTTGAATATTCCCAGTGGGCCCCACCTGTCAGAAATTTCTTAATTTCTGGATTTATTCAAACTGAAAACTTCAAACAAGCATAACTTTCTCATTTTAACTCCAAATTCAGCCATTCAAATTTCTAAATTCATCTAAAATCCTGATCTATCCAACCATGGCCTCTATTTGAATTTTTGAGTTTGTTTGAATTTTTATTTGAATTTATTTGTTTTGTTGCTTTTCCCTCGTGCGTAGAATCCAACGTTGAAGAAGACCTCCCCACTCCTCAACAAGAAGACCCAGAGCCCCTGCAAGAAGGCAAGTCTCCTTTGATCATCTTGAACCTATGCTTTCAAAATGTTTTAAATATTTTAAATTATGTGCATTGCTATTTACATAAAACCACTAGTTCAAATCTTTAGGAATTAGTTATTCCAACTTTGTTATGCCCTCATTTGACATTGATTGCCATGTACCTTTGTCACCCTAGAACTTCCTTTGTCTCAATAATGAGATTAATATTAATCTTTGTGAATATTAGAATGGTAGTGTAATGCTTAGTCATGCTAATTAAATACCTTTGACATTATGAAAATGGGAAATTATGATTTATGGAAATACCCTTGTGTTTATAAATGAAGTGGTAATTGAGTTGCCACTGATCTTTTAAAATAAAATAAAATGTCAAAGTTGATTTAGATTAGGTGGATGGTTGATTTGGCTTGGTGCGATTAGCACGAGATCTTGTTAAGTGTATGTTCCACCCTAGTCAATTAAGGACCGACGCTTGTGTTTGTCCGCATCGAGCACTACCGCACAACCACAAGTCTATATGGGTACGACCTAGCCGACTAACTTATGATAGTCTAGTTTAGGTGCCACCAGTGGAAAGTGGGTGCGAGGATGGACCGGTTATCCACAGTGAGGGACAGGATTTATCTGTACTCATATGGCGCAAGAGGGGCTTGGTTGGGCAGTTAGCCTACTGCGGTGAAACCTCAATGGTGGTATCTAGCTAGATTAGAGTAAGGTAAAGACTTTGTGATATTTTATCTGGGTCTCATGCCAAAGGAAGCGTGTTGACTTTTAGGATAATTTATCTCTTGTGGGTAAAGTTGTACAACCTCTGCAGAGTGTAAAACTATTCGAATAGCCGTGCCCACGGTCAAGGGCGGGCAAGGAATGCATTCACATGGTAGATTTCTGGTTTTGTTCTAAAATCAAAAGTTTTGTACTCCGAGAGTGGAGGGAACTCTCGGAAGGGTATCCTGGCGGATGGAGCCAGAGAGGGTGGATGTAACCCGCAGTATTAAACTTGTTCAAGTTGTTTAAGCTAGTGCTGGTAGTTGGAACCTTCACTATAGAATTAATGATAGTTTTGTTAGAACAATTATTTGGTTAAAACATTGCCTTCTAAAATATTTAGTAGTAATTGAATTTTAAAATGTTGCTTTGTGCAAAAGAACCATATAGCCTTCCTTTGTCAAGCCTTGCATCTATGCATTTTCCCAAGACTTGCGGAGTACTTTATGTACTCACATGCTACACTTAAAATAAATCTCAGAAGATCATGAAGCTCAAGAAGGTGATTACAACTTACTGTTTCGTCTGTGGCTGTGACGGATTCTTCCCGGAGGACTAGGTCGCGCTTCCCTACCAATCGCTCGTGGCATATTGATGGGTCTGTTTTGAGTTTTCTTTGCTTCCGCTGTGTTTGGATTGTGCGAGGTCTTGAAACCTCCAATGTAATAATGAGACCTTTTGGTCAGTACTCTAATTATTGTAATAAATCGTTGTTGGTGATGTTTTCCATTCTGTTTAACTGTGTGCACTAGCTTTGATCTGGGACTAGTGCGGTAATACACAGAGGGTCCGGTTCGAAATCAGGGGTCCCGCAGAGATGGTATCGAGCCTATTTGATATGAGGACGTGACTTAGTTTAGGAATGGCAAACCATAAGGACTTATATTTATAAAAAGAGTATATTAAAATATATAAGTCTCTTTGCTTCTACTCTCTTCTTACTTAGGATCTCGCTCGTCTCCAACTCTATTTTATCAAAACTTTTACTAAACTTCTCTTTTATTCAACTTTGTAGATGGTGGTTCATCCTCCGCCACTCGTGGGACTACTATTCACATGGAGAGGATCTTTGGAGCATTCGCTAGCCTTCTCCGGCGATTGATGCAGATGTCGAGTACCGCCAACCGCCCATTTTCGTGGGACGGAAGACGCGGATTCTCGATCGAGACTCTGGGCGATGGAAGTATTCTGTATGCACGGAAGGGAATTCAACTCCCACACATACCCCATCACCCATCCTCGGTCCCATTGTTTCGACGCTGCCCAGACGCAAAGACGCCGCCATTGACGAGCCGTGCCATCTCGCACAAGGATGCCGTACATCGCCCCTTTTGCTTCTTCATCAACCTCGCCGACAGAGGTATCGAGATCCTTTTGATATATCACCGACGATCTCGATTGTCACATCAGTGCAGCTCACCAGCAATGGACATCACTTACGCTAGAGCTCAGGAGGAGATTGGACAACTCGGATGCTTCTCACTTCCAGCTACCAAAGATTCGGACACTTCGCGCACGGCTTCTCGAGCAGCAACTGAGTTTGAGCTGGGACGCCTCGTGGCCGCAGCTAACTACACGCCGCCTTCACCCACCCCGACTACACGCCGTCTTCACGGTACCGGTGCCGCTCCCAACAACCCGGCACCGGCTCGACTCTCGGGACTCGCGTCGGGATGACAAAGACGCAAGAAGGTGCGACGCCCATCCGCCACCGTCATCACGCTCAAGAAGCGCAGCCTTCTCCTTCGCTCGCGCTCGATCGCCTCGATCGTAACCATCCGTGCCGACCACTTGTGATTGTTCGCAGATCATGTAAAGGAGCAAGAAGAACTCGAGGAAGAACTCAAGAAGAACTCAAGAGGAACCAGAGGAGGACCCAAGAACGCATCTTTCGGAGGATTAGTAGCCTTTAGAGTCGGTAGTACCCAAATAAATGTCCACGTTATCGTAACGCGTATTTATGTTTCGGTGTGCTAGATGGGATATCGAGCCTAAGTGCACTTGTGGTACAGCCATTCCTAAGCCTAGTTTGATTTTAATAAAAGACTCAGTTCTTTGAGTTATTTGCGTGATTTTAAAAGTGTTGGTTTGGGATGTGGTTTAGTCTCCCAGATCTCTTATCTTTGCTATTTCCTCTTACCTTCGCTAACTCGAACCCTTGGATGGTGAACACAAGGAGCAACCCCGACAACAACCGTGAGGCCAATGCTCACCAGAGAACAACATTCCACCACCCCTTCTCAAGCCCTCACTTGGAGCAAATGATGGCCATGCAACCGCAACTTCTTCAAGCCTTAGCTCAAAATCAAGTGCAGACAAACACCTCGGGCATCCAACCAAGCTCCTCGGCCTAAGATGGGAGAGTTTATGAGGACAAGGCCTCCTACTTTTTGCCGGGTCCGTAGACCCCATGGAGGCGATGATTGGATTAAGGATGTGGAGAGGAAGTTGGTTCTAGCTCGGTGCAATGACAATGAAAAAGTGTTATATGCTGCCCACCAACTCAAGGGAATCGCTAATTGGTGGAAAATTACCGCTCCGCTCATCGAAATGCACAAGCTATCACGTGGAATGAGTTTGTTGAGGCTTTTCGATCGCGCATATTCCTACGGAATCATGGATATGAAGAAAAGAGAGTTCTACCAAGCTGCAGCAAGGGAACCTTAGTGTTTGAGTACTGAACAAGTTCACCCGGTATGCATGTATGTATCTCAAGAGATCACATCGAGGCAACCAAGATCCGGAGGTTCATGCAGGACTTGACCCTAATCTCAAGGTGCAGCTAGTGTCCAATGATTATTCAACTTTCCAACAAATGGTGAACAAGGCCTTTGTCCAAGAAGATGCTCGTCGCGGCCTATATGAGAGCCTAAGAGGAAGTTTCAAGCACAGCAGGCGCGAGCGAGCTCGATTTCGCCCACCCACCTCGTTCCACGTAACCCCGAGAACCAAGTGCGCCACGGACTCCATTCACTGGACTCGCCCAAATAACCAAGTTCCCTGACAGGCGGTGGTGGCCAACCACAGCAGAACCGAACTTCAAGAGCAGGAGTGCAGTGTTTCAACCGCAAGAATATGGGGCACTATGCCGAATCGCCTCCCCGAAGCGTTCATTGTGACCCGATTCGTTTCAATTTGGGGACCACTCCAACACGAGCTCCAACCACGGGACAAGGCCGTGGGACTCTCAAACTCCAAAGACTCGCAGCAATGAGCAGGGACATCTCAACCATGTGACCGCTGAAGCACCTGTGATGCAACCGACGTAGTTTTGGGTAAGTTTCTTGTCAACTCGACTACATCAGCGTTATTTGATTCTCGAGCTTCGCATTCTTTTGTGTCAAGAGATGTTGTGGGAAAATATAATTGGGATGTGCGTAGATTACAGAATCCCATGCTAGTCCAATCTCTGGAAGGGAAATGAGGACTAACACGGCTTGCCCTAACGCAATCGTGGATATTAATGGAGTTAAGTTCCTAGCGAATCTCATTATAATAGACTCAAGGGTTTAGATGTAATACTTGGTATGGATTGGTTAGCCAAGTATAAAGGAAAGATAGATTGTCTTTGACTGTCTTTGTTACTCTTACCAACACGGAAGGGATTCAAGTAAGGTTTCAGTCAAATTCACATTCTCGTAAGGAGGGTAAGTTAAATAGTTTGAAAGGAATAACCTTGGAGAAGGTGCCTATAGCATGTGAATACCTGATGTATTCCTCAAGATTTGCCAGAATGCCACCAGATAGAGAGATTGAATTTGTTATAAACTGCACTACACAGCCCCAATTTCCAAGAGACCTTATCGCATGTCCGCAAATGACTTAGCAGAGGTTAAGAAACAGATTGAGGAGTTACTAAGCAAAGGTTTTGTAAGACCAAGCTCACACCTGGGAGCACCAAGATCTTGTTAGTAAAGAAGAAGGACGGTAGTCTTCGTATGTGTGTGGATTATCGATCCCTAAATGATGTGACTATTAAGAACAAGTACCCTTTACCGGATAGATGATCTGCTTGATCGGTTGAAAGGGTCATGTGTCTTCTAAGATTGATCTTCGATCGGGCTATCACCAATTGAAGATAAGGTAGGAAGACATACCAAGACAAGATTTGCTACCCGTTATGGATTGTATGAGTATACGAGTGATGTCTTTTGGTCTAACCAATGCACTGCATACTTCATGAATCGATGAATAAGGTGTTCATGGAATATTTGGATAAGTTTGTGGTTGTATTTATCGATGATATTCGATATACTCCAAGAATGAGGAAGAACACGCAAAGACATTTGAGGATAGTTTTGGAAAAGCTCGAGAAAACCAATTTGTATGCCAAGTTTAGTAAGTGTGAGTTTTGGTTGAAGAAAGTGGCTTTCTTAGGTCACGTGATTTCTGCCGGGAGTGTCGAGAGACCCGATAAAGTAAATGATGTGCTCGAATGGACACAACCTAAGTCGATTCGAGATCGAAGTTTCTTGGGTTTGGTGGTTACTACCGTCGCTTTATTGAAGGATTCTCCAAGCTCGCAAGACCTCTCACTCAGTTGCTAAAGAAGGAGAAGAAGTTTGAATGGAGTAAAGCATGTGAGGATAGTTTTCAAGAACTAAAGAAAAGGTTGACTTCTGCGCCAGTGTTAACACTTCCGGATATTAGAAGGGACTTCGAAGTTTTCTGTGATGCGTCTAGGCAGGGACTAGGATGTGTGCTGATGCAAGAAAGGAAGGTAGTAGCATATGCTTCCAGGCAGCTACGACCCCATGAAGGAAATTACCCAACCCACGATTTAGAACTAGCTGCCGTTGTACATGCTCTAAAAATATGGAGGCATTATTTGATTGGTAACTGTTGTGAAATCTATACCGATCACAAAAGTCTCAAGTATATATTTACCCACCCGATCTTAACATGAGGCAAAGGAGATGGCTTGAGTTAATAAAAGATTATGATGTGGGAATACATTACCATCCGGAAAGGCCAACGTAGTAGCGGATGCATTGAGCGAAAGAGTTACCGCAGAAGTGTGGATCAAGGACAGTATGCCCGCACTTCAGCGAATTTCAGCAACTCAACTTAGAGGTAGTAGAGGAAGGATTCACGGCTACTCGGAGGTTCAACCAACTCTAGAGGAGATGATCAAGGCAGCTCAAGGAGAAGATAAGTATGTCAAGGAGATTCAAGAAAATATGAAGAAAGGGAAGGCACCAGATTTACGGAAGATGAGGAGGGTATCATCTGGTTTGGTAAAAGAATTATCGCATCAGAAGAAAGAAATAAAGGACTTAATTTGAAAGAAGCCCATGAGTCCGATATTCAATTCACCCAGGAGTACAAAGATGTACCAAGATCTCAAGGAAAGGTATTGGTGGTCAAGTATGAAGAGAGAAATTGCAGAGTATGTAGCTTTATGTGATGTTTGCAGTGAATTAAAGCGGAGCATCAGAGACTCGCGGGCTTCTACAACCTTTGCAGATACCCGAGTGGAAATGGGAAGAAATTGGAATGGACTTCATAACAGATTACCAAGAACAAGATCGGGTATGATTCGATTTGGGTTGTTGTAGATCGTTTGTGAAAGTCGCCCATTTCATTCCGTAAAGACTACCTACTCGGAGACAGACTCACTGAGTTGTATATGTCCGTAATCGTGTGTTTGCACGGAGTTCCAAAGAAGATTGTGTCGATCGAGGGACTCAATTCACCTCGAGATTTTGGCATAAGTTACATGGACTTTTGGGCACCAATCTAAACTTTAGCACAGACATATCATCCCAGACATGATGGTCGATGAAAGAGTAAATCAAATTTTGGAAGATATGTTGAGGGCTTGTGTACTCGCAAACAAGGCTAATTGGGATCGAGTTTGCCCTATATAGAATTCTCCTATAATAATAGTTACCAATCTAGCTTGCAAATGTCTCCGTTCAAGCCCTGTATGGCGAAAATGTAGGACCCCATTGTATTGGAAGGAGACGGAGAAGGACAAGTATTTGGACCAGATGTGTTGAAGCAAGCGGAGGAACAAGTTCGTCTAATCCAGATGATTAAAAACAGCTCAAACCAGCATAAAAGAGTTATGACAATCGTCGAAGAACATTAGAGTTTGTACCGGGATCACGTTTATCCGAAAGTTTCACCTCTCAAGGGTATGCGGCGTTTTGGAGTTAGTGGAAAACTTTCCCTAGATTCATTGGACCCTTCCTATTACGGCAAAAGGGGAGAAGTTGCCTACCGGCTTGAACTTCCACCTCAATTGTCCAAAGTGCATGATGTGTTCCATGTGTCCCAACCGAGGAAATGTCTTGGTACCAGAGGAACAGATGTCACTAGAAGAAGTAAATGTGAATGAGGACCTAACCTATCCGAGTATCCCGTGAGGATATTGGAAGAAGCAGAGCGTCGAACCCAAGCAAGGTCATAAAATTTTGTAAAGTGCAATGGAGCAATCACTCTGGTCGGAGCGACTTGGGAGCGTGAAGATGATTTAAGAAAAGAGTTCCCGATCTTTTCCTCACTTCATCCGAATCTCTGGTCGAGATTCTTTCTAAGGGGGTAGGTTTGTCACATCCCAAAAATTTGCTTTTGGAAAATTTAAATTCAAGTTAATTATTTTAAAGTAATTGGAGCTTATTTGGCTTTTATTGGATTTCTGAATTTTCGGAATTTAAAACCTATTTTAAAAGTAAAAGGTAATTCAAACTATGAAAATTAAATATCAACAATAGTTGGGAATAATTTTATTCAGTCCAAAATGTCCCCGAAGCTTCGTGAATTTTTCTGGAATTTTTGGAGGTATTTTCATATTTTTTCGAGGCCTAAACAATTTTCTAGCCTTTTCGAAAATCTAAATCAATTTCTAAAATAAAAATTCCAACTCACTCCTCCGCCACGTGGACGGGTGGAATACCGCCACGCCGCCGCCGCCCATCCAGCCGCACCCTCTCCTCGCCGTCTAGCGGGCCGCCCGTCGGCGGCGGCCCGCCTCCTCCTCCTCTCGCTCGACGCGTGGGCGGCCGGATGAGCTGCGCCCCGCGCTGGCCTCAATCCACCGTCCCTTCCACTTAGGCGCTCGACGCCGATTTCCCTTCGGGTTACGTGGCGCCATCCGCACCACGCACCTCGCCCGCCGATCGCGGCCCGGCTGGTCGGGCCTGGCTGTCTCGCGCGGACGCGGACTCCTCCTCCTTCTCTCTCTCTCCAAGAAACCGCGACCGAATCCTACCCGAACTCGCCTCAATCTTCGATTCGCTCAGGATTTGAATTCCGGGAGATACGCTCCTTATCCCCTAAAACCCGAGCTCGCGCCGACTCGACGGCTCATCCCAATTCAAACCGAACCCGCCGCGACTTCGGCGAGGAATTCCCGCTGCCACCCTCCCGAGCCCTATAAGTAGCCCTCGACCTCCGCCTCTCCCGCACCACCGTCCAAAGACCCTCCATCTCTCCTCCGAGCCTCGAGACGCCGCAGGTCGAGCTTCTCTCCGCGAGCCCCGCCCAACTCCGACGAGCTCTCCCGCGCCTCGGACCTCCCGAGCCCGTAGCCGCCACCTCGACTTCTCCGAGCATCGGGAATCTCTGGGCACCTCGGCCACCTCTTCCGTCGCCGAGCGCCGCCGCACCGAGCACCCGAGCTACCTCTCGCTGCTCCTCGCGCCGCCGCCTCTCGTTCATCCCGGACCGCCAACTACTCCAACCGAACCCCTTCGCACGTAGATTACAATCACGCAGCACCCGAGCACGTCCCGCCTTCCTCGCCGCCGCGCCGCCGCCTCGACCATCGCCGCCGGGCCACCAAGGTACCTCAAAGGGATTTGCTACCCCATATGGGTAGGCAAAGCCTCCCCTTCCCCAGTTAACGGTGCGCGCTCAACTCCGGTGCTGCGTTCGAGCCCTCGGCTCCGCTGGCCGGGTTGAGTTTCGTTTATTTTCGCGCCGACAAGTGGGTCCCACCCGCCGGGCAGCCGCCGTCTGTGCGGGCCATCGTCATCGGGCCCCACCGTCTGCGTCGGCGTCGACAAGTGGGTCCAGATCGATGGGTCCCACTGTCGATGACCAAAGCAGATGAGGTCATCGATGAGGGGTCCCACATGTCGCGATCGCAGAGGGTCTACTGTTCAGTGGGTCCCACCTGTCAGATTCTCGGAATTAAAATAAAAGATTAAATTTGAATATTCCGATGGGCCCCACTGTCAGAAATTTCTTAATTTCTGAATTTATTCAAACTGAAAACTTCAAACAAGCATAACTTTCTCATTTTAACTCCAAATTCAGCCATTCAAATTTCTAAATTCATCTAAAATCCTGATCTATCCAACCATGGCCTCTATTTGAATTTTTGAGTTTGTTTGAATTTTTATTTGAATTTATTTGTTTTGTTGCTTTTCCCTCGTGCGTAGAATCCAACGTTGAAGAAGACCTCCCCACTCCTCAACAAGAAGACCCAGAGCCCCTGCAAGAAGGCAAGTCTCCTTTGATCATCTTGAACCTATGCTTTCGAAATGTTTTAAATATTTTAAATTATGTGCATTGCTATTTACATAAAACCACTAGTTCAAATCTTTAGGAATTAGTTATTCCAACTTTGTTATGCCCTCATTTGACATTGATTGCCATGTACCTTTGTCACCCTAGAACTTCCTTTGTCTCAATAATGAGATTAATATTAATCTTTGTGAATATTAGAATGGTAGTGTAATGCTTAGTCATGCTAATTAAATACCTTTGACATTATGAAAATGGGAAATTATGATTTATGGAAATACCCTTGTGTTTATAAATGAAGTGGTAATTGGAGTTGCCACTGATCTTTTAAAATAAAATAAAATGTCAAAGTTGATTTAGATTAGGTGGATGGTTGATTTGGCTTGGTGCGATTAGCACGAGATCTTGTTAAGTGTATGTTCCACCCTAGTCAATTAAGGACCGACGCTTGTGTTTGTCCGCATCGAGCACTACCGCATACAACCACAAGTCTATATGGGTACGACCTAGCCGACTAACTTATGATAGTCTAGTTTAGGTGCCACCGATGGAAAGTGGGTGCCAGGATGGGTGGTTATCCACAGTGAGGGACGAGGATTTCATGTACTCATATGGCGCAAGAGGGGCTTGGTTGGGCGGTTAGCCTACTGCGGTGAAACCTCGCGGTGGTATCTAGCTAGATTAGAGTAAGGTAAAGGCTTTGTGATATTTTATCCGGGTCTCATGCCAAAGGAAGCGTGTTGACTTTTAGGATAATTTATCTCTTGTGGGTAAAGTTGTACAACCTCTGCAGAGTGTAAAACTATTCGAATAGCCGTGCCCACGGTCAAGGGCGGGCAAGGAATGCATTCACATGGTAGATTTCTGGTTTTGTTCTAAAATCAAAGTTTTGTACTCGAGAGTGGAGGAACTCTCGGAAGGGTATCTGGCGGATGGAGCAGAGAGGGTGGATGTAACCCGCAGATTAAACTTGTTCAAGTTGTTTAAGCTAGTCTTTGGTAGTTGGAACCTTCACTATAGAATTAATGATAGTTTTGTTAGAACAATTATTTGGTTAAAACATTGCCTTCTAAAATATTTAGTAGTAATTGAATTTTAAAATGTTGCTTTGTGCAAAAGAACCATATAGCCTTCCTTTGTCAAGCCTTGCATCTATGCATTTTCCCAAGACTTATGAGTACTTTATGTACTCACATGCTACACTTAAAATAAATCTCGAGAAGATCATGAAGCTCAAGAAGGTGATTACAACCTCGCTTTAAATGTGGTCGTGACGGATTCTTCCCGAGGACTAGGTCGCGCTTCCCGACCAATCGCCTGTGGCATATTGATGGGTCATTTTGAGTTTTCTTTGCTTCATTGTGTTTGGATTGTGCGAGGTCTTGAAACCTCCAATGTAATAATGAGACCTTTTGGTCGATACTCTAATTATTGTAATAAATCGTTGTTGGTGATGTTTTCCATTCATTTAGCTGTGTGCACTAGCTTTGATCCGGGACTAGTGCGGTAATACACGAGGGTCCGGGTTCGAAATCCGGGTCCCGACAGAGACGGGGAGGCGCGGCCTTCGGGAGACGGTGGGCGGCGCCCGCCGGGAGACGGGGAGCGAGGAGGCGCGGCTTCGGGAGACGGGAGGCGGTGGAGGCGGCACCTTCGGGAGGCGGGGAGACGGGAGGCGGCGCCCGCCGGGAGGCGACGCCCGGTGAGGCGGCGACCGGGGAGGCGGGGACACGGAGACAGCGGCGCCGGGAGACGGGAGGCGGTGGCGGCGCCCGCCGGGGAGGCGGGAGACGGGGAGGCGGCGCCTCGGGAGACGGGGAGGCGGTGGAGGCGGCGCCCTTCGGGGGAGGCGGGGGAGACGGGGGAGGCGGCGCCCTTCGGGGGAGACAGGGGAGGTGGCGCCCTTCGGGGGAGGCGGGGATGAACGATCAGAACGATCCGCGGGTCTGGAACAGGAGACGATCGACCTGCATGCATGCAAGCTGGGAGCGTTAGGGATACGGGAGAGGTACTGCAGATCCATTAAAGGATGACCGTCGGATATGGTTGAGTAAGGAGAGAGAATGGAGGAGAGTTAATCTGGTGCGGACGTTTTTAGGATGGTGTAATTATGGGTGCATATTGTGGTGTGAACGTAGTTAAGGTTATGACTGTGGAGCAGGTAATTGTTGGGTGGATGTAGGATAATCTTAACTGGTAAATTATAGGGGTAGAGATAAAAGCAACAACCTATTACCCAATAGATGAGGGGTACTCTTGGCTATCTATGTGCTTGTGCAATTGCAGATGAGTGTGGGTAAAAATGCAAATTCACATATATATCACATATTCTCATATACATAAATGCAAATTCACATATATATCACACATTCTCATACACAAACATTTTGTTCATCATTCCACTTACTTATTCTTTAAAAATTAATCATTCATGATGATCAATATGTATGTAACTAGTTTTATCATGTTGTTCTTCCTCGACTTTATTGTAGGATCGGAAATGGCAACAGAAGGTGGGTGAATGGTGCCTTTAAAAATTCCCCCAAAGTATCCACAAAAACTTTTCCTCTCCGATAGCTATAGAAGCTAAGAAGAAGGAGAGTTCATGCTCACTGGAACCTCAAACACACAGAAGAGAAGACGAGACAGAAAACAACAGAGAAGAACCAACAGAGAAAAACTCAGCAATTTTATGATCTGCCTTCTTTAGGTTCATCTTCAAATTAATGCAGCTTTCACATGATTCAGGCAGATCGAGAAGCATGGTATAAAGACCTCTAAAAGCATTATCCTTATCCTCACATGAGATGCAAGAAATAGTCCCAACAGTAGTAGATGAAAGAACAGCTACCCTACTCAGCTCTAGTTCAGCAAGCAGACTAACATTCTCCACCTTAAGCAAATCTAGCTCAGAGGTCACACTATCATGCAATGTCCTTAGCTTCTCCATATCACCTAGCAAAGAGGAACATACATCACATTCGTCACGGGAGGGAGCAGATATAAGTGAAGTAAGCTCCCATGACAATCTCTCTACTTTCTTCTCCAACTCACTACACCTAGCTCTAGATCTAGCATGAAATTTTTCTAGCTTAAGAAAAGCATCATTGAGTTGGTCATAGGAGGGATATACCTCATCGGAGTCAGAGTAGAGCTCGTTGTCGCTGATGTCGCCCTCAAAGGCCATGAAGCACATGCCGAGGAAGTCGTCGCCATCCTTGGGTTCTTGATCATCCTTCGCATCGTCGTCACTCCACCCCTCCACCTCGCTGAGGTCGATGTCGTCGAAGGCGGTGAGAACGCGGTGGAAGAGCTTCTTGGCTTTGCCAAGGTCATGGAGTTTCTTCCCTTTGCTTGGGGACTTCTTGTTGCGATTTTTGTCGGTGTAGTCATTCTTTCTCGAACCGCCGTAGTCATTCTTACCCTTCTCCAACTTAGGGCAGTTTGCTCGAATGTGGTTGGGGCCACCACACTCAAAGCAAATCACACGACCTCATCTCTTTCTCTCCCTAACCCTCTTGTATGCATGAGAAAATTTTCTGGATAAGAGGGCTAGTTAGTTTTCTGGAAGCTGCTCTAGATGATCATCATCAATTTCACACAGAGCAGCAAGAGAGAAACCCGAAATAGTGTCAGCAGAAGATCCAGAGGCAGGACTGGGATCGGTGACCAATGCCATCGACTGAGACTTCGACTTGCGAGAGATAATGTCAATCTCCTGAGTCTTGAGGCGTGAATATAACGCATCAAGAGTTAAAGTCGAAAAATCTATCGTGTCCTTGATGGTGATCACTTTCATCTCCTAAACACGCAAATCCAAAGCCGAAAGCATTTGACGAGCGTTGTACGAGTCGGGGTATGTGAGACCGATCGCTTGGAGGTTGCTCAAGATCCTGTGAAATCTCCAAAGCACTCATCAATGGACTCTCCAGCGAGCATTTCAAGCTTGTAATCTCGCTTGAACTGGTCCTATCGAATCGTCTTAATTTGAGTGGTGCCCTCATGGTAAGCATCGAGGGTCACCCAAATATCGAAGGTCGACGTAAGATGAGAAATACGATCAAGCTCGTTTTGGCTCAAATCTTAGATGATGATGTTCCTTGCCTTAGCATTCGCCTCAACATCGGGCATGTTTGCCACATTGATGTTCTCATCGGCAGGAACAACAAAGCGTGTTTTAACCTTGTGCCAAATTGCATAGCCCTGAGTATGAATGTAGGTCTCCATCTGACTCTTCCAGAAGGGATAGTTGATCCCATCGAAGATCGGGGGCTTGGTGGAATACTTGTCCGTTGTCATGGCTCACAGACCGATTAAGATCTATCGAGAAGAGCTAACCGGCTCTGATACGAATTGTAGGATCAGAAATGGCAACAGAGGGGGTGAATGGTGCCTTTAAAAATTCCCCCCAAAATATTCACAAAAACTTGTCCTCTCCGATAGCTATAGAAGCTAAGAAGAAGGAGAGTTCATGCTCACTGGAACCTCAAACACACAGAAGAGAAGGCGAGACATAAAACAACAGAGAAGAACCAAGGGACTGAAGAATAAAAGCAGTCATAAACCCTGGCCGGTCAGACCGCATGGGCTAGGCCAGTCTGACCGCATGGACTCGGCCGGTCAGACCGTTAGTTTGTAACCGGTCTGACCGCCATGTGAGCCCCGGTCTGACCACTCAGCTTAGCCGGTCAGGCTCCCTTGCTTCGGCCGATCTGACCGCTAGGGTTAGCGGTCTGACCGCCAGCTGGGCTCTGGTCTGATCGCCATTGAGTGGCCGATCTGACCGGGCATACCCCCAGCGAGAGAGCAAAAGCCCGCAGAAGACTGTGCAGCCTGAAAACAAAATAGAAGCTACTGAAAACCAGAGAATTCTCGAAAGAGAGCTGCTCTTCTCCTGACAACCTAAAAGGACTGCAAATCAAACAGCTAATCTTTCCTAGAGAGAAGAAAATCCAGACTCAGATCATCTGAGAATGAAGGATGCTGTTTTGCCAAAAAGATTCAGCAGAAAGGGACAAAATCCCTGTTTCTCATGATTCTTGAATCTTTAGCTCAAGAGACTTTGCATTTCATCAGGAGATGATTCAACACCGAGAAGGCACAAGCCAAGTACAATCAATCTACCAAGACACCAAGGAACAGGCCTTCCCCTGCCTTCAAACCCTAGAGAGCTCACAGCAGGGTAAATGAAGCGCATGAAGAGAAGTGAGAAACTTCTCTGATTCAACCATTTAACTCTTGGGATTTAACTGACCAAATGGTCTTGAGACATATTCCCATCTCAGAGCAAAAGATCAGAAGCTACTCACTCAAGAATTCATCACAGCCAAAAAGCAACTGGAAGATCAAAGCACCGAGAACAACAATGAACTTCAAAAGAGCAGAACTGAAATACAGCCACAAGGAAATGATTCAGAACCATGAATGCTTCAAAAAAAGGAATGATTACATAAAGTGTTCTACAGCCAACACACTACATCCCCATACGCAATTGAAAAGAAATGTTTACACTCTCTCTACATGCTTCTCTCCTGAGCACACGAGAGGAACCAGAACACTTGCCTACACTGCTTTCTTGCTTGCTCTACTGCATGCCCCTCACATCCTCTATATGGAGGGAGCTCACACCAAAAGAGCAAATCAAGAAGTGGCAGCACTTTCCCACTCCATTCTCCTCATGCAAAAGAAGCAAGAGTCAAAGTCAACACAAGAAATAGAGGGAAAACCAGCCACTCCACTCATGCTTGAGTCAAATCTCCAAATTGCCCCTCAAGCAACTTCTCGGAAGCTTCCCGCAACCGACACCTTGACCGTCTGAACCTCGACTCCTCCCTGAGTCTAGTCCCGGTCCGCTCTGCTGCACACGACCGCACCCGGCATCCTGACCGACTGGACCTCAGCTCCTCCCTGAGCCTAGTCCCGGTCCACCTCGCCACTGCCCGTTGTGTCCACCCGACTTCGACCGATTGGACCTCCGACTCCACCTGAGTCTAGTTCTGGTCTGTTTCATCGCACACGACCGCAACCAACACCCAACCGTCTGGACCTTCGACTCCTCCCTGAGCCTAGTCCCGGTCCACTCGTCGTTGCCTGTCGTGTCCACTACCGGTAGCTCCAGCTCCAGTTCCTCGTCTCCTGGCTCGCAACCACATCAGCAGCCTCGATCATCTTCGTCATCTCCAACCGTCTGGACCTCAACACCTCCTGTGCCTAGTCCCGATCCTCCCACGCCTCATCATGGCCTAGCTCCAAAGTCTTGCAGCCACACAGACAAGCAAACCATCACATAGCACCGCACAAAACAGTATAATCAACAATAGCATTAGAGAAAGGTACTCAACCCTGGAATACCCAAAACAAACTCAAACTCTCTAACACAACCGTCAATTACTCATCACAAACATGGGAATACCTCCATATGGTCTCTCACTTATGCCATTTTCAAAAGGAGGCAGCTCGTCAAATTGATTGTATAGTTCTTGAAAAGTATGTAATCGAGCTCCCAAATCTTCTCTATGAACCCATAGTAGGAGCTCCTCAACCCATTGGTACTAAACACATCTATGTGGATATCACTATTCTGGTTAGTGCTCTTTACATCCTGAGGCTACATATAGAATATGTACTTATTTATGTCGTATCCTTGCTAGGTCACAAATGTAAATGTTGGCCCTTTTGCCAACAATGTCAGCATATCACTTGATAAGCTCCTAGCGAGTCGCTCCTTCAACCATGAGTTGAACCGACTGTTGTGTTATCTCGTGATCCAAACATTCGACCTCTCCAGATTCTATTGTCGAAGCACCACTACTATAGAAAGACTCATCATAGATGGTTCAGAATCGTCATCACAGATGGTTTTCTAAACCATTTGAATTTATATGTCTGTTATAATAAGTGGTTATCATAAATGGCTCTCAAACCGTCTATGATAATTACAACACAGATGATTTTTTTTAAAAAAACATATGTAATATATCAAGTATCATAGACGGTTATTTAATATAGCTATCTATGATATATTAAGTATCACAGATGGCTAATACCAAAAACTGTCTGTGATATGGCATATATCACAGACGGTTCCCAAACATAACCGTTAGTCATATCTTAGATATCACAGACGGCTAATACTAAAAACTGTCTGTCATAGTTATTTAAATAACTATATTATTTCTTGTTTTTTTGGCTAGCCTTAAGAAATGCTAGCCGTGCCCTCTGGAAACAAGAAGACATATCACATATATAGCACACGACAATCATTACACATATCTCAACTAAATGATGTACATTTGAATGAATTATTTGATTAAGCACAATTGAGTGATTATAATTGTATCAAATATTTCAACATCTAATCATCACCGGGGTAGAACTCTTAGTCTTGTTTATGACCTCTACTATCAAGAATTGGAAGAGATTTTCTCGAATTTCGGCGAGTTTGTCGAGATCGATTGCACTTTTGTTGAATTCCATGCGATGTCGCTAGGAGTAGTGTTAAGTCATTAGTGCACATATATAATGATAATCACAAAATAATTATTGGCAGGTTGACGAACCTTTGAATCATTTGTCTTAGTGAGAGACCATGTGGAGGTCTCCCCATGTTTGTGATGAGTAATTGACGGTTGTGTTAGTAAGTTTGAGTTTGTTTTGGGTATTCTAGGGTTGAGTACCTTTTACTTATGCTATTGTTGATATGCTGTTTCGTGCGGTGCTATGTGACGGTTTGCTTGTCTGTGTGACTACATGACTTCGGAGCTAGGTCATGGTAAGGTGAGGAGGACCGGGACTAGGCACAGGAGGTGCTCAGGTCTAGACGGTCAGGGATGCTGAAAATGATCGAGGCTGCTGAGGTGGTTGCGAGTCGGGAGACGAGGAACCGGAGCTGGAGCTACCGGTGGTGGACACGATGGGCAACGACGAGTGAACCGGGACTAGACTCAGGGAGGAGTCAGAGGTCCAGACGGTTGGGTGTCGGTTGCGGTCGTGTGCGACGGAACAGACCAGGACTAGACTCAGGTGGAGTCGGAGGTCTCGGTCGGAGTCGGGTGGACACGACGGGCAGCGGCGAGGTGGATCGGGACTAGGCTTAGGGAGGAGCTGAGGTCCAGACGATCAGGATGCCGGGTGCGGTCGTGTGCAGCGGAGCGGACTGGGACTAGACTCAGGGAGGAGTCGAGGTCCAAACGGTCAAGGAGCCGGTTGCGGGAAGCTTCCGGGAAGGTGCTTGAGGGTAATTTGGACAATTGACTCAAGCTTGGTTGGAGGTGGCTGGTTTCCCTTCAAAATGGGTTGGTTTGACCTTTACCTCATATGTGTGTGAGGTTTGAGTGGATAGTGTATGCCACTTCTTGTTTTCTTCTTTGGTGTGAGCTCTTGCCTTCATAAGTGGAGAGGTGGAGGCAGTAGAAGTTAGTTCAGCCAAGCAAGAAAGCAAGAGTGGGTGAAGCATGTGAGCTGTGTTATCTCCTGCGTGTGTGAGAGCTTAGGAAGGGTGTTCTTCTTTGAGAAGCATGTAGTGAGATGAGATGATTGTATCCCCTGTGTAATCATTCCTCTTAATGCAATCATTCATGTCTTCTCAGTTCTTGAGCTGATTCTCTTGTGTTGGTGTCTCTGTTCCTTTCTGCGTTTATTAAGTTTGAGTAGAATCTCTTGCTCTAGTAGCTGGCTTTTGGTTGCTTAGTGATGGGAAATACTTAAGGTCATTTGGCCATTTCATTCCTAAGAGCAAATGGAAGAATCAGTGATTTCTATTGCTTCTCTTTCCCTCGCTGCTTTTACTCTGCTATGCAATTCCTAGGGTTTTGGAGACAGAGCATGGCTATTGCTCCTTGTTTCCCCTCAAGAGATGACTCTATAGTTGTGCCTTCATATTGTGAGACCATTTCCAGATGAAATGCAAAGTTTCATGAGCAAAGGATTTGGGAATGATGAGCAATTTGGAAATTACCTTCATTCCCTTTTCATTTTTAGATTTTTGGCTCAAATCTCAGATCTGGCCAAAACGATCTTCAGTCAGGCGCCTGTTTCTTCGTAGCCCGGTCAGACCGCTAACCCTAGCGGTCAGACCACACTTTTGCCGTCGGTCAGACCGGAAAATGCATGGCGGTTAGACCGGCATGGTCCGGGCGGTCTGACCGGTGGATGGCTGGCAGTCAGACCGGCCCAGGGGTGGCGGTCAGACCGGCCCATGGCTGGCGGTCAAACCGGCTTCAAGCCGACAGTCTGACCGGCCGCAAACCTGTGGTCTGACCAGCCATGCCTGAGCAGTCACGTTGGTTTCTGGTTGCAGTTCTTTGAGCCCTGGTCTGAACGTCTCCACCTGACCATTCGCCCGGTCCGAACGTTTAGCGGAACTACCGGCCATGGAAGCGGTACTTCCGTAGAGCAGTACTACCATCCATATCGGCGGTACTACCGCAAGTGGCTTGAGAGGGGAAACCGCTCGCGCCCGAGGGTTCCCTTGTGGGACTTCTCCCTTCGTGTTGTTATTCCACTCCATCACTTCCGCCCTAGCCCGTACAAACCGCCACCTCTCTCTCTCTCTCCCTCTCCAAAATCCTCAAAACCGCCCCTTTGATCTTCAAATCAAGCGGAGTTTTCTTCGTCTCTTCAAGTCACATCAACTCTCAAGGGTTCAACTCCTCCGATCCTCAAGGTATCTCGGATCAAAACCTCTTTTTGATCTCTCTTTTGAACCCTAGGGCACATTTTAGATTGATTTTGAAATAGAGATGATTTTGCGCAAAAATTCTAGGTAAAATAAGTAGATTCGGTGGTTGAGGGTATATGCACACCCATTCCATGGATTCCATCCAAGATAACACCAAAGATCTATGCACATTGTCAAAACCTAGAATCTGCCAGGAATCGGAACTACCGCCCGACAGGAGCGGTACTACCGCCGAACGGTACTACCGGCCCAAGAACGGCGGTACTACCAATTTTCCTGACAGTGCAGCAAACTCTGTCTAATATTTTTCAATCTAGTTTGATCGATTCTTCCTTGATCCTCATAAGTTGTTTTCCTTGTTCATAGATGGTTAGAACAAGAACCGCTGGCAGGAGAATGTATTCCTCCTCCGGGGAAACTTCTGACAGCCCCGCTCTTCTTCCTTCATCTGAGGCAGCACAGAAGGAAGCTCAGGATAAAGGGAAGGGCCCGGCATCTCAGTCTGACTCAGGATCCGAGACTGAGTCTGAGCGCCGTGAGAGTTCTCCCATGGAGGCATCCGAGGAGGACTTAGCTGACCGGGAGGATCCTGAGATTGATCTCAAGAAGATCACCGCTGACGAGTATGCCAGACTTCGCCACAGAAATCAGTTTGAGCTTCCTTACAACTCCATCAATCCGAAGTTCCACACTAAGTTTCAGGAGAAAGTATTTGATCAAATGTATGGACCGGATCGACAGTTTGCTGATCACAAGTTTGTTGATTGGGATCATCTGGATTCCATTGACAAATATGAAGGCACATACAGACTCTTCCAAAGGGCAGGCCTTCACCAGCTAGTATCGTTGCCTTGTGACTACAATGAGGAGATCATACGCCAGTTTTATGCCACCGTTTATATCTCCCCAGATTTTCAATACCTCACATGGATGACAGTTTGCACCAAGCTGGAGGACACTAAGCATGACTTTGAGCTGGCATTGCGGGCTGAGCTGAGTGCTTATGAGAAGGTATATGACAAGCCCACCCTTGATATTCATGTTATGTCCATCTATTACAACACTGCTGAAAAGTTTGTCCTTGGCAAGAATATTGGACTACTTCCTATTCCCAGCTTGGTCAACCGCATAATCAACTACACTATCTTCCCAAAGAGCGGAAATTATGATGCCATTCGAGGACATGCTTGGAACCTCATAGATTACATCATGAAGGGGGAGAAATTTGATGTGGTTGACGTTATCATTCGGGAGATAGCCTCCTCCAAGAATGATCGCATCAAGCGCATCGACTATGCGCCCTACATTATGGCATTAATTAATACCAAGTTTGAGTTTCGCGGAGGACGTGGTGGAGTGCACAAGCCATACAAGCCCAGACCTGACCCTCCTATTCCCACCGGTGTTAGAGCTCGACAGGCAGATCCGGCAGCAGGATCATCTTCAGCAGCCTCAGCAGGAGCAGGATCAGTAGCAGCACAGGAGCCTGGCCAGCCTTCTCTCTCCCAGATCTACTCGACCATGCTTGAGGGTTCTCCACCCTCAACTCCAGGATGGATGCGATGGATGGGAGACTGGACTCTATCGATAGTAGGCTGACCTCACTAGACGGCAGAGTTGCAGCCATGGAGCAGTCTCGCTCTCAGCCGCCTGCGTCGCCGCCTCGGTCGCCTCCTCGTTACACTCGACGCCGTCTTCATCGTGACCCTTCTCCTCCTCAGGAGTAGTCCCTTTTTGGTATTTGATGCCAAAGGGGGAGAAGTGTGTGGAAAGTTGGGCAGTTGGACTATCTATCTATTTAATCTATCTGTTTATGGTTGCTTGGATGTAATGAACTTTATGCTCATGGATGCTTATTATGTCTTTTTGCTTAAATAACAATTTACTTTCACTCTATGATATCTCTTTGTCTTGTGCATCCTGTACAAAATGTCACATTTTTATCCATGCATATGTTTAGGGGGAGTCATCTTCCCTCTTCGACTTTAAAATGAGAATAATTCATCTCATGCCAATACAAATTTTATTGCAAAGAACTACTCTCATTTAAAAGTCAAAATAGAATATACAACTTGTTGCCAAACAAATTGGTATATTCAAAAACATTTACCTCACATAAAATTTGGGTTGTCATCAATTACCAAAAAGGGGGAGATTGAAAGCATCTAGGCTCCTAAAAATGGTTTTGGTAATTAATGAATTCATGTGAATATGAGACTAACGCGTTTTGTGAGCATGCGAAGGGTAAGTCCACATGTGAGCGACAAGATGCAAGCCAAAGGATAAAAATGAAGACTCAAAATTATTCAAGGCACAGGTATATTTAGAAAGGATCTCTTTTATTTTACCGGTCTTAGGAGAATGGTGGAAGACCGGATTATAGGGTAGATAATCGTACCATAAAGAGAGATCTTGGCAAGTAGCTTGATAGCAAATTTTATGTGCCACTTGGATCAACTTAGAAGCATGCATTCATCAAAAATCCAATTTTAAAACAAGTCTGTGCTCTGTCTGGTCGAACGGTAGTACCACAGTTTTGAACGTCGGAACTACCGGAGAGCGGTAGTTCCGCACCCAGAAGCGGTAGCACCGGCGATCGTAACCTCCGGATTACAAGCGGAGCCTTTTTTTCCAGAGAGCACCCACAGATGCGTTTTGGATTTTCTGAAAACGGAAGTACCGGAAATTTGAACACCGGAACTACTGCAGTGAGCGGTAGTACTGCATTGTCGAGCGGTACTTCTGGCGCCCAGAAGATCCGGAGGATGAGCAGAACATTTTTTCCAGAGAGCACCTCCGGATGTTTTCTGAAATCTCGCGGAGCGGAAGTACCGGCGGTTTCAACACCGGAACTACCGCAGGGAGCGGTAGTTCCGCCTTTCAGAGCGGTACTTCCGGGGTCCGGTAGCTCCGAACTGAGAGGGTATGTTTTTTCCAGAGAGCGCCGAATTTGGGACCTTTCGGATTTCGGCCAGAGCGGTAGTACCACGCCGACATTGCGGAACTACCGGAGAGCTGTACAACCGCAAATTACAACGGCGGTAGTACCACGCCGCCAAATCCAACGGTCACTACAGAGTTCTGACATAGTCATTCTACCGCGAAGATTTGGTAGCGGTAGTACCGGCCCCTGGGGGCAGTAGTACCGCTCATCCTGAATTTTTCAGAAAATTGTGCCAAACGGCTAGTTTTGGTTGGTGGAGGCTATAAATACCCCCACCACTGCACAAGGGCTAAGGTTAGAGACCCATTGCATATTTCTTGAGCCCTAAAGCATTCACTCCACTCTCTTTCACACATTGAGCATTAAATTGAAGTGGTGTCACAATTAGTGTTAGAATTCATTAGTTGATCCATTTGGTACTAGAATTGCATTCAAGTGAAGCCCGGATTTATTACTCTTAGTGCTTGTCGGCACTTGGATGATTGGGCGGAGGTTCAATCGGTGATCTTCTCAAGGAGCTTGTGAGAAGGCCCGATGACTTGTGAAGGTTGAAGCTCACCTACCCGGAGTAGGGAAGAGCTATCACTAGTGATCGAGGTGTTTCGGCTTAATTCGTGGAGCCGGTCCGATTTGTTCGGGCTAACCTTAATGTGGATTAGGAGAAACCGGCAAGTTTCCGATCACCACGGTAAAACATCGGTTGTGTTCATCTCTTTCTTAGCTTTTGTCTATTTATTTTATTGTGATCATTTGTTTGCTTAGAGCTAAGATTGCTATACTCTTGACTAGAATTGTGTAAGATTAATTGTTCTACATTCTTGCTATTAAATTTGTGAAAAATTAATCAAGTGAACAAGAAAATTTTAAAAACCTCCTATTCACCCCCCTCTAGTCGGTATCCTTGATCCTACAGGCGCACGGTCGTCCTGCACGCCGCCAAGGGTTCTCCCCTCAGCCTCCGGCTCTATCTCCGCCTTGGCTGCTCGGGTTTACCAGACCGGTCACGTCGCCGCCCTTGGTCTGGGCCTCCTCGGACTCACCGGCCGCAGCTCATAGCCGCCCGGTGCCATGCCTTCCTTTCGACCCCTCCATCGGGCTCATCGGTGACGGCACACTTGTACCTTCGGTAAACCCTGTCCCTCACTTCCCCCTTCCTACCCTATGTGCATCATTGCAATGCTTGGTGAGGGATGCATGTGCAGTGTTCCATTGAGTGAAAGCGCACCTTGTACTTACCTTGTGCCAGCCGAAAGGTGTGGCTATGTGGGGCTGGTTCAGTGGGGAAGAAGAAGAGAAGAGTAATAAGAATGAGCTTGTGTGGGCTGGCCTGTACGGTGCAAGCTTATAAGAGCACGGTTGGGGCTGCCTTTGCATTTGTGAAATGATCGGAACACACTCACCTAACCCCCATTCCTCTCTCATATGCCTGGCTGCCCAAGGGCATTTTGGTTCAGGGGCTGTGTATTGTTGGTTTAGGGGTTTCAACTGCAGCAGGTAAGTCGGAAAAGGTAAGAATAGGATTCCTGCCAAATGACGAAAACCCATAACGCGAGAGGTGCCGACTATCCTTGGGCAGTCTGGGAACCTCTGAGAGCGTTATTGTTATCCGGCTCTCTAGACGATGCCGACCGTCCTTGAATGGTCTGGGAACCTCTGCGAGCATTACTTATTTGGCACTCTAAAAGTTGATGGGTCTGATGGCAAAACTACTCTCTTTCCTTTTATTTACCCTTTACATATTTGTGGTATTACATTCTACCCCCTTAACAGAATTTGACCCCGAATTCTGGCATTCAACAACCCGCATGAAGGAACAAAATATAATAAACTGCACATAACATAACATTAACTCATACCCATGGAGAACAAGTCCGGGTACTTCTCGCGCATGCGAGACTCCAGCTCCCATGTCGCTTCCCGCTCAGACTGATGTGTCCAAAGAACTTTTACATATTTTATCGTTTTATGCCTCAACACCTTCTCTAATTCCTCTAGAATCCGAACTGGACGGGAATTGAAGGTGAGGTCTTGCTTTATGGACATCGGTTCTAATACAATCTCATGCTCTGGATCTCGCAAATACTTTCTGAACATCGACACATAAAACACATTATGTACTCGCATGGACTCAGGGAGATCCAAGCGATATGTCAACTTTCCAATCCGTTCCCGAATTGGAAATGGCCTAATGTACCTCGGGCTAAGCTTTCCTTTAGTACCAAATTGCACTATGCCTGTAGTGGGAGATACTCTCAGGAGCACCTGATCCCCCACTTTGAACTCCAGTTCTCACCTTCTGACATCTGCATAGCTCTTCTGCCTACTCTGGGCAGCTAGCAGATTCTGTCTAATTTTTGCCACTCGCTCTACTGTTTGCTGGACCCAATCTGGTCCCAACACATCTTTCTCGCCCACTGCATCCCAACACAATGGCGATCTACACTTTCGCCCATACAAACCTCGAATGGAGCTGCTCGAACACTGGAGTGGTAGCTGTTATTATAGGCAAACTCTGCGAGTGCCAAATGATCCTCCCAGCTACCCTTCCAAGATAGAACATAGGACCTCAACATATCCTCTAGTGTCTGTATAGTGCGTTCAGACTGTCCATCTGTCTGCGGGTGGAAAGCAGTATTGAACTGGAGTTTCGTTGCCAGAGCGCCTTGCAAGCTCTCCCAAAACTTGGAGACAAACTTGGCATCTCTGTCCAAAACTATGGTCTTAAGCACACCATTCAACCTTACTATTTCTCGCACATAGATGGGTGCCAACTCACTCGCTGAGTTCGTGGTGCGAATGGGGATGAAGTGCGCGGACTTACTGAATCGGTCCACCACTACCCAATCACATCCTTACCTCGCTGGGTACGAGATAGGTCGACTACGAAATCCATGGTGATATCATCCCATGGCCACTGAGGAACCTCCAAGGGTTGCAATAACCCAGCGGGGCGCTTGTGCTCAGCCTTCACTTGCTGGAAAACCCCGCACGATGCCACATACTTGGTGATATCCACTTTCATCCTCTTCCACCATAAGTTCTTTTTGAGATCACGGTACATCTTGGTCTCACTAGGATGCACCATGTACGGGGTACGATGAGTTTCTCTCAAAATATCATCCTTGACTTGAGCCGTTTACGGCACGCAAAGGCGGCCTTTAAACCGCAACGCACCTGATTCATCAAGGCTGAAATCCCCCGTTTTTCCTTCACCAAGTCGCTTCCTCACTTGTTGAAGCAACCGATCATGCTGTTGCGCCTCCTTTACTCTCTCTGGGATTTCTGATTCCAGCAATAGCCGCGTCTCAGCTTGTGCTATTCCAGCGAAACAACAGAAAATTCTCATCTGTTCAAAGTCAGCAACGAGACAATCTAGAATGGAGGGTGTGGCTATGTGGGGTAGGTTCAGTGGGGAAGAAGAAGAGAAGAGTAATAAGAATGAGCTTGTGTGGGCTGGCCTGTACGGTGCTAGCTTATAAGAGCACGGTTGGGGCCGCCTTTGCATTTGTGAAATGATCGGAACACCCTCACCTAACCCCCATTCCTCTCTCATATGCCTGGCTGCCCAAGGGCATTTTGGTCCTGGGGCTGTGTACTATTGGTTTAGGGGTTTCAACTGTAGCAGGTAAGTCGGAAAAGGTAAGAATAGGATTCCCGCCGAATGACGAAACCCCATAACGCGAGACGGTGCCGACTATTTTTGGGCGGTCTGGGAACCTCTAAGAGCGCTACTGCTATCCGGCTCTCTAGACGGTGCCGACCGTCCTTGGATGGTCTGGGAACCTCTGCGAGCGTTACTTATTCGGCACTCAAAAAGCCGATGGGTCTGATGGCAAAACTACTCTCTTTCCTTTTATTTACCCTTTGCATATTTGTGGTATTACACAGTCCCTAGTTGGGCACCATCCACTAACGTCTCTTGCAGGCATGGATACGCCAACCCCCGCCTAGCGTCAACGGGAATGGAGCCAACAACGACCCTGATTCTGAGGATGCACGGTGTGGCCTCCTACATGACGATACACGATAAGCTAAGGCATCTATCAAGTATATCTATGTAGCATTTAAGAGATGTATATTACCTGGATGTCGTCGATAGGTAAGTGGGCGTCACTATATTCAAAAAGTGATGTGGATGCGCAGCTACTCCAGTGTTGAGGGGACTGGGTACCATAATTACAAGGGTGGCTTGCGACTAGTTGCAGACTTCTTTCAGTTTTTTCCTCAATGCATCTATCTCTCCTCTAAGTGAGGCAGTTATGTCCTCAAGTTCTGCATCAAAGTCCCATTTCCTACTTTCCTCGCGCTCAGCTTGGATCTCTTCCTACTCCTATACGCCTCAGAGTCATTTGGGAATCCGTGCCTCCAAGATACGTAAACCCCTAGGCCTCGTGTGCGACCTAGGTGCTCCTTATTTCCCAGGGTAGTGGACAGTATATCCCTCTCCCTGACTGCTTGGAAGGAGCCTTCGAAGATTCGGTAGTCAATGTTTGTTATAAGAGGCAATCATGTTATTTTAGACCCCATGAAGTTATGGACCTATTAATATCTAGGTAGTTTAACATATCTTCCTAGGCGTTAGGACACTTCCTCGTCTGTGGGGTTTTTGAAAGAGGCAACGTCCGAAGATGTGGTTGATGACCTTGCTTATTTGTGATCCTAGTAAATGGTGGGAAGGTCTCCGATCGGATTGCGACCTCATTCTCCATCCAACATTGTGGGATTTTACTCACGTACCTAGTAGTGCCAAGCTTGTGGGGGTGAGTGTTTTGTGCCTGGATAGCCTTGTGTGCCACATTTTTCTATTGAAATTCGGTTGTCGTCTTTATTTGCACAAAGGCATCCCATGTATCCGGTGACACAAAAGGATATCTCGCAAAGGGCGTGTGATCCTTAGTCATGTACTGAGTGATAACGTGCTCTTGAAGGTCTTCCATGCTTTTCTCATCGCGAGGGGCACATGCTGTTGCACGTGTTCCTGGACTTCTGTTGGCAACTCGAACGAGTTTGAAATTTCTGTCCACAGCATATTTCTCTCGTCTTCTGTCAAACCTTTCTAGTTTGCTACGGTGATAGGGAACCGTTGCCTTCTGATTATTCTATAGATAGTTCGAAATGCTGCAGTTGCTTTCTTTGATTGTAAAGGAACACCATCCAAAGAGACCTCCGTGATGGTCATTCGGTCCGTTGGCCTTTTAGATACTCATCTTCCATGCTTAGTTACCCCAGTCTTCGGAGCGTTAGACCCATTCGACGACATCGATGACGACGACGACATCTCTCTTACAAGAAAAAACTAATTACAGTGAGCTATGAGTGTAAACATTGGCACATGGTTGGTCTTACAAGAAATAAGAACATCTGGTAACGTATATTATTGCTACAAGATCTCTTTGCAACACTAACATCCCAAATCACATAGCCCAATGTCTCAGGTTCTACAGAGTAAGTTATGGCTGGAGTCTCTTCATCCTTAGCATTCTGCGTGTTGGGTTTGGTTGTTGTCTTAAGCATAAGAGAACCTTTGGGCTACCACACGCTTCATTTACAAATAAAGGGCATGACAACCCAAAGATTCTTCTATACCTAAGATAACAACTAAACCTTTTACACAGTGTGATGAGGAGGAAGAAACAATAGCTATAACTTACTCTGTAGAACTTGACACAGTGAAATGTGTGATTTGCCATTCCAAATAGATCTTGTGGCAATAACAAAGTGAATCACAGAGGACACTAGAGTGTGTGATTTACTTCATGCCCTTCGAAGGTCTCTTTGGCATATATTATTGCTACAAGGTCTCTTTGGCATATATTATTGCCACAAGGTCTCTTTGGAACACATTAACATGCCATTCTAAATAGATCTTGTAGTAATAACACATCCCTCCAACTCACTTAGAAATAATAGCTCCAACAATTTATCTCTAAATTTATTCCCTAGCTATTTTATCCCTAGCTATTCACTTGCTACAACTACTACTCCGATTTGGAGGAGGGGACATGTAAGAATATTCGACGATGTATATCATTGCTACAAGACAATAGTAATAATAGCTCTAACAATTTATGTCTAAATTCATTCCCTAACTATTTCATCTCTCGGCATGCATTTATAACAAAAATATGGTCTACTTAATAGAAAAACACTATCTAGATAGATCTAACTAAAATATGTTCTACTTAATAGAAAAAATACTACCTCAAATTATTTCTACAAGGATTGCTAATGCAAGAGAAAAGACGATGAAGTAAAAAGATGAAGCAAATCCATACCTTCAGTTGGAGCTAAGGTGATAGGGAGGAGAGGCGGTCGAACCAGGTGGGGGCGACAGCGGATCTGGCTGGGGTGACGACGGATCTGGCTGGGGGTAACAGCAAGGTTGTCAATCCGGCTGGGGTCGACGGCGAGCTAAGGTGATAGGGAGGAGAGGTGAGGAGGCGAAAGGATGTGTGGCCGAGTAAGTGAATGAGGACGTAAACCCTAGCGAGGCACTACTTATAGAAGGAATTATCACAGATAGTTCTTTAAAAGAACCATCTATGATATTAGTATCACAGATGGTTTTCTTATAAAACTGTCTGTGATAGTCATATTTCCATCAGGAAGTGCCTCCCATGCTCTATGAAAAAAGCAAGTTTCGACCACTTACAAATTAACACCTACGACCACGGTCACGACTGCGGCTTAGACCATGCCTTTGACTGCGTAGCTTCGACCATGCTTTCGACTTCAACTTCGACCACGTCTTCGACTGCAGCTTTGACCACGCCTCAAGCAATTAGCATAGTCAAGAATAGCTCCAATAGCATATACAATCACAGATGTAATTATTTTCTAATTACTAAATTAATTACAATAGAATAATTTCTTAATTACATGCTGAGTTTCTTGTAATTACATTGGAATAATTTTGAAATAGGTGTTCGCTGTATGGGATCATTACACTTGGCTATTTCCTTTTAAAAATGTCCTTCACGATGGTCGACACACATATAGCTTGCTTCATTGCTTGATTCTTCCTCGAGCCTGATGCTGTCTCCAAATAGAGGCAACTCGTCAAATTGATTGTACTCTTCCTCATCCACGACATTCTTAACTCCGACAATCCTTCTTTTTCCATTAAGAACTATGTGACGCTTCTTATTTGCTACGTTAGTAACATAAAAAACTTGAACAACTTGTCTTGCTAGCACGAATGGTTCACGTTTATATCCTACATGTTCGAGGTCCACAGTAGTGACACCGTACTTATCGACCTTTACACCCTGTGGGAGTTAGACCCAATAGCACCGACATAGAGGGATCTTGAAAATCACGTAGTCGAGCTCCCAAATCTCCTCTACAAGCCCGCAGTAGGAGCTTGGACCAGTTGTACTGAATTGCTCATCACGAAATGCATCTACGTGGACACCTGAGTTCTGGACTGTACGTTTTCGGTCCTGATCTATTGTATAAAATGTGTACCCATTAATGTTGTATCCTTGCCATGTCACAATTGTAAATTTTGGCCCTTTTGCTAGCCATTGCATCATTTCACTTGACGACCTCTCAGTGAATCGCATCCTCAACCATTTGTTGAACTGACGGTTGTGCTGTCTCGTGATCCAAACCTCCGACCTACCTAGATTCTCTCGGCGTAGTATGTCCTTGTGCTCTTCAATATACGGGGACACTTCAATCATGTGCTGCAAAACCATAAAATGGGCTTGAGTGTACGTATCTAGATTGGGAGTTATTGCTTTCCTTCCGATAGTCCTGATACCCTCTACCCTCCCCTCGTGACGAGATACAGGCACATCTATCGGTTCAACCTAAGCCATGTAATTGATGCAGAACTCAATGACATCTTCGATTGCATAACCTTCGATAATGCTGCCCTCCGGCTGAGATCAATTGTGTACATATGACTTGAGAATTCCTATGTACCTCTCAAACGGGTACATATGACGTAGAAACACTGGGACATATATCTTTATCTCTTTCACAAGGTGGATAATGAGATGGACCATGATATCAAAAAATGACGGAGGGAAATACATCTTAAGATGACATAGAGTCATCATCACCTTGGTTTGCAGAGCATCTAGTCCATTGGGATTGATGACCTTCTGAGCAATTGCGTTAAAGAAATAACATAGCCTCATGATTGTCACTCAAACCTTGTCCAGCAAAATACTTCTAATTACAACAGGAAGCAATTGTGTCATTAGCATATGACAGTCATGAGACTTAATGCCAATTAATTTTAAATCTTTCATGGAAACAAGTTTCTTCATACTGGTAGAGTGACTGGATGGAATTTTCACACCACACAAGCACTGACATAGTTTAGTCTTCTCAAACTTAGTCAGAGTGTAGCAAGCTAGGGGGAAAGTACGTCCGGCTTTTATCGATCCCTATTGATGCTAACTCAGTCCTGATGTTCATAGTGACCAAGTCATGCTGTGCGTTGATACCATTCTTTGTTTTGTTATGAATGTTCAGTAAGAGACCAATCAAGTTATCACATACATTCTTCTATACAAGCAAAACATCGGTACACAACTATGAACTTCTAAGTGCTCCCAGTAAGGCAAGTCCCAAAGTACTGACCTCTTCTTCCACATGTTCTTCTGATGAGTCCTCAACTTATGTCCCTTTCCAAGCACAACATCAATATCCTTGACCATATCATAGACCTCTTTCTCGCTAAAAGGCCTTGGTGTCAAGTCATCATCTTTTTTTCATCAAATTGTTTCTTCATCTTGCGGTATGGGTGATAACGTGGAAGGAACCTACGGTAATGTATGTACACAGTTTTTGTTCGAGTTGTTCATCCACACACTCTTGGTATAATCTAAGCAATGCGGATAGGCTTTGCCTCTTTTTGTATTCAACCCTGACAAGTTACCAAGGGCAAAAAAATTATTGATGGTGCAGAACAACATGGCGCTCAGAGTGAAGTTCCCTCGTTTGTCCGCATCCCATACCTATAACCCTTCATTTCATAGTGTCACAAGATCTTTCATGAATGGTGCTAGGTACACATCAATATCGTTCCCAAGTAGCTTCGGTCCTAGGATAAGTAGTGACATCAAAATATATTTTCGCTTCATACACAGCCAAGGGGAAGGTTGTACATGCATACATTCACGGGCTAGGTGCTATGTCGGCTGCTCATGTTACCGAAAGGATTCATTCTATCTATACTCAACCCAAACCTTATATTCTTCGGTTCTGCACCGAAGTGTACAAAGATCATATCGATGTTCCTCCATTTGACAGAATTAGCAACATGTCTTATCGTTCCATCTTTCTTATGCTCCTCCGAGTGCTAACGTAGCAATCTTGCATCCTTTCAGTTCGCAAATAAATGCTTCAAATAGGAAATTATAGGCATATACCACAACATCTAAGCAGGAGGTCTTTGCTTCACTTCGATGCCCAAGCCATCATCGGAGTCATTCTTACACTTGTATCGGGATGCTTTGCATACCAGACAAACATGTAATTTTGCATACTCTTTACAGTAGAGGATACAATCATTGGAACATGCATGCATTCTTTCTACTTTCATTCCCAATGGACAAAGAACTTTCTTAGTTTGGTATGTGGTTCTGAGCAACACATTTCCCTCTAGAAGGATGTTCGCTAGGAGACCTAACAACTCCGTGAAACTCTTGTCGCACCAACCGTTGCTTCCCTCCAATTTTAGCAGTTCAAGAATAGATGACAATCTTGTGTATTGTGGCTTGTAACCAGGAAACAAAGCTTTCTCTATGTCCTCTAACAAACCATCGAATTCACTAAACTCTCTCCTACTATAGTTCCTTCTGCATCGCATAGCATCTGATCCAGATTATCAGCATAAGACCTATCCACATCGAAACAAAGTCTACAACTGGCATATCATTGTCTCTCTCAACGATGTAATAATTACCTTCGTGTATAATCTTCTCTTCATCATGACTGGTCCAACATGTATACCCCTTTTGAAACCCTTCGAATCAAGTGAACTTCAATCTGCACTGAGTTGATAAACATTTCAGATTATCACAATCAATGCATGGACAATATATATATTTCATCCCTTTCTTCAACATATCCTGCTTTGCACTCTTCTAAAAGCAGACACACCATTAATGTACTATTCACTCACACGGTTCTTAACGTACATCCAGTTTCGGTCCATCTACACTACACATGTAACAAATTAGTGTAAAATTGGATTATAAATACTACTATAGCTAATTAACCAGTCTAACTACTTATACTCATAATTGTCATTCACCTAATAATAAATTGTCCATATCTAAATTAAGTAGCTAGCTACATATTCATGAAGCAATATATATATATATATATATATATATATATATATATATATATATATATATATATATATATATATATATATATATATATATATATATCAAGTAAGAATATATCAAGTAAACTAGGAGTACTAACCATTCTAAAATTAGAGCGAACTACCATCTCTCTCTAAACCTAACTATCATCTCTCTATATTACAAGGCATATAAGTTATTAGAACCAATACTAACTTCTAATCACTAAGAATAAATCGATCTACAAGTTAGGTCTATAAGTGGTATATTTTCACTAAACTTGCCAAGGCCGGCCGTCTCCTTCAATGCAGCGCAATGAAGATCGATCTGTCGAGACCATGTACACTAGCTATTTAATAACGTGGCGTATCACAAATGATTCCAACCACAAACCATCTGTGATATGAAACTATCACAGACGATTTGTATTAATAAACGTCTATGAATTTTCACAAATGGTTATTAATATGAACCATCAGTGATGTCTACCATTATCACGGATGGTTTGTATCAATAACCATCAATGAATTATCATAAACAGTTATTGATACAAACTGTCTGTGTTATTTTGCATTATTACAGGCCATTTTTATCAATAACCATCTGTGAAAATATCACAGATGATTATTTGTATAAACCTTCTGTCATAGTTGCGCATCACAGATGATACACGGTCACGCTTGTAAAACCATCTGTGATGTAGCCGTCCAATATAGCCTCTTTTGTAGTAGTGCAGGTCCTTGTGCTGGTCGATATACGGGGACACTTCAACCATGTATTACAGGACCATGAAATAGGCTTGAGCATACGCATCTATATCTGGAATGATTGCTTTCCTTTAAATGGTCCCGATACCCTCGAGCCTCCCCTCATGGCGAGATCGATGCACAACTATCGATTCAACCAAAGCCATGTAATTAACACAGAACTCAATGACCTATTCAGTTGTATAGCCTTCGACGATGCTGCCCTCCGGTTGAGATCGATTCCGTATATGGAACTTGAGAATTCCTATGAACCTCTAGAACGAGTACATGCTACGTAGAAACACGGGCACACACATCTTTATCTCCTACACAATATAAACAATGAGATGGACCAGATTTTAAAAAATGACAAAGAAAGATACATCTCGAAATGACATAGAGTCATCACCATCTCATCCTGCAGAGCATCTAGGCCTTTGGGATCGATGACCTTCTGAGCAATTGTGTTAAAGAATAACACATACTCATGATTATCTCTCAGTCCATGATCGGTAAAATACTTCTGATTACAATAGAGAATTTGTGTCATCAACACATGACAGTCATAAGATTTCATATCAACTAACTTCAAATCTTCCATAAAATAAGTTTATTCATGTTGACGGAGTTACCAAATAGAACTTTCACACCATGCAAGTACTGGCACAATTCAGTTTTCTTGGTCTTGAACAGACTGTAACAAGCAGGAGGAAGGTACGTTCATCCTTTATTGGTCTTTATCGGCGTTAACTCAAGTCTGATGTTCATATCAACCAAGCCAAGCTGTGCGTTAACACCATCCTTTGTTTTGTCACGAATGTTCAGTAAGGAACTAATCAAGCCGTCACATATATTCTTCTCTATGTGCATGACATCAATACAGTAGCGAACTTCTAGGTGCTCCCAATAATATAAGTCCCAAAATATTGATCTCTTCTTCGAGATGTTCTTCTCACGAGTTCTCGATTTATGTCCTTTTTCAAGCACAACATCTAAATTCTTAACTATATTATAGACCTCTTTTTCACTTAAATACCTTGGAGCTGAACTGTCCTCCTTTCCATCGAATTATTTCTTCATCATGCAATATGGGTCAACCCTCTGAAGGAACCTATGGTGATGCATGTACATAGTTTTACGCTATCACTTCAGCCACACTCTCTCGATATTATCTAAGTAGTGAGTACATGCTTTGGCCCTTTTTGTACATGGACCTAACATATTAGTAAGGGCAGAATAATCATTTATGGTGTAGAACAATAAGGAGCGTAAAGTGAAGTTCTCCACTAGGCGGAATTAGCAAGGCGTCTTAGTATTCCATCTTTCTTACGCACCTACGAGAAAGTAGCAGTTTTGCCTCCTTTGGAATCGCAAAAAACCACTTCAAATGGAGAATTATAGGAAGATATCATGCCACCTTAGTAGGAGGTCTTTTCTTCACCTCTATTCCCTCGGCATCATTTGATTGTTTTTTACACTTGTATCAGGATGCGTTACATACCGGACAAACATGCATGTTTGTATACTCTTTACGGTAGTGGATACAGTCGTTCGGATATGCATGTATTCTTTCTACTTCTATTCCCAATGAACAAAGAATCTTCTTACCTTTGTAGGTTGCTTGGGCAACTCATTTTCCTCCGGAAGCATGTCCGTTAAGAGACATAATAGTACCGTGAAACTCTTATCAGACCAACCGTT
This sequence comes from Dendrocalamus sinicus, assembly GCA_036346575.1. Lineage (NCBI taxonomy): Eukaryota > Viridiplantae > Streptophyta > Magnoliopsida > Poales > Poaceae > Dendrocalamus > Dendrocalamus sinicus. The sequence continues at coordinate 35,324,520 of CM070648.1, read as the reverse complement.
GCTTGCTTTCAATTTCAGCAGTTCAATCACGATTAACAATCTCATGTACTTTAACTTGCAGCATGTGAACAAAGCTTTCTCCGAGTTCTATATCAAACCCCGAAATTTAACATACTCTCTCTCATCACAGTTCTCTTCTGCATTGCGAAGCATCTTATCCAGATTATCATGTAGCCTATCCAAAACGGAACCACAATCGACATTATCTAGCGGCATATCATTGACTTTATTGGCGATGTCACTATTACTACCTTCCTGTATAATCTACCCTTCACCATGACTGGTCCAACATGCATACTCCTTTTTGAAACCCCTTTGAATCAAGTGTGCTTCAATCTACGCTCGATTCTTAAATATCTTTAGATTCTCACAGTCAATATATGGACAAACATACATTCCACCCTCTTATTCAACATATCTTCCTTGGCAGCTTTTGTAAAAGCAGACATACCATTAATGTACTCTTCACTCATATGGTTCTTAGTATACATCCAGCTTCGATTCTATGTTATGCATATAACAATTTAGTGTTAAATATTGAATTAATTAATTAGTATATTGGTTATATATGATTTAAAGTAGCTACATTAAGCTAGATCTAAACCATCTTCAATTCTCTCTTTATCAAAAGCTATATTTAAAATATAATGCAATTAAGAACAAATTACTAACCATAAATAGTTAAGAACAAATGGATCTACAATCGCTCTTATCAAATCGGCGATCTCCTTTCACCAAATGGCCTCAAAGTCTTACCTCCTCAAAACAGCGGCCTATGAGAATAGATCTGGAATTTAAGACAGATCTGTGAGGGTCGACGGGCCTGCAATTAATAAGTAAATTATCACAGACGAGTTTTAATACAAACCGTCTGCGATGACTTAGTTATCACAAACAATTTTTAATACAAACCGTCTATGAAGTATCACAGATGTTTTACAGAAAAAAGATCTGTGATATTTAGTAATATCACAGACGGTTCTTGTTAAGAACTGTCTGTGATACTTTATAATATTATCTTTTTACAGATGGTTTTTAGCGCTGACAGCAACACAAACGGTCTCTAAACCAAAACCATCGGTGATTGTACTTAATACTAACAGTTTTAGTTAACTGTCTGTGATAAATTATAGTAATAGCATTTTTGTAGTAGCCACTGGGTGTCGGTGCGGCGTGGCTGTCTGCCCCCTCGCCATGGGCCGCAAGGAGGACGATCGTCGTCCAGGCATCGATGCAGCAGTTCGTGAGAGATAAGGCGGTGGCCGGGCTGACCGTGGCAGCCATGGCGTCCACTCTGGTGCTACCGAAGGTCGCCGAGACCGTGCAGCCAGGGCTTTCACCGTTGCTCAAGAACTTGCTACTCAGCATCGTCTCCGGCGGGATCATGCTCGTCGCCATTGCCGGCGCCGTCTCCAACTTCCACCCCATCAAGCGGGCCTGATCCTTCCTGCTTGCGCCGCGCACTAAGCTGCTGATTCGTACTGCTAGGAGATCCCGTCCCTTGCATGTTTACAAAAGAGCAATGCCTGCTGCATGAAACTTAGTTTTGCACTTCCATATCATAAAACCCCAACCAAGTAAACAGGCAGCGAAGAGCTCACACTATCAACAGTGAATTTGAAAGATGAAGGGTTTATTCTTTTCCTCCGAAGCTAACGGCTTTTAGCTTTTGCTACAGTACCTAACTTTTAAATAAAGTATTTTTTTAAGATGAGATCTACAAGTTATTGTAGTACATGTTAAAAACCTAACTCTGTATCAACAAAAAATCGTAAGCGAGTATCTCCCTCTCTTCGTAATCTCTATTATAAACAGTTAAAATTTAAAAATTTCAGCTAAAAACTATAGGTTGTAGCCGAAAAAAAACAGGCCGAATGCACAGCATCGAGCCAGACTGATACATGATTTTTCACAAAACTTCGATATTGGAAGCGTTTTTTTAGAGGAATCGGAAGCGTTTTTTTTTTTTTTTGAACTGAATCGGAAGCGTTAGGATAGGAGACCATGGCGAGGCCTTGCGGCCAGATCGGAAACGAGCCTGGAATCATCTGAAGCCCAGGCCGTAAGAAAAGCGGGCCCAAAACGTAAGAAAAATGGGCCCCAGCCGAGTAGACGAGACGGGTCCGCCGCTCCCTCCCACCTCAAGGTCCTCAGCCAAACAGGCTCCGCACCGAACCCGTCGCGCTCTGGTCCTTATTATTTTTCTCGGGTCTCCACGGGTACGAGTGGTCAACTCCCCGGGATTCCCTTCCCCTCGAACTCGCGGCAGCAAAGCCAAACCCTAGCCCCAGCTCCCCCCTTCTTCCAATCCACAGCGCTTTCCGGTAAGAAATTTTTGTCCCAAGCTTCTCTCGCGGTTCACTCGATTTTCGTGGGATTTTTTGGGGTTCTGTTTGGATCGGGGAGATGCGGGGGCGATTTGTCTACCGTGTTTTTCTTTTATGCGTTGCCTGGAGGATCTGATTGGCGCTTCTTTGTTTGGTAGGTTTCAGCGGGGGAGGATGAGCAGGCGCTGGAGCAGGACGATCTATGTCGGGAACCTCCCCGGCGACATCCGGGAGAGGGAGGTGGAGGATCTCTTCTACAAGGTCGGGATTTTATTTGCTTGTAATCTGTGAATATAAGGAAGCTTCGTTAAGGCTGTCTCTTTTCTCCGCCTTCGTTATACTCGATTACGTAGTGTGGTTACCCTGTATATATTGGATGTAGACTTCCTAAAAAAATTCAAGTCTTGTATGATTTATGCAATTTAATGGGCTGTATTGAGATGATAAGATACTCGTCATCCAAATAAATCAGAGAAGATTACTTATTTGAAACACACGGTGCCTCTGGCATTCTCATAGTTTATTTTATACTGCTTTCTAGAATCTCTAGTCAAGATATATTGTTTGTTCGGGTATGATTTTGTGTAGAGATCTAATATTATCAACCTTGTCCTCCTCGTGTAGTATGGCCGCATTGTTGATATGGACTTGAAGATTCCTCCGAGGCCGCCTGGTTATGCTTTTGTTGAGGTAAGATACCCCCGAATTTTTTGGATGATGCTTAGGGGGAACTGGATTTGTATCCTTAGAATTTGAACTAGCACAAAAAAAAACCCAAATAAATCCCCCTCATCCAAACGCCCCCTTATTTTTTTGTTCTCGAATAAGACCTTTCTATTGCTAAATACTTAGGGTCACAACTGCTAATATAAGCTACTTTGCTAACTTTATAGTTTGAAGATCCTCGTGATGCTGAAGATGCAGTTGCTGGACGGGATGGCTACAACTTTGACGGACACCGTCTAAGGGTAATCACATTAGAGCTTTGATAGATTACTCTTGATGGTCATTGTATTTTATTTGTTTGTCTAATGCCCACTTTTATGTGCAGGTGGAACCTGCTCATGGTGGGAGAGGCCATGGTTCCTCCCATGACCGTTCAAGCAGCTATGGTGGTGGAGGACGCCGTGGTGTGTCCAGGCATTCAGAATATCGTGGTATGGCTTTTATCAATGTTGAAAATTTATTTTTAGTGCTCAATTATCTTTTCGCAAGTTCAATCATTTGCAATATTGCACAGTTCTGGTTACGGGACTGCCTTCTTCTGCATCATGGCAGGATTTAAAGGTTTGTTTGCAAGCACTTTTCTTGATTTTTTTTACTGTAAAATGGATTTCTTTCCATTGAGGACAGTAGCACTTGTCTGAACATTTTTTTGCTCAGGACCATATGCGAAGGGCTGGTGATGTTTGTTTCTCAGAAGTGTACCGTGAAGGCAGTGGTAAGCTGTATTTTGAGCTACAGCTTCAACTTTTAGTCAGATTTCATCTCTGCAATATCCAACATACCTCTTAAGAGCCACCTACATGATGATATAGTTCTGGTGCTATTTTTTAAAAGCAAAAGGGTTTAATGCATATTTTATGGCCAAAGTAACTGCTTTGAGCTTCTAACCCTCAACTTATGTGGGATAATTTATCTATACCCTCAAGAATACCACCTGAAGTTTATGAATAGTTAAGCCGATCACAAGCAGAATTTCTATAACCGGCAAACCCATTCAATTAGTAGTTCAAAATCCCTTTTTTCTTGTTCCTGAATCCCAACAAAATCAATTTGGTGATTCCTAATCAAGTCCAACAAACTACTCTTTTTACGTGGTTTTCCTATATACCTGAAGTATTCCACAAAAAGTAGTACCCTCATTGCTATCAATTCTTAGAACTGGTGATTTGACCCCTTTGTGCTCCTGTTATGAGGGCAGTAATAACACCTCCTGCTTTGCTGGTCCCTTTAGCTCCTGTTATGTCACATTTCGTACTATTATTGTTTACGCTCAAGTTGTGAGGCATTTATTTCACTCATTTGATTGGCGTGCCATTCTTGTTTTCCATTAGCAATATGGTACATTTGCAAAGCTATCTGAAGTGATAAAGCCAATAATCCTTCCATTTAGTTTTTAGTTACAAGGTCTTTTCCGATGTTTTATTTTGTTACAGGCACCATAGGGATTGTGGACTACACAAATTATGATGATATGAAATATGCCGTAAGTCCATATTTCAATACATTTTCTTGTATCTTCTGGATTTTTCTAGTCTATAAGAAGGAAGAATTCTATTCTACAGTACCTGATTTTGCTTTTGTATGGCAATCTATTACTATTATCTCTAGCACTTTAGTTTAGTCCTCTATTACTATTATCTCTAGCACTTTAGTTTAGTCGTAGTACTGTGTTTCTGATGCTTTAAAACATCCCCTTGGCTGTTGACCACCATTTGCAGATAAAGAAACTGGATGACTCTGAATTCAAGAATGCCTTTTCCCGAGGTGTTATAAGGGTAAACGCTGTTGCCTGTCTCTGGTTCATTCCTTGGAATCATTCTATGTGGTTAACCATCCATATGCACCTTCCTCTATGTATGCAGGTAAAGGAATATGATGGCAAACGTGGCCGCTCCTATTCACGCAGCCGAAGCCCAAGTCATAACCGCAGCAAAAGCAGGAGCCTAAGGTCTGTTCATCATATTCTGATGTCCTTGGGTAACCTTGTTGATAAATAACTCCTATTGAATATGCTATGCAGCAAATCTCCCATGGATCGCCGTTCAGCATCTAGATCCCGATCAAGGTCTGTTTCTTCCCATTCACGGTCAGCATCAAAAGGACATTCTCCATCAAGGTAACATACATAAAAAATTCAAACCCTAAGTCATACTTTCAGGAGCACAACATATATACTTGTTTGAAGAACATGTGTTCTAATCTGCCTACTTATGTGTCATAATTCCTATTGTGTTGGCATATTTGCAAACAAGTCTGTTGTGGTAATTTGGAAAGGTAGTCAATGTATGATCTTCTAAGTTCTAAATATATCTTCATTGGCCTGATAGGAGGGTTGTTGACTGTTGCAGTACTACAATACTTCATTTGTTATCTAATCATTCTGCAGTAACTGCGCCGTTCTTTTGTTTTAACATATTGGCATCATCAATTATGTTTAGTTTAACTTTGTTATGTTCCCAAACATATATCTGATAAATGTTGGCATGCCATACTATCTGATTTATTGGGAATTTCCTTCTCAACTGCTCAGATTGTGTTATGAACAATACAAACTGCTTAGTCTCTTGTGTTTTTTTGAAGACTCGATTATCTCTTGATTTTATCTGGGATTGTGCGGCGATCTGGGGATTGCGCATTAGGATATTGAGGATGGGATTTGCTCAGTTTGCTACGATTCTGTTGGTTGTGTGAGGTATGCTCACTTATTGAGAGCTTCTATGGAAAGCTAAAATCATCCGATTTTTGACCTAATGTACTGTAACTGCTTACCATCAGAGCTTGGGCATAGCGCATTGTTTGGAATTCTGGACATAAGAGGATTAAGGATTGACGATATGGATTATGATGGTACAGTGACTAGGAAATGTGCTTGGAGTTCAATGCTTGAGGAATGTGTTTTCTTCCTACCTCAGGCACGCTTCACATGGTTGTTGTAGCTTGCATGCTCTAACTGCGTTCAATACCATATGTTTGTATTGCTGCATGCTTTGGACTTGTATAATTGAGTGTTATATTTTCGATGAGCTCCTTTCGCTTTCATTCGGTCTGTCCAGTGCCGAGCGAAGTGTCAAGGCTTTTGGAATCAATCCGTTCAATCTGCATTTTGGATATTAAATTCAGCTGTTTCTGGAACTTTTGCAGATCACCAGCAAGATCCAAATCCCCGAATGCTTCTGTAAGTTTCTTTCATCCGTATTAAAGCATATCTTTTTTTTTTTCTGGTTTTGCTTATATTATTGCTACCCAGCGGGCAAATGGTGAAGCAGCAAGTCCCAAGAAACGGAGCCCAAGCAGGAGCCCATCTCGCTCACGGTCTCCTGAAGTAAAATAAATATTCCTTCTCCACATTTCCTAACGTTTCATAGTTACATGGTGTTGCTCTGACACTAATTTGATCACATTTTCAGGCAAGATCTGAATAGAACTGCTGTGCTGATGCTGGGAGGGGCTTGAGCTTCTCATGTCTGGATATTTGTTATCCATTATGTTAAAACTATTGAAATGTTAGCAACAGTATATGAACATGTATTGAGGAAAACGTCAAACTTTAGCAGTATTACGGCGTAGCTTGCAGCCAGGCTTGTTCGGTTAGACTATTATTGTGTTTTTTAAATGTTACTTTGTGGATTATGTTGACTAAAGCTCATGTCGGATGTTTGTGGATTTCCATGCAAGTTCTTTTTTTTTCTTGGGACACGCGGCTGTGCTCATTTGAGCTTTGGTGTATAGTTTCTTAATTTCGTCTTTTTTTATATATAATTTTAGTTTTTTTTGTTTTTTTCTCATTATTTCTTTGCATAGTTTGTGATGGCATAACTTTTTTAAAAATTTAATTACATTAAAAAAGCTAACTGCAACTATAATATAAAAAATCTTAAACAGTGCTAAATAAGCTGTAAGCTTAAGCTTTGAGCTCAAATGAGCATCGACATCGGATCCGTTCCTCATTTTATTAAGCTTTTTTAAAATTAATGTAGTTTGATTTAATGTTATTTTATTGATAGTTTGGAAGTATTCTTAGAATAGAGAGCTAACGAGTTGAGCCAAATTAAAATTTAATTTCATTAGAAATTGATTCATTTAATGTTTAACTAATTAATGAGTGCAATTCAGGTAATTTTGAACGCTAACAGTCTCACTAACGAGGGTTTTTTTTTCACCCCTAATTTCCACACCGGAGCCATCGAATTCTTTGATGCACGCGGTTAAAATTAAATATCCCAAACGCAAGAAACCCGACATCATCCAACTCATAATACCTTCTGCAAGCGGTATCCGATTGCCTGATTATCTGAGCTGCCATGTCAGGTGAAAGTCGAATCGAATAAAAACAAAGATGGCTGCTTCTGATGTCAAGCAAGCATATTGCAAGCCTGATAAGCAGCAGCTAGTGTCAGCTTATGTACAGCAGAACTCGCCGACAGAACAGTTCTATGTTTCTTTGCTGGTCGTCGATGGTTTCTTCTTGTTTTATCCAACGTCAACGGGCTTTTATCAAGTCCATCAGCAAGTTGTATATAGGGCGTATGTGGTGGTGTCATATTCTGCATTCGTGCCTACGATGATCGACTGCTTTTAGTTATACGCTGTTACTGTAGAGGCAAGCGACTAAGTACGAGACCTCCAAGATAAATAAGTATTCCGTTGTTTTTCATTTGACGTTTTTGATTTTTCATGATTTTCGCCTTAGCCTGTCTAATTGCACTATTTCTCGTGGTTTTTATTTTAGTGATGTCAATGCTTTTTCAATAATTCAAGTACTTATTTCAATGATTTAAGTGGCTTTGGTACTTGTATATATGATTTTATTAGTAATGTTTCAGTACTGAAATTGTGTATTACAAATTCCGAAATCACTCAAATAATCGAAATAACTTATATAAGTACCCAAATGATTGAATGTTGAAACAACTACAAAAGATAACAAAACCATAAGAAATAGTGTTAATATGTGTAAGGGGGTATTTGTACGGTAACTTAACCTACGGGGGAAGAGAACGTAAATGAGATATCGGGGCAAACGAAAAAGGTGACTTATGGGGTGTTTATGGATTTTCCCTACTTTTATACCTCTATATTAATATATACTAAAACAATTATAACATTATGAAAATACTTTTAGTGATAAATCTAATAATATAGTCAATCCATATAGTTTTAAATATATTGATGCATGAACAAACTAGTTTAACGGCATGATTTCTAAGATGTCAAATAAAAAGAAACAAAGGGAGTACTAGCTAGTCGACTTGATTGGAATGATAATGGTATGATGTATAGATGGAACAGGGTTATCAAGCAAATAAACGCGCAGGTTTGGAGAAACACATGCCCTTCATCCATTTACGTTGGCATTGGCGAACAAATGCGCACATACGTACTCATGAATGCTCAATCAGTGATATGAGAACAGTTTCCCAGGTTCAATAAGCACTCAAGCAGATTTCAAAAAAAAAAAAAAACCTCAAGCAGCAGCACGAACTACATTTTCATCTGCATTGGCGAACAACTGCACACACAAATGCATGTGCATGCTCAAAGCTGAGGGCGGCTGCTTGGACTAGGTCTGGGGCATCTCGCGTGGTGGCAGCAGTAGTCGCTCACGCTCCCAAGAAGAGCCCTGCCCAACAAGTAGATTATAAGGTCTGTCTATGCATCATTAAAACATAACTAATTTAATCCCCCGAAATTATTCGTTTTTTGGATGGTTGGATCATATTTAGATCCAATGGCCCACGCTCCCTGGGCTACTATACAAATTGAACCAGTCCTCCCAACTCCATCTTGTCATCCTGCTGTCTTGCCGGTGTCGGAGGTGACACTAACGAGGCCCTCCAGCAAACTCATCCCCCTCCGGCTGACACAACCCACCTCTTCCTCCCCTGCCGCAGTCGCCAATGGTCTCCAACTCTATGCCGCAAATTCGCGCACCCCAAAACCCACCCCTGCCAGTTTGAGTTGTCGTACCATACCTCTTAATTGCCGCAACCTTCACCTGGACAAGCGTCGTACTCGCCTCACTCCCCACCACCTCGCCGCTCTCTCCCTGTGCTCTTAGTGTACCTCGTCTCACAACCAACTTGACCACTTTTGACCGCCGCAATGCTGCGCCTGAGGCAGCCCGTACCTCCCCTCAACCAGCTACGCTGTGCCCTCCTGTGCCTTCCCGTCCCCTTCCACACGCCGCCGCCGCCTTAGCCTACCCCTATGCCGAACCGCCAACCTCGTTCAATTTAAACCCACGAGCTCCTCCACTTGGAAGCACCGGTGCCCAAGGTGAGCCGCCTACTCCCAATTGCTCCAACGACCGCTACACCGTCGGCGATCACCCGAAGACCCCAAAGTAAGCCATATTCCAATTCCCATTAATTAGTCGATTATATTCCAATTGCATTCATCCATAGCATTCTCATACTCCCGGAAACACCACCAAAGCCTTGCCATAGCTTCCCGAGCTCCCTTCTTCTTTGTCACCAAAGTTCGCGGCCTGAACATGAGGCCCCGCTGTGGGCAGCCCAACCTGGTGAACCCCTTCTCAAACCACCACTTCCCCAAGCCCCCTCTAACCACAGAGATACTTAAACACTCCTGCTATTGCCCTCTCAAGCAGCCGAAACCTCTTGTGCCATTCAAAAGTCCCGTAAAGAAAAGACCTCACCACCGGCGATTGCTTGACTTCTAGCTGCCGCCGAACCCAAAAATGGACTCTCCACATCACCAGGAACCCATCCTTGGTCTCCAATCCCATCGCAAATCATTCTAGTCCCACCTTTCACTATCGCCTTTCTTACCCTGCTTCGGTCGCTACAGTAGTCGCCAAAGGGATATGAAGATGAACAGTGGAAGCTGGGCCAAAATAGTAAATGGGCTAATTTTGTAATCGGATCAGGCCGACTAAATTACTATTCACCACTGTAGCCCACCCGACCCGGTTTAAGTAGTAAAAACTCGATTTCAATAGTACCTAGACCTGTGATGAATAATACCTATACCCGTTATTGTTCACAAAACCCTCAATACGCACATACATCCATTTCGATCATTTCGAGCCCGTCTACCCATTCCTCAGCTCTGTTTTCCCATACCAGACTCCTATAAACCCTAAAGCCATTTTATTTGATTTTTCTGGATCTTATTTCTTTATTTTCTTTCTTTTTATTCCTAGCTCAATCCTTTGAGCATGGAATTGAATTATTTCTTTTGCTTTGCACTAGCACACAACATCGTAGACCAGCTAGTCCAGGAAGGAGAAGCTCAAGTTCAAGCACAAGAATCAGAAAAATACGAAATTGTAGAATATATTGATCCACAAGGCAAGTCACATATTTTTTATCATATTTAACCTATATTTCTTTAATTACATATTTGCCAGTATTTTCATTATGTTATTTATGTGCTGTTATTTCATATACAATAAATGTTTACAATGACATGATATTAGTTATGTCCTACCACCTGATAAAGCCCACATTAACTTTGATAGCCATATTCACCTTGATAAGACTTAGTATTATTAAAGATACTATTTTGACACTACTAAGAGATTTGGCATTGTGCCAATAGAGTTTTAAAAAGTGGTGCTAGGATAAAGAGACATCATGAGAAGCCACGGGATGGTCGGGTCTTATGACCTTAATCTAGGGTGGAGGCTTAGACCAGAAAGGTGGCAATGCGGATGGGTACTGAAACAAGGGTTTGTGGATGGAAGTTGACTCAATGAAAATATAAGGGCTAGAGCCTTATGTCAAGTAAAAAACATAATGATAGCTCAACCACAAGCGTTGATTCGTCAAACCTGGTCTAGTAACTGCTCAAATCGATTGAATATCTGCAAAGGATGGGAGAGATTGAGGGAGCTTGTGGTATAGAAATAGTAAAACCATACTTAACACCAGTAGGACCGCTTCAAATCAGGCGAGACCACGGGCCATTCGAGTTTGTTGGGATCAAAGACCTTCTGGGTAGAGACTATATAAAGAGATGAGCAGTGAAAAGCATTGTTTTGTTCATCTGATGTTTTTGATTTTTCATGATTTTCGCCTTAACCTGTCTAATAGCACTATTTCTCGTGGTTTTTATTTTAGTGATGTCAATGCTTTTTCAATAATTCAAGTACTTATTTCAATTATTTGAGTGGTTTTGGTACTTGTAATATATGATTTTATTAGTAATGTTTCAGTACTGAAATTGTTTATTACAAATTCCGAAATCACTCAAATAATTAAAACAACTATTGAAATAACTTATATAAGTACCCAAATAATTGAATGGTGAAACAACTACAAAAGATAACAAAACCATAAGAAATAGCGTTAACATGTGTAAGGGGGTATTTGTACGGTAACTTAACCTACGGGGGAAGAAAACGTAAATGAGATATCGGGGGCAAACTAAAAAGGTGACTGTTGTGGTTACAGACCAAACAGAGAGAGAGTGTAGTAGTGGAGAGTTGAGTAAATGAATGGCTTCCTGCCTTCCTCCCGTGGCCTATGCCACACATATATATTCATATGGGGAGTGTTTGTACAGTTGTACCCTTACACATGAGTATTCCCCTCGGGGGCTCTTATGTCATTACACATGTCCTATTTCGGACCTAACAGGCCTACTGGGCTTAGGTGGGGGCCACCCCTACAACAGGAGCCTCTCATGGTGAAGGGCTTCACGGGCCGAAGCCATGCCGCGGAGTCCTTTGGCCCCCTCCGTCCCATCGGCCTGTGATGCTTGATGACTTGGATAGTTCGCCCGTCTGCTCTTGCATGCGTGAGGGCTGTCTTCGGGTCCCGAAGCTGGCGCGGCCTCGAGGTCGAAGGCACCGGGAAGGCCGAAGGCTTCGATGGAGCCAAGGCCCGGGCGTGCCCTACTTCGCACTCTGGATATTTGTGGGCGAAGTCAAACTTGGTCGGCTGCCCTTGGCAGCTGAGTCTCGGGAAATGCTTCGCGCGATGTGGCGCCAGCGCTGGGAGATGGTTGCCTGGTCCGGGAGTGCGCTTTAATGACGCCTGAAATCGCGCCTGCCTTTGTCAGGGGTAGGCTGGCACGGTTGCTCCGCCTGCCCTGCACTGGATGTGGGCACGCATCCGGCTGTAATTGGAGCGTCGTGGGGTGCCAGCGTTCCCACGACCACGGCCGTTCACCTCTTCCCCAGGAAAAGTGGCCACGCGGCGGGAGTGTATCAGCGCATTGGGCGCTGAGCGGCCACCTACCGCCGCCTGCCGTGGTTTCCAGCGGTTGCACTACCCGATCGTGGGTAGCCGAACCGCTGTAATTCTATCGCTCGATCTTCTGCCTGCAGGGGAGACGGGGGCTTTATAAACCGCCCCTGTGGGCATGCAGTCGTTCCCCTTGGCTGCTTGATTGCTTGTGCGTTCCTTCTTATTCTTCTTGCGCCTCCTGCCGCTATTCTCGCCTCCGTGCCTGCTCGCCGCTGTGGGAGAGAGGGATGACTGCGCACGACGACCTCCCAGCTAACAGGGGTGCCGCCCTTGATGACCCTGTGCGTCGCCTTAGCGAGAGTGCCTCGTCGAGCCAGCGCTGCCTGACGCCACCACCGGCGGAGTACCGCCTGGTTCCGCGCGACAGGAAGCAAACTACCCATCGCTGGGACGCCGTGAAAAGGTCCAAGGGTCGCTGCTCCCGTGTGCTGGGGAGGAGCCGCGTCACGGAGGAGACCCTCCAAACCCTTCTTCAGGAGAAGAAGCTGGAGGAGCGTGCCGGGGCTCGCCTGCCCGGGCCTGATGAAATGGAGCCGAACCCGGGAGAGTCGGAGGCGATCGTCTTCGTGGCATTCTTCGACGCCGGGCTCCGAATCCTTGCGACACACTTTGTTCACGAAGTGATGCGAGCGTACGGGTTGGAGCTGGCGCAGCTGACTCCAACTGCGGTCGTTCGGTTGGCCATTTTCCTTGGGCGATGCGGACGGAGGGTACGCGTCCCCGCGCCGAGTTGTTCGCCATCCTGCACGACGCACAGTGCCAACTGAGGAGAGTGGAAGGGGGGCTTACTCGAACTTCGACAGCGTGGACTTCGTGCTAAGGTCGGAGTGCTCACACCTGTTTCCCGCGTTGGCTATGCGGGAAAAGTGGGAGTCCGGCTGGACACGACGGTGGTTCTACTACACCGTGACGAGCACAAGCGGCCTCCAGAGCCGTGGAGAGCCGATATCATTCGATTGCTGTCCGAATGTGTTGCCTCGGCCCAGCGACGAGCAGCAGGCGCGGAGACTTGCTGGGGTCGCACTCCGGTTCAACATGCGTGACCCCGGCGAGGAGTTCACCATGTACGGGATATCTCCGCTTTCTTGTAACTGGAAGTACGAGCGGCGAGGGCCCGACCAGAAGGACGGCATCCACCCGGGGGTGTCTTCGCTTCATAGGTCCTCCGCCCCCTGTAAGTATCCCTGCGATATGCCAAGTACCACGTGGGTGGTTGCAGACCCTTAGGTATGACATTCCGCTTGTGCGTGCAGTGCGCCGGTTAGAAGATGCGGAGCGCGCAGTGGCTGCAATGCTTGGGCCGTACACGGCGAAGGAGCACAAGGCCCGTGAGTCCGCGACTTCCTCGGCGAAGCAAGGGCAGATTAATCAGGTGTGCGAGGTTTTGGGAATCCCCGTTCCGGAGCGCCCAGTGCCTGCGAAATCGCCGAGCGGTGCGACGGTGGTGGCGCCATCCTCTCGGTGCGGGGTCGAGTCGGAGGTCATCGCCCTCAGTTCGCCGGTCGTGCCGCCGGTCAAGAACGTGAGGATGGGGGGCGAGATGGGCGTTGGGCTCGGATCGACCGGTTCGGGGGGCGTGTAACTCCCGACGAGGCCGTATGTGGTGGCAAGGCGATGAGCGCGCGCCTCGCCATTCTTGAAGATGACGCCTCATCACCTCCAGCGATAACCGCGGCGTTGTCGTTGACGACGGCTTCCGCGGCTGCCAAGGTAGCCACGGAGGCTTCACCTACAACTCCGAAGGCAAAACGGCCTTGGGTGCAGTCGCCGCCATCTTCTAGGGGCCGTTTCAGCTGGCAGGTCCAGTGACTGTGGCCCTGACGGCTAGCGGGGATGCTTCTAGAGTCGGGAGGGTTGTCGCTCCTCAGGCCAGCGAGGCACTCATGACCCAAGTGGAGGCCGCGGTAGAGGGCACTGGAGGTAGGCGTAGTTCGTTTTCCTCACGCGACTTCGCGAAACTCTCCCCGATTTGCTGGCTTATTCCGTCGACACCAGGCGAGACAGGGTCTCCCCGACAAGGGCAAGAATCGAGCAATGGGGGGCCCCGCGATGTTGCCGGCCTGGTTGAGCCGGGGACTGTGTGTGCCCCAACTGCTGCGGAAGGCGCTGGGACGGGGGCTCTAGGGCTGGCGTCTCGACCGTACCTCGGTGTGGCGCTTCACGCTGGAGCGAGGTGGCGAGTATCTTTGCGCACCGCCTAGATCGACAGTATTGCACTCCTACGAGGCGACCTCTTGGCGCTCATATTTGGGTGCCTCGGAGATGAGGGTAATGGTTTTCTGTTCTCATTGCATATCCCTTGGTTATCGATAGGTAACCTTTTGTTGTTACATGGTCTCAGCGCTTGCAATTGGCAAAGCCCTCGAAGAGACTCGCACGCGGCGGGGCATGGAGGACGGTGCGCGCGCTGCGGACGATGCCAACGCCGCCAGGGCGAGCTCATTCGGTCGCGATGGCGGAGCGGGGCGAGGCTATTGACGGCGCCGCGCGGTGGTGGGCACGAACGCGAAGAATGCGGCACTGGCCGCACACCGCGCGATGGAGGAGGCTCAGCGCGTTGTGGCGGAGGAGCAGACCACCCTTCTTCAGCGAATCTCTGCGCTAGAGGCGGAAAAGGAACAGCTTGCTGCCTCCGTTGCTAAGAAGGCGCTATCCTGGGACAACGCGTGCGCCTCCGCGTGGAATGCGATGGAGTCTTTGGAGCAGGCCCTCCTGGGTCTTTGCGTGCACGTGGAGGATGCCACTCATGGCCGCCAAGACCTGATGGAGACGCTTGGGCGAATCGAGGAGGGCTCGAGTGTCGCCCTCCCCGGCGCCAAGGCTTTCGGCACCGCTGCGGCTACATGAGTCTTTGGGCTTGCCCTCGCCTTCTGCGCGCCGGTGGGTGCGAGCATGTCAATGGTGGCGAATCCTCAGCTCGACTTGCCTACCCAGCCCGGGGTGATATCTGATGCCGGTCGTGCCGCCGAGCCCGCGACCCGAAACTTCCATGACCAAATTTGGAATTATGTCGGGGAGGGCACCGCCGCGGTTGCTTTACGGCGAACGCCGCGAGCGAGGGGATGTTCTTGGCTCGAAGAGGTCCCGGCGCGCGCAGCGATCACGGGCACTCGTCGCGGCGAAGATGGCGCAGACTCCTAGGAATAATTCCAAGTTGCGGCGCATTCCGCGCCGTGCGTGTGTCTGCTTCTGTAATGTAATTGTCTTACTCGGGCTAAGCGACAATTCTCCCGTGCACTTGTTGTTATGTAATATGCTGTGAGCTGGGGGGTCGTGTAAAGCGTGGGTATCGTGTCGCCCCTCATTCGGGTATCAGCAAACGGGCTTGCGAACACTTTGCGCCTCGGACCCCAGGCTGGCGCCTCGTCGAGGTAGACATGGGAACCTCGATCACGCCCCTTGGTTTTTATATTCAGGAGGTGCGCGCAAGGGGTGTGCCTGCGCGAGCTTGGGAGCATCCATGCCGCGGTTGTACTCCGTAGAGTGCGCGGGGATAGCGTCCACGTTGGGGTTTTTGTTTTATTTTTTGTTTTGTTTTTTTATATACTCCGGAGAGTGTGTGGGATTGACATCCACGTCTTATTTATACTCCGAAGAGTACGCACTGGGGCAACGCCCATGCGTGCGCGGGGTTCGCGTCTTGTTTATACTCGTGAGTGCGCAGGATAACATCCGCGTCTTTTTTATACTCCGGAAGAGTGCGTGGGGTCGACATCCACGTCTTATTTATACTCCGAAGAGTACGCACTGGGGCAACGCCCATGCGTGCGCGGGGTTCGCGTCTTGTTTATACTCCGTAGAGTGCGCAGGGATAACATCCGCGTCTTTTTTATACTCCGGAAGAGTGCGTGCGGAGGCGGACCTCGACGCTACGTCTTGTTTATACTCCGTAGAGTGCGTGCGGAGGTGAACCTCGACGCTACGTCTTATTTAGAGTCTGTAGACTACGCGCGGGGGCGAACCTTCACGCGTTGCGGGCGATGAAATTGCGTGCGGAGGCGGACCTCGACGCTACGTCTTATTTATACTCCGTAGAGTGCGTGCGGAGGCGGACCTCGATGCTCCGTCTTATTTAGAGTCCGTAGACTGCGCGCGGAGGCGAACCTCCGCGCGTTGCGGGCGGTGAAATTGCGTGCGGAGGCGGACCTTGACGCTACGTCTTATTTATACTCCGTAGAGTGTGTGTGGAGGCAGGCCTCGACGCTACATCTTATTTAGAGTCCGTAGACTGCGCGCGGAGACGTCCCCCCACGCGTCTTTATTTGTGCTCATGCACAGTGCACCCGAAGGTGACCCTTCGCGCGCTTTTAGTATGAAAACGGGAGAATTTGCATGAACGACGCACTTTATTAAATTCCCGTTTGCGCGGGTGGCGGTTACAAGGGTTAAGGCACTAACCGTTAGCGCTACGTCCGCCGGCCGTGGAAGGCCCTTGCCCTTGTGTGCTTGACTTAGGCGTAATACCGCGTAGCTTTGTCCGCGTTCCACGTGTGGCGGGCGTGTGCCCTTCCAAGGTGGCTAAGCGTCGCTCCCTTCTGCAGGCCTCGCGGCGATGTACGGGCCTTCCCACGGACTCAAGCTTGCCCATCGTCTCGCGTGGAGTGCCATCTTAGGGCGAGATCTCGGTGCGAATTGCGCGGTGCAGTGACGATTGCGACCACGCACCATCCGTCGCGCGTATTTTATGGCGTGTTGTGTTGCACTTACCGGTCTCCGTCAAGGAGATCCACGGACAATGGCGCTCCTCATCTGGTGCTTGGACGAGGACCTACCGCGAGCCAGCCTTTATTTCTTCAGGTGTGACCGCCTCATCACCGAAGAGGAGCTTGAAGGGCGTGAACCCCGTTGGGCATGTGACCGTTGTGCGGAGGGACCAGAGGACGCTGTGGAGCTCGCCCGGCCACTTCCCCTTTGGTAACCCGACGAGGCGCTTCTTGATTGTGGCGGAGATGGCGCCGTTTGCCCGCTCCACCGCCCCGTTGGACTGTGGGTGTCCGACCGAGGCGAAACGGAGGGTGATGCCCATGTTGCCGCAGAATTCTCTGAATGGGGTTGCATCGAACTGCAGACCGTTGTCGACGGTGATCTCCCTATGCACGCCGAATCGACATATGATGTTCTGCCAGAGGAAGCACTGCAGAGCTGCCGAGGTAATCTTGGACAGAGCTACCGCCTCCGGCCACCTGGAGAAGTACTCCAAAGCAACCTCAACGAATCGCAGGTCTCCTGGGGCCCTGGGAAGCGGCCCCACGACATTGATGCCCCACCTCGCCAGCGGGCATACCGGGGGTATGGGATGGAGGGTTGTCGGGGGCCTGTGGATAGCCCTTCCCATCCATTGGCAACCTTGACAACGGCGCACGAGATCCTGGGCATCCGCGACAGCTATTGGCCAATAAAAACCCTGTCTAAATGCCTTGCCCACCAGAGACCTTGGTTGGAGGTGCAAGCCACAGAGACCCGCGTGAATTTCCGTGAGGAGGCGCTTTCCTTCTTCGCGCGGGAGGCACCGCAGGAGCGGCGCGCAGACCCCCTTCTTGTAGAGCGCCCCGTCGAGCACCTGGAAGGAACTAGCGCGTTGTTGCAAACGTCGGAGCTCGGAGGGGGTCATCCGGTTCCGCGATGCCTTGCAAAAAAGCGAGAAGGGTTCCGTCGGTCACCCTCTTGGGTGATCACGGTGGGAGGGTCGCATCCCGATTATCTGTGCTATGGCGCGCGCCGCGTGGTTTCAGAAATGCCCTTCGGAATTGGGAGCTGGCGATGGCGCGCCTTGGCGAGACGTCGGCTTGTTCGTTGTCCGCTCGAGGGATGACCTTCACCGTGACACCCAAAAAGTGCCGCTCCTTCGCTCGTACGGCTGCTAGGTACTTGGCTAGCTCCGGGTCCTTGGCTTGGTATGACTTGTCCACATGGCCCGCCACTAACCGGGAATCAGTGCCGACGAGGACTCACCTTGCTCCCATCGCTTTGAGCTTCCCGAGGCCGAAGAGTAACGCCTCGTATTCGGCCGTGTTGTTCATAGCCGGGAATGCTAGGCGTGCCGAGTATAACAGGCGCTGTCCCTCTGGGGTGGTGATGACGGCGCCCACCCCTGCGCCTGCAACCCCGTACGCTCCGTCGGTGTTAAGTGTCCACACCGGGTCTTCGACCTGGAGGGCGGGCTGAGTTGGGGGTCCATTCCGCGAGGAAGTCCACCAGAACTTGAGACTTGATCGCCGTTCGAGAGGCGTATGTTACGGAGAACGGGGCCAGCTCCGCCGCCCATTTACCAATTCGCCCCCGTGGACTCCTTGTTGTGCAGCATCTCTGCCAGAGGGAACGATGATGGCACCGTTATCGGGTGCGCCAGGAAGTAGTGCCGGAGTTTTCTTGAGGCCATGACCAGCGCGTAAGCAAGCTTCTCGAGCTCGGTATATCGCGTCTTGGTGCCTGGAGGGCCGGAGGCGAAGTACAGCGGCGCCGGGGCGCGCCCTCTTCGGGACGAGGACGGCGCGGCGCCGCCGCCGAGGCGGCGAGGTAGAGTAGGAGGGGAGCCTCTGGTGCTGGGGCCACCAGAGTCGGAAGGGTTCCGAGGTGTTTCTTGAGGTCGTCGAAGGCCTTTGCACAGTCATCGTCCCAATGAAATCCATCGCAACCACGGAGGGTCTTGAAAAATGGTAAGCCCCTCTCTGCCGCTCTGGAGAGGAAACGGCTCAAGGCCGCCATGCGGCCTGCCAGCCTCTGGACCTCCCGCGTCGTCTTGGGAGGTTCCATGCCTAGGATAGCGTCGACCTTGTCGGGGTTCGCTTGAATACCTCGCCCAGATACGAGGAAACCCAATAGCTTGCCCGCCTGCACACCGAAGACACATTTGTCCGGATTGAGCTTGATGTCCGCCTTCCGGAGGTTGTCAAAAGTCTCCTGAAGATCCCGGCGTGGGAGGCGAGTGCCGGGTTTTACTACCACGTCGTCCACGTAGGCCTCCACATTTCTCCCTAGCTGAGCGGCCGGGGGCGGTAGCGACGAGGCGGGTGAAAGTTGCGCCGCGTTCTTCAAGCGAAGGGCATCCTTACGGCGAAGGTCCCCACCGCGTAATGAAGCCGGTTTTTCCTCGCCGTCCTTGGCCATGTAGACTGGTGGTAGCGGAGTAGGTGTCCAAGAAGCTCATGAGCTCGCATCCGCGTTGCATCGACCGGTTGATCTATGCGCGGTAAGGGTAATCGTCCGCCGGGCATGCCTTGTTGAGGCGGTGAAGTCGATGCACATGCGCCAGTTGGCCTTTTAACCAACACCGGATTGGCGAGCGATCCGGATGTTGAACTCGCGGATAACCCCGCTCGAAGGAGTTTCGCCACCTCCACCTTAGCCGCTTGCTGCCGGTCCGTGGACATACGGTGAAGTTTCTGCTTGACGGGCTTGGCGTCAGGGCGAATCGTGAGGTTATGTTCGATGAGGGCGCGTCCACTCCTTTGATATCTTCCGAGGACCATGCAGCGTCTATGTTGGCACGGAGGACTCTGAGCAAGTCTGCTCTACTTCCGAGGGAGGCCTTCGCCTATGGATCGAATCGCCTCCGCTTGAGCGGCACCCTCTTCACCCGCCCTCGGGTGGGGCTTAGGTGTCAACCGGAGCGGATGGCGTATCCGCTGGTATTTGTCGGTGAGGGCATGCACCTTGCGGTGCAAGCGTCGGCCGGTTTCGATGCCACGAGCCATGTCACGATCGCGAAGATGGTGATGACGCCGCCGTCACGGGAGCTTCATGCATAGGAATGCATATGTGGGGCGGCCGAAGGAGTTGATGGCGGACCGGCCCGATGGCTTCGCATGATATGAGACGCCCGCGATGTCGAAGGCGACATCTTGGCCTGGCGTTGTCGGCTGGCCTAAGGAGACTTGGAGGCGAACGACCCGAGCCTTCGAGGCTTCCTCCGAGGCCACGAAGGGGGCTTCGAAGCTTTAACAGACTCGAGGTATTCCCATACAATCAAGGGCCTCGCAAACAAAATGTTGGCGGAGCTCCTCCGTCGATGAGGATCGCTCGACGTCGTAACACTGCAATGTCGGCTGGATGACCAAGGGATCTTGATGGAGAATTCTACACCTAGGCATCGGTGACATGAAGGTGATCTGCAAGGACGCCCGCGAGGTAGTTGTCTTTGAGGAAGTGCTCGGCGAAGAGCCTCCATCGATGACATTAATGCCACGGCATTGGGCCTCCGAGGACCCGACGGAGGGCCGCCATGCTGTGCGATGCAGCGCGCTTGTTACGGGTCGATGTCTTGAAGCCCGCATAGGCCACCGCTCGTTGTAATGCCGCAACTTTGGTGCATGCCGCGTGAAATGGCCCCGTGAGCGTGTACCTCGCACCATCTACCGTACTCTAGGATTTCCTGCTCCGCACGCGGCTTGGCATCCCGCCTCCTTCGCGTCCCCCTGCAACGCGCGAGGTTGACACGGTCCCCAGGGGAATGCCCTGCGCAGCCAGGATATGGCGGGCTTTTTGGGATCTCCGCAGGTTATGCCGGGGCTTGCGCCTGTCGCCTGGTGAGGTTTGGTGCCCCCCATCGTCTACGGGCTCACGAGTGTTACCTGCGGACACTTGCTTGTGGTCCGTCCTCGGGTTGTCTCTTGCGCTGCTTCTTTGTGACAAGCCCTCCGCTTGCCCGGCATCGGAGCCGCTACATCGCGCCTCCGTCGTCCTCTTGGCTCGGGCGTACGCTTCCACTTTGTCGAAAAGCTCTGCCTCCGACTTGAGTGGCTTCCGCGCGTATATTCGGCGAGTGGTCCCGGGCGGAGACCTTGTGTTGCTGCATTGATTACAATTGTTTCATTGACGTCCTTGACCTGGCAGCGCACTTTCGCGAAAGCGCTTGAAGTAATCCCTGAGCCTTTCGTCAGGTTTTTGCTTGACTGCGAAGAGCTGGTCCGCATCGACACGCTCGACGTAGTTTCCACGAAGTTTCTTTGTAGAGTTGACCGCGGATCTGTTCCCACGCGTAGATGGACTGTGGTGCAATGGAGAAGAACCAGGACAGCGCCACGCCTTGTAACGCGAGAGGGAGTCCTCTTGCCTTCGTGGTGTCGTCTCCGCCAGCGGCTTCGATAGCGGTCTCGTACATGCGCACGAAGCCTCGCGGGTCGAAGTCGCCCTTGTAGGCCTCGATGACGCTCGGGAACTTGAAGCCCTCGGGCCAAGCCGCCTATTGTAAGCTCGCGGAGAGCGGGGACTCCGGATCTATTCGCCGCGATGGGACGCGACTAGACGTAGGGGGTTCGGACGCCACCGCCGGGGGGGTTGGCTCCGAGCCTCTTGCATGTGCCGCACAGCTCCGCGGAGGTCTGTTAGCTCTCGCCGAAATGCGCTGCTGGCGGCCTCCACCGCGGGCGTGGCTTGGGCCATCGGTGCGCTTGGCGGCGCTACCGTAACGGCGGAGACCACGGCCTGTGCGCCCAGGCTGCCCGTCGCGTTGTCGCGGAGGGCCCTGGAGCCGACGATGAGGTTCGCGTCGCCGCTGGGGCCGTCCACCGCTTCTGCACTGGGTGGAAAAACGGATGCGCCTGCGTTGCCATCGCCGGGGTTGGTCGTCGGGGTGGTGCTTTGGTGGGGTCGATCGTCGCGTCGGTGGCGGGTTCATTGTCGCACTGCACCACCGCTCGTACTGCGGTGCTAGAGCCGGCCCCGATCGACGCGAGACCTTGCCGCTTCGCCTTCTTCTTCGCCGACGGTGAAGCTTTCCTTGGTGCCATCCTCCTTCAGACTTGGAGGCTTGCTCTTGTCCTCCCCACGGACAGCGCCAACTATTATGGTTACAGACCAAACAGAGAGAGTGTGTAGTAGTGGAGAGTTGAGTAAATGAATGGCTTCCTGCCTTCCTCCCGTGGCCTATGCCACACATATATATTCATATGGGGAGTGTTTGTACAGTTGTACCCTTACACATGAGTATTCCCCTCGGGGGCTTTTATGTCATTACACGTCCTATTTCGGACCTAACAGGCCTACTGGGCTTAGGTGGGGGCCACCTCTACAACAGTGACTTATGGGGTGTTTATGGATTTTTCCCTACTTTTATAACTCTATATTAATATATACTAAAACAATTAAACATTATGAAAGTACTTTTAGTGATAAATTAATAATATAGTCAATCTATATAGTTTTAAATATATTGATGTATGAACAAACTAGTTTAACGGCATGATTTCTAAGATGTCAAATAAAAAGAAACAAAGGGGGTACTAGCTAGTCGACTTGATTGGAATGATAATGGTATGACGTATAGATGGAACAGTGGTGGCAGCTTGGCGTTATGGCGTTAGGGGATCAAGCAAATAAACGCACAGGCATGGAGAAACACATGCCCTCCATCCATTTACGTTGCATTGGCGAACAAATGCGCACATACGTACACATGAATGCTCAATCAGTGATATGAGAACAGTTTCCCAGGTTCAACAAGCACTCAAGCAGATTTAAAAAAAAAACACTCAAGCAGCAGCACGAGCTACATTTACATCTGCATTGGCGAACAAATGCATACACAGGTGCATGTGCATGCTCAAAGCTGGGGGCGGCTGCTTGGACATAACGCCCACGCGTGGTGGCAGCAGTCGTCGCTCACGCTCCTAAGAAGAGCCCTGCCCAACAAGTGGATTATAAGGTCTGTCTATGCATCGTTAAAAAATAACCGATTTAATCCCCCGAAATTATTCGTTTTTTGGATGGTTGGATCAGATTTAGATCCAATGGCCCACACTCCTTGGGCTACTATACATATTGAACCAGTCCTCCTCCCAACTCCACCCTTGTCATCCCACTGCCTCGCCGGTGTCGGAGGTGACACTAACGAGACCCTCCAGCAAACTCATTCCCCCCTCCCGTTGACACAGGCCTCCTCCTCCTCCTCCTCCTCCTCCTCCTCCCATGCTGTAGCCACTGATGGTCTTCTTCTTCCCCGCACCATCTAAAACAAAACCAAATTTCAAAAGCAATTTGAATTCTTTGTTTGATTTTGATTTCTCTTGAATCTTGGCCTAAACCTTCACCCATCTCAGCCATTCACACCATGAATTCCCTGCCGAGCCATCATCTCCGTCCTTTCACGCGTGCACATTATTAACCAACCGACAAACCAGAGGCACCGTGATCTTTTCTGTCGTTGCGCCTTCCTGGCCCTCCTCCACTCTGCCACACCGCTGCAAATGGTCAGAGACCGTACTCTCTCACCTATCTCGTCTGATGGGGACGGGGTCCCGATCTTCCAACAGGTTCTGGATATGTTCGATTTGGTGGAGGTGCGACACAAATCGATCCGGCTTCCGAACGACACGTTCCAAACCCCGCAATCGCAGCACCACGTCTCCTCAGGTTATCAACCGTGCGCAGCCGGTTGACCTCGCCAAGAAGGCTAATCCTTGCCTGCGAATCGAAGAACACAAGCAAGAACAAGGAAGAACACAACTGAATTGCAGATGTATTGATTTAGCACTCGAAAGTTGGGGTCTCACAAACCGATGAACGGCGATACTGTTCAAAGACAGAATTAATCTAAGCAAAACCCCAACCCTAATGGTGGGGTGGCGGCTGGATATAAAGGAGTGAGGGGCGTGCAAAACCCCTGGACGCGCCCTAATGGGCTCCAACACGATACAAAGCCGAAAGGCCCAAAAGACGGTGGCGTAGCACCCTGACAGATTCTGAATGCCCACTTGTTTCGACGATTTCCGTTGACTCAGAAGGAATTTTGACATGGGACCAGAGCCATTGGAAAGGTAGTCTTTTCAGCTTTCCATACATATGTAGAACGTCCAAAACGGAGTCCGGATGCGATCTGGGCGTCCGTTTTAGTGCGACCTGGTCCTGGACTCCGAATTGGATTCGAAGTCGGTTTGAGTTGGGCCTCCAACATGATTCGACCGCCCTTGCTGGACTTGTGCGCCTCGTAGTCCTTCTCCAAGTACTTCTAGGTCCTCTCCATGGTTCCTAATCATAATTAAATCATTAGGTAGCAATCGATTCTCAAATGAACAAAAAGAAGTACTTAGGAGCAAGCTCACCTGTAAATTCAATTGTCGGGCGCGAGCTCTAGTGATTGGTCCTTGAATGTCAAGTGGAGGAGTGTTGTGTGTATCCGAAGAAGTGATGTCCTCATCATCGTCTCTGACATCCCCTTAATGGCCCTGGCCGCGCGTCAGAGCAATCAGCAAAGCCCGCCACTACCTTTGCTCTTCTCGCCTCCTCTGGTCTCTCTCACGGCCGACAACTCCATGCCGCAAATTCGAGCGCCCCAGAACCCACCCCTGCCAGTTTGAGTCATTGTACCATACCTCTTAACTACTGCGACCTTCACCTGGACAAGCGTTGTACTTGACTCACTCCCCACCGCCTCACCGCTCTCTCCTTGTGCTCTCATTGTACCTCATCTCACAGCTGACCTGACCACTTTTGACCGCCGCAATGTCGCGCCCGAGGCAGCCCGTACCTCCCCTCAGCCAGCTGCGTTGCGCCCTCCCACGCCTTCCCAACCCCTACCATGCGCCATCGCCTTAGCCCTACCCCTATGTTGAACCTCCATCCTCGTTCCATTTAAACCCACGAGCCCCTCCATTTGGAAGCACGAGTGTCTAAGGTGAGCCACCCACTCCCAATTGCTCCAATGACCGCTACACTGCCGGCGATCACCCGAAGACCCCAAAGTAAGCCATATTCCAATTCCCATTAATTAGTTGATTATATTCTAGTTGCATTCATCCGTAGCATCCTCATACTCTCGGAAACACCACAAAATCCTTGCCATAGCTTCCTGAGCTCCCTTCTTTTTTGTCACCAAAGTTGGCCGCCCGAGCATGAGGCCCCCTCCCCCCGTGGGTAGCCCAACCTAGTGAACCCCTTCTCAAACCACCACTTCCCCAAGCCCCCTCTAACCAGAGAGATAGTCAAACGCTCCTGCTTTGCCCTCTCAATCAACCAAAACATCTTGTGCCATTCAAAAGTCCCGTAAAGAGAAGACCTCATCGCCAGCGATTGCTTGACTTCTAGCCACTGCCGAACCCCAAAATGGACTCCCCAAATCACCATGAACCCATCCTTGGTCTCCAATCCCGTCACAAATCATTCTAGTCTCGCCTTTCACCGTCGCCTTTCTTCCCCTACTTCGGTCGCTACAGAATTCATTGAAGATGAACAAGGAATAGATTCCATAGTCGCTTTTGTATACCTAATAATAAGGAGT
The DNA here is from genome assembly GCA_036346575.1 of Dendrocalamus sinicus. NCBI lineage: Eukaryota > Viridiplantae > Streptophyta > Magnoliopsida > Poales > Poaceae > Dendrocalamus > Dendrocalamus sinicus. Next base: position 35,299,039 of record CM070648.1, on the reverse strand, counting down.
TGAAAATTTTGATATTGCAAGAAGCTCACACCTCACAGTTTTCTATACACCCTGGAGGAACAAAAATGTACCAAGATCTGAAAAAAATATTTTGGTGGAATAAAATAAAAAGAGAAATAGCAGAATACATCGCACGTTGTGACGTGTGTCAGAAAATAAAAATAGATCACCAAAAACATTAGGATTATTACAACCCTTACCAGTTCTGGAATGGAAATGAGATGATATTGGTATGGATTTTATTACAGGACTTCCCAAGACTCGAGATAGATATGATGTTATTTGGGTAATCGTAGACCAATTGATGAAAGTAGCATATTTTATACCGATCAAACAAACCTATGGCAAGAACAAGTTAGCAGAGCTGTACCTAACCAAGATTGTGGTGTTACATAGAGTTCCAAAAAGAATAGTCTCAGATAGAGGAGCACAATTCACATCTACATCCTGGGAGAAGCTACATGACGCAATGGGGACAAACTTAGCATTTAGCACTACTTATCATCCACAACCAAAGGGCAAACTGAATGAGTAAATCAGATATTAGAAGACATGTTGAGAGTATGTGCCATAGTTTATGGAGCAGCCTGGGATAGGTGTTTGCCATTTGCAGAATTTTTGTATAATAATAATAACTATCAAGCGAAGTATTAAAATGGCACCATTCGAGGCTTTATATGAAAGAGAATGTAGAACACCATTAAACTGGACAGAAATTGGAGAGCGACAGTACCTTGGTCCACAATTGTTTAGGATATAGAAGCACATGTTAGAATCATTCGAGATAAAATGAAGATAGCTCAAAATTGACAGAAGAATTATGCAGACATTCGTAGAAAGGATTTAAGCTTTGAAGTTGGAAATTATGTATACCTTAAGGTCACACCCTTCAAATCCATAAAGAGGTTTTAGATAAAAGGGAAGCTAGCCCTAAGATATATTGGTCCATACGAGATTATTGAAAGAATAGGAGAAGTGGCTTATAAATTGCAATTAACACCAAACCTGGCCAGAGTACACAATATATTTCATATGTCACAACTACAAAAGTGCCTTCATCAACCTATTGCAGAAGTGCTAGTTGAAGATATAGATTTACAAGACGATTTGACATACTATGAAGAACCAATACAAATTCTAGAAACCACAAAGAAACAGTTAAGAAACAAAAATATCAAGTTTCACACTATTCAGTGCAGAATCATACAATGGATGAAGCAACATGCACTACTACAAAAGAGGCTATACTGGACAGCTACATCGCAGACGATTCATAGGGAATCGTCTATGTTTAAACTATCACAAACAATTTATACTAACAATTATCTATGATATTTTCATAGACGGTTATTAACACGAACTATCAGTGATAATTGAGACATCACAGACAGTTCGTGTTAATAACCATTTGTGAACTTTCACAGATAGTTATTAACATGAACCGTCTGTGATAATTCAGACATCACAGATAGTTCGTGTTAATAACCGTCTGTGAAAGTTGCGAACATCACAGATGGTTCGTATAAAAAAAACCGTCTGTGATATTGTGAACATCATAGACGATTCTTATAACAAACTATCTATGATATTAAGAACATCACAGAAGGTTTGTATGAATAACTGTCTGTGATATGTATGATATCATAGACGGTTTGGAACACAGAACCGTTTGTGATATGCACATATCACAGATGGTTTGGAACACCGAACCATTTGTGATATGCACCATATCACGCTAGTTAATAACAAAAATCGTCTGTGATATCATGCATATCACAGATGATTAATACAAAAAACTATCTGTGATAGTCGAATATCATAGACGATTTTTTAGAAAAACCGTCTATGTTGTAAGCTATCACAGACAGTGTGGGAGTTGTCTATGATAACCAGCTATTATTACCGACACATAAACGCAGACGGTTCAGAAACCGTCTGTGATGACGGTTTTGAACCATCTGTGATAACACTGTCTGTAGTAGTGATGGGAGAAAGAGTCAGATTTGTAGCGAGAATTTCCTAACCTACTCCTTGAATCAAGTTAATCTCGAAGACGAGATTCTTTTAAGGAGGGTAAGTTGAAACAAAATCGAATTTCAAAAATAATTTGAATTATTTGTTTGATTCTGATTTCTCTTAAATCTTGGCCTAAACCTTCACCCATCCCAGCCATTCACGCCGTGAATTCCCTGCCAAGCCATCCTCTCCGTCCTTTCACGCGCGCACATTGTTCACCAACCGACAAACTAGCGATGCCCTAAACTTTTCTGTCGCCACGCCTCCCCGACCCTTCTCCACTTTGCCACGCTACTACAAATGGTCAGAGACCGTACTCCCTCGCCTATTCTGCCTCTGACACCACCTTAATTGCCTGGCTGCGCATCAGAGCAATCGGCAAAGCAAACCGCTACCTTTGCTTTTCCTGCCTCCTCTACTCTCTCTCACGGGCAACAACTCTGCGCCGCAAATTTGCGTGCCCCAGAACCCACCGCTGTCAGTTTGAGTCGTCATACCATACCTCTTAATTGATGCAACCTTTACTTGGACAAGCACCGTACTCGCCTCACTCCCCACCACCTCGCCGCTCTCTCTCTCCCTGTGCTCTCATTGCACCTCGTCTCACAGCCAACCTGACCACTTTTGACCACCGCAATGCTATGCCTGAGGTAGCATGTACCTCCCCTCAGCCAACTGTGATGCACCCTCCCGTGCCTTCTCGACCCCTGCCACGCGCCGCCGCCACCTTAGCCCTACCCCTGTGCCAAACTGCATCCTCATTCTATTTAAACCAACGAGCCCCTCCATTTGTAAGCACTGGTGCTCAAGGTGAGCTACCCACTCCCAATTGCTCCAATAACCGCTACACCGCAGGCGATCACCCGAAGACCCCAAAGTAAGCTATATTTCAATTCCCATTAATTAGTCGATTATACTCCAATTGCATTCATCCGTAGCATCCTCATACTCCCAGAAAGACCACCAAAGCCTTACCATAGCTTCCCGAGCTCCCTTCTTCTCTGTCACCAAAGTTCACTGCCCGACTATGAGGTCCCACTATCGACAGCCCAACCTGGTGAACCCCTTCTCAAACCACCACTTCCCCAAGCCCCCTCTAACCCAGAGATACTCAAATGCTTCTGCTATTGCCCTCTCAATCAGCCAAACACATCTTGTGCCATTCAAAAGTCTCGTAAATAGCAGACCTCACCACTAGTGATTGCCTAACCTCTAGCCACCGTCGAACCCCAAAATGGACTCCCCACACCACCAGGAACCCATCCTTGGTATCCAATCCCATCGCAAATCATTCTAGTCCCGCATTTTGTTGTCGCCTTTCTTCCCCTGCTTCGTCAGTATAGTAGCCGCCAAAGGGAGGAGAAGATGAGCAGTGGAAGCTAGGCCAAAACAGTAAATGGGCTGATTTTGTTATTGGATCAGGCCAACTAAATTACTGTTCACCACTGTAGCCCACCCGACCCAGTTTAAATAGTAAAAACTCAATTTGAATAGTGCCCAGACCTATGATGAATAGTACCCATCCCCGTTACTGTTCACAAAACCCTCAATACACATATACATCTATTTCGATCGTTTTGAGCCTGTCTACCCATTCCTCAGCTCCGTTTCCTCATACCAGACTCCTATAAACCCTAAAGTCATTTTATTTGATTTTTCTGGATCTTATTTCTTTATTTTCTTTCTTTTTATTCCTAGCTCAATCCTTTGAGCACGGAATTGAATTATTTATTTTGCTTTGCACTAGCACACGACATCGTAGACCAGCCAATCCAGGAAGGAGAAGCTCAAATTCAAGCACAAGAATCAAAAGAATACAAAATTGTAGAATACATTGATCCACAAGGCAAGTCACATGTTTTTGATCATATTGAACCTATATTCCTTTAATTATTTATTTACCAGTATTTTTATTGTGTTATTTATGTACTGTTATTTCATATACAATAAATGTTTAGAATGACATGACATATGTTATATCCTACCACCTGATAAAGCCCAGATTAACTTTAATGGCCATATTCACCTTGACAAGACTTAATATTATTAAAGATACTATTAAATAATCATGGTAAACTAGGAACTCAACATTTTGACACTACTAAGAGATTTGGTATTGTACAAGTAGAGTTTTAAAAAGTGATGCTAGAATAAGGAGACATCATGGGAAGTAACGGGATGGTCAGGTCCCATGACCTTATCCTAGGGTGGAGGCTTGGACCAGAAAAATGGCAGTGCGGATGGGCATTGAAACAAGGGTTTGTAGATGGAAATTGCCTCAGTGAAAATATAAGGGCTAGAACCTTATGCTAAATAAAGAACATAGTGATCGCTCAACCACAAGTGTTGATTCGTCAAACCTGGTTTAGTAACTACTCAAATCGATTGAATATCTACAAAGGGTTGGAGAGATTGAGGGAGTTTGTGGTATGGAAATGGTAAAACCATACTTAACAACAGTAGGGCCACTTCAAATCGGGCGAAGCCGCGGGCCACTCGAGTTTGTTAGATCAAAGATCTACTAGGTAGAGGCTATATAAAGATATGAGCAGTGAAAAGCCTTGTTTTGTTAACTCAGTCATGAGAGTTAAGAGATCTTATGGGTAAAGTTGGGAAACTCTGCAGAGTCGTTTATAAATGGTATTCAAATATGCCTGCTCCCAGTAAATGAAGATATGTTTAATGGGTGACTCCAATAACAAAGCATAAATAGATTTAGATTTGCTAAGTTTGGTAATCAAGTTGCTAAAACCTTAATTTCCTTATGAAGTTTGTGATTTTATGTTCAAAATGTTTACAACTAAAATTGCATCTACATAAAATAATAAAACAACTACACCCCATCCTTTGGAAATCCTTGCATGTAATTAGATAGTGTTTCCCCATGTGACTTGTTGAGTACAGTAGTTTGTACTCATACTTGCTAAAAATATTAACAAAAAGTAATTATATATGCATGGCCATTGGAACTAGCTAGCTCTTATTAATTTACGTCCGTCCTATTCGATGACAAAAACTATAGCAATTTTGTTATAATTAGCACAGAAAGCACAATCGCGAAACACAGACGTAGCAGTGAAGCGAGCGATCGCATAGGTGTACACTACCTAGAAATCTTATTGCTGTCCTGTGTAGTTTCTCTGTGGCAATGGTTTGAAGATCCTACTCTCCTCCTTTCCCGGTGCAAACTAAGAAGAAAGGCCGGCGTGTTTGAGCAACTTGATATTACAGAACAACTATCAGAGAGGATGTGGAAGAATGGAGGAAGAATTATGTATATTTCCTAGATGTCTCTAGGCCCTTTTAATTACGCTACAATCACTCACAAGTAACTACTGTAATTAAACAGAATTAACTCACTGGTAACTGCCACATCAAACTAAATTAGTTACATACTCGTGCGTTGCAACAGAACTCATTGAATATATAGAGAATCGTACTATAGAAGAGAGTTGCTTTGATCGGTTGGAACGTAGAGAATGGTGAGAAGTTGAATGAATAAAACGGTTAGAGGAGAATGGACGTACAACCACCAACTCGTTCTTTTAAATAGTAATGATAATGATATTTATATTGTGGTTATCAGCTGCGGACAGTTTAAAAAGGAGAGAGAAATGCACAGTTTAGAAAAAGAAAGATTAACTTATTCTGCCAAGTGGCGCGCCATGTCACATGATTTTTCACGCGAAAATGTGAATACGCACGCGTGTATTTAACCAAAGTCCTCCCTATGTCATTCATGTATCACATGTTTTAAAGAGTGGCAATAACTTCAGCTTATGAATTATGTTTCTTCCACTTGACTAGACAATATAGTACTAGATTATACATGCTTTGAAATTATAAGAAATAGGCCTCACACTCTATGTGCCTATTTCTAGCATAAATAAAATGAAAGGACAAAGCAGATCAATACGGTTTTAGTTTCTGATTTTTTTGGTTTTTAGGTTATTTAATTTAGAAGCCATTTGAAACGCGTCGGCTTCTAATTTCGGCTTATTTTGATTTTTTTTCTCTTATTTCTTTGCATTGTCCGTGACGATATAATGATTTTTTTATTTTTAATTAAATAACTCAAAAAAATAATGATCACTACAGTTTAATTTTAACTAAAAATCATCTTCAAAACTAGAAGGTTAAACTTTTTGAAGCGGACCCTAGAACGGAGCAATGCATAAGGCTAGCTAGGAAGGGCCGGGCGGGGAGCCAAGGCCGATGAACGCGGATGAGGGTGGCCTCCTGGCGTGGACGGCGACGACCCTGGCGGTGCGGGACATGTTCCCGCCGCCGTCGCGGCGAAGCTCACCGCCCGCTCGAGCGTGTAGCAGCTGTGCTCGCTGTGGTCCACGTCGACCAGCACCGTCGTCGGCTTACCCGCAGCATTGGCAGTTGCCAGTTGGTATCTCTGGCATGATCGTCGATCGGCAACTTGCGCGGTGGAGTACGTAGCTACGAAGCTTAGGGCATGTTCTTTTCGGTTACGGCTTATAGCTTTTGGTTGAAATTTTTGAATTTTGGCTGTTTACGGTGTAGATTATGGAGAGACAGATACTCACTTGCGATTTTGGCTGGTACAGATGTTGGGCTTTTAACGTATAGATCATTTAACTTGTACACCCCGTCTTGAGAAAATACTCCGTTTAAAAGTTAGGTACTGTAGTAAAAACCAAAAGCCGCCAACTTTTGACTTAAAGAACAAGCCCTTAATTAGCTACTCAGTAATGGAATGACCGGAATGCCAGAATTAGTGGACGTGCGTATTGTATTTGTAGAGGCTGCTTACTCGGACGCGGTCCATGCAGAGACACCGGAATGTAGTTTGTGTTGCGGTTGATTTGTTAATTAAAGATGGGCATTACCGACACTAGGTAATGATATTTGGGGAAATGGATTACTTGCCATCGCAACCACTGGCATCTATCGAATGTCACCGTAAATGTTGTCCTTAAATTACTAAGAAATAGCTTACCTATGCCGATCAGTTTTTTAAAGAATGAATTGATGATTTGTCTTATCTTTTACTAAAATTGTAAGTGATATTTCATTAACTTGTGGGTCCTAATTCTGTATGTCTATAAGATATCACGAGGTATTTTATCAAATGGCAAAGAAAGATAAAGCAAATCATCAAATCTCCCTTTTTTAAAACCAAAAAGGTCACATGTGAATTGACAAAATTGCCCCTACAGCCTCCCACTTAAAAGGATAGCACCACCTGGTCGAGCCCCATTCCACGTTGCTCCCGTCATTGTTCCTCTTTCCCCATCTCTTGCTCCTTGCTACGGGACCTGACCAGGGAATGAGATCCTCTGACTTTAGTGGCAAGTCAGAGTGACTTTAGTACATTTTCAACCGTTGAATCTAGATTTGGATGGTTAGGATTGATGTGGAAGAGACATTATGATTATCTCGTGAGAAATTGAAAAGCCTCAAAATGTCTCTTCCACATCAATCCTAACCATCCAAATCTAGATTCAACGGTTGAAATACACCAAAGTCACTCTGACTTTGGCCCACTAAAGTCAGAGGATCTCATTCCCCTGACCAGAGGCGGCAACACCATGGGAAGGAGGACTGTGAGCTCAACATGCTCCTAGGGTTAGGGTTCTTCACTGGAAGAGGGAATGGGAGTGTGAGAAAGACGATGGGATCAGGTGGTTTTGGGTCGACCGAACGAGCCAGTTTAACTCAGTCTATATTGTAGGGGTAATTTGGTCAATTCACAAGTAGGTTTTTTGTTTTCTAAGAAAAAATCCTGAATACTGATCTGGTGGCAAAGTTGGCTAAGTATTCTGTCTGTGGTAGCAAATAATCTATTTTCTCTTAATATTTCCGCCCACCACCACCTGCTCGCACCACGTCGGAGGACGGCCCCACGCGTCATGTGCACTGACACGTGGGCCATCCCCCCGCTAGTACAAACAGCGGTGGAGGCTCACAAGAGTGCCGTTGCGCTCCGCGGCTCCCACACATCCGAGGCCAATTTCTTCGAACAAAAGAAAACTGAAATTAGAAGGAAAAAAACACGCACCGAACAACAGAAAAGAAAGACGTCTCGTTGGAAGCAAAGCCGAAGCCGAGGCCGAGGACTCCTCTGAGTCTGTACGCTCGGGCCTAGGCGCGATCTGCTCGTCCCCTCCGACTCGAAAGGTAGGCGCCGGCGCCTACTCCTCGCCCCGCTGCGGTTTCCGATCCGATTCGCTTGCTGCTCGATCCGCCGGAGGTGGTTGATCTGGTAGATGCGCGTGCTGGTGTTTTTTGTTCTGAAGAAAATTGGTGTTTTTTTCAGTGGGTTTGGGCTTCGGAGTAGGATGATTTGGGCGCGGGTGGAGCGAGCAGGTTGTTGCGCTAATCGCGCTAGTTTTCGTCAATGCTGGGTGGTCTGCGCGGTTGTGGTGGGGATAAATCGCGAGCACGCAGTGGTGTAGTTTTGAGTGGTTCCAATTGCTTGACTTCTCGTTTACTCGGTTCTGCTATTTTTTTTTAAAAAAAAGTTTGGCTAATACCTGCTACTACGGGTGAGACGAATCAATTAATGAGTTCGCATTGGATGTTTGGGCTGTGCTGTGCTGTGTCTACTACTATTAGTGGAGCGGTCGCTAAATTGCTAATCGGTTGGACCTGGGCAGTTGCTCCAGTTATTCCGTTAATACTGGCCTGCTCGCGTCGATTCCTAATTCGTGATTTGGGTAAATTGGTTAGGTGCTTCAGCCGGGGGAAATTGCACATATACCTCATAGTTAGTAGGCACTTGTAAGTTTGCCCCACACTTAAGTGGCCTCGTAATTTTGCCCCATACTTGACATGCCACCTTATTATTTTGCTCCATTGCCCATTTAGCTCCTATTTTAATTTTGTTTTTCATTTTTTGGGCAGGAAAAATGCAGTAAAAAATATTTACAAAGTTGTCCATTAAATGCCTAAAATATTTTAATTTCGTTTTTCATTTTTTACTGCATTTTTCCTGCCTAAAAAATGAAAAACAAAATTAAAATAGGAGCTAAATGGGCAATGGGGCAAAATAATAAGGGGGCATGTCAAGTATGGGGCAAAATTACAAGGCCATTTAAGTGTGAGGCAAACTTACAAGTGCCTAATAACTATAGGGTATATGTGCAATTTCCACCTTCAGCCGTGGACTGGTTGTTGAGAAGAGTGGCTGGATTCTTATGCTAGTTTGTTGGGAAATTTGGACATTATTGGACCCTAAAATACCCAAAATTCCATTTTTGGCCCCCTGTACAAAAAAATTCCACTTTTGGACCCCTTCCCACCGCGGATCGCGAGCCGCCACGTGGCGGTCGTGCGATCGGGGACACGACGACCGACTGCGCCGCCCCGCCGCGCCATTGCCTCCCGACCGCGCGACCGCTTGTTAACGCGGCGCATCGCGCGACCGCTTCTCCTCGGTAGCGATCGGCCGCCTCGCCCAGCGATCGGCCGCTGCCACAAGGCCGTCGCCCCATGATCGCACGAGCGCCTGCGTTGCTCCCGACCGCATGTCCCACCGCAATACTCGTGAATATTTGTATGGTTTCGCAATTTTGTAGTTATAAAGCGAGAAAAAATAGATAAAATTGCAATAATAATTTATGTTCATTGTTAGTTGCGGATATAAAAAAATTGGATAAATATTTTTTAAAAGGATTAATCATAGAACGATCGTTTCGTAAAGTGGTAAGTGATATTTAGGGTTTAGTATGGTTTTTAGGTTTGCAATCACCATGTTATTTGTATGTTTTGTCAATTTTGTAAATGTAAACTCGGAAAGAATCACCAAGTAGTAATAAAAGTTTATATTCATTATAACTTGTAGATGCCAATAAAATTTTGGTAAATTTTTTTAGGAACAATTGACCGTAGAATGATCGATACAAATAGTGGTAAGTGACTTTTAAGGTTTCTTTGTATTTTTAGGGGTTGCAATCTCCGTGATTGTTTTCGTTTTGGCAATTTTGTAGTTATAAAGTGGATAAAAATCAGATAAAGTTGTAATAAAAGATTATGTTCATTGTAAGTTGTAGATGCATAAAAATTTTGGTAAATTTTTGTAGGAAAGATTGACCGTAGAACGGTCGATACATAAAGTGGTAAGTGATATTGTGAAGGTGAGTAACATGGAATGCGATACATAAATTTTGGTACATTTAATATTGTTAAATGAGGTGCTACGTGAATCATGGAATGCGAAAATACTAGATATTAAATTTCATAATACGATTGGGAGTAACATGTCGCGTAGATTTTTATTACATGCATAACATATAGCATGATATGCGACTAACCCACCCAACCGCCAGACGACCTCTTTGTGTGGACCGGGGCCACTTTCCTTCCTTGCCCGCTCGGCGTTGAACTCCTCGCGCCTCTTTTGCCTTAGCCGCAATTTCCCTCTTTTCTCGCGCTCCATCTCGCGAGCCTCCCGATCCCTACGCGCACGCTTCAAGATGCGCTTGCGTCTCACAGATACGCAGGTGTGCTCGTGCTTGCGACGCTCCTCCTCCAAAGAACTCCTTCTCCTTTGTGACATTCCACTCCTCGAAGTCGAGGGTCCATTGGTCGCAGGTGGATCTCAAGATCGATCCATTTGCGGTAGGCACATAGGGGCTCCGAGACCGTAAATAAAGGAGAGATATTGTTAGTGCGTCTTGTGAAGGACAAAAGATAGGGAAAATTGTGCATGTGGTTGTTACTGCATTGCCGATAGGTTGCGGTGTCAAAACGGCGGTTGGGGTAGTCTTTGGAGTAGTTTGCGCAACCCGCATCGCATACCTAGGCGATGCGGTGCTTAGACTTGAAGAACTTGCACACGCCCCCGCACCAACAAAGGGAGGTGTCTCCCTCAGTGGTAGTTGTGGCGAACGCCGGTGGGACGTTCGGGATGGGGTTGTTGCTCTGCGGCGCCTGGGGACCTTTCATCGTAGCACGATGGGCTTGTTCTACCCGGCTCAGACGCTCGATTTTCTCATCGCGGCGCATCGCGGTGCGGTGACCGTGCTATGTCACGGTCTCCTCCCAATCCTTCACCATCTTGTCCCATTGCTTCTTCTTGCCTTTGTCCATCCCGGTTGGGTGAGGAAGCGCGATGGAGTATGGGGTTTGGATGTGCAATGTTCGCTGGAAATGGAATGCATACCAATTTATAGGGGCCGTTTGTCTCTACTCATACGTAAAGATGGTCCGCGTGGTCGAGCGATGAGTAAAGATGGGAGTGCTGCGATATCACGAAAAAGGCCCCGTTTTGTCATGTCATCGCCCAAACCGCATCTTTGTCATCCCACCGAGCAAAGCCGACCTCTTGTTGTCTTGTCACCGAGCACACCGCCCTCTTTAGTACCGTCCCCGCCCAAAGCCGGCATCTTTTGTCATCCCACCGAGCAAAGTGAACTCTTTTGTCATATCACCGAGCAAAGCTGCCCGCTTTGTCATGTCATCTGCGCAAAGCGGCATCTGTCATCTCACCGAGCAAAGCCGCCTCGCTTTGTCATGTCTCGAGGAAAGCCGCACTGCTTTATCATGTCACTGCGCAAAGCTGGCATGTGTTGTCATCTCACTGAGCAAAGCTGCCCGTTTTGTCATGTCTCGAGCACACCGCCATGTTTTGTCATCTCACCGAGCAAAGCCGGCTTTTTTTGTCATTTGACCGAGGACAATCGCTCTCTTTAGTAATGTCACCGCCCAAAGTGGCATCTTTGGCATCCCACCGAGGACAACTGCTCTCTTTAGTAATCACGAATTGGCTATACTCATGCCTTTTGGCATTGTTTAGGTGTTTAGCTCTCGCCAATGGCCTCTTATCTCTAAATACAGAGCATCAGTGCACACTCAGTCACCCAAGCTAGAAATGATGTCCTCCTTATTCAAGCCACGGGGAACCGAAGATGATGGCCTCATTCGGTAAGAGGTGTTATTTGATCCAATATTAAAATTTATTTCATTGTCAATATTATGTACATCTGTCGGTTTGCATTTTATGCTTTCTTATGTAATGCCTTTTGAATGTGATGTGTATCATTGCACTTGGGACTTTCGAGGAATGACTTATTGACTTTGACACTAGCTCGTGGGTGAAAATGGATAATTGATGAGATAGGCTCGTCCCCTCAAGACTGCAGGAATTTGTGCATTCACTCTCTTACGTATGCGTAGAAAATTGTACCACACGCCATTCTGCCAAGTTAAAGTATTAGCCTAATATGTATATGTCGTAATGGCCAGCAGAGTCATCAAGCGACTCAAAGCGGTAGCTCAACAGCACCGCTTTGTCTAGTCACCGAGCAAAGTCGACTGCTTTGTCTAGTCATCGAGCAAAAGTCGACCTCTTTTGTCATGTCACCGAGCAAAGTGGCCCTTTTGTGAGGTCACCTCAAAAGTCGGCATGTTTTGTCTCCTCACCGAGCATGGTGTGGGGTCAAGATTTGTGTTGTCTGTGGTCTTTGTGCGTGAGGCTACCCCACACAACCTATAAACGGAGCCATCCTCACATACTCCCCGCCATGTTATTAGTCACCTCCGAGTAAGTTGTACACAATCTGTGTAGTTTTTTCCGTGCTCACTCCCCAAGACTAGGCAATGAGTCACCAAGACGTCTTCATGGGCACCCACGGTGATGTGCCCAAATTGCAACTTGGTGGTTAGACGTAGGACATCACAGACGCCAAGAATCCCGCGACACTACTACAAGTGCCCCAATCACTCGGTGAGTCATATTGTTTCGGTTCATTCAAATCGTGGTGGTATGTTTAAAAATCTTCTTGTCATGGAATCGCAGAAGCTCATGGTGGTTGCCGATTCAGGTGTGGGAGGATGAAATGGGAAATAGGAATGACAAGTGTTCGCGCGAGAGAGTTGTCGTGGGGTTGCGACCCGTCGGGATGCGAGATCGCTTCGGCTGCACTAGAGTGGAAGATAAATTTAATGTTGTGTGCTATTTTGTTTCTTGTGTTTATTGTTATCCTCAAGTTGTAGTGCCGAGGTTATCCTCATGTATGTTCGCAATGTTTTATGCTATGTTGTCGTCAAGCTCTTTTGGTAATGTTTTATGTACGGTTGTGTTGTATTTTAGTTCTTGTGTTCGTTGGTGTGTTGGTGGTTGTACTACTTGCTACATGTCATGTACGTGAAATGTATGAGTTGTTCGTGTTGTCTTTGCTCGATGCCTTCTCCTCGTATATGTTGGTAATTTTATGGAATTTTTGTACGGATAATCCCTTTTTATTTGATATATACATTGGTAAGTGATATTTTTATGTTACTAAGAATTAGTGTACCAAGAGTATGTTAATATTGTTAAATGACTTGCTATCTGAATCATTGAATGCGAACACACTAAATAATAACCTTATGTGAATAGAAATAAACTTCATAACATGCTGCGTACAATTTTATTACATGCAATAAATGTTCCTATGTAGGCTTTTGAGTAGCAATAAATGTTCGTATGAAGGCTTTCGGATCGTAGTCTTTATGTAGGCGCTTAGTGGCATGTGTTGTCATCTAACCGAGCAAAGCTGCCCGATTTGTCATATCACTGCGTAAAGTCGCTTGTGTTGTCATCTCACCGAGTAAAGCTGAGCGCTTTTGTCTTGTCTCTGGGCAAAGCAGCCATCTTTTGTCCCGCCATTCGATATAAATAGCACGGTAGAGGTCCCATGAAGTTGTAGCCGAAAACCTCAGAATCGAACAAAGAACATACCATGGCGGAAGATGAGGGCCGATCGGATATGGGTCACGAAGGAAGACCTTCCTTGGAAAGGAGGGAGATGTTCGACCACGCATCGCTTGCTACAAGCCGCGTGCGCAACCAGCGTGGCGAAATGCGAACACAATGAGTGCGTGGTCGTGCGTGTCCCGAAGGGCGAACGATGGCGGACGCCGTTTCTTCCGATGCCCACGCCCGGTACAAATTACTAATAGTACATTTTGTATTGCTTATGGACCCTCCATGTTTATCGTCATTTTTCGCAGATGGCGAAATGCGACTTCTCCCATTGGATCGACCCTCCTCATGAACGGTATATTGACCGTTATGTGGGTACTTTATGGGACCGAATAATGGACTTGGAGTACCGAATGGAGACTCTCAATGAGGAGAACAATGAGCTCCGCCAACAGATGCAACGCGAGGGGAAACGAGGAGGTTGTCAACATAGGAAGCTCTTATGATCCCACATGTTGCCGCGCGAACCCGAGCCGCATATGTGCGTGCCACTACCACGATGGCCAGCCCGTCCGAGGCGGCCCCCTCGCAGATTCTCCATGTGGGTGCCACGAGGCTCGTTTGGCATGTAGGCCACGAGGGTACGGAATGTGTTGATTTGTGCGTGAGGATCATGTGTTGATGTTTTGGGTGTAGTCAAGCTATGTCTTCTCCCGCTACCCCGTGTTGTCATCTCTCGATTGGTTGTATGCCGTACTAAATCAAAGAACTTAGAGGAACCCTTTTATATCGAAACCATCTTTGAACATCAAACCATCAAGCAATTCAAAACATCACAAATATTACAAAAGCACAATTTAAAAATTCATTCATCATCTCGCTGCCGCCGCATAACGTCACGGCGCATATGATCCTCTCGAGAAGGTGAACCTACTAGGAGGCGGGGTGCATCGCGAAGATCGATCGCGAGGGGTGTGGCCGAGGCGGTGTGGGTACAACCGTAGACAGCGATGACGGCGGTGGTCATAAAGCATAGAGCTCACCCAATCGGAGGAGGTGCCTACGCCCCGCTTAGATGGTACAACCGAATTAGACAATGGAAAGTACAAAATTGTTCATAATGAAATACACACGCTTAGTGCATACCGGGTATGTGGTGGTGAAATGAGGATGTCGACGGAAGTCCCCATGTACTCGTGCGATGTCATGCCTTGATAGGTCGGCACAACCCACTGTCCCGGCCATATAGGTTGGTCGCACTGCCCCGGAGATACGAGGCATCCGCCTCTCGTTGGTCCGGCGAGTCGTGGGCGCTGCTGCGGAGTGGGCCCGTCGCCCCGAGAGCGCGGCCGCCGTCCGCCGCCTCCGTGATGACGATGCCGTTGCGACGTGCTATCCGCCGCAATTGCCGCAAGACGAACATGTTGTTAGACATAAATGGTAAATGAGTGCATGAACAAATAGTTGCGAATTGTCGAACCGCCGGCCAAGCGCGTGGAGGCCGAGCGGCCGTAGCTTTGCCGACTCTCGGACAGCCCCTCCGTTCGTGGCGGCGATGACGACCTCCGTGATGACGCCGCCCTCCGTAGCTGCGTGCTATCTGTTGCAATTGCCGCAAGTCGAACATGCGCGACATAAATGGTAAATGAGTGCATGAACAAATAGTTGCGAATTGTCGAACCGCCGCCGGGCGCGTGGAGGCCGAGCGGCCGTAGCTTTGCCGACTCTCTGACGCCCTCCGTTCGTGCGGCGATGTCGACTCCGTGATGACGCCGCCCTCCGTAGCGGCGTGCTATCCGCCGCAATTGCCGCAAGACGAAGATGTGGTTAGACATAAATGTTAATGAGTGCACAAACAAATAGTTGCCAATTGTCGAACCGGGCCGGGCGCGTGGAGGCCGAGGATGGCCGTGCTGATCCCGGTGCCGACGGAGGCGCGGAGGGAGGTGGTGGTCCCCGCCCACGCCCGCCACCGCGTGTAGCAACAACGCCATCTCGGCGACCACAACTCAAGCCCGTATCGCACCCTTGCCATTTCACGATGTCGCGATATAGCCTACCCACCGCCTTCGTATTGGACTTCCTATGCGTCGATAGCCTCATTAGCCTCGATGTCGATACGATGTATCCGGTCCACCGCAGTGAAACAAACGATCGGTTCAAATGTAATCTGCATTGCGTAATGACACAAGACTCGCATCGCCTCGTCGACCCGTGCCGCTAGATGACGGTGCGACCTTTCTGATAGCCGCCCGTGAACAAAGATGAGGTGGAGGCGTGGGGCTCCCCAGTAGTAAGCCTACAGCGGTGCGTGCAGCGTACCGGCCAAGGTATGCCCATGCGGCGCGGGTCCTCGTGGTCGCACGGCCGTGTCTCATCCACAACCATCGTATGCGCATGGTCGCACCACATGTCCGCCCACGCCCATTGTGTGGCTCTCCGCCTTGGCCGCCGCCTCTCCTCGATTGCTCGCAAGTCCATTGAGACATTACACAATGAGTACAGTGATCGACATTGACACTAATGCGAATTAAATTTGGGGTGTATCGACATACCGGTGGTACTCCGCAAGAGGGCGCCCGGCATGGGAGGGACATGCTTTGGTACACCAACCGTCTCATGACTCGGTGTGGGTCAGACGGCTCGACGCAGCGCGCGAACACCAAATGGCGTGTCGTCATCCAGTACTCGATCTCGCCGCCGGTATGACAACCCGTGGGGCCGTGTTCGCAATTAATCGTGGAGACCATGGCCACCGCCCACGCGTCGCAAACGCCGTAAGCTCGAACCTCGTGGAAACCGAGCACGCACGCCTCGGTCTCTCCTCGCCCACCTCAATCGACCATGCGCCCAACGTGTACCCATTGTGGGCGCATCAATGGGTCGCTACCACCATACAATCGCGGATGAGGTCATAAGGGTGCACACGACGACCAAAGTCGGGCTCGCCAACGGTAAGTGTTCCCATGACCACAATCAAGGAGAAGGTAGCAGCGGCTAGGATCGGCTCTCGTGGCGCGACGCCGCGAGGCGCCACACAAGCCTCGGTATGTGGAGCTAAGGACCGCGATCTCGGCTATACCGTGGTCGCCGACCAGCGACCATCCGCCAAGGACTCGCTAGCGGTATGTAGCTAGGCCGCACGGAGTCTCGATCGTGCTAGGGAACAAGACGCACGAACAGATATAGCGGTATGCAACGGCGCGCCCGCACCGCGACCTCATCTGCGTCGCAGGCGGGTCATGAAGCGACGGCCATCCATGTGGCACCCACCGCGTTGTCTCGGATCGCATGACCGAACCGGTGACCTGCAGCGGACCTTCCAATCGCGCCGGGGTGGCACCAAAGCAAAGACCACGAGGGGTAGACCTGTAATCATCGTGGACGCCCCGCGGCAGAACCGTCATCTCCCACCGAAGTGGAAGGTGTGAGTCTCGGCCTCCATCGATCAACGAGGCGACAACGATGGCGCATCGTCATCGAACCCATGCGGTAGATCCAACATGCGGGCAATGGGCGCAGATCGGTGTCCCGCAGAGTGGGATGTACCGAGGGTCGAGACGCCGATTCTCTCGGGGCCCCTAAGGACGAAGCAAGGAGGCCCCTGCGGGTGCCGACAACCACACATGGCATCGGTGGTGCTCGTCCCAACGGGCTCTAGCACTCAACGCCATGTCCCGCCAAAGAAGGATAACAAGTTAGTGTACATTACAACAAAATGTGCAACAAATAACAACATAACTCACAACAAATGTTATGACAGGAAACGCATCAATGTACAAAAATATACGTAAAATGTGCACACCAATATGACCCACACGACAAGGAAACATATGGAATGTGCGAAAATATACATAACATGGTAATGTGCAATACATAGCTACACCATCGAGCCAACAATTCAGCGTACACCTCCGAATAACACATTACATATGGATTGTGGTTGGTACTACGGAGCGTTGCTTGATGCCTACTGCTTGGGCACCGATCGAGGAGTGGCCAAAGGTCTTGCATAGCCTACACTTCGGGCGCCGAACACGATCCTCGCGGCTCTCATCCATGTCGTTGCGGATGCGACGGCTTTGTCGCCTTCCACGCCCGACATGCTTGATTGCATCGTTGGGCACCCACTTTATCTCCCCGCCATAATTCCTCAGAGTGCATGTCTACCCCGTAGGAATGGAACTCTGACTCGTGTTGCATACAAGTGCCGCATGTCGTAGTACTTGGAGATGTCTTGTGTCGACTTTGGTTCCATACTGGCGCAAGCCGCATACACATGGGAGCATGGCTTGTGCGTAAGCCGGGCTTGTTGCACCGCAAGATGCTTCATCACCAATCGTGCATACACCGCTGCGCCCTCTAATTTGACCCATGACATACTTCGCCTTAGGCGGACCTCAAACTTCCTCCTTAAGCCATCAATGGCCGAGCAATGTGGGTTCGAGCCTTCTCCATCTTCCGTCCATGAAGGCTCGCATGACCTCCGAGTATTGCTTGTTTTCTCAACGTGCTTCGCGCCATCCTCGGCTCTATTCACAAAGTACCCGACAGCACGGTTCTGTGTCTCGCCACAATTGCCGTGATCGGCAGGATCTCGACGCCTTCAATACACCATTGTAAACCTCGGACATGTTGGTTGTCATGATCCCATACCTCGCCCCACCGGTGTCGTGCAACAAAGACCACATTTCCAAGTCGTGCATTGGATGAACCCATTCGAGAATACCCGACTCTTGTGGAGCCCTCCACGGCCCTCGCCGCTGCATGCACATGCTTCGTAGCCTCCTCGATCGAGCCGCCCGCAAGGCGCCGAACTTCCGCCTGGTTCTCGCATGCATAGCTTCTTGAACATCTTCATGAGGTCCTTGCTACGGAACCTTCGTGGAAGTTCGCCGCAATATGCCTCATGCACCGCCGTTCTTCACATCACCACGGACGGGGCTCGCGTCCCATCTCGCAACGCTCGCAACGCAGACATCAAGCTCGCATTGCGGTCGGAGATAAGGCACACTTCGGGCTCGTTTTGCACTACGGCATTCTTCAAATTGCAAAGAAACCAAAGCCGCCTATTCAGATTCTCGCTCTCCACAATTGCAAATGCCATCGAGTATTTGGTCATTTGCATCGGCCGCAATCGCGTAAGGATAGTGCCCTTGTACTTGCCGGATAGGAACGCCCCATCTACGGTTAGCACCGACGGCACCACCAACCCTTGTATCGCTCGATGGAAGGCCCGAACACTCGTCAAGAATGAAACAGTTCGCCCTCCGTAGGATGGACCTCTCCCGCTGCTTATGTAAGTGCTCGGGTTTGATTGTGCAATTTGATCCAAAGATTTTGGGACCGTGTCGCACGCTCCTCGCACGCCCCATACATACCGCAAAGACCTTTCGCCGCCGCCACACCTTCTTGTAGCTCACTCGTAGCCCGCCTCGCTCGCTCATCGCGCCATCGAACCTTCGGTAATTGACACATCCGCTCGACGAGGTGCGTGACCACCTCCGCAACATAACGTGATGTCATGTTGCGTGTCTATGTATCGCCCCGCAAGCTCGCAATCGTGATCTTGCAAAGATGTTATCCGAACTCGTGCCAACGCCCTTGTACCGCTGTGCACGGACTTTGCCACCACACGACCCGCCCACACACTTCACAACGCACGTGTCGGCTTTGACTTGTGGACCCGACACGCCCGGCTTATGTTGACGGCATGTCTAGCAATAGCTCGCTGGATAAAGACTCTTATTACGGAAGCATCGCCCGTAAAGAGTGCGCCGCTGAACCCCATTCTCCTCCTCCGCCCTGTGGCGTAACTAGGGCTGCCGCCGCGATGTCGCTCCGCTCGACGACACGCACGCACCGCCCGTGGTCACAACACGACCTACCACCCTCCGCTTGCACCTTCGCCGCCCTCGCCTCTCCGTAGCCGCTGTCTCAACCTCCTCATCCTCCTCGCTGTCCTCTTCTTCCACCCGGTCCCCAAGATACTCATGATACCAATACGGCGCCCACCACCTGTCGTGCACACCTTCGTTGGGCTGGAAATTCGCGCACGCCCCGCCGCCTTCATCACCCACTTCTCGCCCACATGTTCTCCCGCGAAGGGTCTTCATGACCGCGGCCACTTCATCTCCACCCGCATCCGAACCAACCATGCCCGATGATTCTCGCCTCTCCACGAACTCGACATACACCATTGGCCTTCCATATATCGCAAAGATCGTGGTTGCGCACGACCTCCATGTAGTTCGCCCATGAGGCGCCATTGGTCACCTTCGGTTGCCATATGCTCCCCTTCCGTCATCCACCATTGAGGCATAGATCGCCTCGATCCGTAACTTCTTCCTTGCGGTCTCGATCGAACGCTGAACGGACACACCTCCGTAGCTCGACAAGCTCATGGCGCTCGGGATCGTGCCCGGATCACGGTCACGGCAATTTGACAGTCCGCCCATACGCCCATCACGCACGAGACCACTCCCATAAAACACCATCAATTGTTCAATGCCACCATTGCGCACCTAACATAAGTGCATAATCAACCATTTTAGTACACAAAGATGTAACAATCGTACCATCTAATTAACACTTTCGATTAGTATATGTTTTGTATTTCTAAATCTACGATGTATTTGTAACTATTTTACTTTCAAATTGTACCATACATCAAATTAAATATACTTATCATTTTTATTTCCATACTACGGTCATTCACTAAGCACACTAATTATACAAATTATCTCTAATCTACAAATTTACCACCTACAAATGCTCCAACATAAATATTTACGTTTTCAACACATACACATTATTACACTACAATCTTTTCTAACTTTTACTTAATATAGTATTTATGTAGCTCTACTATAACTTTCTATGACTGCTATTATATTTTATTTCTAATCTACCAAATTTATTTGTAATTTCTTTTACCACATACCGCATCAGTATGTAGTTCTTCCCTAAGCGCACTAATCATATGCTTCTAATCCTACTACTATTGTTATCACCTACAATTGCTCTAACATAAATATATATTTTCTCAACATCTACACACTACAAATTCGTATTTTCCACCTAATGAAACTACTCTACAAGACGTATGTTCACTACAAAGGAAAACACTACATACACTACAATATATTATGCCTAACATATGCATGATTTGCTATACATACATAGCGTATAAAAGATTCGCATAAAATAACAAGAACACAAGATGGCTTGCTTAATTAAAGGCTAATGACATACATAAAATGATAATTGCACGGGCACAAAACTTACCTCTTCTTGAAGCTCACAAGACGATCTACAACTTTTGTACTTGCCAAACCACGATTCCAAACGAAACAACTAAAATCTTACGGCTTTCGCTCCTCACTTTTCTTCTTCCTCTCGCGCCGCTCGGTCTTCACTCAAAAACAGCAAATGAGCTTCCGGATGTCCATACACGCGTGAAGCTCGGTTTTATCTCTCGCATTCATCCATGAGTGAGGGGCCATGCGAGCTAGGTGATGACGCGGTGTTACTTTAGCTTGGGTGAAAAACCAAAAACGCCGCCGCGCGCGCCTGAGCCAAACGCGCGCGGGAATCAATCCGCGGCCAAATCAACGGCCACGCGGCCGGAGGGCGCCGCGCGGTGGAAAGCGACGCGCGTCCGGCTGCGGCGCTCAGAGGAGGGACGCGCGGTCGCGAGCGCGCGCGCGCGGTCGGCACGCGAATGGCGCGCTGGCGCGCGCGCCGTCGGTGCGCGGTCCCCGATCGCACGATCGCCACGTGGCGCTCGGGTGATCCCGCGTGGAAGGGGTCCAAAAGTGGAATTTTTTTGTACAGGGGGCCAAAAATGGAATTTTGGGTATTTTAGGGTCCAACAGTGTCCAAATCCCGTTTGTTGGTGCTGTACGTGATGTCGTATAATGGGCAGTGTGTTCTCTCGTCTTGTGTTGCTCAAGACATTGACTCAAGACATTGAGGAGGTAAGATCTTGGCTAGTTTAAATTGAAGGGGTAAGATCTTTTGCTCTAGTACAATGGATAGGGACATGATTCTGGGATCGAGTGAGATGTGTTAAGACGTATCTTTAAGAAGATTCAGAGCGTACAGCAAGGGTAGTATAGGGGCTGCAGGGGTTTGCCGCTACAATTAGGCCCTGTTTGTTTCCACTTAAAATTATTATAATCTAGCTTATAGGTGGGGATTATATAAGTTAGCTTATAATAAGCTGGTGGGAAATAAGCTGTCAGGTGTTTGGTAGCCTATATTATCAGAGTTATGGATTGTTGTATTCGAATATTTAAAGACTACAATACCCTGGGAGAGAGAGGCACGGGAGTTGGGGGTTGGATGAATGTCAAAGATGGGTAATATTCCTAAAGTTTTATGGTCATTAAGATAAAAGGTGGATCTATAAGCTGAAATAAGTTCCTTTTTTGAGCTTATTAGATTACAATAATCTGAGCTATTAGATTATAATAAGTTACCTTATAATCTGGGCTGTTTGTTTCCACTTATGATTTATAAGTTAGATTATAATAATCTTAAGTGAAAACAAACAGGTGTGTTTTTGTTTTGCTTGATTGCCGGCTTGATGCCCTATATATGTCTGGGCAAAACACATATTGATTGCAGGGTTTAACTGTACTCTACTCTTCGCGACTGGAACAAAAGGGCCTTCAATTAAAAATTTAGCGACATGTTTTGTGGGATTTTGTACTAGTGATTGTTCACAGTTTTCTGTTTCGCTATGGTGGAAATAATTCCATTATTGGCAATTTTGTTTTTACCACCTTCTCGCTAAATAAAGATTGATTCCAGAAATGCTGGATAGTGTGTTAATTACGTAATATGAAGTTTTTTCCTGGAATATTGAGAATATTTATCAACATGGAGTTGTTGGTTAGCGGAGTATTTAAAGGGTCGTATCTATGTAAGAGTCCAACAGGCTTTTCGCGGCCTATTTGTTACCTTTACTGAATCAAAGGGAGCATGATGATGAAAAAAGGAAAAAAAATTATGATTCATTATTGCATTTTTTTTTGTGGATAATGGCGATGTACATCTGCCAGCATTGATTATTTGAAGTGAAGTCCGCAACTCATTACAATAATTTTGTTCAGATATTAGGAAACATGCAGTCATCCCAATTTTCATAGTGGAATTATCAAGGGGGGAAATGGCTTTGTGATGTCTTAGGTGTTGTTGACAACTTATTTAATTGTGTATGACGTATGATCAGGTTCTATAGTTGTATACAACAACAACAAAGCCGTTTGTCCCAAACAAGTTAGAGTGGATTAGGAATAAAATCTTCTCAAGATCAAAGAGATGAGAGTCTTGAAATAAAACTTATAATGCTAAAACTCTAAGCCGTACAACCTGATATCTGAGCCAAGAGCCTAAAACATTACTCCTAACTTTTTTATGGTTCCGGTACGTGGATCGCTAACTTCCATGCACTCCTATCCAAAGCTAATTCTTTAGATACATTTCAATCCCTCAAGTCTCTTTTAACTGCTTCCTCCCATATTAGTTTTGGTCGACCTCTGCCTCTTATATTTTCAGTACGTCTTAAAATTACACTACGTACCGGTGCCTCAGGAGACCGTCGTTGAAGATGTCCAAACCATCTCAAGCGATGTTGGACAAGCTTCTCTTCAATTGGTGCTACCTTTACCCTATCACGTATATCATCATTGTGGATGTGATCCTGTCTTGTATGACCATAGATCCAATGCAGTATCCTCATCTCTGCTACACTCATTTTCTGTATATGTTGTCTTTTAGTTGCCCAACATTCTGCTCCATATAGCATCATAGGTCTAATTGCCATCCTATAGAATTTACCCTTTAACTTTTGAGAGACTTTTTTGTCACACAGGAGACTAGATGCTTGGCGCCATTTCACCCACCCTGCTCTTATCCTGTGGCTCACGTCTTCATCAATCTTACCGTCCCACTGTAGTATCGATCCCAAATAATGAAACATGTCCTTCTTAGGCACTACTTGTCCATCCAATCTAACATCTCCATCATCTACCCTAGCACCACTGAAATCACACCTCATATACTCAGTTTTAGTCCTACTAAGTCTAAAGCCCTTTAATTCTAAGGTCTTCCTCCATAACTCGAGCTTCCTATCAACATCTATCCTACTCTCATCAACCAACACCACATCATCAGCGAAAAGCATACACCAAAGGATATCTCCTTATATGTCCCATGTGATCTCGTCCATCACTAAGGCAAAAATGTATGAACTTAACGCTGACCTTTGGTGTAGTCCTATCTTAATGGAAAAGTCATTAGTAACATTACCACACGTTCTGACATTAGTCACAACATTTCCGTACATGTTCTTGATTAGGGTAATATATTTTGTTGGAACTTTTTTCTTTTGAAGCGCTCACCACATGACATTTCTTGGCACTTTGTCATAGACTTTCTTCAAATCAATAAATATCATATGAAGGTCTTTCTTTTGCTCCCTAGACCTCTCCATCAACTGTCATAGCAAGAAAATCGCCTCCGTGGTCGACCTCCCAAGCATAAAACCAAATTGATTTGTCATCATGCTAGTCACTTTTCTTAAACGACGCTCAATCACTTGTTCCCAGAGCTTCACTGTGTGTCTCATGAGCTTAATTCTTCTATAATTAGTACAACTTGAATGTCTTCTTTTTTTTTTGAAAATTGGTACTAATGTGCTTCTCCACCACTCGTTTGGCCTTTTGTTCAACCTAAAAATGCTATTGAACAACTTAGTTAGTCAAACAATTGCCATTTGCTCTAGGCATTTTCACACCTCAATAGGGCTGTTATCAGGCCCCAACGCCTTACCCACTTTCATCCTTTTTAAGGCATCTCTTATTTCCGACTTCTGGATTCTTTGAACAAACCACTTATCGATGTCATCAAAAACATTATCCAGTTCAATCATACTATAATCAGTATCGTGATTGAACAACTTGTCGAAGTAATTTCTCCACCTATCATTGATCTCCTCGTCTTTCACCAAAAGTCTATTAGTGTCGTCTTTGATGCATTTAACTTGGTTGAAATCTCTTGTCTTCCTTTCTCGAATTTTAGCCGTCTTGTAGACATCCTTCTCTTCCTCCTTTGTACTTATTTTCTGATAAATTTCCTCATATGCCTTGCCTTGTGCCTCACTCACCGCTTTTTTCGCATTTTTTTCTGCTTTGTATTTCTATACATTATCGTCGCTCTTATCATGATACATGTGCTTGTTGCATATCTTCTTCTCCTTAATAGCCTTTTGCACTTCCTCGTTCCACTATCATGTGTCTTTTGGTTCTCCTCTTGTCCCTTGGGTCACTCCAAACTCCTCCGTAGCCACCTCCCTAATGCGAGTTGTCATCTCTGTCCACATACTATTCGCTTCTCCCATGTCCCACGTCCTTTCCGTGACCATCCTCTCGTTAAACGCCTATGCGGTATCTCCTTTGAGTTTCCACCACTTCGTCCTCGTGACTCTGGCGACCTTGGCTTGTCAGACCTGTAACCTAAAATGAAAGTCGGAGACTACCAACTTATATTGCTGGACAACACACTCTCCAGGTATAACCTTACAATCTATGCAGACTCGTTTGTCCTCCCTCCTAACACGAATAAAATCGATTTGGCTAGAGTGCTGACCACTGCTAAAGGTTCTATAGTTGTATGAGAAACTATATTAGATACTTATATGTGTTCCTCTACATTGTATGCTTTTGTTTACCAAAATTTTTATAACTATATCTTAAAAGCAAAAGCATTCTGTGTATCCTAGGATCTTCATTGTTATGCTTTATAAATTTTAATCACATAACTTTTTAATGTACAGGGAAGGACCAGCATGCTCCGCAGAGAAGTGTCGTAGAAGACTGAAGAGAGTTTGAGCATATTAAAGAAGCACAAAAGAAGATCTCCTCAATTGCTGAATTCTGGAATTCTCTAGCTTGTAGAAGAACAAGTCCAGGAGGCCCAGGAATTTAGCTAAAGAGGACGGACCACAACATTTATACTCATGTTACTGTCTCTAGCAGTATGGCACCAAAAAATGTGATTTGCTTCATTTTGGTGTTGATCCATGTGAGCAATTGTTTGGGCCGATCAGGGAAAATGTTTTATCCTGGCTTTGTTTCAGTGTCAAAGTCATTACCAAGCTGGCCGATTCTGAGTGCAGGAACATCTGTTACTGCTGCACTTGTTCTTGCCTTGCTTCTAATTTTTGAGCATCTCTGTGCATACCATCAGCCTGAGGTATCTTTCATAAATTCATTTCATTTATTATAATAATATATTTTAGTATGACAGGTTTTATACATTTGTGAGCAGCAATTGCTCTAAAGTTTCAATTATCCATCCTATTCTTTTCGATTGTGCTACTTTTTAATTCAATTAATTACTTTCTCCATTGCAGGAGCAAAAGTTCTTGATTGGTCTCATTCTGATGGTTCCAGTATATGCTGTTCAATCAGTAAGTAGACCCAGCTGTCTTTCGTTTTCTATTCCAGTATTTCTATGCATTGAGCTGTTAATAGGGATGCAGACGGATCGAATATGGACGGATAATGCTTCTACTATATCTGTTTTCATATTTTTTCTCGGATGCGGATACGAATATAGATACCTTAGATACGAATACAAATACGAATAATATCGAATACAGATACGGAGCGAATACGAATCGAAACGAATACGGTCACGAATATTTATCGAAACATAAAAACCCCTTAAACTATACATCCAAAATCAATGAAAACACATAAATAGTTTATCTTGTCAAAACATTAATGAAATCTAAACAACCATTAATATTTTTATCCACAATAGTCATACCACTGTATAAATTTTAAATCTTCAAGTGACAGTTATTTTTTCTAAAGTCCTAAATAATTCTTAATGGATTTCTACCATTTACATGTAACTAATAAATTAATTAAGAATTTAAATTTGCATCAGAATTATTTAAATGGCAGTACATCAATTTAATCGGTACAAATTTTAATCTACCGACAATACTAAATTTATTTTTAATAAACATAAATATTTGCTAGTGGGCTGGTTGCAGGGGAGATGAGAGAGGCTGGCTTGGGCTGGGCAATGTTGGGCTGAAATCTCGGATATCCGAATCTGTATTATCCGAATAATCCGTATTTGTATCCGTATTCGTCGGATATTAGGCCTACTGTATTCGTATTCGTTTCCGACAAAAACAAATCCGTATTTGTTTCCAATCCGAGAATTATCCGAAGAAAATCCGATCCAACACAATCCATATTCGTTTTCATCCGGATCAGTCGGAAACTATCCGATCCGTTTTCACCCCTAGCTATTATTGCAATTCTTAAATTAGTTTAGTGTAAATGTCACAATTCTGATAATTGAAGTGAGCATTGGAGCACCGAATATTTTGGAAAGTGGCAACATAAGCTTTGTGTTCATTATATTAATATGTTTGTGAATTTTCTATAAAGATTACTTTGCTATTTTTGTGTGATCATAATTCGTATATATATTTTTAAACATATCTGATCATATTATTACACATTTATGTTATCGTAATTATGCCCCTCCTGACTGTTGGAACTCTAGGAAGTCCAGAATAATCTTTACATATTTGAATAGTCACCTCCAATTCCATTTTCAAAATATGCTATGAGGATCATTAGTTTCACTTTCTAATGCTTTTGTTCCCTTCTTGTACCTCCTCTTGGCTTTCATCACTTGAATTTGTTGTGTATTGTGACTTGATTTTGTTTCCTTCAACGTCAAGTCGTCAATAGGATAACCTTTCTTATTTTTTTGCAGTTCTTCTCATTACTGAATTCGAATGTTGCATTCATCTGTGAACTGATGCGAGACTGTTATGAGGCATTCGCCATGTATTGCTTTGAGAGATATTTGATAGCATGTTTAGGTGGGTATTTGAATTTTTTCATTGGATTTTTCATAAGTATATTCTGTTTATCAATAGTTGGAAGTCACACATATACGTTTTTAGCTTTTGAGCAATAAATCTTCTTAATCATTACTTGCATAATGTTATATCTGTTAATATGCAGATAGGTATCACCACAAAGAGGAATTTAGCTGAATTAAGTTTTCAATTGAGATGATTTTTTTTTCTGCTTTTCAAATGCTGGAGTTACATACCATCGAGTTTTCATCATAAAGAGGTATCATCATAAAAATGTTGGTGAAGCACCTTATTCTGTTCCCTGCTATTTGGTCACTGCACAGGACCTGATTAATTGGATTGAGGATTAATATACAAATAGTCTATATTTTGAGCATACCATGCTTTCAGGTTTCCTTATTTATTTTTCTATGTTGTACATTTGACTGAAAGTTTTGTCATTTAAGGTGGGGAGGAAAGTACCATCAGATTCATGGAGGGTCGGTTTCAAATCAGTGAGAGTTCCCCTCTGCTAGATGTTGATGGCATTGTGAAGCATCCTTTCCCATTGAACTGGTTTATGAGAAACTGGTACCTTGGTCCTGACTTTTACCATGCTGTGAAGATTGGGATTGTGCAATATGTACGTATGAAGGCAAGCTCTGTTTACTTTTTTTCCCGCAGAATCCACATTTACTGCTCTGATTGAGTATATGCTGTTCTGTAGATGATTCTCAAGCCTATTTGTGCTGTCTTGGCAATTTTCTTGGAACTTCTTGGAATCTATGGAGAAGGAAAATTTGCATGGAGATATGGGTAGGAGTCATTTCCCTTTGCGTGGTGTTTCGTTTCCATTGATCTTTTTCAATCTTTGTAACAAAATTTGAGATACCATTTCTTCTATTGTTGTATATTTCAGTCAGTATTCAAGTCATGTATGCATAAATTTGTCATGATTCTGTGTTGGAGGATGACCAAAATATTTCAAGTATGTTCCATTTTCACAGAATTATCAATCCCTTTGCAGGTACCCATATTTGGCTGTTGTCCTAAATTTCAGCCAGACATGGGCATTATACTGTCTTATACAGTTTTATACTGCTACCAAGGAGAAGCTGGAACCTATTAAGCCCCTGTCGAAATTTCTAACTTTCAAATCTATTGTATTTTTGACATGGTGGCAAGGTATTGCTGTTGCATTTCTTTTTTCAACTGGGCTTTTTAAAGGACATTTGGCACAAAGATTACAAACACGTATCCAGGATTATATAATATGTCTTGAGGTATGTTTTATCCATTATGCTTTCTTCACGCTTTCTAGTTCTGGGTTGGTTCACTTGCTTTTACTTCATATCCAGATGATGCAGCAAGTAGTATTTAGTGCTAGTTTTCCTTGTTTTAGATCATTTCATTCTTGGTTTTCACAGGAAGTCATTTCTTTCTATTATCTAGCGTTATAGAAACCTGCATACTTAAGTGATAAAACTTTTGTCCAATTTTTACATGTTTATGCTTCTTTTGTTCATTCCATCATGATATAGCTACTTTCTAAAAGAGTTCTCTGATAGTACAACATGTTTGTTCCTCCATAGTCCATATTAGCCTGGAAGCCTGGTATTGCCTGGAGCCCTGGAGTGCCACTGTACATCTTTGCATATTGATGGATGATTTACTGTAAATTGTTTCTCCGTGGCTTTCCTTTATGTTGTGTGTTCACATTGCGGATGTTATGGACGTGTGTCTTTCGTATCTCCTTTTCATTTTTGTTGTGCTTGTGTTTGTCCTGAATTTTCTTCTGTCACAAGTGAATATAAAATGCGCTTGTTGGACTAGTGAAAATGTTTGACTTTGTGCACATTTGTATACATCACCTTCTGTTCACGATTGAGGGTATTTTGCATTGTGCTTGACTGATGGGATTCGCTGCAGACAACGGCCCTACTCTAATATCTAATTTTTGAAGAAGTTTATCTGTTCAAGTTTATGCCCACAACATTTTGTGTCCTGTGCATGACAGATGGGGGTGGCGGCAGTGGTTCATTTGAAAGTATTCCCAGCTAAGCCTTACAGACGTGGGGAGAGAAGTGTTTGCAATGTTGCTGTCATGTCTAATTATGCATCCCTGGGAGCTCCAGATCCTGAAGACGAAAGGGAGATTGACAACTTAACAATTATGCAAACCGCTCGTCCTGATTCCAGAGAAAGGCGGTTGAGTTTTCCTCAGAGTGTTCGTGATGTCGTGTTAGGAAGTGGTGAAATTGTATGATTCTGATACTTATCAGTTTTCTATACCTCCCATCCCATATCGTTTTTCATTCGCAGTTGTCGCATTTTTTTGTGTGTACCTTTTCAGATGGTTGATGATGTCAAATATACAGTCTCCCATGTCGTGGAGCCTATGGAGCGGAGTTTTTCAAAGATAAATCAGAAACTTCATCAAATCTCTGAAAATGTCAAGCGGATTGAGAAGCAAAAGAGGAAGGCAAAGGACGATAGCTTTCTCATTCCCCTGGAACCATGGTCAGAGGAATTTTCAGAAGCTCATGATCATGTTTCGGGTGGTAGTGTTAGTGACAGTGGATTAGCTAGGAAAAGGTACAACAGAAATACAAAAAAGGCGGCGTCATCTCTGAAACCATTCGAGTTCAGATTTGGCAGATGGTTCTAGCAGTAAACCAGTTGTGGTGGGTTAATGGATTTTGATTTTGTCCAACAAGGGGCTAACCTTTACCCAGAAGTTTATACATCATAGGACGTAGTGAGGCAAAATAGCGACAATTCTGAGTACTAACAGTTCGCAGGAAGATGGCTTCGGATCTTCAATTTCCGTCCTACTTCCTCCTGTTTATAGCTTACTCTGGCCCAAGGATAAAAACCGGTAGTAACCAAAAATCCCGGTTGGTACCGGGAGGAAAAAACCCGTCAAAATCTCGATGGTTATAAATGCACTTTCTAGGTTGGTTTAGACTTTTTGTGCTAAATTACCTATTATATGTACTAAATATATATAAATATGCAAGTCTCAACATTCTGTGCTAAATTTTCTCTGTCCTTTTTTGGTTTTTCAAACCGCTCAAATTCAAATTTTCATATATGAAATTTATCCGGTTTTCCCTCCGATTTTCCGATTACGGTTATTGTTACTGCCTGCCGGCCTTGTTTTGCACCGGTTCTGAGATTTCTATCCCTGCTCGGGCTATTGACACTTTCAGGAGGCAGTTGTTACATGGGGTGTTTTTAATGAGAGCGGCCATGTTTAGTAATTACCTCGACTATAGGCAAAATATTAAGCTCCGACAATTATTGACGTAACCCACCCCAAATTTCTTTGAAGGGAGATAATTGTATGACTGGATCAGGTTCCAAAAACCGACGAAAAATCTTGGTGGTTACAAATGTACTTCTTAGGTTGGTTTAGCTCTTTTTTATGCTAGATTATATATTATATGAACTAAATATGTATAAATATGCTAGTTCTAACATTTTGTACCAGGTTTTCTCTAGCTTTTCCTAGTTTTTAGCGGGGTTTTTTATTTTTTTCAGTAACCGGTCTGGTTACCATTTTTAAACCATTCAAATTCAAATTTAAAATATAAATTTCGCCTAGGTTTTCTCTAAGATTTCCGGTAACCAGCTGATTACCGTTACCAGTCACCTGCTGAGAATACGCTTGGCTCCGAGATTTGGAACCTTGGACTGGATACGGAATTGAATAGTTCTGTTAATGGCTTGCCTCTCTTTTTTTCTTCAAAAAGATGTTCTTCGATAACTCTTACATTCATGTGTGGTATTTACTATACTAGTAGTGTACCCGTGCTAACGCTACGGTAAAATACAAAACAAGATAAAATTTGTAAAAAATAAAACGAACAATTAGATTCATTAAGATTCACGTCTCATATATTGTATAACCAAATATTTTTGTCACATAATGCATGTCACATAACGACTGATCCTTTGAGGAGGCGACAACATCATTGGACTCACCCACCGACGACTTTCTCCATCCCCACATTGTTTAGATCATCATAAGAGGTCAATCTTGATTGTGTTGTTCGCCTTAACCGGAGGGTCGATAGCGGATGGTGCGCCCATCATAAGTGTTCGGTATGGAATGCCCTTTCACCAAATTGACTGATCGAACCTTGCACAGCTTGGACTAAAAACAAAATGTAATAATGACAAACATTTAGACCATACACCCAAAATATTATAACAATAATGATGAAGATGATGAGCAAGGGAAAATATAAGATCATATAATTATTGGTAAAGTTGTCTAACTCTTTGTCCTAAAGTCGTGCTCACATGCAAAAAGTAAAATTATGGTACATAGATCATCAACCACATATCAAAGATAAGATCAAACTATAGCCACATTTATAAAATTCATCTCAATGCAAAGTCAATAAAAAACACCGTCGCAACTCCAATAACTAACCAAAGATTGAGTAAAAAGCATGGCATCAAGAACCACATACTCCAGAGCACACTAACTTGAAAAAGAATCCATATTATGTAACATGTTCAATCGAATATGTACACAAATGCTATAAAAATCCTCACCTTGGCATCCTTGTCCCTGATGGATTGAAGGCGGAAACAACCCTTGGTGTCATAGAGAAGCCTGTAGTTCTCACCAATCTTGGGAATGGAAATGACATCTTCCAAGTAGAGAACATAACTACGTAAGGTATGATTAATTGAGAAATGAATCTCGACAAACCACGACTAAATCAGAACCGCTTGGTAAGGAAAGAAACAAGCGTGCTTACCCATGAAACCAAAGCAGGTAGGTCTTGTCAATCCCGACCTTCCCAATGACCAACACATGGCGCCGCATCAGATGGAGATCACCTCACGGTATGTCGCGCATATTTGAGCCTGCTCTCGTGATGACGATCGGGGAAGGAACTCCTGTGACTTGTCCAGATGATGGCTTGGGAGCCCGAAAAGCACATAAAGCGACTCCACAGATTACAATACTGAAGCGCAGAATGGTGGAGACCATTTCAAGCACACAAAATCAAGATGTTTCAACTTACAAAAGCTCCACCAAGCTTGTCCAAAGATCCAATGCTTCACAGATTCAGCCTCTTCAGATGCTTCTTCAATCCCCTCGCCTGTAATGATTGAGTTGAGCAATAGGAATAAAGCTTAAGTGTTTGAGTTGTACCACTGTAATTCTGAATCACATTGTAGCCATCCAATATTCTGATCTTTGAGTCATCAGATGTTACCATTAGTTTACTTGGGTTGCTTGGACAGAACTGCAAGGGAAATGTTAAAAAACAAAAATCAGAAGCATTCATGATGAAGAAGGATGAATGAAGTTACAGATCGCAACAAGAGTAAAAAGGAAGAACTATTGCAAACCACAAACATTTACAAGCTGGTAGACATTTTACAAATTTACTTTACCTGATGCATCATAAAAACGGCAATTTCCACTAATGGTTCCAACCACTGTTCCCTGCAAGAAGCCAAAGGGACGTCAAGCTCACAAACATGTACAAAAAAATACAGTTAAATTCTGAAAGCTTAGCTTTACCCTATGCCAGTGTCAAAGCAAATAGGCAAGAGCTACTTTATAGCATGTGTCAGTCTCAAGGAAGATTAAGTGATGAGCAACTCAAATAGAGTTCAATCAAATAATCATGTTCAGCCAACAACAAGACCAGATAAGAGGCATTATAATCATCTTTCTTATAATTGATATGCATTTGACACATATGTAGACGTAAGATTGAAAACTACATAAGAAAAGGTACTAAAGAAACAAACATATCCACAATCGAAAGCAAACTGTAAGTCGGTAATTACCAATAATGAAACTAACGATAGAATCACATGTGATGAAGCAAATGATTTGGTTTCAAATGAAATAAATTCTTGCCCGATGTAAAGAAACAAATAGCTTACGAAATTGACCGATTTAAACTGAATTATTTAAAATGACCTGAAATCCTCAAAATAAATTATCTCTGCAGGTCTACCACACCATTTAAACATGAATGTAATTACCAGAACCAATCATTCAACAGTTTGATTCATGATGAGAAGACTTAGGTGGATCAAACAAGATTTGATTTGTACAAGACATGTTTTTGGGGCATCCAGATAGCCGAGGAATGTCTCAGATACTAAGTGGCCTTTCCTACGGTTCACCGCAGATCAAAATAAAATTATCCAAAAATAACTCAAGATTGTATAATATCTGGTAAGTTTCAACAGGCATCCGAGATTGGTCTATAACATGGCTAAATTTGCTTTCAAAATAGTTGGGTTCAAAATTCTTGATATTGTCCTAATGCAGAAGCCTTTGTTGCACAGAACACATATATCGGAGACCCACTACCTCGTATGCAAGCAAACTCTACACATTTGTTTGTGCATTCTCCCTACCAGAGACAAACACTGAATTTCTAACCACACTGTTAATATATTCCATACAAAAAGTAGTACAGCAGAGACCCTACAGCCTTCATCGTTTCGACAGTGATGCAGGGTTCAAATCAAAATTCACGAGCCCTAATTAAGCATCCCTATCCAAGGACAAGCCTAACCTCCACTTGGAATCGTCCCCGTAAGGTGAGTAGTAGTCATATCCTAGCCCATCCTTGTTCACGCAGTTGAATATGAGCGCCGCAAGCGACGCGAAGATCGCTGGGATTCCGCGACCCAAAAACCACATCAGTTCCAAAATATTTGGTTATATTAGCATTTGTCAGTTTAATTCTATTTTCCTTCTATGTTATTAAATGTTTCTATAGAAATAGAAGGTATGTAAATGACGATTGCTGGCATGTTAATCAAAGTCTCAGAATCGCTATGAAAGTTCACAAACAAAAAAAGAAGGTTCTGACCTGCTTCCCACCAAGATCACGCATTCTGATTAGTGGGGTTAAGTGATGAATCCTATGAAACATTTTTGGGGGGGTATCTTCTTTTGTCCCAGCAAGAAGACTAACCAAGATACCAATTTTACCTTGACAAGAGGAGGGATTCTGTAATTACCTTTGGAGGCTTCCGAAGTGAATACAAAGATTGTATTGCAGATAGTAGAAAGGCGATCGATTATATGCCAAGGAATTCTTTTCGCCAACACCAGATTAGCCGAATGTCTCACACTGCTCATTAAAGTACGGTTTATCATTCAACACAAGGCCCTGGATGGAGACCAATAGAAAAATAAGGGGAAGGCGGGTATGTGTGTGTAGTTACCCACCGGTGGACATCGTGGGTATTCAGCAGGAAAACGAATGTCAAAGAAGAACAGCCGTCATGATATGGAGTTCCAGAGGCCCAACTATAGCAGCCCAAGCGATCAATCCTATCCTCATAAACTCTAACGATATAGATCCCGCATAATTGAAACCAAACCGAGATCCAAGTTATCAAGAATAAAAGAAATCAACCGATTTCAGTGCAAATCCTCTAAAATAAAGATAACAGAAATATCAGAGGTGCAAATGTCAACCATATGAAATGACACATGTGACACATTAGCTTTGTCTTAACGACATAATTTGACAGTTGCCCACTCTTTTCCAAATCTAAAATGATTATTTTTTGAGCAATGACTGTATGGAGTATGGACACAACAGTGACTCCTTTGAAGTTTCAGAGTTACATTTTGTGGCACGTTAGTACACCAACAAGCATGAATAATGTTATGAGCTAATTTGGGATTGAACAGCCATGTCAAAACTCCCAACCATATGAGCAAATTATAAGAATCAATGAGTATATCCTAATCAATTCCAGATAGGGTATTGTGACACTACCTTGGAAGTTAACAAAGATTTCATATACTTTGTTTTGCCAGGGCAAATTTATCAGATATAATCAGCATAAAATAGTTTGGTGACAACAATAAAGGACCACTAAACGCCATTCACCATTAATGTACTGATAGTTTCATGAAATCATGAAAATAAGCATACCGATTTATCATATACAAAATGCAATCGACTGTAGATCTTTCAGAGAAGCTTCCATTCATTTTGGATTGTCTTCACCCAATCTTTGGTGGTCTAGTCACATATTTAGAGGTGGATGGGTACTGCTCAGGGCAAGCACTTCCACGTGGCCTTGCGATCCTCTTTCTAATGGTCCAACCTCCGCAGACTTCACTTCGTATTCATGGGACCAACCACACAAGATAGGAGTCATACGTTGTTAGTCCTCCAACACTCAATTGTAAACCGGACACCAAAGCAAAAAAATTATAAAACAAGTGGATCCGCATTACATGGTGCAAGATCCAGCACACCATGAAGACATGAGAGGCGGCAAGCCCAACACCACCCCACCAATGAGGCACCTCATCATCGGTTCCCCTTGCTTCCCAAACTTCTTCAGCAGCCCAAAGAACAAAATCGACGGCGTGATTCCTAGAGCGATCGGGACCTCACCGATGTTACCAAACCGTGGCGATGTCCAGCAAGGCTTCGCATCGATATCCGCTCCCTGGGCCTCGAATCGCAGCAGAAAGACACCATCGATCAATTGTGTTTTTGCGAATAGCAACTCTCGATGTCAACAGAGGGTGCCCCAAAAACACGATGTCAAAGCCAGAAAAGTGCACCAAAATAGCAATTCAACATGTGACCATGAAACAAGTTCCTCTCAGATCATCTCCTTTTTTCTCCCAAATTTCAACTGTCTTACAAAGAAAATATGGCCATGTTAGTACAAGAATTATGAACAAGATAGTACCTACAAATTGCCATGAGGATGTGACCAACAACGTTGATTTAAGCAAAGACACATAAATTTCAATTTTGTAATTAAGAGATCCCGCAAATGGCTAAAAAGCAAAAACTTGCACTTAACCACATTACGCCTCGCTCAATTACGGAGAATTCTAGCTTCAAAAAATTACGAGAATTCGCCAACCAAAAATTGAAAATCGCACTCCCGAGCGTGGGTGATCATCCATACCAAGCTTGTGCAGGTCCTCCACCGCGTGAAGATGGACCGAACTTGATCAATCCGTGCTCGCCATGTCGCCCTTCTCATCTCAATCAAATGGCATTAGCCCCAAACACAATAAGCCTCGAAACCCAAAACACCAAGCAAAACCAACGCGACGCTTAGTGGGGACCCCTTACCGCGATGAGGTTGATGAGGCTCTTCACGGCGAGGTATCGCGATCGCAGCAGCCGCCGATCCTCCACCGGCCGCTCCCGCCCGGCGCGCGGCGCGTCGCCGGCTCGCCTCGCGCCCTCCGCCTCCGCCGCCGCCATCGCGATCCAAACTCCACCCTCGAGCCGCCCAATGCGAAAGAAAATAATATATCTCAGATATATTATTCCTCCTTGAGCACTTCTTCTTGAGGCCTCGCTTCCCGACCTCCTTCTCTCGCCTACCTTCATCACCGGTCCCGCCGCCGCCGGTCGCCCATCCCGCTGCCGCCATCATCATGTCGTCGCCGCCGCCGCCGGATGTCGGGTCTTCGCCCATGGCGGGGCGGGTGAGATGTGCGGCTAGGGATCTCACCGGATCCGGCGGAGTCGGCTCGGCGACGGCAGTTGAGACGCCGCGGTGCAGATGACGACTCGGCTCTTTGCGACGCCGGCGCGCGCCTCGTCCGAGCAAAGGACGGTGGAGTCGGCCGATCCACGGCGAGGAGGCCGGCTCGACGGAGGAGACGGCCGGATCCGGCGGCGGCGGCGGGCCGCGACGAGAAGGCCCGAGAAGGCCGATCCGGTGGTCCATCCAGATCCGACCGATGTAGTGAGAGCACGAGGAGGGCGCACTGGGTGGAGACGGTATAGGAGGCGCGCGCGCGCGGGTGGGGCAGGAGGAGGCGGCGGCCTCGCGCACGGGGGGAGGTGGGAGGCGCGCGGGGGGGGAGGAGGAGCGCGGCGCGGGGCGGGAAGAGGAGGAGGCGCGGCGGCGCGCGCGGTGGAGAGGTGGTTCGCCGCGTGGGTGCGTGGGTGTGTGGTGGGGTGCCGCCACGCGCCACGAGGCGGAGGCGCGAGGAGCCTCGCGAGGAAACGTGGGGCCGAGCGCTGTGCGTGGGCGCGGGGTGGGTACCGGTTCAATGATGTGCATGATCCAAATGATTTTGATCTTAGGATCTTCAATGAGTAAGAGAATAAGGCTTGAGGAGAGATCCAAACCATTCATTTGTATGGAGTTAGATTACTTTGGTACACAAATCTAGGTGGACTTAGATTAGGCATGACTGTGGGGGTGATTGAGGAGGTGGATTTAGTAAAGATAATTTTGGTGTATTATAGAGTAGGGTAGAATGGTTCACCTTTTCTATTATGAATGAAGACATTGACCGAAATAACTAGTTGAAAGAGAGCACTTATCGTAGCAGTATAAATTTTACACATAACAAGCATGTAAGCCTATCCTGTCGAATATTTTTTTAAAAAATCATGTGAATACTGGCTGCCTCTTTCAGTTTCCGATTGAGATCTGAATTCTTGCTTGAGGTATTGTGGGTTGTCAAAGAATTTCTTGATGGGATAAAACAACATTTCTAATAAAATAATAAACACAACACAAATAAATACCGAGGGGATGTAGCTCAGATGGTAGAGCGCTCGCTTAGCATGCGAGATACCCCGCATCTCCAAACTTCCGCATTTTTTTTTCACTTTTTCCTTTTTTGGCAAACGGACGGCGAGGCCAAGCCAAGCCCAACCCGCCCAAAAAATGAGCGGAAATTAGTACAACAGCGGAGCGCTATCAAATGAGCAGCGAATGCCACAAAAGGTCTTTATATAAAACCGCAGAAAACCATTACAGAAAATTTACGAACATGGCAGACAAAATTTTATCGCCATCGGCAAGTTAAGACAATATACCTCTGGAAAGCGAGTTAGCACAAGGTTAAATGTCAGCAGTTCAGTACCACTACGCCTAACCTCCTGGGCGCATTCCTCATTTACAAATGAAAAAATTGATCATATACCCTTCATTTAGATGGAAATTGAAGATTTACCCTCCTGGCCCATATGTCAGTGACTTATAATGACCCCACATGTCATTAAGATGTGGAGGGTAAATCCTCAATTTCCCAACTAAAGAGAGGGTATATGATCCAATCTCCCTTTACAAATTGCTCAGCCCTACTCAATATTTTCTTTCCCCATCCTTTCTTTTTCTTGCCAATCAAATCCCTAAATAAGAGCACGCATTATGAGATGTACTTCATCTTTTGGTGTGTACTGTGTAAATTAATATGCCACTTCTTGTCCAGATTCAAGATGTATTTTAGCTTTTGGCTTGCAAAAACATGTATACCTTTTCTTGCTTTAAGTTATTTGTGCCTATTTTTTTTCACAATCTCACATATGCCTTTTTCCCTCCAAATTCGGTATGATGCATATTTGTACTTACACATGTATCAACAATATACTCGCCTTTTAATTTCTCGGATAAAGATATACTTTGATCATGATGTTCCATCAGATGTTCTATGTAATATTATTTTGCATGCACCATATACTTTGAATTTATACATGCAAACCATGTGCAAATAGGAGCCACCACTCTATACCCATGAGAATGGTGGCTCTCGCCGCCGATTAATACCAGTAGGTGCTTGAATTTTACAAAAGAACTATACAAATGATTCAAAAGTTGCAAGTGACAACAAACATTTGTGGAAAGGCAGTTGTTTCACATACCTTTTGAATTTCCTGTACTAATAATTGTCAATCTGATCTCAAAATCAAGGATACTTTTTAAGACAATTTAATTGTGAATTGAATTTGTGGGTATATACTCTTTTTAGGTAATTTGTGAGTATATACCCTTTTTGAGATAATCTGTGAGTATATACCCCTTTTAAGATAATTCAATTGAATTTAATTTCAAAAATAAAACTCTAAAGTCAAAGACTTAAAAATAATTTCTGCAAAAATATCTTCATACAATAAGTAGATACCCACATGATTTTGGAATTAATCCAAATCAGTTGTTTATTGCCTTGTCGGCTGGTTCAACTAATCAATATTAATGCAGTAGCAAATCAAGAAGACCTGCCAAATTAAATACCACGGCACCCTTTTCTTTCTATATCAGTGAATGCAACTGGGTTGACCTGTTATTTCTTGTACCCATTCCAATGGCACACATCATAAAGCAATCTAAAGGCAGTGGGGTATGGTGCCCAAGCACCATGGTGTCCCATTCCTATGTGTGTGTGTATAGGAAAAATACTAATTACTCCCAGGTGTAGTTACTCCCTTTATATCTACCTCGAGATACCACCTATTGTATTGGGTTATTGGGTCGGATGATACCACTCGACGATCGAAAAAAACCTGTGCACACCACAGGATGCAGTAACTAGTGGCGTCCTTATCTGTTGGCCAAAAAGTTAATTGCCTCATGCATCTGCTTGATTCTCGGATGAAACCCGAGCTCCTCCCTCCTCCCCGGCAAGCCCCTCGGTGCAGGATCTGGCCTCCCCTCCACCCCCGAGCTCTTCCCTCCTCCCCAACCCCTCGGTGTAGGATTTGTCCTCCCCGCCGCCCTTGAGCTCCTCCCTCTTCCTCGCTCCACACAGCTCCAAATATGGCCACCCTCAACGCCATGGCGCCAGATCCGCCGCCCCCGAGCTCTTCCCTCCTCCCCGACCCCCTCAGTGCCACATTTAGTCATCGTCAGGCGCCAGATCCGTCGCCCTCGAGCTCCTCCCTCCTCCCCGGCCCTCTCGGCACCAAATCCAGCCACCGTCAACACTGTTAACACTAGATCTGCCATGGGTGGAGGAGAATGTCCATGGAGACAGGCGGCCATGGCAAGAAAGGGTGGTGCTGGCAAGGTCGTAGCTGGAGGAGTATCTCCGCAGTGATGGGAGATGGCTTTGGGTCGAGAGCAGCGCCGGCGAGGCTGCAGTTGGAGGAGTATCTCCACGACGATGAGCGGCACCGGTGAGGCGCTGTTGGAGGAGTACCTTAGGGGGTGACGTGTAGCCGTGCTGGGTCGAGGGCGGTGTCGGCAAGCCCACAGCTTGAAGAGTATCTCCGCAGTGATGTGCAGTCGTGGCTGGTTGAGGCAGTGTCGGCGAGGCAACGGCTCGAGGAGTATCTCTATGGCGACGGGCAGCATCGGTGAGGCGCTGTTGGAGGAGTATCTCTATAGCGACGTTGGGCCACGGTGGGTCAAGGGCGGCGTCAACGAGGCTACGACTACAGGAGTATTGCTGCGGTGATGTGCAACCACGGCTAGTTGAGGGCGGCATTGGTGAGGTCGTGGTTCGAGGAGTATCTACGCGGCGACAGACAGCACAGGCAAGGCGCTGTTGGAAGAATATATCCACGACGGGTCAAGAGCGGCATCGGTCAGGCCGCGTCTGAAGGAGTATCTCCACGGTGACAGGCAGCATCGGCGAGGCCATGACTGGACGAGGGCAGCGCTAGCAATAATATTTTTTCCTTTTTTCCTTGAAGATAATTAGGCACATAACTACACTAACAATGATTACGGGTGGTATCTGGATAATTAGGCACATAACTACACTAACAATGATTACGGGCGGTATCTGACCCAATAACCCGATCAAGTAGTTGGTATCCCGAGGAAGATCTATGGTGGATGGAGTGGGAGTAATTACACCCGAGTGTAGAAAAGAGGCTTGAAATGGGGCACCATGATTTCAAATGCATCAATTCCATCTAAATTTTGGTATATTTATCAGTTTTAGGGTATATACTCATCTATAACAATTCAAATGAAATGTATAAGTTTGAATATATATATATATATATATATATATATATATATATATATATAATCAGCATATACCTACAATCAAACTATCATGAAAAAAGGCAACTACAATACAAAATTTAGTTCAAACTTGTTTGAACTAGTTAGTAAACTAGTTAAACTTGACATCCAAGAAATTTTAAAATTTTTCGCACATGATACATACCTATTTTAGACTATGATGCCCGGCACCAAGGAGCACTTGTTATTTTTACTCTCTCTCTCTCTCTCTCTCTCTCTCTCTCTCTCTATATATATATATATATATATATATATATATATATATATATATATATATATATATATATATATATATATATATATATATATATATATATATATATATATATATATATATATATATATATATATATATATATATATATATAGAAAATTACATAAGGCACCATGGTGCCTAGGCACCAACATCCGATACACGTGTATGATTGATAATTTTTTTGAGTTTGGGTATGAAAATTTTTATACCCTTGATATATTTATGGTAAGTAAGTTTAGAACTCAGTTCAAATTAGTTTGAACTACTTTTGAGTTCAATGCAACTACAAGTGAGTATATACCATAAAAATAGTTCAAACTAATTAAACTGAAGTTGAATTTAAATTTTTCTGAGTTTGACATCTCAAATATACTTTTTATGGGTATATGAAGATACCCACATCAAACGCTATAATCTCAAGCAAATCAACGGTATTGATATTGGTGCCTAGGCACCATGGTGCATGAAACACTGTCCTATATATATATATATATATATATATATATATATATATATATATATATATATATATATATATATATATATATATATATATATATATATATATATATATATATATATATATATATATATAACAAGGGCACTATGGTGCTCTGAGCATCATGATTGGGATTTTTCATTCATGATTGATTCAGCATGCTAAATTAATGACTTTCAACGAGTTTACCTCATATATTATATACCATTGTACTAGCACATATCTAAAAGCAATATAAAGACATGGAAGCTTGGTGTCCAGACACCATGGTACCTCATTTCAGTGTCATATATGTGTGTGTGTGTGTAAGAGTAAAAATAACAAGTGCTCCTTGGTGTCCGAGCACCAT
Organism: Dendrocalamus sinicus; assembly: GCA_036346575.1. Classification (NCBI taxonomy): domain Eukaryota; kingdom Viridiplantae; phylum Streptophyta; class Magnoliopsida; order Poales; family Poaceae; genus Dendrocalamus; species Dendrocalamus sinicus. The sequence goes on along the minus strand of CM070648.1, from coordinate 35,256,596 downwards.
AGTTTAAAATAGGTGTGTATTGTATGTGAAAAAATGTTAAAATTTCTTAGATGTTAACTTTAACTAGTTCAAACAAGTTTGAACTAAATTTTGAATTATAGTTACCTTTTTTTATGATAATTTGATTGTAGGTATATGCTGATTATATACATAAATCAGCAAAGTATGTGATCTAAATTCGTTTAAAACTTTGAATTTGAGTATATTTTTCAAACTTATACATTTCATTTGAACTGTTATCGGTGAGTATATACCCTTAAACTGATATTTTCAAAAAATATATCCGAATTTAGATGGAATTGATGCAATTGAAATCATGGTGTCTAGGTACCATGGTACCCCATTTCAGCGTCCTAATTTGTCCTCGATGTGTCACTGGCAGGTGGATCCTAGGACCACATGTCAATGACACGTAAAGTGACAAGTTCTCAAATATATCTATTCGCAGTAGCAAATCCTTAATTTTCCTGTTTTTTTGTTGAGAGGTTCTCTGTAATGATTGATTGAGCAAGAAATTCATTTTAACGGAAAAGCATACCCGGCCCAGCAACCATCTTTGGGCCACACGATTACGCATCCTGCTACTCCTCGTATTCAATATCTGCGTGGCCTAGCCCACAACACGTCAGATCACCTGACTGTCACGTGCCGATCACACCGCCCGAACGTACCCATAAAAACACCTCACAACGGCTGCGCGTTCCTCTTTCTTCCCCCTGCTCTGAACTCCACTAGGGTTTCGCCGCCATGGTAAGTCTCTTCCTCCCCTCCCCAGACCAGCACTCCCAATTCCCGCACCAATCCATCAGGAATGCCGAATCCGGTGTATCCCCTCTTTTTTTTCGCCTTTTCCGATTTTTCGCTGAATTTTCCGTGCTGGGATCGCGCTGCAGCCGCAGGGTGACTACATAGAGCTGCACCAGAAGCGCCATGGGCGGCGGCCGGACTTCGAGGAGAGGAAGCGCAAGCGCGAGGCGCGCGAGGTGCACAAGCGCTCGCGGCAGGCCCGGGAGGTGGGTGGGGGTGTCCCCGGTTGGGGAGAATCTGTGTTCCTTCTTTATTGTTCTTCTTGTGGTTTTTTCGGTGGTGGGATCGTGTGATTGATGCCTTCGTGCTTGTCCGCTTGATGTGTTGGTGGTGGTGGTGCAGCTGCTCGGCGCGAAGGGCAAGAGGTTCGCCAAGAAGCGGTATGCCGAGAAGGCCCAGATGAAGAAGACGTAAGTGCTTGCGCTGTTTTCCCTTTGTGATTCTGATTAGGGGCTTGAAGTTAAAGGGTTTAACTGCATAGGAGATGGATAATTGAATCTTTGGCCAGCAATTTACAAAATGTTATATCCATTCGATGTCTGCCTCAACCTAAAAGCACTGTAATGCTAATATGAGTAATAACAATCGGTGGTTCTGCGTAGGCATGCATGATGTGTTATGTATCTAATTGCTGGAATCAATATAACTAATGATTTTTATATACTATTTGGAAGCTCAAACTGTCAGTATATAGGCTTAAAGTCATTATCTTCTGAATTCAAAATAGGTACATAGGTTGCTTTCTATTCTGTTTGTGCAGTATTTAGGGCCTGTTCTTTTTTGCTGCGGCTTATGGCTTTTGGCTGAAAATTTTGAATTTTGGCTGTTTACGGTACAGATTACGGAGAGATCGATACTCATTTGCGATTTTGGCTGGTACAGATGTTGGGCTTTTAACGTGTACTACGTTTAACTTGTAGACCCCGTATTAGAAAATACTCCGTTTAAAAGTTAGGTACTGTAGCGGCTGCCAAAAGCCGGGCGGCTTGTGCCCTGCCGAACACCCCCTTAGGCTAAGGACATGGTTTGTCCCACTGTTTAGCTTTTAGGGATGGAGTGTGGGTGGTAGTATGAAACTGTGAATGCATGTTCCCTTGAAAAGATGCTGTATTCCATAATGCTGGCTTCATACTAATGCCCCTAGCTGCAACTAATTCTCTGCAGCCTGAAAATGCACGATGAGTCAACTACTAGGAATAAGGTTGATGATGATGTTCAGGAAGGAGCTCTTCCCCCATATTTACTTGATCGTGATCAGACACAACGTGCCAAAGTAATTGCTTCATCCTTGTCTTATTTTCTTTGCTGCTTTTTAAAGAGTTTTCTTCTATGCATTGATCATTGCAAGATACGGGACTGCTGTTGGTCCATGACATGTAGGTTCTTAGTAACACAATAAAGCAAAAGAGGAAGGAGAAGGCTGGCAAGTGGGATGTTCCTTTGCCAAAGGTAAGTTTTCTAAACAATACCATTAACTCTTACAAGTATCATCAAGTTGGCCTTTTGTGAAATCTTATACTATGTATTGATTAAAGAAAATTCCACACAAGCATTCTGCAATTTCCTCTCAACTAAATATCATTACAATTCATATCTCTTCAGGTCAGACCTGTGGCAGAAGAAGAGATGTTCAAAGTCCTTCGGACCGGCAAACGAAAAAGTAAGTAATGGAAGGCTAATTTTCGTGACTGACGAACTTTGCTCAATGTTTGGAAAAAATATATCATATGTGGAATATAAATCATGTTGTGGTATTCAATCTTCCCATAATTTATTTGTAATGATCAAGTATATAACTTCTGTTGCAAGGACACATTTGCTTGTGCTAATATGGATTCAGTAAATTGACGAGAACTCAATTTGGGCCTGTTCTTTTTGGCCTACAATGTCTATCATAGTCAAAGTTTCTTTCTTTGTTTATTTGGCTGATTATTTTTCTCTTGTGAAACTTGGAAATTATGGTATACTAGTTATTTATAATTTATGTAAGCATTATGGTTATAGCCAACTAAATAATATCTGCTGACTTATTTTCATATGCAGCCAAGCAGTGGAAGAGAATGGTCACTAAAGCCACATTTGTTGGACCTGGATTTACAAGGAAACCTCCAAAGTATGAGCGGTTCATACGGCCAACTGGCTTGCGTTTCACCAAAGCTCATGTGACCCATCCTGAATTAAAATGCACCTTTAATCTTGACATAATCTCTGTAAAGAAAAACCCCAATGGTCCAATGTACACTTCTCTTGGTGTTATGACGAAGGGAACCATCATCGAAGTACGTTATGCATTTTGCTTTGTTTGAAGCAGAACTTCTGTATCATTTACAAGAATACTTGTTGTTCATTCAGATCACCCCCTTCATTTCATTATTGATTGTGGTCTTCCCCTTTCAGGTTAATGTGAGTGAACTTGGTCTTGTTACTCCTGCTGGAAAAGTTGTTTGGGGTAAGATATCTTTTGTATGCTCTGCTCTATTTTGCATTTGCTTCTCAGTTCCATAACCTCAATTTGTCACGATGCAGGGAAATACGCACAAGTTACAAACAATCCAGAGAATGATGGTTGTATCAATGCTGTCCTACTAGTGTAAAGCCATTGTATTGTGTTGCGCCTGATGATGAATCACCCCATGTATCCGCAGCTATTATGGCTAAAGAATTTTGCAGTGTAGTCTCGCACTGGCTAATATTGATATATGTACCTTTCAACATTGTTGCCGTAATTGTAATCCAGATTGTTCCAATCCTGCACATCTTGTTTAGAACGGACTTGTGTTCTTGCCTTGGAAGAAATTTGAAAATTTTCATTTCACTCTTAAAGCAAGTTTGTGCTATCTGTGCTTTTGAAGTTTGCTCTGCTGCATCTATATATGATTCTTGTGGCTATCCTGGATGTGCAATTGAGTGCTATAGTTGACCTAATGTAATAAGTCTCAGCTAAAGGTTTCGTTTGTGTGCGTTGACAGTATTGCTGCTGGATCTGTCATAAACGTTGTCATGGAACTTCTAGCTCTTCATGAACGAAGAAATGGTCCTTGACAACAGGGTTAAGGTAGGCCACCTGTTAAATTTGTGTTGTCATTTTCTTTCTAAATACTTGAAGCGACGGCTCTTTATGCTTCTCTAAACTGGCTGGAAATTGGCCATATGGGACGAATATTTGGAGTTCTGGTTGGCCTCACGTTGCTGATTGGTTAATGCTCCGCTCGGTTGGGCTGAAAAGCTGTGGTTTATGGTTGAAATTTTACTGTAGTAGAAGGTGACTTATTTAGCGTAATTAAATTTAAAAAATTTTAAAAATAGAAAAAATATACTAGCTTATCACGGATAACGCTTATCACGGATAACGCAAATGAATACTGGAAAAAAAAGAACCGGTAAAAAAACTCAAAAAAAATTAAAAATTTAGAAAAAAAAAACGAAATTTATGAATAGTGGAAAATAAGATGGTTCAATAATCTCCTGTTGATAATGCCACTCCGCTTAATTTGTTATTGCTTCCATGGGAAGAAGATTGGCGTTCCCATGTGTACAACAGGCGAAACACCTCACGAAATAATTTGTTTGTCCACATGTAAGAAATGCGACTGCCTGCTTCCAACACGATTCCTATTGAATTCAGTTACAGTTTAGTTCATTTCATAAGAAATGGACAAAGGCAGGCAGTCGCATTTCTCTCATGGCTCAATAAAGTATCTGAAGCCGCCAGCCTTGTGATCCGCACGATGAGCTAAGACAAGCCTATGTTATAAGTAGTACCAAGCTAATATAATGTGACATAAGCACCTAATTTAATTTGTGCTGTACTAGCAGTTTATTTTAGCGAGAGCTCGACCAAGACAAGTCACACTTGTGCATATTTATCATCACATTGCCTGGATCGCAGTGGAATTAATTTATATAACCCAAATCATGTCTGGAGATACGCTAGACAAAACACGAGTTAGGCCTCAACAATTATCTGAATTTTTTTTGTATTGATATCCAAAAATACGGAAGAACAAGCAAAAAAAAAAAAGGCGCATGAAGTGACATTGAACAAACTAAAAAATTCTCCGGTTCACCATACACGTGCATCAGCACAGCAAAAAGAAATCGAGTTCTTGGTTAGGTTCTTGTACCGTATGTGCGCTGATGACAACATTGTTAGCGAGGAAAGTTACGCTATATTTGATTGATGAAATCAGAGTTCATGAGTTACTTATATATACATACACACACACATATATACATACATACATACATACATACATACATACATACATACATACATACATACATACATACATATATATATATATATATATATATATATATATATATATATATATATATATATATATATATATATATAGGAAAATTACATAAGGCACCATGGTGCCTAGGCACCAACATCCGATACACGTGTATGATTGATAATTTTTTGAGTTTGGGTATGAAAATGTTTTATACCCTTGATATATTTATGGTACGTAAGTTTTGAACTCAGTTCAAACTAGTTTGAACTACTTTTGAGTTCAATGCAACTACAAATGAGTATATACCATAAAAATAGTTCAAACTAATTAAACTGAAGTTGAATTTAAATTTTTCTGAGTTTGACATCTCAAATATACTTTTTATGGGTATATGAAGATACCCACATCAAACGTTATAATCTCAAGCAAATCAACGGTATTGATATTGGTGCCTAGGCACCTTGGTGCATGAAACACTCGTCCTATATATATATATATATATATATATATATATATATATATATATATATATATATATATATATATATATATATATATATATATATATTATAGCTATTATGTGAACACATTACAACTATCGTGTGAAGGGCGACACGCTCCCGAATAAAGTGTAGATCAATCTCTACGTGTTTGGTGCGCTAATGCTGCACCGGGTTCGTGGAGAGGTAGACTGCATTGATGTTATCATAGTAGACAAGAGTCGCGCGAAGAAGTAGACTATGAAGCTCCTGAAGTAACTGCTTTAACCAGCAGGCCTCGGCAATGGCATTGGCCACAGCCCGATACTCCGCCTCCACACTGGAGCGGGACACTGTATTATGACGCTTGGTGGACAAAGAAATAACATTCTCACCTAGGAATATTGCATAGCCAGAAGTGGACTTGCGAGTGTCTGAGCAACCTGCCCAATCAGCATCAGAGTAAACAACCAGGTTCGTCGAACATGACCGGTGGAGAAATAAGCCATGATCTAGAGTGCCATGGATGTACCGAAGGATGCGCTTTAGTGCAGTATAGTGAGGTTCCCGGGGATCATGCATGTGAAGATAGACTTGCTGAACTGCATAAGTAATATCTGGCCGAGTGAATGTGAGGTACTGAAGAGCGCCAGCAAGACTGCAGTAGTGGGTAGGATCTCTCACAGGAGGACCAGCAGATGAGAACTTCGAGTGAGTGTCCACAGGTGTACTGCGGGTCTTGCAATCTGTCATGCCCGCACGGTCCAGAATGCCCAACATATATTGGCGCTGAGAGAGAAACATGCTGCCATTGCGTCATTCCATTAAGACACCAAGAAAATGATGGAGAAGGCCTAGATCCTTCATAGAAAACTCTTGCTAAAGCGCAGAAATAATTCAGCGAAGAAGAGCATCCGAGGAGACAGTCAGCACAATGTCGTCCACATAAAGCAGCAAATAGGCCATGTTGGCACCATGATGGTAAATAAACAGGGAAGTGTCTGACTTGGCCTCAACAAACCCCAGAGATAAAATGTGAGAGGCAAAACGGCTGTACCATGCACGAGGCGCCTGTTTGAGGCCATAGAGAGACTTGTTCATATGACAGACATAATTCGGATGCGCGGAATCCACGAAGCCAGTGGGCTGAGAGCAGTATATCGTCTCAGTCAAGGTACTATTCAAAACACGTTCTTCACATCCAACTGATGAACAGGCCAATCTCGGGACAAAGCCAAAGATAAAACCGTGCGGACGGTGGCAGGCTTGATGGCAGGGCTGAAGGTCTCATCAAAATCAACACCAGGCTGTTGCGTAAAGCCACGAAGAACCCACCGTGCTTTGTATCGGTCAAGAGAGCCATCAGACTTGAACTTGTGGCGAAAAATCCACTTGCCGGTAACGATGTTGCCATGGGACGATCATGGCATAAGGACTCAAGTATTGTTAGCTAGCAAAGTTGCGTATTCTTCCTCCATGGCGTGGCGCCACTACGGATCATCTAAGGCAGATCGATATGTCTTGGGAATCGGTGACAGGGTGCTCACGTTCAAGTTGAGGTGCTGAACCAGCTGGCGGAAACCGTGTTTGCCTCGCGTCACCATTGAGTGCTCGTTGATGATAGGTGCAACTGGCACGGCACCGGCCGGAAGCTATGAGGCAGAGGCCGTGGCAGGCGTTGCCGTGGCAGGCACGGCAGCCGAAGCTACTGCAGCTGCAGGAGAAGAGGGCGCCTTAAGTAGAGGCACGGAGTTGGAGTCCCTGGCTGCGAGATCGAGGCCACGGGCGATGCACCTAGAGGCACGTCGAACCCAGTGGAGGGCCATAGGCGCACACCAAGCCGGGGGTGGGCGATACGCCCAGAGGCATGCCGAACCCAGGTGGAGGGTTGTAGATGGGCACCGAGCCAGGGGTGCGACCGGGGGGGGGGGTCAAGCAGCAGAGTCATGCTGACCGAGCCACACATGGGGCTAGGGGTCAGCGCATGGCCAAGGGTGGCCGACCACCAGGGAGATCTGCAGTGAGAGAGGACCGTGACGGACCAACGGGCATCGGCACGGCGTGTTAGGAGACAAAAAATCAAATACACCATGAGGTAGCTAGCTATTCAACTCGATGAAAGGGAACGAGTTCTCATTGAATGTCACATGTTGGGATATGATAACCCGATTGGACGAGAGATCGAGACACCGGTAACCTTTATGATCGGAGGAATAGCCAAGAAATACACACATGGTGGAATGTGGAAATAACTTGTTGGGCGCAGTCGTGGACAAGTTGGGATAGCACTTTGAGCCAAAGACACGGAGATGGGAGTATGTGGGTGGCATGTTGTAAAGCGCGAAGTGCGAGTGGAGAAGGAGAGGGTTTTTGTGGGGAGGCGATTGAGAAGATATGTGGCGGCATGAAGGGCCTCAACCCAGTAAGAAGGCAGAAGACTTGCTTGAAAAAGGAGAGAACGCACTATGTTGTTGGTGGAACGAATAATGTGTCCGGCTTTGCCATTTTGTTGTGAAGCAAGGGGCAAGACATGCGAAGGGCTACGCCATTGGTGAGAAAGAAGGTGCGGGCAGTGGAGTTGTTAAACTCGTGGCCATTGTCGCACTGGACACTCTTAATCTTACAGCCAAACTGCATAGCCGCAAAGGAGAAAAAATTAGAGAGAGTGAAGAAAGTGTCAGATTTAAGACGTAAAGGAAACGTCCAAAGAAAATGAGAGCAATCATCAAGAATGACTAAGTAGTACTTGTAACCGGAGATACTGGCAACGGGAGAGGTCCAAAGGTCACAATGTACTGAGTCAAAATTATTAAGAGCTCTAGAGTATCACTAGCACCCTTATTACATGAAATAGCAGAAGAACTAACAAGCCGTGAAAGAGCATCGCCACCGGGGTGACCAAGACGGCAGTGCCAAAGCGAAGCAGGGGCAGGGACGGCGGCGAGGAGGGCATAAGATGAAGAGGGTGGTGCTGACATATGAGGGTAGAGGGGACTGGAGCTATTACACCTGGCAATCACGTTCCTGGAACGAAGATCCTTCACAGAAAGGCCGACTGGGTCAAACTCGACAGAACAGTTATTGCCAATGGTGAACTGACGAACAGATATGAGATTCTTAATAATGTTTGGAGCGACTAAAACATTATTAAGACAAAGATGACCATGAAGATTAGTGAAGCCAGTGGAGGTAACGGGTAGCAATGATCCATTACCGACAACGATTGATGAAGGAGTAAAAGACTTAGCCGGGAAGGAGGATGACAAGTTACCGGCATCAGAAGTCATGTGTGCGAAAAGCCCCGGAGTCAATGTACCAATCCATGTTCGGCGGTGGCGTTAGCGTCATAGTGTTGAACGTGTTTGCTAGAGACGTCTGGTCCCAGGCCCCAGGCCCAGACATGGGAGTCCAGGCGGGAGGAGCTGGCGCCGTCGGAGGAACTTGTGGTGGCAGTGAGTAGCAAGTAGGCACTGTCATTGGCAGTGGTGGGTATGCCACCATGGCGTGGGGCATGGGTGCACCGCCACACGACTACGGCGTGCTGGCTCTCGGGAAAAGGCACCGACACTCTGTTGTGGTCCGGGCCACATTTGGATGGTGCCTGTCCACGGGTTGTAGAAGGAAGGCCACCTGGACGGAGCGCCAGTGGTGCCAGATTTGCCGCCCCGTTGCGGTTGCTGTCCTTGTTGTTGCGGCGTCGTCGACGGTTGGCGCTGCTTGACCCGCCAGAGGAGCTAGTGGCACCATGTGTCACGGCAGGAGGGGACGTGAAGCGGCCGCCCGAGGTGGTAGGCTAGCCGCTAGCATGCTGAGCGCCCCTCTTTGCGCCAGATGGGGCAGTGGCGAGGAGGATAGTCGTCGTCTGCTGGGAAGGGCATGACTCCATCTCGAGTTCCTCGAGAAGAAGGTCGGAACAAACCTCGAGGAACATCGGAAATGACCGTGGCTGCTTGAAGAGAGCTGACATGTACGCGAACTTCTCATTCAACCCACGCAAGATGGCGAGGACAAGAGTGCGGTCACGAACAGGCTCGCCGAGGGTGCTTAGAGCATCGACCATGCTCTTCAGGCAGCGACAGTAGTCCGAGATGGTGAGGTCGCCCTGGACGAAGGCACGGAACTCGGCGTCGAGGTGTAGCACGCGTGTCTCCCGGTTGCCGATGAATTGCCCCTCGAGTGCTTGCCAGATAGCACGCGCGGTGACGCCGTTCTCTATGACGATCTTACAGAGGTCAGGGGTGATTGTGCTGTATAGCCACTCGAGGACGACACAATCCATGTGACTCCAGTCGGCGGAGTCACGGCGGACGACGTCGGAGAGGATGTGGGAAGTTAATGAGTACTTGCCCAACGTGATGAGGAATCGGCCGCACCATTTATTGTAGTTAGGCGTGTCGAGGTCAAGGATGACGGGCACCAGCGCGCAAATATTCTGGATGGCAACCGCCTGGGCGTGAAGATTGGCGATGGCGGTGGCTTCGTGGAGAACCAGCGCCCAGGCGACTTCATCATCATGGGTGGTAGCTTCTTCGCGATCGCGGGCGTCGGCCTCGTCATGGTCATGGGTGGCGGCCTCCTCACAGTCGCGGGTTGCGCCAGCCTCGCGTTCATGGGCAGTGGCGGCCCCACTCTCTCGTTGGGCAATGGCGGCCGCAGCCTTGGCACGTTGGCAAGCAATGGCGTCGTTAACCATGACGGCGGCAGGTGGCATGAGTTAAGGTAGGCGGAAGCGTGTGGTCACAGGGAACGAACACACCTCTGATACCATGTTAGCGAGGAAAGTTACGCTATCTTTGATTGATGAAATCAGAGTTCATAAGTTACATATGTATAGATTATAGCTATCATGCGAACGCATTACCGCTATCATGTGAACATGTTAACATTGAGAAGATAAAGCGTCATGTAGGAAGCCGAGGAGTTTTCTGTCTAACAAACATGAATAAGTTTAGTGTACTCTTAGGTCGTACGGGTTGCTTATATTATCTTGTGTACTAGATCAAAAGCAAACTTCTCTAATGGCATCCTTCACTTTGCATATATTTAATGCCGCAGAAGTGCAAAAAAGTCCTCCAAAAGGGTCACTAGGATGTGCTTTTCATGCTCATTCTGACCAAAGTAGGAGTTTATTAAGACGTGACATAAGCACAACTATCTTAATGTTTATCTATGCTTGAATAGTTTTGGCCCATTGATTTCGCCGTTTTTGTCACGCCCTGCATGGATAACTATGAGGAACTGAAGTTTGAGTGTTCGGTTCGTCAACATCTCAACCCCATTTTTGCTGTGTAGTGGCTGACTGATGTGTACCCAACTTCTGTTACCAAAATGTATTAGCCTACAGCCATGCACCGCATGAATACAACGCTCCATAGTTACATTCTATATGCAGGAAGTGAAGGAAATATATAGTATGAATATACAATATAAATTAGAGCTGCCTATTGTATAGAAGACTGAAATTTTCTTAACTTTCAATCAATTTTTTCTAGTCATTAGATCTAGATCTAACTATCCATTTCTCCTTCCCCATTTCATATAGTCCTACCACTAACACCACAAACTCTAATCCCCACACCCACCCTCATCACCACCGTCCCCTCCCCACCCCCACACTCCGCCTCCCACCACTAGCCAGCGCCGTGGCGAGGCCCACCGGCCACCTCTACCCTCCACCACTTCCTCCATTCCACAATATAATTTCTTATTATTGGGAAGCGTCGTCTCACAATATAAGTTTATTGTGGAGATCAAAGGTGTAATTATTACAACATTTTCATCATATATCCCTACTTTAATTCTAAAAAATGTATTAGTAGTTGTAGTATACTATTTAATAGGAGTATGCATGATCCAATGATATTAACTTTTTTCTTAAAATTAATGTCTCCTGGTTTGTACGTATGGTGTGCTTTAAACTTATATTGTGGGATGAAAATAGTATGTAAAAAATTAATGATCAGATAATTTGGCCGGACATATATAATGCAATTTTATTACATGCACAGAAAAAGACAGCACTACTTTCTCAAAGTACCTGAATATATAGTGAATTATTTGTGCATGGTTTTACCTCTAGATGCATACCTTTTCTCCTTCTCAGGGTGTCCGCAATGGTAATAGCTAGTACTAGCTATATAGTCAGCTGACGTGGAGGTGAGAGACAAAAGCAAAGACTATTTTATACTGTTGGACCCACATGCTCCTCTCTCATGTTCTTGGACTACGTGAAATAGATCAGCTATTTGCTCGTCGCTAGTGACTACTCTCTCTCCTACTTTTTTCTTGCCACATCAGATCTAGCTAACTAAATAGCCAGCTGTTGGAGACGCCCTCAGCCTACGAGATTGCGCAGAGCATGCAGCCAAAACCCCAGACGTTAACTACTGCCAACTTGATAAGCGTGACTTAATCAAATGTAGTAATTCTAATGATCGACATCGATCATCTTCAATGGCTAAGCCGAGATGAAAATGAATGGTTGGTTCAAATAACTAAGCTAAATTAACATAAATATTTTTTTACACTTTGATTGAGTCATGCTCTTATCGATTGGAGGAGTACTACTTAAATTACTTGTGAAATAGTTACACAAAGTTTATTTCTCCATTATCGCAAGTCTATGAACAAAAACATCATATAAGTATTGAAGTATCAAGTATACAACTAAATTACCCAAAGTATATGGTTGCTATATGCTAAATAGTAAAGGGAAAGAATGAAGAAAAATAAGAAATTAAGATTCAAGAATATATACCAGTATATGGTATACTAACGCATGGTTCGCACCAGGCCACGAGGCAGTTAGGCATCGACAGCACAGGCATACAGCCGCACCATGAAACCAGTCCAGTGAAGCACCCCAGTAGCAAGCCCACAACAAGCGCGCTGCCCCCTCCTTAGCCTTAGCTCTCATCATTTCTCTATTATTATAAATCTATCAACAAATTGTGAAATCCATCACTACACAAAAATACAACTAAATAGTCTGCACAAAATATATCTAAAACAGAATATAAATAATTTGAAATACTAGGTTCAACATGATCAACGATCTATGGTGTAACTTGCCTTGCTTTGTTTACTAGTGGTGAGAAACGTTGGCGAAGTTGTATTCCTCGTATGGCGGAGAACGGGTCATCGGAAGATTTGCCGGAGGAGAAAATACAAAAAAGATAAAGGACAGAGTATTCCAAAAGAATATTCCTTTCAACTGAAAAGTTAAAAACAATGAGGCTAACAAGTGGGCCGTCTATGTAAGTGACTGAGCAAGGGAAGCAGAGAGGAAATAGAGTAGGGGTATGGTGGCTCTAGGGTGGCGTGGGAGGTGGGAGCGAATGGCAAAATGGGTTGGAGGGGTCCTAGGGAGGCGGCGGCATGGGTGATGGTCGGGGCGGCGGCATGATGCGGGTAGGCACGGGTGGACAGTGGTCGCGGTGCTCTGGCGATGTCTGACAGAAGGTGGTGTGAGCATGGGCATGGCGTGGGCACGTGGAGTGCTCCAGTGCAGTCGGTGGGCTTGGGGAATGGCTGGAGAGGCGGGGCAACAGTGTCCAACGGTGGAAATGGAGGTGGCACAGGTAGTGGCTCTCCATGGTGAGGCATTGCTCGAATTGAGGCATGGAACAAGTAGAGGATGTGGTGGATATGGTGTGGGTGCGAGGAATTGAAAAATGGCTCACCGGAGATGACAAATTGACAGCGAGGAGCAAATTCAGCCTTTTTTAGGGAAAGCTCAATTTTTGATGATTGGCAACACGGAAATCAAATTAACTTGCAGGTTGGGTTGCTTGGATGCTAAAACACGAGATGACATGAATGGCGTCGTCAAAACTCACCGAAGAGGGAGGTTGCAATGGTGGAGCACGATGGCGGAATGGTTGGGCGACAGCTTTGGCAGAGCAATGCACAAAGGCAGGGAAAAAGCTTGGGGATTGCACAAGTAGACTGATGGTGATGTACTCAGCTCGGTGCTACCACCGGGTGACTTCAATAGGTTGGGGGGCTCTTGCCCACAGAGGATAGGCTAAAGCTTAATGAAACCCCCTGTTGGCTCCGCCCGTGTTCACCTCCCAAAAAGAACACATTTAATTCCTCAACATATCATCTCCTAGGCCTCAAAAGAAAAAACCTATCATCTCCTAAATTGAAAGTTAGGGTAGAAAGCAACTAAAACTAGCTAGCCCTTGCCTTCTCTCCTGTCCAGTATATATAAACAAATGCATAGCTTATGGCCTATAGCTTATTCCGAACAAACAAACGAGATGTCTTTGCTATCTTTTAGAATTGGTTTATCGGGACGATATTTTTGAAACGGTTTATCGGCTTCGATTCGTTCGCACAAATGTTTGCGCTAGAGCTAAAATCCATCAGTAAAAATAACCCACTTTATAATTACTAGCTAGCGAGTCTTTGGAGGGCAGTGGTGAGGGTGCACTCTTGCTCCCCGCCACCATCGCGGTGGCTAGAGGCGCTCGGTGCTCCTCCTGAGCCGGGGACAACACGGCACAGGAGCGAGCAGCGGGAGGTGTTCACCATCTGGATGAAGTCGTTGTTGCTCAACGGCAGTGGCTGCACCATCTACGACTTCGGCGGCCGCATCGTCTACCGCGTCGACAACTACAATGCCCTCTGCGCCGCCGACGTCTGCCTTATGGACCTCACCGGCAACGTCGTCCTCTAGATGCTCAAGAAGTTCGGGAGGTGGGAAGGGTACAAGTAGAGCAAGCAGGAGCCGCAGGAGCCCACTGCGCAGGCACATCCATGGTTCAAGGTGGTCAGCAAGGCCTGGCGCGGCCTGTGCTGCTGTGAATTTAGGATCGACGCCGACGGCCGGGCCGTGCGCTACAAGATGGATGGCCGCGGGAGGCAGCAGCAACAGGGGGCGTGCACCACCACCATGTTGGAAAATAATCTTGTCATTAGTATTTTTGTATTCTGATCTGGCATGGATTTAGTTGCATGTAGTTGATTTAGTCAGTCAGTCTTGGCATAAGTTGTGGACTTGGCTAGAGTTAGTTGAGTCATTGCGTGCATGGAGTTGCATTCAGTTAGCTTGTTGAGTTTGTAGTGCGCGTGTTTCCCTATAAAAGGGTCTGGCCTGCATTCAGTTTGTGAGAGAGGAAAGCAAGGCAGTGAAAAGGAAGATGCCTTCTCTGTGACCTCCTTTTGTGCGTGAGCAAAGAGTGAATAACAAAAGGAAGTGGTATTCTCTGAGCACTCTTCAATGTATGCATGTGTATCAAGGAGTCCAGTGAACTGAATTAGTGCTCTTCATGTGTGTGTGCGCGCTTACCTGAGTTTGTGTGTATGTGTGATTGTGTTTTTTTTCTGGGCTAACACGCCAGGATCGTTGACGACGCCATCAGGCTCGCCGTCGCGGAGGTGAAGAGGAAGATGACGGCAGCGGGGTCGCCCTCATCGAAGATGTGCTCACCCTGGTGGTGGAGCCCAACGTCGACCACTCGCTTATCATGGGGCTCCTGCTCGTGCATGGCCTCATCAACCACACCATGTGAGACAGACAGTGAAGCAAATCAGTTCGATGTTGTTACATGTGCAAGAGATGTACGGCCGGGCTCTGTCCTTGATGTGTACAGTTTTAGAGAAAGATTGCTTCCCTAATTAGGGAGAGTGATGATGTATAATTAGTCTCGGAGGTGATAGTCTTCTCTCTCTTTTGGCATTATTTTTTTGGGGGAAGCTTGCAGATTTTCTCCACAGTTTTTCTTCACTGCTCAAGCATGAATGCCCACCATTAACAACAAACGATCACCGGATATCGGGTCGCTTCTTTTCAGCTTTTAAAAATTGCTATTTGATTTTTTTCTATATTAACTAACTTTTAAATGAAGTGCCTTTTTCTACAGGTTGATTGTAGTACCCAATATAGATATTTCATTTATATCGTCCAAAATCACATATGAGTTTACTCCGTACTCTATCACGAATAGACCAAAAGCCATAAATCGCAGCCATATGGCCTATTCTTTGGGCTTCAACTTATGACTTTTAGCTGCGGCTTATGGCTTTTAGGCTGTTTGTGTGAGAGAGTATAAATGAAGTTGATATAAATAAAGTCGTTATAGTGTGTATTACAATCAACTTATAGATCCCGTCTTAGAAAAACACTATTTAAAAGCTAGTTACTGTAGAAAATCCGAAAAACAGTTTTTAGAAGCTGAAAAGAACATGCTCAACCGAAGCTAAAAAAACACGCACATTGCACTCCAACTAGCCATTCACAAAAACAAAATAAAATGAAACATCACGCGATTAAGCAAGTCAAAGATGAACAGAAACGGAGCACTCGCGGCATAGCCAAACACAGCTCGCGACAGCTACCAGATCACGCTAAAGAAACTCTTTGCAAATGGCATTACCGCGTAGGAGCTCGATCACCATCTCATCACACCAGATATAGATATCCAAATACCGCCACAAGCACAACCACCAAGAAAGAACGCTTGACCCTTTTAAAAAAGAAAATAAAAAAAGTGAACGATTGATTACAATGTACAACCAGGAGAGAACATATCCATTTGTCATAGTGCAATAAAGCACAAATCATATTGATCAGGCTACATGAGCTATGACAACTCATAATCAAATGGAAAACGATGATAGATCTGCATTGGATGATCCAGGAAGATCATAACAGAACCTTAACAATTATGGTTAATGTTGGGGTAGTGGCCCCTACCTTGATCCAAACATCCCACTAGACCAAAGGCCTATTATGTGTGTGATTATGTGGCAAGTCTAGTATGGCTATGCCAAGAAAAAGACACGTTTATCCTCATTATTGCAGACCCCAAGAGAGCATTTATGTAAATAACATCCTTATGATTATAAATATGGCCCCTAGGGAACCATGGGAGACAACATTTATATAAGAAAAGATCTAAGTAATAACTAAGCATGGTACATACACTTTACACCTCTCTCTATTGTGAGTCTTAGGCTCTAGGTAGCCCGTTGCGGTCTTCCCGTAGCTCCATTATCCACTATTTGGAGCATAACCACAACAGTTGGCACCGTCTATGGGGAGCGGCGTAAAAGCTATAAGCCGAAGCAAGAACATTTGGGCACAATGGCATTGACTCCCAAGTGAAAGAGGAGTACCACGGCTGAGACCACCGTGGCGAGAGTAAGGGAGCCAGTGGCCAAAGGCCCCCTGCCCCTATGGTAGCGGTGCATTGGGGTGGCCGCTCCTGAGCCCCGCAGGTAATAAAGATGATTCTCCGATAGTGGTGTGGGTAACGGAGCGGGCGGCATCGCAAATGGAGGACCTGGTCTTGGAGGCCCCTGGCGATATCAGTGCCCCCACCGCCCACGTGACGGCCTCCGTCAGCCTCGACACCCTTGCCATCACCACGGAGTGAACGGAGGGCGCCCTAGTCCCTACGCTGGTCCGGAGTGGAGGTGCTCTGGAGGCGATTTGTGGAACGCTACAGTGGGAGTTGCCAGACGTATGGAGGGCCATGTGGGAGGTGCAGGAGGTCTAGTGTCAGCACACCCCTGTCACGGTGGTAACAAAGGTGGTCACAGAAAGGACAGAAAGTCGTGAGGTCACCACCGGCCCACAGCGCCCCTAGCGGGTGGACTCCGAGTCCCCCTGGTGTAGGTTTGCAGTGGAGCACCTGGCTGGAGGACTTCAAAATACCCATGGTGGAGCCTTACAAGGGCAACACAGACCCTGTCATTTTTGCGCATCTATGAGACAACCATCGAGGCTAGGGGGGAGACAACTCAACAAAGGCAAAGGGACCACTGCTTGTCCTGCAAGGGGTCGCACTATCCTGGTTATTCACAATCACACTTGGCTCCATTTACACATGGGAGCAGGTCTAGGACCTCATGCACAACAACTTTCAAGGCAAATATGTGAAGCAGGTCGATGTGGACTAGCTCTTTGCAATAAGGAAGGCTCTAAGGGAGAAGCTAGGGAGTACTTTAGGCACTTCGTGAAGGTCCATTGCCAGTTGAAGGACGTCAATGAGATGACCATCATCAATGTCGCCATCTGCGACCTTTAGAAGGGGCCTCTTGTGGAGTACAATGCCTGGAAGCCCGTAAGAATGGTGGCTAAGCTCTTCAATAAAATAGAGGAGAACATGAGAGCAGAGGAGGATGCGATGCGGCATAGGGCCAATGTTGCGGGGCCTACCCCTGAGGCCAAAAGGGAGCATGCCCAAGACATGAGGACACCAGTGGTGGCGCATGTACAACAACCCCCGGAAGTATCGCTCGACCATCCCACACCGAACGTGTTGTGGATATAGGCCCCCGATGTCGGACCCCGCCAAGTGATCAACACCATCATAGGGGGTCGTCCCTCGAATTCCCCTACAGAGGGCCTACATGCACTGGATATACCACGTTGCCACATATCCAGAACATGTGCTCTCAGTATGGGCCTGAGCTAACATCACCTTCATGATAGAGGATGCTTCGGGGGTGGACTTTCCTTACCAAGACGCATTGGTTGTGGGGACAAACACTACAAGGTGTGATGTCAGGCAGGTTATAGTAGACAAAGATAGTTCCGTGGACCTTCTGTTTTTGACGCCTTTGACCAAATGGGCATCCCTGAAATAGGCTCCAACCACCAGGGGTCCCCTTGCAAGGCTTTGGAGGGTGTCTGGTCAGCGTGCTGGGATAGGTGATGCTCAAAGTAGCCTTTGGCCGAGGCGAGCATAGCAGAATTGAGGTTATCAACTTTGACGATGTGGATCTTCCGTATTCGTACAACACCATCTTGGGAAGGGCTACCCTCAACACATTCAGGGTAGTCCCGCACCATAATTACCTGTGAATAAAGCTCTTAGGCCCCAAGGAGGTCATCATGGTGTTTGGTGACTAGGACCTGATTCAACAAATCGAGGTGGGCACATAGATCCCACTTCAAAAAGTGCACGTGAAAGTGAAAGACCCACCCCTCCTTCGGCAACACCCACTCCCTCTGTGCCAGGGTAGACGCCAAAATTGAGGTCGGACGGTGAGGTAAAAATGGTACCACTCAGCAGCGAAGACCCATCGAAGCAGGTATCGATCAGGGGTAGCCTTACCCCAGAGGCCAAATGGAACCTGCTAGAAGTCCTCCGCAAGAACACTGATGTCTTCGCATGGTCACCCGCTGACATCACAGGAGTAGATTACTCAACCATCGAACACAAGCTGACGGTGGGCCTGATACGAAGCCCATCAAGCAGCAAATGAGGAGAATATCCCTCGACAGGCAGGTTGCTGCCAAGGTAGAGGTGGCCAACCCGATGTTGGTCAAGAAGATGAACGACAAATAGCGAATATGCATTGACTTTGCTAACCTTAACAAGACATGCCCAAAGATAACTACCCTCTGCCACGTATTGATCAATTAGTGGACACCATGGTAGGGTGTGAATTGATGAGTTTCCTCGACGCATACTTCGGATATCACTAGATCTATATGGCCAAAGGAGATGAGGCCAAAACCAGCTTCATAGTACCTGATGGGACATATTGCTTCTTCAGGATGCCTTTTGGGTTAAAAAATGCTGGGGCAACTTTCACCAGGCTCATCACTTTGGTACTCGCATCTCAACTGGGTCAGAATGTTGAAGCCTACGTGGACGATGTGGTCATCAATAGCAGGTGGGCAGCCTCCCACGTTGTGGACCTCTAGAAAACCATCGACAACCTTCGCTAGGGCGACATAAAACTCAACCCTGATAAGTGTGTCTTTGGAGTCTAGGTAGGCAAGTTGCTCGGCTTCCTAGTGTTCGGCAAGGGCATCGAGGCCAACCCTGACAAAATTGACGTCATATTATCCATGGAGGCTCCCAAGATCGTTAGGGATTTCTAGAGGCTGGCAGGGCACCTCGCTGTCCTCAACTGCTTCCTATCAAGGGCTATGGAGCGGACGCTCCCTTCTTCAAAACCCTCCATGGCTCTGGCAACTTCCGATGGACTGACAAATGTGCGCAGGCTTTCTAGGACCTAAAGGAATACCTCACCAACCTCCCCAAGTCTGCATGCCCAGCACCAGAGGCTTTGCTCCTACTGTATTTGGCAACAATGTCACATGCGGTCAGCACGGTCCTCGTGTTGGCAACGCCCGGTATACTATGTCTTTGAGGCATTGCAGGGAGCAAAGACATGATACACCAAGCTGGAGAAGTTGGCTTACTATCTACTAATGGTTTCGTGCAAGCTACAACACTATTTTATAGCTCATAAGATCACCGTGCCCTCATCCTTCCCCTAGGGGAGATGTTGCCAAGGTTGTTAAAATCGCAATTCTAGTCGTAGAATCGTACGATTCTACGATTCCACGAAACCAACCTGACTCAAATAGCATCTTAAGTCGTATCAGGTAGAATCGCGATCCTAGTCGTAGAATCGTGTTGAATTGCAGTAGAATCGTGGTAGAATCATGCAACATCCAATATTATGAAAGATTTTGGTGTTTGGTTGTGTTCTATCCCTCAATTCAAGTTGTATGTTAAGTACTAAGTAGTTAGTAGTTTAGCAATTAATATTTAGAGGTTTCGAATAATAAAAATTAATTTCATTATTTATTTATCTTACTTTTTTTTATGTAAAATGATCAAATTATGGCAATATTGATAACATCACTCTTCTAGTAATAGCTAACAATGGCATAGAATTTAAACCACGCTTTTAGTCGAGAATAAAATATATTTATTAATAAAATTAGATGCTAAATGACCAAATAAACACTCATATCACTCTTGGAATACACGGTAAATTGATATATATATATATATATATATATATATATATATATATATAGGACGAGTGTTTCATGCACCACAGTGCCTAGGCACCCATATCAATACCCATTAATTTGCTTTGAGATTATAATGTTTGATGTGGGTATCTTTTTATATATATATATATATATATATATATATATATATATATATATATATATATATATATATATATATATATATATATATATATATATATATATATATATATATATATATATATATATATATATATATATATATATATATCGTAGAATAGGGTAGGATATTAGATTCTACGATTCGGTCGTAGAATGCGATCCTCCCAAACTGTATCCGATGATTCAGAATCACGATTCTGACAACCTTGAATATTACAGAACAAAGAGTCCATAGACTACATCAGCAAAGGGGTGACTGAATTAGGCCCCTTCGCCATCACCTCACATGTGGATAATGAGCCATAGGGTCAACTTCGAGATCAGACAATTGCAATACGATGGACGACCACAAAGTTTTGACGTTTTTGACATCACCAAGACTGTTTTATTTATGTTCGTTTATTTTACACAGGACTGCTAGTCTATATCTCTCAAAAAGAAAATCTCTTTACATATTAGCACAACAGAATCGAAAAATTGATTTAACTATTTCTCCCCGAAATCTGTCATTTAAGAATAAGAACAACTACACTGACAGTATTTAGCAAAACACAACATGACTACTATTGTGGACTCGGGGGAATTTTATATGCAAAGATCCACAGAAACAGCAACTGGAGAAGATCGGGCAGGCGGCCGAGTCAGGATTCCATGATTGGGGCACGGACATCATTGCTAAAGCATGATTGGGGCAATGGTCTATTTTCTGCTTCTGCTAAAGTTCTCTCCTGCAGGTGGACAACACACAAGAAGTTCAATTGTATTTCATATAAAATCATGTTATCATCCATCACTGTATATTAAATATAAATAATTGTGTTCCGTCGATTTCATTACTAACCCAGAAATTAGAACCCAAGGACTACATAATAATAATAATAATAATAATAATAAATAGAAGTTCTGTAAAAAATAATAAAAAAATACAGAAAAAATAAATTTTATTTTTATTATAATTTTTTTAAGAAAAAATAAAATTATAATTTCTGTACAAAAATTATAATAAAAAAATAAATTTTTATTTTTTCTGTATTTTTTATTATTTATGATGGATGGGAAAATGATGAAAATATAAAAAAACTAACCATTGGATGAGATTTGAGTGGTTTAGATTGAGAGAATAGGGAGGGAAATAGAAAGTGGGGATAGAGAAGCCCCATTCCTCGAAGCCTCCTAACAGCTGCCTCATCAAGGGAAGGAGCGCGGCAGCGACAACACGCTCCTGTTTTCGCATGTCTGTGCCGTCGGCGGCGATAAGCATCATTTTCCACCGCCCCAAACTGCCGCTTTTTACCCTCGTCGTTGGGCATTCAGATTCTAAAAAGCTATTTTTTTAACTTTTCTATGATAATTAATTTTCAAATAAAATAGCTTTTTAAAACAAGTCTATAAATTAATTATAGTACACACTACAATAACTTTTTTTATATCACCTAAAAATCATTGTGAGTTTCTATTGTTTTATACTTTTTTTTTCTTATAAACAGTTTAAAAATTAGAAGACACAGTGATAAACTATAAGCGGAAACAAAATAACACGCCTATTTCCAACCCAGAGCACCCTGTGCCACAGACACAACACCAGTACTAGTGGGGCACTAGCTAGCACTAGTGCAGCGTATCATACGTCTCACTTGGCTAGGCGATACGGGAAGCGACAACGCCGTTCTTGACCTCGAGCACGGACGACGAGTGGTAGTAGCAGGTAGTACTGGCGTTAGAAGGGTTAAACAAGCGACAAGGCCGGTCGGTCACGGCCCGTCGGTCACTCACACCGGCACCGAGAAGCCTCCCCCTTTTCTCTCTCTTTCTTTAGCATTTTCTGTGAGGCCAATGCCAAGGACACATGCAGCCAGCAGATGTTAACGTCGCTAGCTTCAGACCTTCAGTAAAGCCAGCAAGGAAGATGTGGGCATTGCTCCCACTCATGCCGTGTGTACCACTGAAAACGAACCATCATTAACTAGTCGTACTAAACGAGTACCAGTTAGTAGACCTGTTCTTTTTAGTCGAAGTTTATGGTTTTTAACTATAATTTATGATTTTTTGACTGTTTGTACGAGATATTACAAAGTAACAAAAACTCACATATTGTTTTTGCCGATATAAATGAAGTCGGTGCAGTATGTACTACAATCAATTAGTAGATCATATCTTAGAAAATACTTCATTTAAAAGTTAATTACTATAGAAAAACTAAAAAACAGCTTTTAGAAACTAAAAAGAATAGACCCAGTTTCTCTCTCCGTCAATTCATTTCGTTTCGACTTAAGGAGCAATTTCAACCAACTACAGTGCAATTTCAGTTATAAACCACTATTTTTCAACTTAGCCGAGTGGGTCTAAAACTGTTCTGAACGGGACTGAACAGCATACCCCCAACGCTGGGGCAGAGGAGAAAGATCCACCCACCTCAACGGCAGAACGGGAGCACGGCACCGCATCCACAAGAAGAAAGAAGACGCCGCTTGCCGCTGCGCGAGAAAGCGAACTGCTTTCGTTTGTGCGGGGGTATTAAACTAGTGCGCTCCCGTTGCGTCCGTCCGTCTCCAATTCGACCGGGAAGCCACTCCAAGCTAGCTGCAGTTTTCTTTTCCTTTCTCACCGCCTCCACCGAGCAACGACTCCTTCCCTCGGCTTCTCGCTCCAGGCTCCACTACTGCGTTTGGGCGAGCTAGTACACCGAAACACCACGAGTGAGTGAAACTCCTCCTTTTCCGGCTGCAATGGCGGCCGCCGCGCTGCCGCGTGCGGCCCTGCTCCTGGCGCTGCTCTGCCTCGCGTCGGCGACCAACGTGACGTACGACCACCGCGCGCTGGTCATCGACGGCGTGCGCCGCGTGCTCGTCTCCGGGTCCATCCACTACCCGCGGAGCACCCCCGACGTACGTCAGCATGTCTCTCTTTTTTTTTTTTTGCCGCACTGCTAGTCCTCCTCTGTTCTTGGTAATCAGGCTGGCACTAACATTGCCATGGCGTCGCTGGTGGCAGATGTGGCCGGGGCTGATACAGAACTCCAAGGACGGCGGCCTGGACGTCATCGAGACGTACGTCTTCTGGGACATCCACGAGCCCGTCCGGGGACAGGCATGTAGTCCGCTCCATGCTCAATGCCACTAACTTCTCACTCTGATTATTTCCAGGAGTACAGTAATCTTCTCTTTCACATCATCCCCTGCCTCCTGGCCATCTGCAGTCTTGTGCCCCATGCTTTATTCTCTCTCCCCTAGGCTCTTTGCTTCTCGTGTAGTACTGTAGTAGCATATCACTATTAAGAACTTTAAAGCAGTAACATCATTATTATTACTGTTACACAAACAATTATCAATACCCAGTAAGTAGTAGTAATTCTGATGGGCAAGAATTGCTGCAACGCGTGCAACAGTACGACTTCGAGGGCAGGAAGGACCTGGTGAGGTTCGTGAAGGCCGTCGCCGACGCCGGCCTCTACGTGCACCTCAGGATCGGGCCATACGTCTGCGCCGAGTGGAACTACGGGTCAGCCTGCTTATTATATATCCTCCTTGTCAGTCGATCGGTTGCAGAAGCTCGTTAATTACTTACACGAACTGATGGTGATTGCAGAGGCTTCCCGCTATGGCTGCACTTCATCCCGGGGATCAAATTCCGCACCGACAACGAGCCATTCAAGGTAACATTTCTGATCTCTTAACTCTCCGTTTTCTTTCTCCCCTTACGCATTAACGCATGGGTGACAATAACATAAATAAGAGCTGCATAATATATAGCAGTAGTGTGCAAATGCAACTTGATCGATCAATCACTTAGTCAGTCTAGCCCTGAGTCCCTGACCAAATGGCCGCCTGGCACGGCACAGCACGGCTCTAGTCCGGATAGAACCTGATTTGGTCCGGCATGGCTGGCCTGAACAAATTATTGTGTTGTACAGTGCTAGCTCATGTGTCTATCCTCTAATCCAGGCACGGTACGAAGAGAGATCATATCGGGTCGGTTCAGATAAGCTTAGCTAAATAAGACACTAATTGCCCATTGATTTTACTGTCAGTCGTAAATAATTTTACTGTCGGTCACAAATAATTTTACTATGAGTTACAATTATTTTTACTGCCAGTTACCAATTTTATCGCCAGCCGTAAGTAATTTTGTTGCCAATTCACTTGTCCACACTTAGAAGAGTGCAGTAACCCTAACACAAGTAATTTTATTGTCAACCGTAAGCAATTTTATTATACTACCATAAAAGAGTTATTGTACGGGCCGAACTGGCCTGCCGTGCCAAGGTCGACCCAAACACAGTACATCTGGTCGGGCCAAGCCAACCACGATATGTTTATTATTCGTACCGTACTGTGTCTGGGTCGAACAAACAATATTGTACCTCGGGCTGTCACGGTTGGGCCAGCCCTATTTGGCCAGGTCTAAGTGAGTCAATTACCACTGATGCCGTATGTTTTCCCTGTGTTTGTGCATGTGTGCAGACGGAGATGCAGCGGTTCACGGCGAAGGTGGTGGACACGATGAAGGGGGCGGGCCTCTACGCGTCGCAGGGCGGGCCCATCATCCTGTCTCAGGTCCACTGCGCTTGCCCCTCCTGCTTGCTAGGTCCTTTCCAGCCTCTCATGGTCGTGCCCGTGCGTGACGGTGTCGGTGTACTGGTCCGCACATGCTGTGTGCAACTGTGCAATGTGTTTGACGGTGTGCGTACTGGCCGGGGCGTGTGGTGCATGGCAGATCGAGAACGAGTACGGCAACATCGACTCGGCGTACGGCGCGGCGGGGAAGGCGTACATGCGGTGGGCGGCGGGGATGGCCGTCTCGCTCGACACCGGCGTGCCCTGGGTCATGTGCAGGCAGTCCGACGCGCCCGACCCCATCGTAAGCCGACTATCCATATAATATATCCGCTTGCTGCCAAGCGGCACGTGAACGGACGTTGCGAGCCAACGTTTCTGTGTGCGATGCGACGCAGATCAACACGTGCAACGGGTTCTACTGCGACCAGTTCACGCCCAGCTCCAGCAGCAAGCCCAAGCTCTGGACCGAGAACTATACCGGCTGGTTCCTCTCCTTCGGCGGCGCCGTGCCCTACCGCCCCGCCGAGGACCTCGCCTTCGCCGTCGCGCGCTTCTACCAGCGCGGTGGCACATTCCAGAACTACTACATGGTAACGTATATTATGCTACTGCGCTGCGCCGCGCCGCGCTCGCAGAGACGGGCCGGAGCCGTTCTCACTCTCCATTTACCTCTGTGTCTCCTGCAATGCCCGCCTGTTTCTGACTTCGGATCGTCGTCGGCAGTACCACGGGGGGACCAACTTCGGCCGCAGCTCGGGGGGACCCTTCATCTCCACGAGCTACGACTACGACGCCCCCATCGACGAGTACGGTGAGCGTCCTCTCGCCTTGGCCATGCCACGTCTTTGAGCTCCTGGACTGGGAACTGCATCATCTGGCTCCTTGACTAGTACGCAGGCATGCTTCAGCGTACTTCAGGCATTAGCGTCTGCTAGATATTTTGGGCAAGAATGTTTCATGGCCTATGTATTGCTTTGATGAAAACAGGGATGCTTGGTGAATTCGTGTTGTAGACTGAAGCATTTGCCTGAAACCATGCGAGATTATCGGCAGGTTATATATGCAAGACAATGACAGCTACGTTATATTGAAGTAGATTAGATATTTGAGGACCATTGCCATTGTCACATTTAGATGGAGAACGGGACAGATTTTTAAAATTTTATTTCCCAATAATGTATTTTCCCTTTTTGCAATATGTGTGACTCAGGACTAGTGAGGCAGCCAAAGTGGGGCCACTTAAGGGATGTGCACAAGGCAATAAAGCTGTGCGAACCAGCCCTCATAGCAACTGATCCATCATACATTTCTCTGGGCCAAAATGCTGAGGTATGTGATCCTCTTTTCCAAAAGCAACTCTTAATTTAACAAAAAAAAAGATAATCCAATTCGACGTTGCAGAAGCAGCAACGTAGCAAATCTTGTTCAGGAAGAATATTTACCGTTATGGTCTGCTCGGGTCATAATTAATGACATCTGCGTTCCTCTGGCTTCAGGCGCACGTATACAAGGCTGGTTCGGTATGCGCGGCATTCCTTGCCAATATAGATGCTCAATCTGATACAACTGTCACCTTCAATGGCAAGGCGTATAAACTCCCTGCGTGGTCTGTCAGCATCCTTCCTGACTGCAAAAATGTGGTACTGAACACTGCTCAGGTTTGTGCATTCCCTGCTCGCACTTGTTAAAACAGAGCTGCATTAGGGGAAAGAACTTTGAATCGTGGACCTGATTCTGATACAAGTGGTTACTCTTTGCAGATCAATTCTCAGGTAACAGCTTCAGAGATGAGGTACCTTGGGTCCAGCACTCAAGCGTCTGATGGTTCGTCCATTGCCCCGGAACTTGCTTTGTCTGGCTGGAGCTATGCCATAGAGCCTGTTGGTATCACAAAGGAGAATGCCTTGACAAAACCTGGATTGATGGAACAGATAAACACCACCGCAGATGCCAGTGATTTCCTGTGGTACTCAACAAGGTAGAGCATTACATGCGTAGCTGTAATTGTGTGTATAGTAATTAGCAAACTGGAGGTGACAAGTTTACTCACCGATTCCTATTAAATGTACTTTGTGCAGCATCATTGTTAAAGGGGACGAACCGTATCTAAATGGCAGCCAGTCCAATCTGCTTGTCAACTCAAGTGGACATGTTCTTCAGGTCTATATCAATGGCAAGTTGGCAGGTAATGCTTGAGAAGACGATGCAAAGTCCTTCAGATGATATTTGAATTGCTATGTTAATTCTGAACACTGGTCTTCCATACAAGTCGTATTTGTGTGCCGAAATGTAAGTGTTAAAATCTTACCAGGCAGCAGTAAGGGTAGTGCTACCAGCTCTCTCATCTCGTTGCAAACACCGATTACACTTGTACCTGGGAAGAATAAAATAGATCTTCTGAGTGCAACAGTTGGACTGTCGGTAAGTCAACCTCCACTTCAGAAGAGATACTCTTCTTTCACCTGAATATTCTGCTCTATTTTGCTGTCCATCTGTACCATTTTAGAAGAGAGTGTCTATATAACATTCGACTATTTTTTAGGATAAAAACGGTCAGATTTTGAGCCGTTAGATGGAGATCCAACGCCCTAGATCATTTTTTGGAGGGGGTCATTTTTTTGGAGGGGGTTTGTATGGGTGGATCCGTTGGATGGAGATCTAACGCCCCAGATCAATCTGACTGTTTTTGTCCTCAAAAATAGTCGAATGTTGTATATACATTCTTATTTTTAGAATAATATTCAGAAAAGTAAAAAATCTATATCTATACTAAGTTGCTAACATTGTTTTCCCTCAACTCGTGTGTTACTTCAGAATTACGGTGCATTCTTTGACCTGGTTCCTGCTGGAATAACCGGTCCAGTAAAGCTGAGTGGACCAAATGGTGCGCTCGATCTATCTTCAACAGATTGGACATACCAGGTAGTCTGCACTCTACTGTTTCTGAGTTCTTTAACTATTGGCAAATGTTGTTTTGAAATCCCTTTATTATTGTGGGTCAACCATAGTTGTAGTGCGGTTGGTTTTTCCTTGTCATAATTTTTTTCCACTACAGGTTGGACTCAGAGGAGAAGACCTGCATCTGTATAATCCTTCAGAGGCCTCTCCAGAATGGGTCTCAGAAAACGCTTACCCGACCAATCAACCATTGATCTGGTACAAGGTCAGTATGATCCTCTGACCAAGAAATTACGCTACATTTGGCATTTGAGTGCATGCAGTATGACTATGGTTTCAAAAGGCTACATATGTATATTTTATTTGTTTGGCTCTCCATTTACTTGAATATTTACCTTGAGTCAATACGCTAACTACAATGCTCCAAATGCAGACCAAATTTACGGCTCCTGCAGGTGATGATCCTGTTGCCATAGATTTCACAGGAATGGGGAAAGGCGAGGCATGGGTGAACGGGCAGAGCATTGGTCGCTACTGGCCAACAAATCTGGCTCCACAAAGCGGCTGTGTTAATTCATGCAACTACAGAGGAGCTTACAATTCGAACAAATGCCTAAAGAAATGTGGGCAGCCATCACAGACTCTGTAAGAATTCTGAAAAGGCTCAGAACCACCAGGAATATCCTCTCCAAATTTTTCATACTATGTTTTGTGCCCTACTTGCAGAGCCAATTCTAATGTTTTGTATCACTACATGCTCTCATATGGAAAAGGTTTAAGAAATCTTTCGGGGAAATTTAGCATTTAGGTGTTCACGACATTTATCTTTTATTTCAAGATTGAAGTTCTGCTATATTTGTTGGTACTGAAACATGAAGGCCACACAGTTTCAACATTGAATTTATGACCACCATGATGCTGACCATTTTAATTGTGTTTTCTCATGATGCACATGAAATGTAGGAACTGCTAGAATTGAATGACCAATTGAATTTCCTACCTTGTTAACCAGGTATCACGTACCTCGTTCGTTTCTCCAACCAGGCAGTAATGATCTAGTCCTTTTCGAGCAGTTTGGTGGTGACCCAAGCAAGATATCCTTCACGACGAGGCAGACAGAAAGTGTATGCGCACATGTGTCAGAGGCGCATCCCGCCCAAATCGATAGCTGGATCTCTCCCCAACAGGAGGTGCAGAGACCTGGACCGGCACTTCGCCTGGAGTGCCCCAAAGCAGGCCAGGTCATCGGCAGCGTCAAGTTTGCAAGCTTCGGGACACCAAGTGGCACCTGTGGGAACTACAAGCACGGCGAATGCAGCAGCTCTCAGGCTCTCACAGTTGTTCAGGAGGTAACTCCAATCTGTTCCACACTTGTCATGTCTCAATGTGTGTACTGTTTCTCTTGCAAGATGCTGACAATGTTTGCTGGAAACTCTGCAGGCCTGCGTCGGGGTGAGCAGTTGCAGTGTGCCTGTGTCAGCGAAGAACTTTGGAGATCCATGCAGAGGGGTCACAAAAAGCCTTGTGGTCGAAGCTGCATGCTCATGATATGTTTGATAAATGTTGGTTAGTAGGAAGCAAAAGCAGTTGAAACCAGAAACCTTCATTGTGTAGACAAACAGGCAAGGAGGAATAAATGTTCCCAAAATACTGGTGAAATGTAATAAATATTCCCAAAATTATTGGAGCCATGCAAGCTATTAGAGTGACTTCTACTTGTTAACATGACGAATCTTTATATTTTGCAATTTTTGAGATATACTTTGTAATTCAATCAACACAAGCACACTGTTATCTGTTGAATGTAAAGTTTTGTCATGCATAGAAGTACACCTGAAACTCTAATACTAGCTAGTGTGTGTAGTAAAGCATCCGAAACTCTGCACACACAGCTGCTGTGCGTTCTGAGGCACCTGAAACTGTTCGGTTGCTGTACCCTGTAGAAACTTATGCAAAAGCTTTTCTCGAGGAATCGATATCCCTTTGTGTGAATAGCTGAAGAGTACACCTTGCTGAAGGTCTGAAACTCTCAGGCCCCCATGATGTTTGCGGCACCATGGTTTAGCTTGCAGCACTTGGTTTCAACTGTTGTATCTTTTCTGTGCTTGGGGATTCTGGATCTGAGAGAGAGAGAGGAGAGGGAGTGGGTACTAACCGTCCGACGGCGTGGAGGAGGAGGTGGCCATCTCGCGTTCGCTCGGTGAAGTCTGCGCACGGGCAGCGACGGTCGGGGAAGAAGGAAGACGACGGTGGCGGCGGCGGAGATCCGATGAAGGAGACCGGTGGTGCTTCCCGTCGCTTCAGCGCCCCCTCTTCCAGATCGGGTCTAGGGTTTGTCGGTGGGGTGACGGCGGCGCGGTCAACCTCGTGATGCGAGCCGCCCGGCCCCCACCTCTGTTTTTATGGCGCTGGCGACAGGGGCCCTGACCAACGGTGGCGCCCCGATCGAGCGCTGGTCAAGGGTGGGCTTTGGTAGTTGGGCCAAAGCCCGGAGATCACTCTAACATTCTCCCCCTTGATCTCAAACTATACTTTATCTTTTAATTACTTTTGACTTTACACATTCCATCACAGATTAGTGCATAGAACATGTCTCATCGTCACGGTCAATCGCCGATAGATTCAACAGCTACAATACACCTCTCTGTTCGAAATAGTTACTTTAATTTTTGGGCCATCTTTTAGTCCAGAATCATAGGCTTTCCTTAAACCCATGCCGCTACATGTTCTCTGAACACGTTGGGTGGTAAGCCTTTAGTAAGCGGATCCGCTAACATCTTTGCGGTACTTATATGCTCTAGACTTATAATTTGATCCCGAACTTTATCTTTCACAACATAGTACTTTATGTCAATGTGTTTGGCAGCACCACTTGACTTATTGTTGTGGGCATACGTTCTGCGGGTTCATTATCGCAGTACAACTTAAGTGGTCTATTGATGTCATCAACCACTTTTAAACCGGTAGGAACTTCTTTAGCTTGATTCACCTGCCCGTAGCCTCATAACATGCTACAAACTCGGCATACATTGTGGACGATGTAGTGACGGTTTGCTTTGAGCTTTTCCACGATATAGCTCCTCCAAGAGAGTGAATACATATCCGGATGTAGACTTTCTATCATCTCCGCAAAATCGAATCAGATACCCCACTATATGGAGTAAATCGATCTTCGTATGTCATCATGAGGCCTTCGTTCCTTGCAAATAATGCAAGACTTTCTTTATCAATTTCAATGTTCTATTCAGATTGCTCGAATCTACCAAGTAACCCAGTAACAAATGCTAAGTCGGGCGTGTGCACACTTGAGCATCTTGTAAGCTTCCGACAGTGAAGCATATGGAACCACTTTCATTTGATCGATCTCATCTGGTTCTGGGGCATTGAAAATCCCCATATCATCGCCCTTGACTATAGGTGCGGTGAAGGACTACATTTATGCATACCAAATTTCTTTAAGACTTTCTCTATGTATGCCTTTTGTGACAGTCCCAATACCCCTTTGTTTCTATCTCGGTGAATTTCGATCCCTAGAACGAATGAAGCTTCACCAAGATCTTTCATATCGAAGTTTGAGGAAAAAAACTTCTTTGTTTCCAGTAGCAGACTAACATCACTACTAGCTAGTAGGATATCATCCACATACAGGATTAGGAAGATAAATTTCCCATCTTTAAACTTTGCATAAACACAGTTGTCCTCAACATTCTCTTTAAACCCAAATTTTCTTATTGTACTGTCAAACTTCAAGTACCACTGTCTTGAAGCTTGCTTTAACCCATAAATCGATTTCTTTAGGCGGCATCCCATTCTTTCATTTCCTTCCACGACAAAACCTTTCGGTTGTGCCATGTAAACATTTTCCTCCAAATCCCCATTAAGAAATGCCGTCTTTACATCCATCGATGTAACTCTAAATCATAATGTGCTACTAATGCCATTATGATTAGAAGAATCTTTACATGAGACTGGAGAAAATGTCTCATTGTAATCAATCCCTTCTCTTTGCGTAAAGCCTTTTGCCACAAGTCGCGCTTTGTATCTTTCTATATTCCCTTGGGAGTCAAGCTTTGTCTTGTAGACCCATTTGACCCTCTTGTTTTGGCTCCTTTAGGAATAATTTCCAAGTCCCAGACTTTATTAGTCTTCATGGACCTCATTTCCTCTTCCATGGCCTCAAGCCATTTTGAGGAATTTCCGCTTCTCATGGCATCTTCAAATGAGGTGGGATCATCCTCCATTTGAAATTCCTCTGTATGATAAATCTGATAATCATCAGAAATAGCTGATCTTCTTACTCTTTGAGACCTCCTGGGGCCTCCTCATTTGGTACATCTCTCTGTTTGAGGTCTTTGTTGCTCCCCTTCATCTGTGGCAATAGGTTCTATATGATCCTGAAGAACAGGTTCTTCATTCTCATTCATTGTTGCCACGGGAGGAACAATAACAGGTGCTGGCACCACAGTGTCTTGCACCGTCGGTGCAGCGACAAGCAGTAGTGTGAAGAATGGCTCTTGAATCATCGGAGTGGGCGCATACACCGCTTCTCTTCAAGGTCAATCTCTCGAGCTACCATGCTCCCCTCATCATTTCATCCTCTAAGAAGACAGTGTGTCTCGTTTCTACAAACTTTGTATATCTGTGCGGACAAGAGAAACGATAACCTTTTGACTTTTAGGGTAGCCAATGAAATGACAACTTCTGTTTTGGGATCAAGTTTCCCAAGGTTTGGGTTAAATACTTTAGCCTCAAAGCAGACTCCCCACACACGTAAGTGGTTTAGTGAGGAACTCTTCCTGTCCACAACAAATGCGGTGTTTTGGGCACCGACTTACTAGGCACTCTGTTGAGAATATGAATGGCGGTTTTCAACGCCTCCATCCATAAACTCAATGGGAGTGTGGAGTAGCTCATCATACTTCGCACCATATCCATCGAGTGCGGTTGCGTCTTTCACTACTCCATTTTCTTTGAGGTTCGCCCGGCATAGAATCTTTGGGCCACTATTCCATTTTCTGTAAAACCTGCAAAAGGTCCAGAACTTGTCCATATGGGGTATGTCGACCGTAGTACTCCCCACGATCGATCGGACTATCTTAATCTTTAAATCGTGTTGGTTTTCAATTTCAGCCTTAAATATCTTGAATTTATCCAAGGCTTCATTTCTTTCTTTGATTGGATAAATATATCCATAACGGAGTAATCATCGTGAATGTTATGAACGAGTGATATCCATCCACACTTTTCACAGAAAAGGATCACAAATATCTGTGTGAATAATTTGTAGAATTCTGTTCTTCTTTTAGCGTCTTTCTTTATTTTCTTTACATATTTTCCTTTAATGCATTCTCTGCATTGTTCTAAGTCTGAGAACTCTAATGGAGGAAGAATATCATTCTTTACTAGTCTTTCTATTCTCCCCTCGAAATATGGCCTAAACGCGATTGCCATAATTTCGACGACTCATCTAGAGTTCTCTTTCGTTTTCTGTTTACATTCGTGAGACGAGGATTCAATCACTTTCGCACGCAACGTTCTCATTATCGCATACGACATTCACATCATCACACAATGATAACAAATAAAGCTCATTCTCGTAATATGGCAATACCAACACATTCTTTATTAAACATTATTTCGCATTTGCCATTTCCAAAATTGCAATCATAACCATCTTTGTCCAAATTTGACACACTAATCAAATTCCTCT
The DNA here is from genome assembly GCA_036346575.1 of Dendrocalamus sinicus. Taxonomy (NCBI): domain Eukaryota; kingdom Viridiplantae; phylum Streptophyta; class Magnoliopsida; order Poales; family Poaceae; genus Dendrocalamus; species Dendrocalamus sinicus. Next base: position 35,222,988 of record CM070648.1, on the reverse strand, counting down.
GTAAAGAGGGTACAAAAGGACATCTCTAAGTAAAAGAGTGGAGCCATTAGCTAATTCTAATGAAAGATCGCCAACGGCTTCAACTTCACTTCGACTCCATTTGCAACTTTAATGCATCTTTCTTTTCTTTGCGTAGTCCTCGTCGAACGGAATCAGTAATGAATTAGCAACATGAACAGTTGCTCTGAGTCAATCCACCAAGTGGATTTCGAATATTTCACATACTGAGCATTCATTAATAAAGGTAATAATGTTCTCACCTTTCTTTGCCATTATCATCTTTAAATAATCAGACAGTTCTTCTTGTAGTGTCCTATCTTCTTGATGAAGACACGGTCTTTGTCTCTGACAAATTTATTACGTTGAGGTGATGTACTGAGGCTTTGCCCTTGTTCTTTGAGAAGGGTTCTTGTTGTAATTCTTTTCTTGTTATCCTTCACATAGTTGATAGAACCACCATGTGAGGATTTGATTCTTTCCTCCTCTTGCACGCACATAGCTATGCACTTTTCCATGTCCCATTTCTCGGGCTGCATATTATAGTTGACAACAAAGTGTCAAACTCTTTTGGCAAAGAAGCAAAAACCAAATGAATAAGGAACTCATCCTTGAGAGCCAAATCCATCGGTTTAAGTTTAGATGCCAAGTTGCTCATTCTAAGAATGTGCTCTCTTATGCCATTGCCCTTTGCTGAATACCTTTACATTATTGCTTAATCAGTGTGTAGCATAAGTCTTTGAAGAGCCGATGAACTGACTCTTTATTTTATCAAGGTATTCGATGTGGTGTCACACTCTGCAATTGAGCCTAGAATCGCAGCTCAATTGTGTTCTTTATCACAGACCATACATTTCTTGTTGGTGTGGTCCATTCTTATGATCAAGGTCATAAGACATCCGTAGGGAGCATGATCCTTCGTCTTTTCGCCATGCGGTGTCATCCTCATTCTGTTTCCTCACTGGCGCCAAAGGCTCGGTGGGGCGTCTTGTAGTGAGGACCCAGTCCGCCTCAGCCAAGATAAACGCTAAGTCTATCTTTTTCTTCCACTCTCCATAATTATCACCTTTGAGAGTGAGGATTTCTCTAATACAACTCATCAAGTTGTATCCTCCTGAAAAATATTTCAAATACAGTGAGAACGTAACATCAAAATTATATGCCTTATTTCCAACGTTGGTCAAAAATACGACATACAATTTAAAAACAATTCTATCATACATTAAATCTACATCACCGTTGGGCAGAAATAGAAATAATGCATAAAATCATCATTAAAAATTTATAATACTGTTATTAACAACGTTGGTCAGAAAATAACAATATCATAAATCTCTGGAAATTTTATCTATTTTTTTTCAAAATTAAATTCTCCCGTTGGTTCGAATTTAATAATGAAAAATCAATCAACATTAACTTTTGCAGCGGAAACTGTAATTATTCAAAAATAATTCAATATTCAGAAGCATTATACTGTACACTTTTAATCTCTGAAAAATTAACATGTTGGTGCAAAATTTTCCAGAAATTTAATTCAAATTTCAATCAAATTCAATCATTAATGCTTCTGAAAATAACAATAAGATCATTTAACAAGAATTACTGTTCAAACGGCCATTTGGCCCATTCTTTCGGCCGCAGCCCAGGCGTGCCAGCCCAAAAGGCCACCTCATACGCGCGGCCCACAAAAACGCGCTCAGCCCATCAGAAAACGGCCCGTAAAAGAATGGCCGTCCGATCTGATCGGACGGCGAACATCTTGCGCAGCAAAACAAAGGGCCCCAACCCTAACCCTAGGGGCATTTGCCCTTGCTCCACCCGCAAAAACGGACGGCGGCGGCGGCGATCGCGGCACAAGGCGGAGTGGCGGCGGGAGGCAAGACGACGGGTGGCAAGCGGCGCCCGCGCGAGGCGCGCGCGCGGCGGCGCTACGCGGGCGGAGCGGCGCGCTGCTGCTGCGGCGGCGGCAGCGCGCGCAAGGGCGCTCACGGCGACGGCCGCACATGCGACGCACGCAGCAGGCGCGACCGAGCGGCCACTCGTGGTGGCGAGCAGCGGCCCTAGCCCGGCCGCGGGACGCCGGCGCGCGGCGCGCGCGCGGCGAGCGCGCGCGCGCGCGCTGGCTGGCGGGCAGGTGGACCCCGAGCGGCGCGGCGATGGCGAAACTGACCGTGGTGCGCGCTGAGAGGCGTCGACGGTCGGCGCCATCAAGAGGCGGCGACCGCCCCAAGCGGCCCAACCGGTAAACCTTGCTCGATACCATTGTTGTATCTTTTACGTGCTTGGGGATTACGGATCCGAGAGAGAGAGAGAGGAGTGGGTACTAAGCGTCCGACGGCGTGGAGGAGGAGGTGGCCATCTCGCGTTCGCTCGGTGAAGTCTGCGCGCACGGCAGCGGCGGTCGGGAAGAAGGAAGACGACGGTGGCGGCGGCGGAGATCCGATGAAGGAGACCGGTGGTGCTTCCCGTCGCTTCAGCGCCCCCTCTTCCAGATCGGGTCTAGGGTTTGTCTGTGGGGTGACGGCGGCGCGGTCAATCTCGTGATGCGAGCCGCCCGGCCCCCACCTCTGTTTTTATGGCGCTGGCGACAGGGGCCCACCAGCCAAACGGGCTGGGCGCCCCCGATCAGGGCGCGGTCAAGGGGTGGGCTGGGCCAAAGCCCTGAGATCACTCTAACATCAACCTCTTAAAGTGGCTTTCTTTAGGTCCGGCCTTTCATGAATCATGATAGATTGAAATGGAAAGACAATTTCACGGATTGATGGACAACGCTTAGCGAGACCAGGACGATCCAATTCCATCATATTGCCAAACGCAATGATAGTAGAACTGGGATGGGCAGCAAGTTTCGACATACAAGTTGCTAAGGAATAATAGAAGCTCTAAAAAGAGTTTTTTTTACATTACATTATATTGGTAGTAGAAAAGCCATAGTAAAAAATTAAATCTGATTATTGATTTGTGAGAGTATTTTAGACTTGTTTTTGATGTTGATTTTTTTCCCGAAGGATCTTTTGGACTATTCTCGTTATCCCCCGTCTTCTTCAGGCCCGACGGGTTGAGCGCCATCAGCGGGTAGTAGTGCGTGTACAGGCGGATGCGCACCTTGCCGATCCTGTGGTCCTTGGCGTCTCGCGCCACGGGGCGTGGCGATTGTCGAAGACGGCCCGGTGATGACGGTGCAGGTCGAACACATCCTGTGTCTGCTCGTTCCATCTGCGCGGCGCGAGCGTGTTGAGCAGCGTTGGCGCCGTACTTGGCCACGCAGTAGGGGTCCGTCAGCCCCCCTGCTTGGCCTTCATGGGAACCAGGTTGAGCGCGCTCAGGATGCCCACCTCCAGGATCCCAATGGCGCCCTTCCGCAGCTTCTTCGCCGACGGCTGCAGGTCGCTGCTGCTGCTGTAGTGCGTCGACTCGTCCAACACATGGCATGCCGTCTCCAGGCTCAGCCGCAGGCGGATCTTGCTCGCGGACGTCTTGGACTAACTCTGTTTGCCGCTGACCAAACATGAAGTCTCTCTCTAACTCTCCCCTCTCTCCCCTCATTTACACTCTGAACCACACCTCTCCATTTCTCTCTCTGTCTCAAACTCTCCGTCTCTCTCCTCTCACACTCCATTCACTTCTCTCCCCTACCACCACCAGTAGCAGCGTCCATGTAGGAGGCATCGATGTATGGTACATGTATGCAAAATGTATTATACAGTACTTATTATTTGCAAAATAATTCTTGTATGGAAAATGCATGTGTATTTGTCTGTAATACATGTATTGTACAAGGTTTGTACTATTCCAAATACTACTGTTGTTGGCCTGCTGCTGCTACTACTACTGCTATTATAGCTGCTCAGCCTACTATTGCTGCTGCTACTCACTACTACTACTAATACTGCTATTGCAGTTGGTGATGCTCAGTTACTCAATACTGCTACTGGTCATGTCACTGCGGAAAGTTGACCCGTGCGGTCATGTCGCTGCGCAAAGTTGGCTTAGCGGTGTACGAGGCCGTCCGTAGGCAGTTACCGCCGTCATGTCATGTCATTGAGGAAAGTTGGCCTGTGCGGTCATGTCGCTGCTGAAAGCTAGATCGTGCGGACATGTCGCTGCACGGTCTTCTCACTGCGTAAAGCTGGCGCGCACAGTATTCTCATTGCGTAAAGCTGGCCCGCGCGGTCTTCTCACTGCATAAAGCTAGGCCATCATGTCATGTCACTGAGCAAATATGGCCCGAAGTTACGCTATAAAATGAATGGACGAGGTGCTGCTGGTTGGAAGAACTATCTTCTCCGTCGTAGAGTAAACCACCATGACAGACGCCGAGGGGCCAGTCGAACATGGGTCATCAAAAGAGGACTTTCTGCTCGAAAGGAAGGAGGACTTCGGTCGTACATACCGCTTGTTGTTAAATAGGCGCGCTCTGCTAGTGTGGTCGAAATGCAAACACATGTAGGGTGGTGCAAGTGGCAAAAGGCCATACGGATGGTGGTCAACGTTTCATTCGATGCCCATACTCTGGTGTACAAGTTTGCACTCGTCTATTTTGTTGTACTACTAATATAGCTTCGATGTTGACATTCGTTTGTAGCAGATAGATAAATGTGACTTCGTGCGATGAATTGATCATCCCTATGAAGGTTATATTTCGACGTACGTGCATACGTTATGGGAGCGAATCTTTGATTTGGAGGCACGGATTGACAGTCTTGAAGAGCATAACGATGACCTCCGTCAGCAGGTGGAGCGCAAGAGGGGCAACGAGAAGGTCATTAATATAGGGAGTTCGTACGACCCAACTGAGATCCTGTCAGAAAGGTCCCATCAACTGAGATCACCGGCAGCATGTGCCTAAATGCCTCGATACAAGCACCAAATGCTAACAAGACTCTCTGTAACACCGCATATCCTGATGGACTTATGGACGGCTTGTCCTGCATAGTGATATACATACCCGAGTTTCTGTCCTGCAACACCTTAAGCATACGAGGAAGATTGTCGTACGCCGCCTTGAAAGACCCGAAATATTTTTCCAACGCCTTCTGCTTGGCACACCTCGCCTTCATGTAGCTAATCTTGTATTTGAATTTCTTCTCGATAGCTACCACGATATGCGTGGCCTCCATGTCTTTCTTCTCCACTATCTCTCCGTATATTAAATTGGCTATAAAGGCAGACTTTAGGTTATGATGCCTCACCAAAACACTGCTGAGAATGTAAGAGTGCGGCTCCACCTTCGAACAATCCAGTGAGTCTCATCCTTAGGTCTACATGCGTGCACCCTCCAAGGACAACTAGCCTACTGTACTTCACGATGCACTACTCCTGGCTAGATTTCACGACCCGAAAAGTCCGCTACATTGAAAGGGCCCATAGCTTGATGACATCCTACAGCGCTGCCTTGTCAGCAAATATAAAATGCAACCAAACCTCTGTCTCATGATACTCCCACGCTGATTCATACTCATCATGTGCGGAAACACTCTCAGCATTAAACCGGTTCCATTTCTGCGGGACGAGAGCTTCATCCTCATCCGAACTGTCCTCGTCGTCGTCCTATACAGCTTCCTTTTCAGCCCATGATGTTTGGTCATCACAGTCCATCTGCTGCACGATGTACTCAATATGCTCCCCTTCATCGGCTTGTCATGTTCCCTCTCCATGGCTTGACCATTGTACCTCTCCCCCCATGTACCGCATTGGTTTCATCACGAGCAACTTGATCCTCTTCGCCAACATGCGGGCTGCCCGAGCTGCTAGCACCTCTCGGAGCAAGGCTGTATGCATGACCTTGCACAGCTTCTAATGAGCACGGTTGCACAAGCATCACACACTCGTATTCACAGCGCCGACACCCTTGCACAAACCCCTTCCATGCAGTAGTGCGCAACAATGTCCTCAACTCCCATCTGATGTCCGTAGGAGACCGGCTCCAAAGCCCTTGCACGATAACACTTCACACCTCAGGGTCCAACAAAAAACTCCAGGTCAGCCAATGTATCACATCTGAGATTCAAGCATTCTCGCCATCCGTATATACTAGAGTGGCTTGTGGAAAACCGCTCAAATCCACACCATTCGGACCTTCATGAACGGTTCCAGTACCGTAATGCACTCTCAATATAGTGACTGTTGGCATTGCTGATGTCGACCTACATATATGTTCTAATTTTGCAACATGTCAAATCACATCACACAATACCAAAGTACCAACATACTGCAATTCACATTTCGCCGATCGTTCGCATGTCGTAACCCACTACAATAAACGCGTACTATGAACTTCCTATCGGTTTTTCCAACATTTTCCAATGTTTCTACATACGAATTAATTAAATTCTAACAAAACTATTTACTGGATTTTTTTAATACGTACAAATTTAGCGGTCGATTAATTTGTACGTTACGGCGACAGAATTTTCTACAACTACTATTTCGTACGCATGCAAATTTCATAATGATGCTAATTTTCTAAAACTATATTCCCTAATTTATACACAACTGCACACTTCTACGGCTGCTAATTTTCTAAAACTATATTTTAACTAAATTTTGTATACCAAAAATTTAACTATTTCTATCTACGTCTACAATTTTCTATTAACAATAACAATCATATACAATATTTCTATCTACATCTACACCTACCGTTTCATCTTCCTCTCCTCTCCATTTCTACAGCTGCTAATTTCCTATAACTACGTTAACTAAATTTTCTATATTAAAAATTGAACTACTTATATCTACATCTACAATTTTTATTAACACTAACATTAAATAAAAAATATATTACAAATACAACATTACAAATAAAAAAAATACTTGAATCTGGTTCTTCCTCTTCTCTTCTCTCCTCTCCTCTTCTCCCCCTCCTTTCTCTCCTCTTCTCTTCTCTTTTCTTCTCCTCTTCAGCCGAACAACAAAAATGAAAACAGTTCGTGTGTGGGGCGGCGGTGGCTGAGCGCTTACACCTTTTAACCCCTGTCACCCGCCCGTTGGGCAACTGGAGCTCCAGTCGCCCAACCGTTTGGCAATTGGAGCTCCAGTGGCCTGCCTATTGGGCGATAGCAATTATTCGCTGAACGGTTACTATATTGGCCGCGGCCATTGGGCAATTGGCTCCAGTCGCCCCCCCGGGTTGGGCGACTGGAGCCTTTTTGTGTAAAAAAAATATTGTCACAGGTATATTTCTGTAATTTTGAATAAAAAATTGAATACTCGTATAAAAAATTCCACGAAATTGTATGTCTTTTCCTAACTACGATAGGAAGACATGTTGCTCTTAATACGATGTTGTACAACAGCAGACAGGTGGCATCGTAGCATGATGGAACAACGCGGCAGGCTCAGTAACCCCACCATGGTAGGCTTGCTATCGCACTACAGGTCTCACTGCAAACAATTTTAGTTTCTAATTTTTTTATTTTTTAATTTATTTAAACAAAAACTATTTAAAACATGTTGGCTTTTAATTTAATTTAATTTTTTTGTTTTTTCTGTTTATTCCTTTGTATTGTCCATGGTGATGTAACGATTTTTTTTATTTTTCTTAATTTCTTCTATTTTTCCTTATTTTTTCTCAGGAAAAACTAACAGCCGCTATAATATAATTTTAGCTATAAGTCAAAAGACACAGTTAGAAACTTAAATCAAAAGCTAACTAGAGCACCACCATAGACCTACAGTGCCACCCTATGGATCATGGTATGGGGTGGCTATTGTAATGACCCTATTTTTATAAATAGGGTTGTTCTATTTTCCGTAGTAGTTTAGGAATTCAGCTGTGGACATAAAAAGTATCACGCCTGCTCATGAATATTTAAAAATAGTTAATTTGATTAAAATATGACCTCACGATCAGCTTTATAAACTATACAAGCGTCCAACCCAAAACAATAACTTACAAACCGAAGAAATTCCCACATGAACACTTGAGTGCGGTCGTAAGCCTAACACGAAAGTTTGAAGCATCCTTTCTTCTACTGATATCTGTTCTGATTGAAATAAAGCAAGATTGACTATACTATTTACTTAGCAAATCCCTATAGCAGAATACATTTATAGAGCTAATATCTATATACATGGCTTAACCAAAGGATGGTATTGTATTTCTTTAGCATGAAGCTAATTTGCCAAATATCATATTATATCTACTTTTCAAACCTATAATGATGAGGCGATGGGGTCCCGATCTTCCGATAGGATGATAACTTCGATTTGGAGGAGCACGACTTTGACGATGCAGGCTTCTAACCGGCCACGACCAGAACACCAAGCAATCGCTAAACCACACTCCGAGTCATTATCAACGGTTCCAAGAACGCGGTTGACCTGACCACGAAGGTCTATTCCTGCATGCAATCGAAGAACATGCAAGAACAAGATAACAAGCAATCTGAAATTGCAAATATTTATATTGAGTTCACAAAGGTGGGATTCCGCTGAAGGTTCTTTACGGTTGGTCTAGTCGACACAAGCGAAGAACAAAAGTTTTCACAATGGAAAAACTAAGCAAACGAAATTCAAGAAAATTAGAAGGGTGCAGCCTCCTTAAATAGGAGAGGAAAAGCCGCATAAAACTAAAACAAATGAGGTGGTACTATTCATGGTACTGTTCACATGAACAGTAACCGTGAACAGTATGGGCCTAGGGGGTGCCTCTCCTTTGGGCCCAAGCATTACAAGGCCCGAGTTGGCCCAAACAGGTGATGCAGCACCTTCTTTGAGTGATTGTGACGTGCACAGGAGGAATTTGGAGGTGAGGCTAGATCCATTGGAAAGAGGATGAGAAAAGCTTTACATCGAGTACTCATGGGCCTCAAACGGACTCCGTATGTGAAAGTTATGCACGTTTGAAGTTGGTGCTGTCTTCGGAGGCCGAACTGATTCGCACATGTGTGTCTTCATGATCATCAGCTCCTAAGTTCCTGAGTAAAAGAACATCACATGCGTTAGGTAGTAGCATATTCTCATGAGAATTAAGATATGCTCCTAGAAACGAAGTTACCTGATAGTTTGATTGTTTTGCACGAGCTCGTGTGATTGGACCTTGCAAATGTATAGGATCAGATCTATTGGTTGTATGCATGGAAGTGATGTCCTCATCATCCTCCCCTTCTTGCATGTGAGTCGTTCTCGACTCAAGTTCATCTTTTTCTCCCAAATATGGCTTCAAATCTGCAATATTAAATGTGGGGCTAACCCCGAATTCTGCAGGCAGATCAAGCTTATATGCATTATCATTAATCTTAGCTAACACCTTGAATGGTGATGAGGACATCACTTCGTCAGATACACACAACACTCCTCCACTTGACATTCAAGGACCAATCACTAGAGCTCGCGCCCGACAATTGAATTTACAGGTGAGCTCGTTCCTAAGTACTTCTTTTTGTTCATTTAAGAATCGATTGCTACCTAATGATTTAATTATGATTAGGAACCATGGAGAGGACCTAGAAGTACTTGGAGAAGGGCTACGAGGCGCACAAGTCCAGCAAGGGTGGTCGAATCATGATGGAGGTCCAACTCAAGCCGACTTCGAATCCAATTCGGAGTCCAGGACCAGGCCGCACTAAAACGGACGCCTAGATCGCATCCGGACTCCGTTTTGAACGTTCCACATATGTATGGAAAGCTGAGAAGACTACCTTTCCAATGGATCTGGTCCCATGTCAAAATTCCTTCTGAGTCAATGGGAATTGTCGAAACAAGTGGCCGTTCAGAATCTGTCAGGGTGCTGCGCCACCGTCTTTGGGCCGTTCGGCTTTGTATCGTGTTGGAGCCCATTAGGGGCGCGTCCAGGGGTTTTGCACGCCCCTAACTCCTTTATATCCAGCCGCCACCCCCACCATTAGGGTTGGGTTTTGCTTAGATTAATTCTGTCTTTGAACAGTATCGCCGTTCATCGGTTTGTGAGACCCCAACTTTCGAGTGCTAAATCAATACATTTGCAATTCAGTTGTGTTCTTCCTTGTTCTTGCTTGTGTTCTTCGATTCGCAGGCAAGGATTAGCCTTCTTGGCGAGGTCAACCGGCCGCGCACGGTTGATAACCTGAGGAGACGTGGTGCTGCGATTGCGGGGTTCGGAACGTGTCGTTCGGAAGCCGGATCGATTTGTGTCGCGCCTCCACCAAATCGAACATATCCAGAACCTGTTGGAAGATCGGGACCCCGTCCCCATCAAATGGACCATCAGCTCTAGGCATCAACTTAGACTTTCGCAAATCAGGAAATCTATCTTTGCACAAATGCAACCATACTAGATCGCCAGGTTCAAAAGTTAAACTCTTTCTACCCTGACTACCAGCAATCATATACTTAGCATTCATGCGCTCTAAGTTTTCTTTAGTTGTTTCATGCAATTTAAGGACAAATTCAGCACGCTTCTTAGCATCCAAATTCACTTTTTCAGAAATAGGGATAGGCAATAAATCAATAGGAGCACGAGGATTAAAGCCATATACTACTTGAAAAGGGCTCATCTTGGTGGTAGAGTGCAGCGATCTATTGTAAGCAAACTCTACATGAGGTAGACAATCTTCCCACATCTTCAAGTTTTTCTTCAAGATAGCCCTCAACATAGTTGATAGCGTGCGGTTGACAACTTCAGTTTGTCCATCCGTTTGAGGGTGACAAGTAGTAGAAAACAGCAGCTTGGTACCCAACTTCGCCCATAATGTGCGGCAAAAGTGACTCAAAAACTTCGCATCTCGATCTGAAACAATGGTATTGGGCACTCCATGTAGTCGAACAATCTCTCTGAAAAACAAATCAGCAACATTTGTAGCATCATCGCTCTTATGACAAGGTATAAAATGTGCCATTTTAGAAAATCTATCCACCACAACAAAAACACTATCTCTCCCCTTCTTTGTTCGAGGTAATCCTAAAACAAAATCCATTGAAATATCCTCCCAAGGAACGCTAGGTATAGGAAGAGGCATATATAAACCGTGTGGATTAAGTCGGGACTTAGCTTTATTGCAGGTAGTGCAGCGAGATACATAGCGCTCAATGTCACGCCTCATCCTTGGCCAATAGAAGTGTTCAACGAGGATGTCCTCCGTCTTTTTGACGCCAAAATGACCCATTAGTCCTCCCCCATGTGCCTCCTGTAATAACAAAGACGAACAGAGCTAGCTGGAACGAATAGTTTGTTAGCTCTAAATAAAAATCCATTATTGAAAACAAATTTATTCCAGCATCTACCATTTTTGCAATTGGACAGGGCATCTTTAAACTCATCATCAGATGTGCATAGTTCTTTTATTGTCTCCAAGCCAAAAATTCTACAATCAAGTTGAGACAACATTGTATACCGTCTAGACAAAGCATCAGCAATCACATTTTTCTTCCCTTTCTTGTGTTTTATGACATAAGGAAAAGATTCAATGAATTCAACCCAACGAGCATGTCTATGGTTCAGTTTAGTTTGACTTCTAATATGTTTCAATGATTCATGATCAGAATGGATAACAAATTCTTTGGGCCATAAATAATGTTGCCATATTTCTAAAGTTCGAACGAGAGCAAGTAATTCCTTATCATAAGTAGAATAGTTCAAACTAGGCCCACCCAATTTTTCACTAAAATAAGCAACAGGTTTACCTTCTTATATCAACACACCACCAATTCCGCTAGCATCACACTCAAGTTCAAAGTCTTACCAAAGTCAGGAAGTTGGAGCAATGGTGCATTTGTGAGCTTTTCTTTGAGAAGGTTGAAAGCTTCTTCTTGCGCTTCTCCCCATTTAAATGGAACACATTTCTTTGTCAATTCATTAAGTGGTGCAGCGATGGTGCTGAAATCCTTCACAAAGCGACGATAGAATCCCGCAAGTCCATGAAAACTCCGCACTTGTGTGACTGTTTGTGGTGTTGGCCAACTCTTTATAGCTTCAATCTTAGCTTCATCTACCTCAATTCCCTGCGGAGTAACAACATAGCCAAGAAAATAAACTCGATCGGTGCAAAAGGTGCACTTTTCGAGGTTACCAAACAAACGCGCATCTCTCAAAGCAATGAAAACAGCACGTAAGTGTTCAAGATGTTCATCTAGTGACTTGCTGTGAATCAATATATCATCAAAGTAAACCACCACAAATTTGCCAATGAAAGCACGTAAAACTTCGTTCATTAATCTCATGAAAGTGATAGGGGCATTAGTTAAACCAAAAGGCATCACTAGCCACTCATATAACCCGAACTTAGTTTTAAATGCCGTCTTCCATTCATCTCCAAGTTTCATTCGAATTTGGTGGTACCCACTACGCAAGTCAACTTTAGAAAATAATGTAGAGCCACTTAATTCATCAAGCATGTCGTCTAACCTAGGAATAAGATGACGGTATCTAATGGTAATATTATTGATAGCTCTACAATCAACACACATACGCCATGATCCATCTTTCTTTGGAACCAAAAGTACAAGAAAAGCACATGGACTAAGGCTCTCACGTACGTACCCTTTGTCAAGCAAGTCTTGCACTTGATGCTCAATCTCCTTAGTCTCCTCTGGGTTGGTTCGATACGGCGCGCGGTTGGGTAGGGAAGCTCCTGGGATCAAATCAATTTGATGTTCAATACCCCTAATTGGTGGCAGCCCTGGGGGTATTTCAGCAGGAAACACATCCTCAAACTCCTGCAAAAGGTTAGTGACAGCAGGGGGCAAAGACACAGGAAGATTCTCAAGTGAAAACAAAGCATCCTTGCACAAAAGAGCATAGCAAAAAGAATTATTCACTTCCAACTCATTCAAATCAGATTTGGTGGCTAATAGAACAGTCCCTTTCAGTTTAATCTCATTATTCTTAGCACTTGTTCCTTTTATATCTTTCTTTTTGGATGGAAAGCATTCTTTAGCTACAATCTGATTTTCACTCTTCTCTTTCTCCTTATTTACTCGTTCAACACGTTCAAGTTCATCTTTTAAAATGGCTTCAGGAGACATTGGAAGCAACACAATTTTCTTGCCCTTATGCATAAGAGTATATTGATTAGTCCTACCATGATGTATAGCATCTTTATCATATTGCCATGGTCTACCTAACAAGAGAGAACATGCTTGCATAGGTACGACATCACAATCAGCATAGTCTTGGTATGAACCAATAACAAAATGAACTCTCACAATGCGAGTTATCTTCAGCTTACCGCATGAATTAAACCATTGAATGTAGTAAGGACGAGGGTGTTGTTGTGTGGTCAAGGAAAGCTTCTCAACCATATCAATGCTAGCCAAATTGTTGCAACTTCCTCCATCAATAATTACACGACAAGAACGCTCATTGATCACAAACTTTGTTTGAAATAGATTGTGGCGTTGATTCTGTTCAGCACGCTCCACTTGAGCGCTAAGGACATGCTTCACGATGATGCTAAAAAACTTATCACTTGCTTCAGCTCCAAGTCGTTCTTCATCAAGTTCAGAGTCATCTTGCTCACCTGCAGGGTCAGTTTCAAGCAAGGCATGCTCTTCATCAATATCACTAGCTGAAGTATACTCACCATCTTCTCTAACAAGAAGTGCTCGCTGATTTGGGCAATCTCTCATCATGTGCCCAAAGCCTTTACAGCGGTGGCATTGTATGTCTCGTGTTCTCCCAGTGGAAGCAACCGAAGTAGAACTCTTAGCTTGTTGGCCTGAAGTTGATTTGCTTGTGTCAGAGGCTCGGAATGTGGGCATGGTGCTCGCTGGTCGCCCACGGATGGAGGGTTGTGGGGGACGGCTAGGTGTGGCAGGGGCAGCATGGGATGACGTCCTGCCCGAGGACTGTGCCTGATTCTGTTTACCTGCAAAAGAAACTCCAAAAGAGCCTCGGGAGCGAAGCTGTCTTCCCTACACTTCACGTTCAGCTTTGCACGCAATATGGAACAAACGGGTAATAGAATTGTACTCCTTATAATCTAAAATATCCTGAATGTCCCTGTTAAGCCCTCCAAAAAATCTAGCCATTTTAGCCTCCTCAGTTTCTTCTAACCCACAACGTAGGCAACCGATTTGCAGTTCTTGATAGTACTCTTCTACGGTGTTTCTACCTTGTTTTAAACATTGTAATTTATTCAGCAAATCACGAGAGTAGTAGGAAGGTACAAATCTACGTCTCATAGTTCTCTTCAAGGCATCCCATGTTCTAGGTATGTGTTGTTCATTGCGGCACAATTCATTCCACCAAATAGATGCAAAATCAGTGAACTCACTAGTAGCAGCCCTAACCTTTTTATTTTCTGAAAATTCATGGCATGAAAATTTTTGGTCTAAAGCTAACTCCCATGTGAGATAAGCATCAGGATCATATTTACCAGCAAAAGGAGGTATGATGAACTTAATTTTACCAAGTGCATCATCATGATTTCGTACCTCACGTGGTGGATCTCTTCTCATACCTTGGCGATTGAAGCGTCGTTGCAGATTTTCACGGACGTCGTCGAAATTGACTCCATCCTCAACCTCCGTATCAGCAACATATGGGCTCTCTTCATCTCTTACCTCATCAGCCCAAGAGCGAACAACAGATGGCTCACGGCATGGTCGTGTAACGCCGACGATAGCGGGGGCGGCAACAGGAGGTGGAGCTCTCTCGAGCTGCTCCACTCGAGCAGCGATTGCTGCAAGATCGTTGTTGGTGCGATCTAAAACCATCTCAAGACGCTCCGAATGTTGACTCAACAAGCGGGAAAATCTCTGCATGAGGTCTCCGAGAAATGCATCTTCCTCAACGTTGGGCTGGCTATTCTCCCCTTGTGATTTTGAACCTGCCATCGTTAGTAGAAAACAAAGAACAAAACACAATGTATATGTCCCTATTAACTACTAGGTTCTGGAGGCTCAAAAGTCACTCACACTCAAGCTTATAACAAGTTCTTATGAGCTCTTCACCTATGCAGCAAGGAAGTGGCACAACCGGTGGCTGGTTCGTGATACTCCGACTTGGTGATTAGTTCAGCGATTGCAAGGGACGGTTCGACGTGATCTGCTCGGTTAGTATAAGGTATAACTTGGAAGGCTCAATATGTAGCAATGGAGAACAATCAGTTAATTTCAGAAATTGCATAGAATTGAATTATAGTTCGTATCTAGCACTTAGCCTATGTTGCTGATCAACAAAGAATGGAAGAAGGCTAAAAACAAGTATATGGCAATGTATAGGAGTGGTAAATATAAGATAATTCAATCGAAGACAATATGGAATTGAAGAGCACAAGGATTGACCCAAAACTTGGAAACTGAAGATTTCTGTCCACCGGACAGCACGTCGGTATTTCGGCCGTAACTTTTTTCAGTTGACTTTTTTGCGATGATTATTTTTTTATCCGTTTCCTGACGGCTTTTTCTACAACTTTTGTTTTGGGGCCAAGTTCTGGAAACCGACCGAAAAATTCGCACAAAATTCACAAGTTCCGACTGTTGCAGATTCAATCTGGAATTTTAGGTCAACTTCCACCGCAGATATCTCTTAACCTCCTTGCTGGAATGATGTGAAATTTTACAGATAGATGAACAATGATGTTTTGAATCTGATGGCGGTGATCTCACTCAAAAATAATCTCGGAATAAAAAGTTATGACTTTTTTGGTGGCGGCTGCAGAGAAAGGAAAAATCAGCCGAAATTGGAATTAGGGTTTGTGATGGGGGAATTTTTTTTGTTTGGATTTTTATGGAATCAAGGATATGACCAGCAACTAGACAAAGCTAAAACGGATACAAATTCAATTTAGCAAACCAAAACTAATAGATTGAAAGGCGCAACGGGGTTTGGACAACGGGAATTAACTCTTTTTGTGGGGCAATTTTTCTGGACTATAGGAAATAAAAACCAATCTACTAACTAGGGATACAAGAAATTCCTACCGGGAGGATGATACCACCTGATGAGGCGATGGGGTCCCGATCTTCCGATACCACCTGATGAGGCGATGGGGTCCCGATCTTCCGATAGGATGATAACTTCGATTTGGAGGAGAACGACTTTGACGATGCGGCTACTAACCGGTCAACTGAAGTTCTGATACCAACTGATGAGGCGATGGGGTCCCGATCTTCCGATAGGATGATAACTTCGATTTGGAGGAGAACGACTTTGATGATGCAGGCTTCTAACCGGCCACGACCAGAACACCAAGCAATCACTAAACCACACTCCGAGTCGTTATCAACCGTGCCAAGAACGCAGTTGACCTGACCACGAAGGTCTATTTCTGCATGCAATCGAAGAACACGCAAGAACAAGATAACAAGCAATCTGAAATTGCAAATATTTATATTGAGTTCACAAAGGTGGGATTCCGCTGAAGGTTCTTTACGGTTGGTCTAGTCGACACAAGCGAAGAACAAAAGTTTTCACAATGGAAAAACTAAGCAAACGAAATTCAAGAAAATTAGAAGGGTGCAGCCTCCTTAAATAGGAGAGGAAAAGCCGCATAAAACTAAAACAAATGAGGTGGTACTATTCATGGTACTGTTCACATGAACAGTAACCGTGAACAGTATGGGCCTAGGGGGTGCCTCTCCTTTGGGCCCAAGCATTACAAGGCCCGAGTTGGCCCAAACAGGTGATGCAGCACCTTCTTTGAGTGATTGTGACGTGCACAGGAGGAATTTGGAGGTGAGGCTAGATCCATTGGAAAGAGGATGAGAAAAGCTTTCCATCGAGTACTCATGGGCCTCAAACGGACTCCGTATGTGAAAGTTATGCACGTTTGAAGTTGGTGCTGTCTTCGGAGGCCGAACTGATTCGCACATGTGTGTCTTCATGATCATCAGCTCCTAAGTTCCTGAGTAAAAGAACATCACATGCGTTAGGTAGTAGCATATTCTCATGAGAATTAAGATATGCTCCTAGAAACGAAGTTACTTGATAGTTTGATTGTTTTGCACGAGCTCGTGTGATTGGACCTTGCAAATGTATAGGATCAGATCTATTGGTTGTATGCATGGAAGTGATGTCCTCATCATATAACTTATCTATTTTTTTTCACTAAAATCAAAATGTCCAGTTTCATTTGACTTTGTGGGAGTGGCTTTCCTCACAATTATTTACAATGTCCAATCCATGGAGACTATTCTATATCCTTTTTCATACCATCATACCATGTCCATAAGTACCATTAATCAGTAACCATTTTATGAAAACTACACACTGTGGTATTTTCATACTTTGCCTATGACCAGGTGTATGGCTATTCGAATAGATTCTCTGTAAAGATGTACAACTTTACTCATAAGATATGATTATCTCAAAATTTCAGCCATTACATGCTTCATAGGCGTGCGACTGAGAAATCATAACAACATCTTTACAATGATTGGTTCGATGCTTTTCCTGCTTCGGAGGTTTAACCCTTAGCGCTGAAGAACCCCTGTTGTTAGCTCATCGATCGAGTGCACTCTCCAAGAGCAGGAATCTTTCAGGTCCCTCTCGGGCAGTGACCCCTATAGGTTCACTCCCATCACTTTTACCTAGGCAATGACCCCACGAGTCGTTCCCAACTTTGTTACAAGGACACAAGCGTTCACACTAAAACTAAGCAAATTAATTGGTCAGATACATCCCATACTAAACTTGTAATTGCAAGATTAGGTGTAGAAATGAGCGCATATAGATTCGGTCATTAATTGACTCAGGCAAAACAAACTAACACACCCAAACCTGGTGTCGTCCCTGCACCGGTCTCATACCCACCACTCGACGGAGTCTCCATTTTATAAAATATTTCCTGTTTCTAGTGGTACCCTATGTTACCACTACCATTATCAAATTCCAAGATTCTATTGGCAATATTCACAATGTATTTAACTTTACCATTAGAGCACATCTAAGCACAACCATAATCTAGTGATGTTACTATTATAAGTATCTTATGGTGATAAGAGAAAGGTATTATCAAAGAAGAAAAATAAGAGGTACCAACTATATGGTGTAGCTAGGCAGTCTACATAAACATTAGTGGTAAGCATGCACTTGTATTTAAAAGTAAAATATTGCATTTGAAACTAGCTTCAATATGATCAATTATAAAAACTTGCATTCTTCTCCAAAGTCATCAATCACTTTTCTGTAGCCTTTGGGTCTGACACCAACTACTTTAACTACACCTGTAGCTCTTCCGCTAACCAACTTGTTGAATCCATATACTGGTGTAGAAAATGAATGCAAATAAGTTTCTACTTTGTAGGATGCACGTTGAGAATAAAATATAATAAAATAACCAAAAATACATAAAGAAAACAAGTGTAGACGAATGGGGTTTAGGCGGTGCTTGGTTTGGCTAAATAGAGTTAAAAATAGGTTAGAGGGACTTGAGATGGTTGAAATAGGTATATTTATGTTAAACGAGTTTCTATGAATTGTAACAGGTCCGAACAGTATTGGGTTTAGGTTCAAAATAGTATTTGAGCAAGCTAGGATTTTACAAATGTCTATTTAGGCTACATGGAGTTGAGAATGGGTTTCACGGGGTCAAAATGGGTATAAAGTTGCTTAACAGGTTTGGGTGAACAGTATCGGGTTTATACTATTCACAATGGGCCGAGTAGGAACTGTAATGGGTTGGATCTATATGGAAGTGGGTCAGGCTGGTGAACAGTATCCTACAGTACTATCTCGACCTGACTGTTTCACTATTTTAGGTTGCTACTGTTTGGCCCAAGGTCCGCTTGATACAGATGTCTTCAACCTATCGGCGCTAAGTGTTGCCGAACAGGGCGATGGTGATAGCGGCAAATTGCAATGCCAGCGATGGTCTCTGACGACAACTAAGGGCATGGCTGGGGTCAGCGAGGTGAAGACTTTTCATTTTGGGGCTTTGTGGTGGCCGAGTTCACTGTAGAAGCCCAGCGGCAAGATGAACTTCGCAGGACTTTTCCATGGCACATGAGGTCTCAGAGGGCTAAATAGCAAAGGCAAGGGTGGTTTAAGCATCTCAGCACAAGAGAAAGACTGCGATGGGGATGGCCCAACTGCTAGGGCTTCATGGAGGGCTGTCCATGGTGAGGTGTCTCAATCGAATGGAGAAAGTCATCGTCGATGAGCTAGGGGCTTGAAAAGGCTAGGGCAATCTCACAATGGGTTAGCGGGATCTCAAAGGTGCTGTGGATGGAAGTAATTGAGAAATAGTGAAGACTTTAATGGGAATTAGAAAATGGGGCATACCGTGGTCTTGCGGTGGTGATGGCGAGGCTTTGGCCAAAGGGGGAAGAGAGAGGGTTGGTTGTGCAACTTGGCACAACTGCAAGTAATTGGAGGTGCTCACGGGCTTTTATAGAAAAGGTAAGACGGTTGGAGCAGTGGAGCGAGATTAGCAGCACTAGCACGTGGCGGCTGCAGTAGTAGTCGAGGGGATTCGGCAGGATCTAGCGTGCGCTGGTGGTAGCTCACCTCATTGGAGAGGGTGAGGTGCTGGACTTGCAGGTCATGGACGCGAGGCGCACGCGTCGGCAACGCATGGCTCGGGCGGTGATGCTGGCCCAGTCAGAGGCAGGACACATGAGGCGAGGATGCGTGGAGAAGATGGCACTTTAATGCACGGTTGTCATGTTGGCCAAGCAGTGGTGTGGCGAGGATGCCAAGGTGGCGAGCTAGAGTGGCGACGGCAATTGCAGGCTGAAGATGACTGGAGCAACGCACAGGGGAGAAGGCAGGAAGGGAGAAATGCGCCGGTGAGAGGGAAAAAATGACGGATAAGGAAAGTGAGAAGTCAAAGATGGTTACTGAATTTGGAAAGAAAACTGAATTCAAATGAAATTTACGAAATTCAAAATTTTCAAAAATTTTTTCTATTTCAGCTATCACTAATCTTCTTGCATGCTCTCTCACACATGACACGAGAAATGAAGTAGCAATAGGTCTTGTTCATATTAGATTCTATTTCTAGCTTCTGCTTAGAAAACCGAAAGTCAATACGAACACGCGGCTTCTTGAAGCGGCTTATCCACTCCTCTCACTACTGTCTTGCTCCAGAGATAAGACAAGAGGGTCACGGGTGTATCACCCATCCCATTTCTCTTGCTCCTATCGTGCGCAAATATATTTCTCTTACTTTTTGCACGGCTCACCCTCTTGTTCTAAAAACTATTTCTTTTAGTTAGTATTATTTATTTTCAGTTAAAAATTATAAGTCACATCTAAAATTTATCAGTAACAATCAATGAATATCCGTAAACTAATGTTGCTGTACTCACTCTTTCACGCAGGAGGAATAAAGTTGTGGTGAAATTTACTTGTACGGCATGCCGCGGTACACGACCGCATGAGCTGGTACCGCAGCAGCCGCTGCTGCCGCGCTGTTGTTCACTACCACGCTGCCATAAAGCTATTTCTGTATCCGAAAGAAGCAGCATTGCCGCGATCCGTAAGGAGTCATAATTTCGTATGCGAAGAAGCCAATTCGGCAAAAGGAAAAAATTGGCCATGAACCATAAGAGCATAGGCCTCATAATTGTCTCGCGCTGAGTTTACCACATGATCAACTCATTCATACGGGTTGCACTTCCGGTGATGATGGCCAAAAAAGTACATCTTTGTGAATTTAGATGCAAATTCTCGTATAAATGCACATGAGTGTTGCTGGTAGTGGAGGGGTGGGTGACCCAAGGTTAGGGTCTTCTTGGCATAACCTTGGGTCTTCTTGGCATACTGTTATGATTTTTTGTTTACGATATAGTAATAAGTTTTTAAATATTGTCTTTTCAAGACGAGGTCTATAAATTAATTGTAATAAACATTATACCGACTTCATCTATATCGGCCAAACTCATATGTGAGTGTCTCTCTCGCGAATAGTTAGAATTCAAAATTTTAATTCAAAACCATTATCCACAGTCTAAAAGAACTCACCCTAAATCAGTCCCTATATATGCTTATTATTTGTGTTTTCCATTTCCTATGGGAGCATCGAGGTCTCATTTAGAATGTAAGAAATTTATAGAAATTTCGTATGAAACAGTCCAATTCTCACATAAATAAAAAAAATTAATGTGCTGCTGAAGTAGAAACTACAGAACTAGGAAGCACTACTCAGTGCTAATAGAACCACCCTCAGGCCTCAGCCACACTTCAGTTACCCACTTACAAAACCACGATCCATCATCCATCCCGCAATGAGGGCCGCGTGTACATCTTCCATCACGGATTATTTGATAATTCAATCCCTGGACCGCAGGTCTGCAGCCCACAGGCATGGTAGTTAGTCTAGTTAACTAAACGAGCGTATCTTATCGGTCTATAGGCTCAGTTCCGATCCAAATAAGACCCAACAAGGTGACAAGCCGTCATACCGGTCTAGGAACATATAGCACGCCAGATCAATGATGGCACATTTAGTACACATGCTCGCTACCATCTTCATCGCGCGTTTCTTGGCACCCACACCACCGCCACTAAAACTGATGTCGACTAGAGGGAGAGAGGAGAGTCGGAAGCACAAGTCGTGAGAGGAGGCGACGACAAGGAGGGAGTAGCCGACTCAACTGAGGAGGCAATGGCCGGGCTAGGGAGGAAGGAGCTGAGGCGGCGGCAGCCAAGCAGCGGAGCATGAGAGGGAGGAGGCGGCAGGAAGGGAGGTGGCGGCGGCTGGGCCAGGGAGGGAGGAGGCAACAGTCGAGCAGAGGAGGGAGGAGTCGAGGAGGTGGCGGGGAGGGAGGAAGCGGCGGTTGGCTGGGGAAGGAGGAGACGAGGAGGGGAGGAAGCTGGGGAGGGAGGAGGAAAGTTGGAAAGCAGAAAGGAGGCCAGCTGGGCAAGGAGGGAGCCAAGCAGGAGAGGAAGGGAAAGGGGGGGGTCGAGAAGAGCTGAAGAGACAATAAATAAATAACTTGACATAAATAAATAAGAGACAAAAAGAGAATTATAAATAATTTGAAGATGTAATAAAGAGCTTTATTTATGCTTGCATGGCTGTCTTGTTAAAAACTTTGCCAAGTAAAAACTCAATTTGAGAAAAACGTAGCTAAAAAAAGTACAGTCTATAACTTTGTATACATCAATGTTCTAAGTGCCATTGTCCAGATAAAGATCATCAAATGATTCTGCCAACTCCGCATTTTCAACGGAATGTTGTTTGTTGTGCGTCGACTTGATCCCAACATTTGAGCATAAAAAGTATGTCCACCATCTCCCTTGTGAGAGTTGTTCTTCTCTCCTCAGTATTCTCCTAGAAAGGCTGAAGATAGACTCAGAAGAAACCATCGAGACTAGAACAATTAACACATTCCATGTTAATACGAATAGCACCAAATATGTAATCTTGTACTCCTATTACCACTTCAAAATGTTGATATCCCCTTATCGGCACCATATCGATGTCTAGATAGACTGATAGATCCTAACGCTGTGCTCACTTTGTCTTCGTTCAATGCTTGATGTCGTAGAAGAACCTGAACTTGTAGAGGAAGAACCTGTACCCCAGATCTTGCCCCCACATGATTTTCTTCTTACCTGCAATGGGTGGTGGAGGAGGTCGTTGCAAGCAAAGTCCGTGAAATTTTTTTGTCATACTTGTGATAAATATCGATTAGTTGAGTACAAATAAGTGAAAAATAGCTAGAATAATGTATCTCCGTTGCATCGCCAAGAAAATTGGAGAACATTACTAAATCCTCAGAGTTTGCTCTAGGATCTAAAATAAATGCAAAAGCATATAAAATAGAATTTTTTTCCAATATTTCAAAAAATTAGATTTCATAGCAAATATAGCCTTTATTAAAACTATATCACTTTCATTAGGCTGCAAATAAGTAGCAAATTCAAGAATATGATGTACAATTACGTGAGATGTTGGGTAATAAATTGCAGATAAAGTAACAGTGGGATCATAAAAAAGTTCAAGAAAAGATAGTAACATCTCAGTAATATACCAATGTTTCTTGGTTAGTAGAGTAGTGCCATCTCTCAGCAACATACTAATGTTGCTTGGTTAGTAGAGTACTGCCGTGAAGACTTTGGTAGTACGTTTGCATAAAAACAAAAAGTGTGCTCTTATAAGGCACAAGCCTCTTATGCATCATGTAAGTAGTGTTCCAGCTTATCGGTATATCCAAACCAAACTTTCTTGCACGTATATCCATTGTAATGCAAAAGTTCTTATATGCAGCTATTTGTTGAAATAGCTAGAATTATTTAGAAAAGATATTACATCACAGAAAACTTTAATATATGGTTCTAACCTCTTTAAACCACATCTAACAATTAGACTAATAATATGGCATGCGCATCGCTGAAATAGCAAGAAGGATTTGGCATATCTATACTAATATAAAAAGCATCAGTTTGATTAAACCTTTTGCCACTCTAACTCTATTAATACCCTCCCCTCCTGACAATTAGATCAACAAAATCCAATAACTACCATTGTGAGTTAGTCCTGCCATCTGCATATCTACACTGTTCATTTAGCTCATCCATCGTCTATCATTGCAAGTTGGTCCTAGCCATCCTGAGCCCAATACCTCGCCTGTTTGTCCTATCGATCCTGGCCCCAATGCCTCGCGCCACCCCTCCTCAATCACACCCTCGCACCCGGCCGCAATCCCTCGTGCCACCCCATGCTCCCCGCCCCACCCTGCTCCGCTTGCCCGCCGCCCCGTGCTCCACCTCGCCCCTATGCTCCATTACTCTGCGCTGCTCCGCACCCGCGCCGCCACTCCTCCTTCTCCTCCCCTTCTGCTCCCATGCTGCCCCCTGCTCTGTCGCTCCACTTGCTGGCTTTGCTCAGTTTACAAAACGGGTTGAGCTGAACCAACAAAATTCCAGCTTGCATGCCTTCAATTTGGATTAATACAATTAAATCTCCTTATTGACTCCCTGATGGTCATCATCACTGTCCCCTTTGTATGTTAATAGGATAACATACGACAAATTTTGGCAAAACATCTTTGCATCATTGCATGCAAAAATGGCTTGTTTAGGCAATTGATTCATTGTAACATTCCATGCGCGCCTGTTTCCATACTAAAATTTCCATGTGCACCTATTTCCAAACGATTATTTTCTTAAGCTATATGATTTCCACTCAAATACATGCTAAAGATATAATCAACTGTATGGAAACAGCCGGCATGGAAAGCAAATCTTGGCTTGTTTCCATACACTAAACATTTAGTGTGACCTGTTTCCATATAGAACGTTTCCATACGCATCTTTTCCGTACACTAGATTATTTCCATGCAAAAACTGATGAAGATACACGCCTTTTCCATGAAATTATTTCCATAAGCTGTGCAACCTCCTGGCTATAAGTATCATATGTGTTACTTAACATGCCACCCAGATCAACAAAGAAGTCCTTACCTGCTCCGGTAATATTTCTTGGTTCAAGCTTTCTACCACTGTTGTATGTTTATTTTTCTTCACACCATACATATCATTTCGTTCAAAGTTGATTAGTGTTTTACTTGAATTTCAATATATGTTCTTGCATCACATATTTATAGAATGTCAATTCGGACCATTAACCCTTTCTCCGAAGCCTTCATCAGCTTGATGGGCTTAGTCATCAGTACACTATTCTTTTTCATTTGTTTTTTGTGTATCAATAAGTATATGCGAACTACTATTTTCACATGTCAACTTCATTTTTTTAAAAAGATATCACCGTTGTAGTCACAAATCTGGCCCTACGTACTACGAAATTGACTATAAATATGAGGTATGTAGTACTCTATTTACATGCGTAACAAATAAAATTTAAAATTGATTATATGCCTCACAACAAAAAAAATGCATTTTCCTAAATTGCATATGTTACTTATAGCCAGGACGTTGCATAGCCTATGGAAATAATTGTAGATATGCAGATGGCAAAACCAACTCACAGTGGTAGTTATTGAATTTTATTGATCTAACTATCAGGAGGGGAGGTTATTAATAGAGTTGGGGTGACAAAAGGTTTAATCAAACTAATGCTTTTTATATTAATATAGATTACGACTGTTATTATAATACTTAATTAGATATCTAGTAGTTGTCTATCTAGACACTGCAGTAAATCTAGAATTATGTGTAATCCTAATGTAGTTTTTGAACATGATAGACTTCCTAAAGCCTAAAGGTAGATCATGTGTAGCAATTAATTGACAAAGAGATTCTCTAGGTACCTTAAAATTGTAGTCCTAGTTACGTACAGTACCATTGGGTTGTATTGCAGCTGTGTTTGCCTCATCGACGCTCCTTGTCTCGCCATACACCTTTGAGCATGTCTTATCAAGTGCCCCATTTCACCCGAAGACTTCACAGTCAGCTCATTACGACAAATTTTACAAATAGTATATCTTACCTTCTCTCCTTTTTCATCTTCCTTGTATGTCTTACCAAAATGTTCCCAAACTTTTGATGTGTTGGACCTGAATCTCTTTTCTCCGGTGCTTGTAGATGCAGAGACACTCAAAGATCCTGATGATGGTACTATAGTAGCCTCGGGTTCATTCCCAGTTGAGGTGTGACCTCAAGTACTGGAGTCATATCAGTCTTGAAGGCTACAAGGTCCATCGAAGTGATGTTGTAATCAACGAGACGAAAGTGATCCATCTAGAAAACTACAATTCGAAAATTACACTATTATTTATTTCACCTTATTAAAAATAATAAAATTAAGAACAAAAAATATCAAAAACACTATGGTTACCTCTTTTGCTGAATGCAGTCGGATTATGAAATTTAAAATATTTGGTGAAAATATTTTAAATTTTGCCAAAGGATCACAACTAGATCTCAATTTTTACAATACAAATGAGAGAAGAGATTGAGGGAAAAGTTGTGGCTAGATGAGAGGGTAGGTGGGTGCCTATTTATAGAATTTTTTTGATATTTTCTATATTATTTGTTGTTTTTGTATTTTTAAGCCTCCAATGGCTAAAAGGCTATCGAAAATTTTGAATTTCCCACTGTTATCTACCTTAACAGTCCTTAATGGGCTAAACAATCGTAACTGGGTCATGCCTTGCCGTGCTGACCGGGCCTTAACATGTTTGGCGTTGGCCTGTTAAGCACGGCCCCACCTAGCCACCTGACCAACTCCTCCCCCGCTCAACCGCTATTCTCATCCCCAGCCCGACCTCCTCCAGCGATCTGGCTACTCTGCTCTACCTGCCCCCACCTACCCTCCCACATTGCTCACCCCCACCAACCCACCTCCGCCTCGCTCCCTCTGTCGGTTCCTCTGTCCCTCCTGCGCCGCTCTGCCCGCCCCACCTCTCTGGTGCTCTGTCCACCCCCACCTCCTCTGGCCACTCTTCTCGCGTAGTCGTGCCTGCTCCACCCTTCCCTCCCTCGGTCCCTACTCCCTCCTTTGCCAGTGCACCGCCTCCCGCTCGCCCCCACTCTCTTCACCACCCACCTCTTTGGCTCCTCCGCTGTTGCCACCCACCAAATCCGTCACCGGCTTGGCTCCTGCACCGTCAGGCCTAACGGATCGTGTCGTACCCACCCGTGCCTGGACTGTACCTAGCATGGCACATTACTATACATGTTGGATTGCCCTGTTAGGCTGAGGTTACGACTCAAGCACAGCACACCGCGTCGGGTTGGACCGGCACGACCCATTTAGTCCTAGACCGTGCTGTGCCTCGATCGGGCTAACAATACCATGCTTTAGACAAATACGATTAGTCTAGACCATTTGGCCAGCATAGGTAACCAAGTTTTTTTAGTTGCAACCGAGAACCAACCACATTGACAACCGAAGCCAATTACATGCCTGTCATGGGCACAATTCAGTACCAAGGAACATGGCTCCAGCGGGCGGCACTGCAGCGCGTCAACAGTATGCGAGGTACTGTTCACGAGGCAATGTGGCGCGCCTTCATTAGTTGGAAGGTTATGTCTTTAGTTGGTTAGCCGCAAGTATGTCTCTCATAATTTGCGAGTCGATGATGTTAGTTGTATAAATTTAGGATTCCTTGGTTAAGAATCTTAGTCAACTCAAGTTATCCCTATGAATCAAACAAAAGAATAATAATGAAGCCCCATCTTCACGTACGCTGCGCGCCCGGCGCCGGTCACGCCGGACCTGTGCGCCTCGGTGAGAAGCTCCCTTGCCACCTCCGGCACGTCTCTCGCGACGGTGTAGGCTTGGGACGAGGCGGCCTTCAGCGTTGGTGGGAGTTTCCGGTCCAGTTCTTGCGCAACGGCGCCAACCCGTGTCGTCATTGAAGGATCCATCAAATCAGCGAAAACAAATATTTCTTTGATCCAACCAACAAGCATTCCTTCGATCCAAAGTTGCAAACATCCGGTGCTCAATGTTCATAACAATCTCACCAGATACCACTATGGTATTTGGTCACAGATGATACAAAAGTTAACTGACCAAGCAAGACAATGTATATCTGGAAGACTGGAACACTTGCCATTTGATTTCTCTGTTACTTTGACAGTGGACAGTGCTTTCACAAGGTAAGAGGAATGTTCAATGTGCTTGCTGGTTCTACATCAAACCAAGATTTCATTCATCCAAAGAGGCCTATCTAATGTGCAGTGGCGGACCCAGGAAAAAAATTTAGGTAGGGCGAAGTCCAATAGCGGATTTAAGGAAAAAAAAACTAGGTATGCTGAAGTCGAAAGTGTGAAATAAACAGTAGTACCCAGAAGCAAATAAATCCATGATCAAACTATGTAGCAATCATACTAATAAAAGTATATGATACGAAACAGAAACAACAACTACAATTCGCATGTTAACATATGTAGATAACGGAAGGACAATGAAAAATACCTCACTAATGAAGCTTAATCCACAATTGTAGATGAGCTGTAAAAAAACAACTTGTCAATTGTGAAAGATAGATAAATCAGTAGTGTCACAATTTGATAATAAAATATAAAAGATGCAATAAAAAAGAAGACAAAAAATATACCAGTAAATAACTAAGTACGTCTAGGAGAACGAGACATTTTCATTCTTCGAGTTTTCATATCTTGAAATCGTTTTTTGATTTTTTTTTCATGATCAAGTCCTTTGAATATCTCTCGCTCGATATAACACACCATCAAGTCATTAAGCCAATTATCGGACATCTTATTACGCAAATCGGTATAATATTCATAGCCAAGAACTAACAGAGAATTGGACTATTGATGTAAACAGATCCAAGTTTAGGTAGCTAATAAAGTAAAATACAAGTTTAAAGAGGTAGGTGATATAACCTTATAAGTTCCAATACAATTTACTCTTTTTTTAACATGCTACTCCAGAACTTCTTACTAGATCTACTAACCGGTCTGGATCTTCTGAATTAAAAAACAAGAAACAAAAACTGAGAAGACGGCATTATGCACTCACAAGTTTGTACAACTACATAAGGATGCCCCCAGATAGGAGTTGGGCGCACAACCAGCCCCCATACATTCAGCATCCAAATTCTAGACAGGAAGCTAGCGCAGGGGAGGATCTGCATCTGGTGGTGGTGATGGCATCGAGTAGCGGAGAGCATCCTCATAGCTCGCCCACGGCGGCAAATGCTCCGGCGGTGGCCATGGACGCCAAACTGATGGTGTCCACAGGTCGTGGTGATTGCCAGCAGTTGAATGGTCTGGTAATGGCGTCGGGCAACCAGGCTTCCGCGGCGGAGCGTCCGCTTGTAGTCATCCATCCGCTGTTGCTAGCGTCGGCATGCCGTGGATATTGGAAGGGGCTGAATTTTCTTCTCAACAGGGCAGACGCACAATCACAAAAATCTATGATGCCCACTCAAGCATTTCTTGACATGCTATCACTGTACAACTCCATCAACGGAAGCTTGGCGATGCACCGGGCTTCTGGTGACGTAGAAGAAGGCGCTGGGCACTTGGACCTGCCGGCGAGGGGAGCTCGGGCGGCCGCCCGGGCTCGCCCGAAGGGCAGGTCCGCCCCTGCTAATGTGGGCAATTGGATGCGCATAACTTTTTTTTTTGGTCAAAATGAACACAAACAAGAACGAAATTCTGAGGCCAAACAAACCAACTGTGCAAGTTCGAGACAGCAAATACTACTAGTGAGTAGTGACACCATTTCTCACCTCTGAACAGTGATCTACAGCTAGCCATTCGCAACAACTTCAGAATCTCCGCCAGATTCTACTGGTAACGAATCTGTCGATCTAAACAACAGTTGTACCCTATAATCTTTTTTAGGAGGACAATTGTACTCTATAATCGTAATTACACCCAAGAAATCAATTCCACAGTCCCAGTTGGCAAGTTAACGCATGGCCAGAGTCCCCGAGGAAATCAACAACCCCACGACCACGGTCTCTAGAGGCGAAGAGCCGAAGAAGCGGAGGAATTGCCCAAATGGGGCGCTCGTACCTTGCGATCGAGGAAGGCGAGGAGGGCGAGAGGGCTCTCGCGGAAGCGTTCGTGGACGGGGCCGACGGCGCGGCTCTTGGCGAGGCCGTAGAGCCCTGCGAGGCACACCACCGCGCGCCGCCGCCAACCGCGCGAACTCCAGCCACCTCAGCCTCGGCGGTGCCTTTGCCTACGCCTTAATCTCCTCGCACGACGGCTCCTAAATCCAACCAAGAAATCAACCCCAAGAGGATCACACATGGTGGCACGCGCGCAGGTGGGGGTTCGATCGAGAGGAAGACAAGGCCGATTTTTTCGCTTACGGTTTGCTGCCGCTGCTGCTGGGGTCAGGTATCGGGCTCCGCTGCCGCCGCCATGGCCCGTGATCGTCGTCGACGCGAGCGGCCGGGAGCCCAAGAACAACACGGGGTTCGGCACGGCGGAGACTTCTCCTCGGTTATTGTTCGTTGCGGAGACGAGAAGGGGAGAGCGGTTGGTTGTGTCCCGTTGTAGGAGGCGAGGGTGTTGCGTGGCCGTCCGATCCGGTGCGGGCTTCTATCCGACGCGCAGGCTTGCGACGTGGCCTGTGGGCGCTGCAGGTGTCGGGCTTTGCGCTGCGGCCCACGAGGTCCACCATTCAGTTTAGGGCGGCCGGCCTTGCCACCAGCTCCGGCAGGAGTCCGGCCGCGCATCTTGATCAAGGCGAGTACGCTCCGGCGCGCGTTAGGACGCCGTCGCCGAGAGAAGAAACGGCATAACCAAGCGGGGTGAGCCTGTGACTGGTAGGCACAACTATTTCCTGATGGCCCGAACACTTGCCGCTGCGGGAAGAACTGATGAAGGAATCTTCTTCTTCGTCGTCATCGTCGTCTTCGTCTTCTTTAGGCTAGGAGCACCAAAAATGCAAAATGGTGGGTCATGAGATGACCCTTAAGATGCGACGATGGGATATAAACACTAGAGCGCCACTTTTTGCATTTTGGGTAAGAACCAATCCCGGCATTTTGTAGCACTTTTCCATAGAGACAAGAAAAATCCTAGCTTCTGGGTAAGAAATAAAATCTAGCTGCGGAGAAAGGAAGGGGGGAGGGGGGGGGGGGTGAAGAACTCCAAATCTCCAATCGTGTACATACAAACCTCCCATTGATCATTAATTTTTTGACACATTTACTTCAGACTCTTTCATCCACATAACAAACAGTGATCAGCACTAAGAGCAACAGCAGAGTGAAGTATAAAGCACAAACTCTCCCTCAAGGTCATCAGAATACTAACATGTGACCAAAATAAACATTTGCAAGAATATAACCCTGTAGGCCGAAGCAAGTAGCAACACGTACAGCAGCAATTCAGCAAGAACTAATGGAAACTGCAGGAAAATACTAAAGAGGCGCTGCTCTGGCTGTGGCTAGTCGCGGCACTGGGTGATGGCGGAGCAGCCGCGCGTGTAGGGGTTGGCGTCGGCGCCCGGCTGGCAGTTGTAGTAGGACGCGCCCGGCACGGAGCACGGCACCGAGTCCCTCATCAGTGCCGCGTAGCTGATGTACTGCGTCGGGTAGGCGTCGTCCAAGCGACGCCTCAGCCCCACGCCGCCGCCGTCGTCTCCCACCTCGTACTCGCCCAGGCACCCCTCCACCGTGCCCCGACACGAGTTCTTGCCCCCCGCTGGCATCCACCCCGCCGCGGTGCGCCCGTGGACGTCGAGCTCCGCCGCACTGGCAGAGGCGACGAGCGCGGCCGCCGCCAGGAGGAGGAACAGCGCGCTCCGTGCCATGGTGGACGCGCGTGGTGGTGGAGGCTGCTGTGCTTTGAGATGCGTGCCGTGGTCGCCGGCCGGTGGAGCGGGTGGCAGTGGACGGTGTGGGCGGCGGAGGAACAAAGGAGCCTTTTAAACGCGTCGTGGTGGGAGTTGGGACTTGGGTGCTGGCTGAGTGGGCCTGGACTTATGTGCAAATTACGTTGACCTTGCCTGAGTTTGTTGTGTGCTTCATGATTGAGAGTTAGAGCAAGTACAATAGTATAGCCAACTAGTGGCTATAACACTTGTTCATTTCATCTATAGCTTTCAAAAAATAGTTCATGCAATAAGGTAGCTATTACAATAACTATTTGGCCCCACGTGTAAGAGAGTGAAATGCATATTTTTACGTGCTATAGCTAGCTGTAATTTAGTAGCCAGCTTCCTTCTCTCACTTCCTTTCTCTCTCTGCCACGTAAGATTTGGTTGATATTATATTTGCTATAGCCTGCTGACTAAGCCTTATTGTACCTGCTCTAAGGCCAGTCTCAGTGGGAGTTTCATCTGCATTTAATAGACTGTCATATATGTATTTTTGATGATATGGTAATATTTTTAAGAAAAGACAGAAGAAGTGAGTTTCATCTAGATGAAACTCTCTTGGCACGCTTACCAACTCTATATGAGTCATGAAATTAAATGTCTATGAAACAATAGAATGAAACTATGCATTGAGGATGGATGTTTCATCCATGTTTCATTTCATTTTACATGATGTGGCAGTCTTGGAAACAACGCCATGAAACTCTCCACTGAGAATGGCCTAAGTTGGTATATTTCTTTTGGCACATGGATCAAAAAATATATAAATAACTAGATTATTTATAATTATTATTTGTAAACATTATATTTAATGAGAAAATTGATGATTTGCCATATTCAAGAATGGGCTTCGCACTTTTGCCACTCTCAACGTTGGCTTCGCAAACATGCCATGTAGTACATTAATCCCTTGATTAGTATGCCATTTCATCCCTTTAATTCATTTTCTTTTTCTTTTTCTAATTTCAGGGACTGGAAAAGACCCTTCTACCCCTGGCTAATTCCTCTTCTTGGTAATATCGGGACGGGAGGGTCTTTTTATGGTTTGGTCCGTGTATACTACGGGACTGAAGGCAAATACTACAAAGTATACGTTACACAATACAGAAAGAATACACGGACCAAACCATAAAAAGACCCTCCCGTCCCGATATTACAAAGAAGAGCAATTAACCAGGGGTAGAAGGGTCTTTTCCAGTCCCTGAAATTAGCAAAGGAAAAAGAAAAAGAATTAAAAGGATAAAATGGTATACTAATCAAGGGATTAATGTACTACATGGCATTTTTGCGAAGCCAACGTTGAGAGTGGCAAAAGTGCGAAGCCCATTCTTGAAGATGGCAAATCATCAATTTTCTCATATTTAATATATGTACATAGAAAATATAAAATAAAGCTGAATATTTATTAGGGGTATAGAAAAAACCTCATACTAATTTGTATTGGAATATGAAATATGTCTTATAGTTATCACTAAGATTATTTAAATAATATGTCATATAAACTTAGACGGAGAGAGTATTTGAAAGATTAGGAAGTTTTTCCTTTTTCGGAGGAAGCCACATGGGAACTGCATCGTAAGTTTTTTTTGTAGGTTTTGTTGAGGCTAGCTGCTGTGGAACTTTGGGCATAACTGGCCCCCTGTTCCGAAGAAAGCCCCAAACGGGCCCCCTCCCGTGCGGAATTCCAAAACTTGTCCTCCGACACGGCGCCATACCGTGCGAGTAAGGTGGCGCGCCCGCCCACCGCACGAGGCCGCCTGGTGTGCCCACCCGCCGCGCATGGCACCTTGCGCGCCCACCCTCGCACGAGCTCCCAGCGCCACGCGCCGCCTCCTACCTGGCCGTCCCCCACCTCACTGGTTGCATGATAAAAAAAGATCAGATTCATTCTTTGGAAGGCACGCCATTCATTTTACTCTAACCAAGAGCAAAAAACTGCAAGAGGAAGAAAGCCCATGAAAGCATCCGATTTTTTAGTGGTTTTGAATTTGAATTTCAAATTTGCGTATTTGAAAAGGTTGCAGATCTGCTTTAAAGCATTTAAAAGAGATAATTTTCATCGATATGCTGCAAGTTTTTAGCAACGTGATTAACATGTATTTAAAAATGGTAGTTTGTTAGTATAAAAAGGTAGTAGTTAGTCTTTTGTAATTGGGTAGTGGCCTTCGTTGATGTCGAAGAAGCAGCATTGTTAGCATCGTTAAATGCTTATTCGTCACACTAATTATATGAATATCGTAGTTTATGCGTAAGTTATTTTGTTTGCATAAGAGCGACATTGTATTTTTTTTCTGCATTTGAAAAAAGTTTGTATGCATTTTTTAAATGTTATGCACAAACTGTTAGACATGCATTTTTTTGGTTAAATTATTGTTCTTTGTGCGGATTTTTGTACATAACCATTATGTTAAAAATTGAATATCATTGTAGTTGTTCGTTTAATGCACTACCGTCAGTAGTAATTTATGAATTGTAGGGTGGTACTTGTGTGATATGCTTAGTTTAGCAGTGGTAAAAATATTGAGAAAAGTTGTAACTTAACGTTACACACTTTGGGAAATTTTGTAGGTACACCATGTCGGGTGTTCTAGATCTATTTGTGCTCCATGGGAATAGTCTCGTACGTGACAGACTATACGAGATAGACCTATCAAATTGTGATCGAACCGTGATCCGAGCGCCCAGTTTAAAGGACATGGGCCTCTCAGAGCTCTAGAGGTGCGTCCGTTCTATGTCAATCGTGCCATTGCAAGGAATAAGCTGTGCATTGAAGCGTTGTACGTCTCCATGGTGGGTGGTGAAGGGGAGACCTTATGGCAACTTCTGAAGGTGACAAGCGACGAGTCATGGGCCAATTACATGGAGTTTGTGTGCAACCCTTCTACTGTAATATATGACAGACCGATGGTGTATGTTTAGTTCGTGGAGCGGACGTAGTCGTCCGGCATGCCTGGTTCTGCTGCAGGCACTGCTAATGTAGTGCCTGGGTTGGTCTCCGGTGCTGATGTAGATGGGGTTGCTGGTGGAGATGCGGGTGAGGCGGTGGGTGATGGAGACCTGAGGAGGCGTGTCAAAAATTTTGAGCCTAACAGAGGCGTACAGGGATGGTGGGTAGCCCGTCTTGACTACCATGTGTACCTGGCCAACCAGATGGAAGAAGTGGATAACGAGGAGGAGGACATGGAAACATCTAGTTCTGAAGAAGGAGAAGCTGTTGCGGGAGGTGCATTCGGTGGTGTTGTTTCCACTGATGGCACTTTTGTTAGCTGTAGTTTGTATGACATCACGGCGGCATCGCTGGTTCTGCCGCAACCAGAGGAGGCACATTGGGGCTTCAATAAAGACACTCTACTCTTAGGTCAGCGCTTCCCTAACAAGAGCACTGCCTAGCAGGCCATTGATAGATATGCTGTGACCATCAGCTGGACATATCGGTGCGCAAGTTGAACCTTGACACCTATATCGTGAAGTGTGTGGACGAATCCTGCCCTAGCAAGGTCCGTGTGCCGCAGTCAAGGGGCGGGTCATGGACTTCTAGATCACGGTGCTGATCATCACACATGCGAGCTTGCTAAGCCACTTCGAAGGCACCGCAATTTGACATCCTCATATGTTACAAGCCTGATTGGCCACCTGGTCCACGCAGATGTTTCCATTTCACCAAAGCTTCTGTAGGTAGATGTTGTCAACATGGTGGGCTTCGAGATTAGCTACAAGAAGGTCTGGCGAGTGAAACAGAATATTCTGGATCGTATGTATAGCACATATGAAGAGGCCTATGACCTAGTCCCAAGATTGCTCCACCAAATAGCAGAATCAAATCCTAAGACATATATAAACAAGGTGGAGTGGCCGCATCCCACGAAGGAGCCAAATTGCTTCATTCTTGATAGAGTGTTTTGTCTGTCAGGCGATTGATGGGCTCAAGTTTTGTCGTCCCTGTACTGACGATGGACGGCACCTTCCTATCTGGGAAGTACAAGGGCACCATTTTGACCGCAGTTGCAGCCGATGCCAACGATCAATTACTCCCCGTGGCATTCGCAATTGTGGAGAGCGAGAACACAGAGAGTTGGGTGTGGTTCCTAGCCAATGTGATGTTGGTGGTGGTTCAGGACCACGCGAATGTGTGTCATCTCGGACCACAATGCTGGGTTGCTAACTGCGATGAGCACAATGCAGAATGGGACACAGCCCCCGTTCATGTGGAACAACCTGAGGAACCGTTGGTGAATGAGGCATCTCGTGGCGAATTTCCACTGAAGATTTTGATGCAAGGAGCAGATTAGACTTTCAAGAAGCTCTGCATGCAGGACCAGAGATGGATGTTTCAGGCCGTGTGGAGACAGCTTGATGAGGACACTAGCAAGCATGTCATGCACTCGGAAGACGGCAAACCAGGGGCAGCAGCAGGTAGTTTCGCGAGAATTGGGACTTCATGCAGTGGGTGAACATGCACACGGTTGACCTGGAGAAGTGGTCTCTGCTACATGACACTGTTAGAAAAATCAATGCAACTTTGATATCTGAATTGTGCCGGATGACGAACTGTATTGTCAGACAATGAGAGGGTAGAGAGTTCATAACACACATGAGAGAGAGATTTTGCACCACGCTCAATTGACTGTAACTTTTTTGTTTTCTTCCTTTTATTCCGTATTACATCAGTCGGTTACATGCAAAGTATTGGCCCGAATCTTCCTCAGATCAGCCCATAATCCAGAGAATCAGTCCACCAAAAAATTGCTAAAAAAACAAAGCATCGACCCACTCTACGACTACTACATACTCTTACGAGTACAACTTCCGAGCACGACGACTACTCTTACGAGTACGATCGCAAAACTCCTACGACCATGTCTAAGCAAGCCTTATGACCACAACCAAACAAAAGCTAACGACCATGAAGAAAGCAAACATGCATATGACCACACCTAATGAAACATGTATTCGACCATGTCTAACTAAATGCTTACGACCACATCTGAAACAAATGTTTTTGACCATGACTCTTATGACCATGCAGGCTACGATAATGCAGTGAAATACATCAACATTCACTCCCTTTTTCACTGCACCTACACCATGCTGATGCAGCTTCTCTACTCGAGAAACTAAGCATGACCAAGTGGTTTCGTTAGAGTATTCGCCAGCTGCTCTTCAGACCTGACAAAGACAATTTCGATCCTCCCTTCTTCCACACACTGCCTAATAAAATGGTAGCGTGTATCAATATGCTTACTTCGATAATGTAGTATCAGATTCTTGCACAATGTAGTTGCAGACTTGTTGTCCACCTTGAGAAAGATCTTTTCAGGCTCCTTGTTAGCCATCTCACCATACAATCAAGCAAGCCATATTCCCTGAACAGCAGCTGTAGTAGCAGCGATATATTCTGCTTCACATAAGGATAACACCACTACTTTTTGCTTCTGGGACTGCCAACTTATCAAGCACTTCCCAAACATGTATAGTACACCAATGGTGCTTTTATGATTATCAACATCCCCGGCTATGTCACTATCACTGTACCCTATTATCTGAGGTTCCCCTACTCCTTCCCATCTCAGATAAAAGCACCCCATATCATGAGTACCATTTGTGTATCTCAAGATGTGTTTAACTGCAACCATGTGCTCAATAGTTGGGGCTTCCATGAATCTGCTAACATACCAGATTGAGAATGCAATGTCAGGTAGTGTATCCACAAGGTACCTCAGACTACCCACTGTACTTCTATACCAAGTAGCATCAATAAAAGGACTAGCAGATTACTTACTCAACCGAGGTCTAGCTTCCATGGGAACTTGACATGAATTTGACTCCTCCATGCCACTTTTCTCCAGTATCTTCAAGGCATATGCTACCTGCTTCATTGTATTCCCTGCACTGGTTTGATGCACTTTTATGCCTAGATAGTAAGACAACAAACCAAAATCACTCATACTAAACAAAGACTTCATCTCTTTCTTGAAATTGCTGATCTCATAAGTGTGTGTGCCAGTAATGATTAAGTCATCTACATACACACCTACCAAAAGATTACTTGAGCTCGTACGTCCCCTGTACACAGCACTTTTTGAAGGGCACTTCTTGAAACCGAGTGACAAGAGAGTGTTGTCCAATTTGGCATTCCAGGATCTTGGGGCTTGACACAGTCCGTATAATGCTTTCTTGAGCTTCATAACCTTCTGCTTGTTATCCTCATCTTCAAAACTAGGTGGCTAGACCACATAAACTTTTTTCTTCAAGTCACCATTGAGGAAAGCTGATTTCACATCCATGTGATGAATCTCCCACACTTTACTTGCTGCCACTGCAACAAGTAAATGCATGGTCTCAAGACGAGTAACCGGTGCATATACTTCTTCAAAGTCCGCACCATATTGCTGCGCATATCCTTTACCGACAAGCCTCGCCTTGTGCCTCACAATCTTCCCAGCAGAATCCTTCTTGACTTTATAAATCTACTTGAGGCCTATGGGTCGATGCCCATTTGGAAGATCAACCAGACTCCATGTCTGATTCTGCTCAATTGCCTTGATCTCTTCTTGCATAGCTTGTCTCCAAACTAAATGCTTCTTAGCCTTAACAAGACTTCCTGGTTCTTTGAATGCAAGGAGGCTCATTTCACTAAATGAGTATACCAAGTCATGGACGGCTGTGTCCTTGTAGATATCTAACAGTGTTCAATACTGCCGAGGCTCCTTGTCAGCTACTAAATCCTGAATAGGTGGAGTCACCCATTGAAATTCTCCTTGTGCAACCGGTGTGTTGGTTGAGGAGGCACTCCCTGTCTCGGCTGAAGAAGAGTCCATCGTTCCCCTACTAGGCATCAGCAATACACTAGTCCACCACTCCTTTGCAATGGTGTTGCACTTCCTCGATCACCTATGGTCACATAGGTGGTATATTCCAAGGTGAACATCTCACCTACAACATTCTTCTCTGCATCAATGCTTTAAGAATCCCACTCCCATCTAGCTCCTTCATCAAACTCCACATCGCGTGTCACATAAATCTTATTGGTGGCGGTATTGTACATCTGGTACGCCTTGGAGCCGGGCTCATAGCCAAGAAACACCACGAGAGTGATTCTGTCATCCAACTTCTTAATGTTAGGCTTCACATCTTTGATGTATCTGTTGTGGCTACAGACCAAACAGAGAGAGAGTATGGTAGTGGGGAGTTAGGTGAGTAGAAATGGCTTAGGGTCTTTCCCCCATGGCCTATGTCCTATATATATACATCCACATGGGGAGTGCTTTTACAATTATACCCTTACACATGAGTACTTCCCTCAGGGGTATCTATGTCAGTATACATGTCCCATCCTGGGCCTTACACTCTCTTAACAGGCCTACTGGGCTTAGGTGGGGGCCACCCTACAACAGGAGCCTCTCGTGGTAAAGGGCCTCACGGGCGGAAGCCATGTTGCCGAGCCCTTTGGCCCCCTCCGTCCCTGCGGCCTGTGAGCTTTTTCAACGTTCGAAGTGTAGTGTTTGCCTTATTGCGAAGGTATGGTTGTTTTGTTGACGTCCTTGACCTGGCAGCGCACTTTCGCGAAGCGCTTGAAGTAATCCCGGAGCCTTTCCTCAGGTTTTTGCTTGACTGCGAAGAGCTGGTCCGCATCGACACGCTCGACGTAGTTTCCCTGGAAGTTGTTGTAGAGTCGGTCGCGGATCTGTTCCCACGCGTAGATGGACTGTGGTTCAATGGTGAAGAACTAGGACAGCGCCACCCCTTGTAACGCGAGAGGGAGTCCTTTTGCCTTCGTGGTGTCGTCTCCACCAGCGGCTTCGATAGCGGTCTCATACACGCGCACGAACTCTCGCGAGTCGGAGTCGCCCTTGTAGGCCTCGATGACGCTCGGGAACTTGAAGTCTTCAGGCCATGCCACCTGCTGTAGGCCCGCGGAGAGCGGGGACTCTGGTTCTACGTGCCGCAATGGGACGCGACTAGACGTAGGGGTGTCGCGGCTATCCGCCCTCTCCGGAGCGGGTTCGGATGCCACCGCCGGGGGGCGTGTTGGCTCCGAGCCTCTTGCATGTCTCGCACAGCTCCGCGGAGGTCTGTTAGCTCCCGCTGAAACGCGCTAAGGGCCGTCAGCATGGCAGCCTCCACCGCAGACGTGGCTGGGACTGTCGGTGCGCTTGGCGGTACTACCGGTACGGCGGTGACCACGGCCTGCTCGCCCAAGCTGCCCGCCGCGTTGCCCTGGAGGACCATGGAGCCGGTGACGAGGTCCGCATCGCCGCTGGGACCATTCACCACTTCTGCGCCGGGTGGAAAAACGGATGCGCCTGCGTCGCCATCACCGGGGTTGGTCGTCGGGGCGGTGCTGGTGGGGTCTGGCGTTGTGTCGCTGGCGGGGTTGGTCGTCGCGTCGGTGGCGGGGTTGGGCGTCGCGTTGTGAACGCCGGTGTTCACGGTCGCACCTGCACCACCGCTCGTACCTAC
Source organism: Dendrocalamus sinicus (assembly GCA_036346575.1). NCBI lineage: Eukaryota > Viridiplantae > Streptophyta > Magnoliopsida > Poales > Poaceae > Dendrocalamus > Dendrocalamus sinicus. The sequence continues at coordinate 35,183,443 of CM070648.1, read as the reverse complement.
GGCTGCTAAAGCCGAAGCCCTAGTGCTGACGCGAGACTTCGCCGCTTCCGCCTTCTTCTTCTTCTTCTTCGCCACCGATGTTGAAGCTTTCCTTGGTGCCATCCTCCTTCAGATCTGGAGGCTTGTTCTTGTCCTCCCCACGGACGGCGCCAACTGTTGTGGCTACAGACCAAACAGAGAGAGAGTATGGTAGTGAGGAGTTAGGTGAGTAGAAATGGCTTAGGGTCTTTCCCCATGCCCTATGTCCTATATATATACATCCACATGGGGAGTGCTTTTACAATTATACCCTTACACATGAGTACTTCCCTCAGGGGTACCTATGTCACTATACATATCCCATCCTGGGCCTTACACTCTCTTAACAAGCCTGTTGGGCTTAGGTGGGGGCCACCCCTACAACAGTATCCTAGACATCCAAATGTGCGAAAGTAATGCACATTTGGTTGTCTCCCATACCAAGTTTCAAATGGAGTCTGCCCATCAAGACTTTGGGTGGGTGCTTGATTAAGAATGTACACCGCTGTTGTCACTGCTTCTCCCCAGAAATGGGCCAGCATTGCCTTGGCTTTCAACATTCTTCTCACCATCGATATCGATGTTTGGTTTTGCCTCTCTACGACATTATTTTGCTATGGAGAATATGGCATCATGAGAAATCTTGCCACTCCACACCCTGCGAAGTACTCACTGAGCTCATTTGAGGTGAATTCTCCTCCCTGGTCGGTTGTTAGACCCTTCAACTTGTGCCCACTCTGCAATGTCATACTTGCCTAAAATCTCTTCAGAGCTGCTGCAGCCTCATCCTTTGAAGCCAAAAACACAGTGACAAAGATCAAACGGGGGTAGCTTTACGCAGTGACTAGACCAAAGGGGGTGGCTGGTACACGAATTGTTCAGTGTGCCACTGCCTCGCGGATGCAAATTTGCCATAATTGAAATGGACTCGCAAAGTGTACACCGCGTCGGCTAACCCTATAAGTACTGTCCCTTCCGCAACATATTTTTCTGTACCACAACTGCAAGACTAAATTGCTAGTATGGAGAAGCAATGAGAGGAGATCACCCGAAGCGCTGCTGTAGTACAGGAAGAACAAGCAGAGCGTGCTAAGAGGCTACCTCCCTGAAATGAAGCCCCCCGTACCTCCAACCCCAACCCATACCTCAACGTTCCCACCGAGCGTTCACCGCAAGACCCACCTGTGGGGGTGATGCCCTCCTTTGCTGATATAGGGACGCATGCAAGTTCTTCAAGTCCAAATAGCGGTTAAGCTTGGGCATACGTTATTGGGGTTGCGGTAACTATGCCTGGGAGTATCCCGACCGACGTTCAAACAAGGCCTGCTACTGGCAACCGGTAAGAATGGGTTACAATGCATTTCCTTACCACTTCTCTTATGTGTCACACACTAATAAGTTTTCCCTCTTCCTATAGTCTCCGGATCCGCTATGCGCCTACCGCAAATGGATCGACCAGGAGATCCACCCGCATGACCAGTGGACTCTGGACTACGAGGAGTGGGATGCCCAGACGGCACGCGAGAGGATGGAGGAGCGGCGTCGTAGCAAAGAATGAAGTGAGCGTATCCAGCGGGAGATGCAAGCTCACCTTGAAGCGTGCAGGCGCAGTGAGTGAGAGGCTCATGAGGAGAAATGCAAGAGAAAGCGCGAATTGGCAGCCAAGGCCATGGCTGATAGTGAGGACTACAATGCTGAGCTAGGCCACAAGGGCAAATGGCCACGTTCCATGCAGTATTTCGATGCTCTTTGTCCTTATATCCTATGTATTTCTATTTTCCTCAAGGCATACGTGTACCATTCTTAGTTCGTTAGTCTACGTGTCATTTAACCCCCTTATCAGATCAACTATCGTGTTATTATCGTTACACCATTTATCCAAACTTCTCTGTGTATGAATTCCAAGTTATATCGCAATATCACTTACCTTCGTACTTACGAGTCATTGCCGCCTCAATCATCCCCACAAAATTCTTCAGAAATTTATCGCACTACAATAACATACGATGATCACAAAATATTATTGCAAGTCTAACAATTTCGTACCCTGGACAATCTACGAAAATTACAAACGGACCAACTTACTTGCCTTGTCTGCCCTTTTATTTTGAAAAAAATAACAACCTACAAACAAGATTTGCTACATATATTACCTATAAAAATTGCTCTTTATTTCCTCATAATTGTTTCCATCGGACCGATAAAAAGTATTATTATTATTATTATTATTATTATTATTATTATTATTATTATTATTATTATTATTATTATTATTATTATTATAAATCGGTGAACCGGCGAACTGAAAACCCTTCGGTGCATCCAACATGCGGTGTAATCTTACATACAAATAGCAGTTATATTTTTATATGGTTTAATCTTATATCAATTAAATCCATAACTTCTTTTGATATGCAAGTAGTTCCAAATTTAATATGATAGATATTATTTTTCTTAATTAAAATTCTAACATAAATTGCTACTAAAAAATAAAAAGAAGATAAGCTTAAATTTTCAATACCAATTTGCACTAAAAAAGCTGGCTGCTCGCGCGCTGGGTGGGGTAGGGCCGCTCGCGCCTGGCCAGGTGAGGAGGCGCTCCAGGACCTGCTCGCGCGCTCGGTGGCTGCGCTCACAGAGGCCGCCACAGGGAGCCAAACTGGGAAAAACACACTGAGCGCCATATCTGGTATTCTAGCGGCACAGGGGGCCAAAAATGCCGAGGATTCACTGCTGTGCAATAGACATGTGCACGTACCATATCGAACTTTCGACTGCCTGCCAGGATGTAGGCTGATTTCTCTAGAGAATGGTGAGATTATACTTTGTCAGATAATCGTTTGGATACGGCTGTTCTTTACAGTAGGCGTCACATGCTCAGCTGATCCATCCTTTAACCTCCTTCTTTCTCTTTTTTGTTTTCTTTGCCTTCCCCATTTTGCGCCTTTTGAGACGGAAGTCCTTGATTTACATGTTTGACCAATGTTGATTGTTGTTTGGGGTTTTTTAAATAATTTAATTTATTTTAAATTATAATAATATATATGTATTTTTTTATTTTATAGTACACGTGGCTAGTCGCTCAACCATTGGACGACACGTGGCCAAGTCGCCCAATAGTTGAACGACTAGCACATGTTGCCCAACCATGGAGCAATTTGGTCCTCCAGTCGCCCAACTATTGGACGGCTAGTATTAGTCGCTCAACGGTAGAGCGACAACTTGCTGCCAGCTCATCCATTTTTCTTTGACCTGACCCCCTCATGGTCTCTCAGAAGAGAACGTGAGTAGCTTGAGAGAACAAGAAAAAAGAGGGAGAGAAGGAGAGGGGGAGAAGTAGAGAAGCTCGAGAAAAGAGTGAAGGAGAGGAGAAGAGCTCAAGATAAGAAGAAAAGAAGAGTAGAGGAGTTTGTGAGGTAAGAGAGGAAGACGAAAGAAGCTTATTGATAAGGAGAAAAGGTCTTCACGTGAAGGTAATAGCCTCATCTATTTTTGTTCTCATCCTAATGTAGGCAAGATGCCACAACTTATTTGTTTAGCACATATTTAGTGAATGCATATTGACTTATGATAATATTTGCTGTGAGAAATCAGCCATGTCTAAACCCACAAGATTAAAAGTGCATTACAGTATTGGTGCCATTCATGAAGGTCCATATAGTGTTAACCTGAACGATTTCCCGCAAGTCAGTTTAGTACACCCGGATGCGAAGAATGCTCTAATCAGATATGTCCTGCACTGGCTCACACTCAGCTTCTTCTTGGGACCTGAGGTGTGTAGTGTCGTTCTACATGGGCACTAGAGTTGGTCTACACACACATTTGGTGGGAGTTGAGGAGACTGATGCACACAGTTGCATAGAAGGGCTCTGTTGTATGTTGTCGGCGACGTAGATACGAGTGCGTGCTACTCGTGCAACCATGTCCAAAGGGAGTTGTAGGAAGCCCTGCCGACAACTATCGTCGAGTTTGTGGGAGTAGCTCAGACACGCAGCGTGTGGTTCATCAAGAGGATGCAGTGGGTGATGTTGTGGGGGCAGAATCGGAATATCACACACCACTTACTGAGCCCACCTGACAAGTGGATGCAGATATTGCTGAGGCAGATCAGGAAGATCGCATTACGCAAGCTGAGCCTACTAGATGGTGGACGCAGGGAAGTATGTCGACAACAAAGTGCGTCAGATGGAGATCGATGACCGGACGGCCTAAGCCAAGGAGGAAGCTTTAGAAGAGGATGATGATGACTTTTCCGATGAGGATGAAGGTCCCATGCCGCAGGCATGAAATAGGGTGGATGTTGAGGGTCTTTCTGCGTATAACAAGCATGAATCACCATGGGAGCATCATGGTATGACGGTTCGGCTTCATGCAATGTTTCGTGACAAGAGATCAGTACAAGATGCCATCAAGCTATGGGTCTTGTCCATGTAGTGGACATTTTGGGTCCTAAAATCCAATTAGGAGTAGTACACTATGGTCTACGAGCAGGTTAGTTGTCCTTGGCGTGCGCACGCACGTAGACCTAACTACGAGACTCACTGGATTGTCTCAAAGGTGGAGCCACACGCCTACGTGTTCAGTAGTGTTTTGCCAAAGCATCACAATCTGACATCCACCTTTATAGCCAATCTCATGTAAAGAGAGATAGTGAAGAAGAAAGACCTAGAGGCTAAGCACATTATTGTGGCTATCAAGTAAAAATTCAAGTACAAGATTAGCTACCCCAAGGCATGACGTGCGAAGTAGAAGACTTTGGAAAGGAGGTTTGGTTCTTTTGAGGTGGCTTACGACAACCTTCCTCGTATGCTCTAGGTGCTGCACCCCAACCACTGCGCTGCTCGCCCCTCCCACCTTGCCACCATGCCCCATCCTCCCTTGGCCACGTGCACTCCCCATTGGCCCGTCCTCCCCCTGGGCCTTGCCCCCGTCCCCATGCTATCCCCCTCGGCCTCGTTGTGCTTCCCCCACTCCTTCGTCTGACTCCCATGCCATGGATCGCCAACAGAGCATGGAGTCTCGTGCATGAGGGAAAAAGTTGGCCGACTCCAAGGCCCCCGGCTCTACACCAGCAGGCAAGCATGCAACCGATCGACACCTTGTAAGCTCCCAGCCGCCTCCTGAACTCGGCAAACCAGCAGACTCGGTGAGGTGTTTTTTTAATTTTTTGTTGATGTTTTGTAGTGTAATTTCTCTCTGTTTTGTGAATGATTTTGTAGTGTGACATATCGTAGCTATCAAGTATCCACTGTTTTATGAATGATTTTTAAACTTTTTTTATCACAATCGTCGAGTGAGGATGTGGATTGGGAGGATATGGGTATGAGTGATGATGATCACAATGTTATCCCATCTGCTGAGGAGGGGGAACAAGGACATGTTTCTATGGATTCTTCAAGTTCAAATGATGATGAATACACAGTTGTGGCTTTAATAGAAGATGGTACAATTTCTCAAGGAAGAGCAAAGAGGAGGGCAAAAAGGCGGAAGGGATCTCCAAAGGCAACTGTGAGACAAAAACAAAGATCAGATTATTGGAAGATTTTTAAGGTGGTGATTGTTCCATTGAAGACAAAGAAAGGGAAGACCGATACAAAGGCAAAGTGTAAGTTTTGCTATAAGATCATGTCTTACAAATAAGGGGGTGCTACTTCACATTTGACGAGGCACATACCAAAGTGCACACCTTATATGAATAAGGTGGCTAAGAGGCAAGATCAAGTTAAGCTAAATTTTGGTCCTGTCAAGGCAGGTGAGACTGATTTACCTCTTATTGCCACTCCTAGAGAATATGATCATGATGAAACTCGTCGAATTATTGCTTAGATGATAATTGTCCATGAGTATCCTTTTAGGATGGCATAACACATTTAGTTTAATGTTTTGATGGGTTACTTAAATCTGTCATATCAATTCATTGGTAGAAAGACGATAAGAAGTGAGTGCATCAAGATTTATGAATCAGAGAGGGAAGCCTTTAGGAAGAGTCTCAGAAGTGTGTCTCATATAAGTTTAACTCGTGATTTGTGAACCTCTAACCAAAACCTTTGCTACATGAGTTTGGTAGCACATTACATAGATAAAAATTAGGTTATGCAATGTCGTGTGCTGAACTTTATTGAGTTGGATCCTCCACACAGTGGGGTTGTCATAACTCAGGCTATCTTTGAGTGCATGACTAAATGAAAGATAGAGGATAATATTATCACACTTACTCTCGATAATGCTTCCTCAAATGCTGTTGTTGTCCGTAGTTTAATGGCTAAGTTTGCTTCTAAAGAATTAGCTCGTTGCATTGCCAAGTATTTTCATGTTCAATGTTATCTCATATAGTACGGCTCGCGAGCCATTCGAGCCAACTTGAGCCAGAAAACGAGCCAAACCGAGCTAAGCCAAGCCGCAGCTCTAAACGAGCTTAGTCGAGCCTGGCTCGAGCTGACTCGGCTCAGCTCATTTACACCCCTACCTCCACACCGAGCTATTAACCCTTGGGAACAAATAATTTTCTCTGTGCCGTGAAATTCCTCTTTACCAAATGAAGTCTAAGTTACAAAAGGTTTTTTTAAAATTTTTGGCTTATGACTTTTGATTTATACTATAGTATTTAGCTTTTAAACGTTATGTTTTTTAAGGTAACGTCTATAAGTTGATTGTAGTGGATATTACATCGAATTTATCTATGTCGACCAAAATCATACGCGAGTGTCACTCTCTATACTCTCTTTTGTAAACAATTAGAATTCAAAATTTTTTTAAAAACATAAGCATAATCTAAAAAAACTCACCCGTTAAAGTCAAAGCAAACCGAACTCTACATTTTAGGCGAAGCAACCAGTGGTAGCAAACTAGCGAGGAGATGAAACGCACATGTAAATCCTTCTTCTTAGATTGGTGTACGTAGTACGTACGATGAAGTACTAATAAACCTGGAGGAGGGCAACGTGAAGGGCATAAGTAAATTGTCCGATTCTTTTTTGTTTATAGTTTATAATTTATAATTTTTTAAATAAATAAATATGATAACTTTTTATTATTATTTCGAAGTGATTTATCAGAACAATTTTTTTTGAAATGGTTTATCAACATTCGATTCATTCATACAAACACTCATATTAGGATAAAAAATTATAAAGCATAGCCAAAAAAAACCTATTGAGCGGTGATGTGGCATGGCACAAGCATGTAGCAGTCATGGCCGCGATTGTAGCTGCAGGTTGACCTAGAAATCTTCTCCTTTTTTCCTATTCTTTTTCTTTTTTCTTTCTTCTAGTCTAAACACGCGTTGAATGGCGAGCTTAGTTCGGAGTAAAAGCCGGTGCAATGCAATAATCTAGTATTACATTTGTTTTATCTAAGGTTTGCTCCGGCGAAGTCTCTCTCTCACGTTTAGTTAAACTTGATTGCCGCACTCAATAGTCACGGCCAAATCTCGGACGCGGGAATTCCCTACAAATCATGTAACAGTAATTAATACCGCTACAGCTCTCTATAAATTTCCTGCGAAATTTGCTTGCTATTCTGGCGTTCCAAACAGCAAGTAGCTAGCATAATTGCATGAATTTTTTGTACGGATAATCCATTTTTTATTTGAAATTATAGAAATATACCCGCGAGAAATTTTTTTACAAAAATAGGCTCAAGTCGCCCAATGGGAGGGCGACTGAAGCCTATCGCCCAACCAGAAGGCGATTCTGTTCCTGTCGCTCAATCATTGGGCGACTGCATCCAGTCGCCCTCCCATTGGGCGACTTTAATGCAGTCGCCCAACGGTTGAGCTAAAGGTATCAAACCTTCGTCAAAAATAGTGAAAATTGGTGGGGCTATTCTTCATACATCCAAAAGCCTTCAGAAAAAAATTTGAGCAATTTCGGCTACGGGATCAAAAGTTATAGCAGTTTCAATCCCACCATCCATGTTGCAATTCAAATTGAAACTGCTATAACTTTTGATCCCGTAGCCGAAATTGCTCAAATTTTTTTCTGAAGGCTTTGGATGTATGAAGAATAGTCCCACCAATTTTCACTATTTTTGGCGAAGGTTTGATACCTTTAGCTCAACCGTTGGCGATTACATTAAAGTCGCCCAATGGGAGGCGATTGATGCGATCGCCAATGATTGGCGACAGAAAGAATCGCTTCTGGTTAGCGATAGGCTCCGATCGCTCTCCCATTGGGCGACTTGAGCCTATTTTTGTAAAAAAATTTCTCGCGGGTATATTTCTGTAATTTCGAATAAAAAATGGATTATCCGTACAAAAAACTCTAATTGCATTGGTCACATGGTCCCTGTCAAAGGGGCCCCACTGCCAGTAGGATCTCCGGCTTTCATCCGTGGCAACGACCCAATCAGAAGATGCATTGCATCCCTGGAGTCCCAAACTCCACAGGAAGGCAAAGGTTGCTGCAAGACATTCTTTCTTGTGCGTGTGTCCTTCCATCGTGCATGCCCTGCAGCATCCAGTCTCAACCGATCAATGCATCCTTGTGTCAACAGATGTTGCCAGTTGCCTCCCAACAACTAATCAATAATCATATGACAAATAGTTGTTTTTATTCATGCTACACAGAAGAACACGTAACCCAAAATCCTTCAGAACCAGAGGAATAGTATCTATGTTATGCGGCTCATCTTGTTAGAAACTGAGGTAGTAGTATTCAGGCCAATCAAACATATGCACACCACCACTGCAAAATTACACCAGATCATCTAAAGTAACCAGCTCTAATCTACTCTCAAATAAAGACATATTCAGAGAATCTCTGTTGCATTTCCATTCTTCAGCTCCCTAAATAAGTTGTAAAACCATACAGCTATGGCCTTGCTCATCAAAGGAAAGACTAGGGAATTATATCACTCGGGCCATTAAAAAGAAGGTAACGGGACGGCAGACTCCAATCATATGCAGGTGAGCTGCATCAACATGCAGGATACAGGATACTCGGAAGAAGCAAAGCCTCCATTAGTAAAAGGAAGCAATTTCCATGCCAGATCTCAGTTTCTCCTACCATCTTCCAAGGTCAGGTAAAGTAAAAGCATCATGTTGTTTAATCACGATGCCACATGAACAGTAGTAAACAAACCAAACATACCAGAGCTTGGCAAGTTACAAGAGATGATGATAAGGGAAAGCTAGGGTGGGTCCTGTATAGTTGACAAGAGTATTGGAATATGGGAATAGCGTCACTACAAAAATCATGATTCCTGTATTTTGCAGCAATGCAATGATTGACCTCACACGGGCGGACGCATGCTCGCATCCACAGAGGTTTATGCAGAGATGCACATGAACAAGTAGATTCCTGGTTGCATGCCCAAAAAAAAAAATCAGGAACTATGTTGCTCATATTGATGCAAATGCATCCTTACAAAAGAGAATAAACAGGCTGCTTATGCGAAGCAGAACAACTCTTATTCAACATTCTCTACGTCATGCAAAAATGCAATAGCCACACTGAATATAAACTAGTTATTGGGTTAAATAATTGGCAAATCTTGTTAATTCCAGGCCTACAGGAACTAAGAGCAAACACAAAGCTCTTCAACTAATTTCTAGTTCATCCACTATGCACTTGGCTGAAATGTACCTACAGATTTCAGAATCAGAATCGATCCTTAGTCCATGTGATGAGGTGTTGTTTGAACAAAAAGCTCCCCATCTTCGTCATCATCAGCGTCTTCATCAGCACATACCCAATTGCTCGGGTGATGCTGCGAGTGAGGATTATCACTGAGAATTTCTGCGACAAAAGAAAAGCAAGTTTGTTAAACACTCAGTAGCAATACAAATGCATCAGTAACTACTGATTTGAGAATGCAATATGTGTCTTATGTTCTGATAATTAACCAGGGGGCTCTTCCAAGTGATCCATTTGCATAGGCTGCACTCTGTAGTTCAAACTAGTTAAGGAAACACATTTTTGGAAGCAGGAAAGCAGAAATAACTCGAAGACCCAGATCTTATAATGCCCCATTTATGATTAATAACAAATGGAAAGTCTCATTAGCATAGAATATATTGACATGATTCATCAATTACACACTGGAACAAATGGTTGGTATCTAGGACTTCATTTAATCGCCATACAAATTCAACAATGCAATTTTTATGAACACAAACCTTATCTCAGAAAGTCATCATCCATCAAACTCAGACACTGTATATATCAGCATATCTCCTTCGATTAAACTAGCCAGTTCAAGTATACCATCAGTATGATTGTAAGCTTACTCCTAACACTTAAACTTAGCATTATCCTGAAAGGTGTCCTATGGTTTTAACTAGCTGAAATGCAGTAGATACCCATGTACTGTGAGGAAGATAAGTATGCAAAGGCAGGCTTTGTCCTGCCTAGTAGTCCAACATGTGGGGCAGAAATATTTCATGATGAGGGATGATAATCCCAAATCAAAGCATATTTCATGCATACAGGCTTAATTTCGTTTAGACAGAGAGATCAAAGAAGAGGAATTCTTTTAGCGTGGCTGGATAGCAAACTGCAGGTCCAGAGTTCGATGCGGTAGCAAGTTATATAATCGAATACAAATTACCAAGAACAAGAAGTGAAGCAATTTATAGGATACGTATCGTTTGCATTATCTGCGACTGGTGGCTTGCAGGGAGCATTTATAACATTGGGCAGCGTTGATGTGTCATTCAGCACACTAGCACTAGCATTTATTTCCTTCTGGGCATAATTCTCTCTGTCAGCTTCAAAGCTTTTGGGAGCACTACCTGTTTAACAAAGCTTTAACTAGATTGATGGTACATCAACAGGATAATGCTAGTATTCAGAAATGAAAGAAGTTTTTCAGTCACCAGTTAGTTTGATTACACCCAGGCACGTGGCTGTCCATGCACTGTGGTCCGATATCGGTCCTATGAAAAGTGGTCTCTATGTTCTGTGTAGGCCCTTTGGCCCTGTCTCAATTCTCATCAGATCACAATATGTATGCAATTGTTAAGGCTAAACATTACAGTTAATAAAAGTTCAACATCTTTACTTGTAGTGAACCAATGAGTATAGTTGAAGCAGCAGAATTGACAACAAGAACATGCATAAAATGACACAGTGATTTATATGAAAAACCTCCTCGATATGAGGAGTAAAATCCACAGGACTTGTACAGCCCACTCCTAAATCTTTCACTATAATCAATAATAGGTACAAAGAGTCTTCTCTAAAACATATAGAGATACATCACAGAAATAACAGCATCATCAAGAAATAATTTTTGTATCATCATCAAAAACCACACACAATTAACAAGAGGTACACTAACAGCCAAGCAGAGAAGATGCAGTTTCTGTCCTATTCAGTTATCAGTTCATATCTTGCAAACTACAGTTCCAATCATGTAAAATTTTGTAAGAATCTGGATTCACGAGTACCTAACAAGCTCTCAAAATTTCAGCCAAATCGAACATCATTTGGAACTCCAAACAGATCATCTACCAAAACTGTACAGTGCTGAATCTGTCGCAACCTGAACTGAAAATACTGCTCTAAAAATTAGATGTTCTTACATTCCAATCTTCGATCCAACCGTACAAATCTAAGAGTATTAAGTCAAGAACACACTGATCAAGTTTGAGCTTGATCCGATGACGTTTGATGCTTCGATTGACGTCTTGATGAACACTGTATAAGATCACCTACACTGGAACAGATCTTCTCTTCTTTTTTCTCTCTTCTCTTTCTTTATTGTGTGGGTGTGTGTTGTTCTAACTTCTCCAGCCTCCCTCTATCCAACAGATGAAGGAAAGGAGCTAGGGTTTTTTCCCTCACCAAGGAGGAGGCATCTCAAACGTTGATCAAGAGAGCAATAAATGGTTCACAAACTTTCCAGTTTATGGGCTGATTTTGGGATTCTTCTCCATGTGGAGGGATTCTTCTGCAAAACACTCAAGTTCAAAACCATCAGACAATAACACAACATAATCATCTGAGAAATACCTGGTAGAAGGTCTATAGACTTTGGTGGATCGCCCAAGTGGAACTTCTGGTATAGGTGATTGTTGATCATGATTATCAACTTTAGCATCAAACTCGTGCTACTGGGGAGCATTCTCACCACATGTACCATGCACATCGTCTTGTGCATCATCTGCATGTAGGAACCCAGATTGTATAATCCGGAATCCTCTGTTATCCGCACTATTCCCTGGATCAGTAGATAGTGCTCACAGATTACAGTTCTGAATATCAAAATACATATCATGTGGAAGCGTAAATAAAATAGTAAACTTACACAGGGGCCGATTAGGCCGACAACAATAAAATACAGCAGCGGAAACGAAGCACACAGATGGAACCCTCAGGACATGTGCACAGGCAGCCAACTAGAGGTTCACGACCTAGCCCTTGACATCTTCATCTTCTCTACCATCATGTCCACTCGTGTCGCTGTGACGTAGTGATCTGATTCCTGATTCTGGATTTGTTATGAGAGCGAGTGTGAGCACAAACCACCGTGCTCCGCGAGCCAATACATAGAATGCAATTAAATAATATGCATGGCTTATCAAGGGAAGGCTCGGGTTATTTTATTTACCATAAATTGCTTTTGAAATATGATACATAGAAATTTCCTAAGACCTAGCATTTTGAACTAAAACATAATATGTGAAAGAATGCAATAGTAATAGTGATCCAGAACCCATCCACCGTTACATGGTCTCTGCACCATATGCTTAATCCTTCAGCGTCATAACCGCTTAACTTATCACTGGGACGACACCCAGGGCAACACAAATAAGGGCCTTTCTCTGCCCTCCACTTTACCATTTACACCTACAAAGTTTTTGAAACAGAACTATATCTAGTTAAGTTCCCATGTCCACCCTTGACCATGGGCACGGCTATTCGAATAGTTTTTGACTCTGCAGAGTTTGCACACTTTACCCACAAGAGATAAATCCACTCGTTGCCCCCACATGATTCCTTAGCCATGCGGTTGAGTAGACTATCACAAAACCTTTACAATGCATTTTCCTAGCAGAGTTACGTCCGCTAAGGTTTCCACTTCCTTCGGGGTACGACCACCCTTCCAGAAGCCCCCTCTTGCGCCGTCACGTCGGAGGATGTGGCCATCCTCAGCCCGCCCGTGGTCACACCGGCGCAACTCTTACCAAGTCGATGCAAATTAGTTAGTCCTGCCTACATTTTGCCAGCTTGTGGTTGTACTGTTGTACACTGGGAGGTCATCACGAGATTCAGTTCTTAGGGTTATCTGGGCAGTTCTACCACTATCTCCTTTGTGCCTCCACTGCACCACTCACACACACCCTCGAACCATCTGCCCAGATAATTAAGCAACTTGAGGTTTTTGGGAGCATAAAATATCCATAACCAAATATACTAGTCATTTCCACCATGATTGTCCAAACTAATTTCTCATTATTCAAAGTGATGCTTTGGGCATTTTGGTGCCCTGATTATCTAAGCAGTACTAAGCATGGCATATAATTATGGACTTATTTTCGAAAGGTTATCATTATAATTTTTGCTAGGGTGACAAGGCTCAGATATTCAAATGTTCTAAAGGCGAGGTATAATACTAGCAAGTTGAATAATGGCATATAACTAGAATCTTCAAACAAACATATATTTGCATAAGAAATAACAGCATGCAATTTGATAATTTAAACAAAAGTAAATTTGCAGAAAATATAGGTTCAATATGATCAAAGTATTGACTCGCCTGGCGCGGTTTACCACGGTCTTGAGCTCACACAATGCTTTCTCTTGAGCTTTTTGGGTCTCTACCTTCACTTTGGGCTTGATCTCACTTGATCCACTGAATCTTCACGACTCCCAATTTCTAATTACGTGACAAACAACTGAATCCAAATAAAAGCAAATAACTCAAAAGATCCAAATAAATATGAATAAACTCAATTTAGTTTTATTATGAGTTAACGGGTGATTTGTGTGATTTGAGGCAAGGCCGGTGGTGGAATACGATAACTTGATCTTTTTTTATTAATAATCTCTTTTTATTATTTTTGTATTTATCAAGGAAGTTCCATGAGCCAGGTGAGACCTATGTGCTGATAATATTAGCTTGTTATTCCTTGAATGACACGAGCTTGTACATCGTAAGAGCATTAACCCGAACCTAGGGGTTCATATATTGTCTTTAATATAACTTGCATTCAGAGCTAATGATTAGTCGATATTTTGACAATTTTTCAGGATTATGATCCCGAGTGTTACATTTATTACAGTCTTTTTATACAAGCCACATACTTATAGTTTAAATATTAACAGCTTAACACCTTGGTTTATTTAAGGGTTGTTTGTGAAAGTATTTTTATGACTTCCTTAAGATATAGGAACGACAGTCATACTTTAGATGGTTAATTGTGTATCACTAAATTATATACCGCTTTTGTTGCACAAATAGTTTTTAGAATATATTCTATAGTTATTCTATGTGAAATGTTAATCTAAACACCAAATGTCATTATTAACTAAATCTAGCGTTTGAGATTTATTTATCAGCGGTGTACTAATGGTGGGGTTTATAAAATCATGACTTTCTAATTTAAATATATATTTCATTTTAAATGGCTTTGGCATATCATTTAATTTTATGAAGCTGCTCGAGTCATCATTTAATCGAATCTACTCTTAAGATTTATTTTGTGGCTGCATGTCAAATATTATAGCATATATTTAATTATAATTAAGAGTAATCTTTTAATTTTAAGTCTTGCTTTTGTATGTAACACACCATTCAATTTATTTCCTTAATCTTAACCTTGAATGTATTTTTAATCGGGATCTTCATTAAATTTGGTCATGTACCCAAGTCCACCTTTTAATGCCGTTAATTAAAATTTAGACTTTAATTAACTGTTCCAAACTACATTAGCTACTCATATATGTCATTTAATCTAATATTAAAGCTTAAATAATTTTGTTTTATATCCCAACCAAATTTATTAGCCTCTCTACTTTATTTGGCCAGCTGCGTTTGATGGTTTGGACGGCAGAAACTTAGCGAGAGTAAGAGAGGGAGGGAAGTGAAGGAAGAAACGAGCACGAGAACAAGATTTTGAGTCATTTTTCTTTGGAATCAGAAGTTTACTATCCTGACCACGGTTGCAGCAGAGCAAATGACCAGTTACTCCCAGTGGCATTTGCAATTGTAGAGAATGAGAATACAGATAGCTGGCTGTGGTTTCTTGTCAATGTGAAGCAGGCCGTAGTACAAGATCGGCCCGATGTGTGTGTCATCTCGGACTGCAATGCAGGCTTGCTGTCTGCAATGCGAACGATGCAGAACGGGACACAGCCTCCCTTCCAGTGGAATGACATGAAGAACCGGTGGTGCATGAGGCATCTTGCGGCGAACTTCCATAGAAGGTTCTATAGCAAGGAACTAATGAAGATGTTCAAAAAGCTTTGTATGCAGAACCAGAAGAGGAAAATTTGAGGCCTTGTGGAGGCACCTTGATTAGGAGACCAGCAAGCATGTAAGGCGTCACGAGCAGACTGAAGCTGGGGCCGTGGTGGGAGGCTCCATGAGAGTTGGGGAGTTCACACAATGAGTTCAGTCCAATGCACCTGACTTGGAGATGTGGTCTCTACTGCATGACACCGCCGGAGCAAGGTATGGAATCATGACGACAAACATGTCCGAGGTGTACAATGGTGTTCTAAAAGGCGTGGGATCCCTACCTATCACTGCAATCATGGAAGAGACCTGGAACCGTTCAGTTGGATACTTTGTCAATAGAGCCAAGATGGCGAAGAAGCATCTAGATGAAGGCAAAGAATTCTCCGAGGTAGCGCAGGCCTACATGGACAAGAAGATGGAGAAGGCTCGTTCGCATATTGCTCAGACCATGGATGGCTTACGGAGGAAGTTTGAGGTCCGCCTCAGACAGAAGTACATGATGGGCTAGACTAGAGGGGATCGTAAGCAGGTGTGCACGATTGATGACAGAGCATCTTGCACCTGCAACAAGCCGCAACTTCTACACAAGCCATGCTCCCACGTGTACGCGGCATGTGCGGTATGGCACCAGGCGCCCACGCATTACATCTCAAAGTACTATGACATAAAGCACCTGTTTGAAACCTGGAGCACGGAGTTCCATTCCTACGGGGTGGACATGCATTACAGGGACCTCTGGCCAGGGCAGATGAAGTGGGTGCCGAACGATGCACTGAAGCACGTCGGCCGTGGGCGACAACATAGCCGTCGCATTCGTAATGACATGGATGATAGCCAGCGTGGGGATCGGGTTCGGCGCCTGAAGTGCAGACTATGCAAGACAGTTGGCCATTCATTTAGGCAGTGCCTAAACAGGCCGACATCAAGTAACGCTCCATAATATAAAGCACATAGTTCTTCGTTGTCGACTGCTGGTTTCGTGTTTTTTAACTATTCAGGGCCTTTGTTGTGCTCATCTTGTGTATGCGAGCACATGATCTTGCATCCTGTAACCTATGCTGAATGTATGTTACGGAAATATTTGCGTGTACAATTTTTTTGAGTCATGTCTTGGAAATTATGTTGTGATTTATTCGATATTTCGTTGTCATTTGTTGTCGTTCGCTGCAGATTAGGTTTGTTGGAAATTATCTTGTCATTTATTGCACACTTTGTTGTCATTTATTTCACGCTTTATTGTCATTAGCTGCAAATTATGTATGTTGCATATTCTCATGTCACTGCGTACTGACTTGTTTTCATTCATCGGCAGGAGATGGCGTACGAGTTGCTTGAGCCCCGTTGGGATGACCAGCACCGATGCACAGCGTGGTCATCTGCTGACGGCCCTCTGAGTTTCATCCTTAGGAGCCCCTGAGAGCACTGGCCTCTAGACTATCGGTACATCCCACTTCTGCGAGACACCGGCCTTTTGCCCATTGCTCGCATGCTGGATGTTCCGTATGCGTTGCAGTTCGATGCGGCGTTGCTGTTCGCACTCGTGGATCGTTGGAGACCGAAGACTCACACCTTCCACTTCCGGTGGGGCGAGATGACTGTTACACTTCAGAACGTGTCCATGATGACAGGTCTACCCCTCCGTGGTGCAGCAGTAGTGCCACCCCCCAGGGCGGCAAACTGGAAGGTCGCCCTGGGTTCCCGGTTCGGTCACCCGATCCCAGACAACATGTCTGGTGTGCCACACTCGTGGCTACGAGAGTTCATGACCTGCCCTATGCACGCTCCTAAGGAGGTAGTGCGGACGCACCTCATGGCATACCTTCTTTTTTTGTTCGGGTGGGTCTTGTTTCCTACGACCACTGGAGTCTCCGTGCATCCTACGTACATACACCTTACGGAGTCATTGGCGGATGCCTTGCCCGGCCAGGTGCCGCAGTACAACTGGGGATCTGCAGTCCTTAGCGCCACGTACCGAGGCTTGTGTGATGCCTCGCAGCGTACTGCGGCCAGCGAGCCGGTCTTGGCAGTGTGCTACATGCTCCTACAGTACTGGACTTGGGAGCATTTCCCGGTTGGGAGGCCTTACTTCGAGAGTGCCGTGCACCCTTATGAGCTCAGCGATGAGTTCTACGATCAGGCTGGGGCGATAACCCCATAAATGGGCCGACTATGGGGATGTGTTGGACACATGGTCAGCTGCGGTGGGCCAGGGAGAGACCGAGGCGTGTGTACCCAGATTTCCATAACTAGTTCAAGACTCTTCATGAGAGCGACATAGTCTGGTGGCCATGGGATGCAGAGTTCATTGAGAGCATAGCCCCCCACGGGTTGTCATCTCAGTGCCACCAAGACCACACGTACTGGTTGACGACCTGCCACCTCATCTTCTCCCACTTCGTCGAACCATACAACCCGCAGAGAGTCCTGAGGCAGTTTGGCCTCCACCAGCACGTGCCACCCCTCCCAGGACGGCCACTACCACCGAAGGCCCACCGGTAAGACATTGCACGGTAACTGTACGCAATGTAGTAATGTGTTGTTAGTACTAATTGTGTAATGTGTGTACTAACTTGCAGGCAAACAAGAAGAGGTCACCGGGGTGACGACTGGAGGGGCACACAGCGGCCATGGACAGACTTGTGGTGTGACTCAGCGAGCACGGAGGTTGTGGACGAGACTAGGCCATACGACCTCGACACATACAGTGCGTACCTAGAGTGGTACGTTCCACGCACCCGCAGCAGCTTCGCATCGGGCTCGCCCACACGTCCCCGCAGAGGTCACGCACGAGGCTGTCATACAGGCAGGGCCGGACCGTCATCAAGCAGCACGTCACGACGAGGTGGTACAAGACTAGTCTTAGTGTACCCTATGCGGCAAGACGGTTTAACTCATTCTTTGTTTACCTGCAGTACGTTTTAACTCATTGTTTGTTTACCTGCAGTACGAGTGCATGCATCGTATCGAGGACGAGGCTGTTCAGATTCTCCAGCGTGGGACGGGCGGCTCCATGAATCGGCTGCTTTCTTCGGTGTGTACCATCCTCGGTGACGCCAGATCCGCGATCAGGACCATGAGGTGTAGTCAGCACAGGGATGATGTACATGCACGACGCCTCCACAAAGAACAGCAGGCAGCACCACACCCGTCAGCACCGCTGTCAACACATTCGTTGCACTCCGACGGTCGTCCGTCGTAGTCCGACGGTCGTCCCAGTTGCGCTCGCTCGTCCTCCCAGTGCTTCGGACCAGTGGTACGACATTTGCCAACAGTTTGTTCGTCCACTCGATTGCCAGTTATTCGTAACCATGGGTTTTTCCTGCAGCACTTGCGACAGGATAGCACGTTGCTACAGCCGTCGTCATCACGAAGGGCGGCGGACGAGCGAACATTCTCTGCAGATAGTGACCCTAACTCGCAGCAGCAACCGACGATGACGTTCCCCACATTCGTGCATGGCGGTCAGTCCAACCGAGTGGACATGCAGGGGCGGGACAAGTGGTTCGGGCAGACGTACCAAGGTTACACGGCGCAGGAGTACATGCGTGATTTCCCAACGTCATCGTCATTCGGACAGCCGCATGCACCGGTATGTACTCCCGTAGTAAACATAGCACATGCTTTCAATGCCATCTGATTTCATCGTTCAAAACTTGCAGGGAGTCACGGAGCAACAGGGCCACCAAGTTCACGGTGGCCCATCTGCGTTTCAGACTTCCCAGGTAAATGCCTTATGATATTACTACTCATTATAAACATTTTTGTATTTTCCATTGCCTAATTCACTTGTACCATCTAAGCAGGACGTAGACCCCTCCTCCGAATGGCTGAGCTCTATTTTCGGCCAGCCGTCGCAACTCTCCATGGAGTTGTACCCACCACCGCCTCGGACGCAGCCCTCGTAGTACGACCTTCGAGATGCACCGCGCTCCCCTAGCAGGTTCACCTTCTCGGAGGATCAGATATGCCGTCCGAGGCGGCAACGACGAGATGCACAATGAATTTTTGTAATTGTGCTGTTGTGACGTCGCATGGTTTCCTATGTTCGTACTGTATTGTGCTTATGAAATTATTTGAACTACAATTAAGGCTTCATTCTAATATGACAAGTATGCACGCATGTGGGCACTGTACCTCACAGCATGCATTACACATACATAGATTAACTCTCCAGCGGGACAATACATGATAACAACAAACGCAAGATACAACATAGCATAAAACATTACCAACGTAGACGAGAAAAACCTCCAGCACTACAACTTCATGATAACAATAAACACAAGAAAGAAAATAGCACACAACATTAAATTTATCTTCCACTCCAGTCTATCGAAACAATGCCGCATCTGGACGGGGTCGCAACCCTCCACGACAACTCTCTCATGGTGAACAATGTCTGTCCTAGTACCCATTTCATCCTCCCACACCCAGAATCGGCAACCGCTAGGGGCTTCTTGCGATTCAATGAGAAGAAGATTTTGAAACATACCAGCACGATTTGAAAGAACCAAAACAATCTTACTCACTGAGTGAAAGGGGCACTTGTAGTAGTGGTGGCCAGGATTCGCAGCCGTGTGTGAGGTGTTACGTCTAAAAACTGTGTTGCATTTTGGGCAAATCACCGTGGGTGCCGACAAAGAGGTGCTGAGGTGACTCATATCGGCGTCCAGGGGAGTGAGCACGAAGGAAAGGTACACAGATTAGGAACAACTAATTCAGGAGGTGAGGGAGAACAATGTAGGGGACTAGGTGAGGAATGGCTCCCTCTTATAGGCTCAGTGGGGGGCTCACTCACAGAGGCCACATAATATGAAGGCGTCATGCACTGACAACACGAAACAACACATACAGAATATATGGAAAGTACTACAACCAAGAATTTAAATCAAAACAACAGTCCCAGTGCCACACCATCAACACAACAACGAACACAAAAACTAAAATATGACACAACTATAACCCTCGTTGCCTATATGCCAAAAGAGCCTCGTGGCATCCACATGGAGTATTGCTGAGGGGGCCGCCTCGGACGTGGCTGGCCGTCGTGGTAGTGGTACGCACATATGCAGCTAGGGTTCACGCAGCAACATGTGTGATCATAAGAGCTTCCTATGTTCACAACCTCCTCGTTGCCCCTCTCGCGTTGCATCTGTTTGCGGAGGTCGTTGTTCTCATTGAGAGTCTCGATTCGGTCCTCCAACTCAAATATTCGATCCCATAATATATCCACATAACGGACAATATACCGTTCATGAGGAGGGTCGATCCAGCGGGAGAAGTCGCATTTCACCATCTGCAGAAAAGGACGGTAAACATGGAGGGTCCATAAGCAATAACGAAAAATGTACTATTAGTAATTTGTACCCCGGAGCGTGAGCATCGGAAGAAATGTCGCCCGCCATTGAACGGGCCATCCAGGACCTGCACGACTGCGTACTCATTGTGTCTGCATTTCGGCCACGCTGGTTGAGCACGCCGGCTTGGTATCAAGCGGTACTGTGGACCGAAGATCTCCCTCCTTTCGAAGGGAAGGTCTTTCTTCGGTGACCCAAATCCGATTGGCCCCTTAGCTTCCGACATGGTATGTTTCACCACGAAAGAGACAGTACTTCTTTGTTCGATTTATAGGGTTCTTTGCGTACAATGTCATGGGACCCCAACCGTGCTATTTATACCAAACGAGAGAACTTACTGCAGTGACCAAAAATGAAAAAGAGGACAGTTCTGCACAGAGACGTGACAAAAGAGGGCAGCTTTGCGCAGAGACGTGACAAAAGAGGGTAGCTTTGCACAGAGATGTGACAAAAGAGGGCAGCTTTGCACAGAGACGTGACAAAAGCGGGCAGCTTTGCGCAGTGAGATGACAAAATATGCCAGCTTTGCACAGTTAACTGACAAAACGGGGCAGTTTTGCTCAGTGACATGACAATCAGTGAGATGACAAAAGATGCCAGCTTTGCATAGTGACCTGACAAAACGGGGCAGCTTTGCTCAGTGACATGACAAAAGAGACCAGTTTTGCTCAGTGAGATGACAAAAGACTACATCCTTGCGCAGTGACATGACAAAACGGGGCAACTTTGCTAAGTGACATGACATAAGAGGCCAGATTTGCCCAGTGACATGACAAAAGAGTGCAGCTTTGCGCAGTGACATGACAAAACAGGGTAGCCTTGCGCAGTGAGATAACAAAACGGGGCAGCTTTGCTCAGTTACATGACATAAGAGGCCAGCTTTGCTCAGTGAGATGACAAAAGAGGCTGCTTTTGCTCAGTGAGATGACAAAACAGGGCCTTCTTGCAGTGATATCGCAGCATGCCCAGCTTTACTCAGTGATACGACCACGCAGACCAGCTTTACACGTAGGAGTAGAGAGAAAATGGACCCTATAAATTGGTGTGCATTCCATTTCGCAGGCCACACTGCACTTCCAAACCCCACACTATACCGCGCTTCCTTCACCCCACCGGGATGGACAAACAACCAGAAGAAGCAATGGGACAAGATGGTGAAGGAATGGGAGGAGACCCGTGACCTAGCACGGTCAGCTGCACACCGCGATGAGAAAACAACGGCTATTGCGGTCCGGGTAGAACAAGCCCAGCGTGCTAAAGGGTCAGCTCCCCGCAATGAGCTGCCGCGTAGCAACAACCCCATCCCGAACGTCCCCACCGAGCGTTCGCCGCAACTCCCTCCTGAGGGGGAGAGCCCCCCTTTGTTGGTGCGGGGACACGTGCAAGTTCTTCAAGTCTAAGCACCGCATCAGCCTAGGTATGCATTACTGAGGTTGCGCAAACTACTCTAGTGACTACCTCGACCGCCATTTTGACACCGCAACCTATCGACAGCCGGTAACGACGACATGCACCATTTTCCCCTACCTTTTCTCCTTCACAGCACGCACTAACAATCTTTCTCCTGTATTTACAGTCTCCGGAGCCCCTATGTGGCTACCGCAAATGGATCGATCTTGAGATCTACCATGCGGACCAATGGACCCTCGACTTCGAGGAGTGGAATGTCACACGGGAGAAGGAGTTGCTGGAGGAGGAGCGCCGCAAGAACGAGCACACCCTGTGTATACAACAGCTCATCTCGAAGCGTGCACGCGTAGGGAGCGGGAGGCTCGCGAGAGGGAACGCAAAAGAGGCCGCGGAGGAGTTCAACGCCGAGCGGGCAAGGAAAGGAAAGTGGTCCCGGTCCACACAGTAGGTCGTATGAGCAGTTGGATGGGTTAGTCGCATATTATGCTATATGTTATGCATGTAATAAAAATGTACGCGGCATGTTACTCCCAACTGTATTATGAAGTTTATTTCTATTCAGCTAAGCTTATTATCTCGTCTTTTCGCATTCAATGATTCCCACGTGTTCAATATCACTTTCCTTCCTTTCGTCCAATTGTTCCTATCACAGTTGTCCTCAAAAAAAATTTCATTAAATTTCTTCCAATAAAACAACATAACATGATCAAAAAATGTTATTGCTAGTTCAACATATTTTTCACGGTCAGCAATGTACGAAAATCACAAATACACTAATCGTTACTTCACACAAATTTCGTTCGTACTCTACCAACCAAAATTCTTAATTTTCATAATTGCAAAAAAAATTACACTAGCAGCAAACTAGACTCCACATCAAATTCATATTTTTTTTTCAAACACCATTAACAATGTACCAAAACATTTAAAAAAAACAATCTACAAAAATAATTCCTACATGTATCATCTGCAATACATAACGAATTTTCAAAATATATTTCATATTTTTTTTGCATCTCCTATTCTATATTATAAATTTGCTGCACACTCTAAAAAATATATATTACATGTATATGCATAATATTTATAATTACAAAAAATTTATCTAACTATCTAATCAAAACAAAAAATAAAACTTATAAATTATTTTCGCTGATCGGTGCAAACCCTAACCCTGGTACTGTAGCAACCGAGTGGTACGGTCGGCCGCCGCATGACTCGCCGAGTGGTGCGGTCGGTGACCGCACCACTCGAGTGATGCGCTACAGCACCGCACGATTTAGATGGTGCGGTCGGGGACTGTCGTGCGCTCCCCGGCCGCACGATTGCCACGTGTCACCCCCGGGTAAATCGTGCAGTCGGCAGGGGGGCAGATCGGGAATTTCGTTTCGCGGGGGGCTATTTCGGGAATTGTCGGCACCAACAGTGCCAAAAGCGTCCAAAATTCTCTCCATTTTCAATGATTTGAGCACGATCATTCTTTTCCATCTTCACAATGCCAAAATCATCAGTAACATAATTTGTGAAGAGCTTTCTATGAGATGTAGCATGTATGGTAGCACAACTATCAGGTATCCAAGTCATGCCATCATCACCCACAAGGATGATGGTTGCATCATTAGAAACAACAGTAATCTTTTCTTCAATAGTGGAACCAATCTTGCCATCATCATTTTCAGCAATGACTACCATCATATCCTCAATTGCCGAAATAATGCGACTAACTTCACTGTCGCTGTCTTGTTTCTGTGCCTTCTTCTTTTTGTTCTTGTTCTCCCACTTGAACTTCCAACATAACCTTTTAATGTGCCCCTTCTCATGACAGTGATAGCACTCAACATCTGAAAATTTTCTTCTTGACTTGCTTCTACTTTTAGCTGAATTCTTCAGACCTTGGCTCTTGCTTCTCCCCCGTGACTCGGTGAACAACACCTCGGGTTGTGAGGAAGAACTCTCCATTTTAGCAAGTCTTCTTGACTCTTCATTTATCACTTTGGTCTTCAAAAGGTTCCAAGAGACAGTACTATTTGGAGCTGAATTGCATAAAGTGACTTTAAGAGTCTCCCAAGTATTCG
The DNA here is from genome assembly GCA_036346575.1 of Dendrocalamus sinicus. Lineage (NCBI taxonomy): Eukaryota > Viridiplantae > Streptophyta > Magnoliopsida > Poales > Poaceae > Dendrocalamus > Dendrocalamus sinicus. Next base: position 35,159,178 of record CM070648.1, on the reverse strand, counting down.
GCAAAAAACCAAGTAGTAGCAAAGCCCTGACCTCATCATCAAATGAGATGCCCATGGAAGACAGCTGATTTATAATGCCTTGAAATGTATTCACATGATCAGCCATAGGAGTGTTATCTCGGTACCTCAAATACATCAATTGCTTGATCAAGCATATCTTATTGGCATCTTCCTTCCTAGCATACAATTCTTCCAATTTTTGCCATAAGGTACGTGCATGTGTCTCATCACTGATATGGTTCAACACATTGTCATCGACTCACTGTCGAATGAACCCATAAGCTTGATGGTGAAGTACCTTCCACTCATCATCAGTTTTGTCATCTGGTTTCCCAGTGGCAAATACCAGTTTATAGTACTCTTTCACATAGAGCAATTCTACCATCTTAACCTTCCAAGCTTGGTAATTTAAACCATTCAGATATATCATGCTGCTAGTATTCACCTCTACCTTTCACTGCAACGCAATCACCAAAGCAAACATGAGCTCTGATACCACTTCTTAGGGCAAAACATTGCAATTAACAAAAATTCAGCACCTCTACTTGTAGTGAACCAATGAGGATAGCTTTAACCAACATATAAGTAGTGGAATTAATAACAAGAATATACACAAAGTGACACAGTTATGTACGTGAAAAACCACCTCGTTGGGAGGAGTAAAAACCACGGGGCTTGTACAGGCCACTCTCAAATCTTCCACTATAATCAACTATGGGTACAAGGAGCCTTCTCTAGAGCATGTAGAGGTACATCACAAAAACAATAGCATCATCAAGAAATAATCTTGGTATCATCATCAACTACCACACACAATTAACAAGAGGTACACTAACAGCCAAGCAGAAAATATTCAGTTTCTATCCCCTTCAGTTATCAGTTCATATCCTGCAAACTATAGATCCAATCATGTGAAATTTTGCAATAATCTGGATCCATGAGTCCCTGACAAGCTATCAAAATTTCAGACAAATCGGATATCATTTGCACCTCCAAAAAGATTATATACCAAAACTGTATAGTACTAAATCTGCTGCAACCCAAACTGAAAATATTGCTTTAAAATCTGATATTCCTCTATTCCAACTTTGATCCAACTATATAAATCCAAGAGTATCAAGTCAAGAACACACTAACCAAGTTGGAGCTTTTTCCGATGATGTTTGGTACTCCGATTGACGTCTTGATGAAGATTGCATAGGAGCACCCAGCTGGAACAGATCTTCTCTTCTTATTTTCCCTCTCCTCTCTTTCTTTATTGTGTGGGTGTGTGTTGTTATAACTTCTCCAGCCTCCCTCTATCCAGTAGATGAAGGAAAGGGGCTAGGGTTTGCTTCCCCTCACCAAGGAGGAGGCATCTCAACCGTTGATCAAGAGAGCAATCAATGGTCCACAAGCTTTCTAGTTTATGGGCTGATTTTGGGCTTCTCCATGTGGAGGGAGTCCAACCCAACAACAATGACACAGGAGGCATTCCTAAAGTGTGACCATACCAATGGTTAACAGTAACCCTTTGGCAGAAAGATACACACTTAAAAGCTCCGACCATATTTTAGAATGGTTTGAGACATTTTTTAGCAACTGCTGGTGGTGTAGTAGCAACCCTTGGTTTTGCTGTGTGCTGTGCTGAAGTAGCTGGTTGCTGGGCAACATTGCCATTTATTAGTTGTGATACAAATATAGTGGCAAGAACTAGAGTTGCGTAGAAATCAGAACTTGATCCATTGTCCAATGCAAATTTAGGAACCAAAAGGGCAGGCCTGCAATTTTGTAACATCCCATTTTGGGACTTGAAAATTTGCTTGAATGAAATTTCAAATTGAGTTTGAATTCAAATTGTTCAACTAAAAATTCATTCGAATATCAAAATTTCAGACTCCTTGGGCTTGCTCCAGCCCATCCCTGCCTCTCCCTTAGCCTACTTGGCTTTGCCCCCACCTAGAACGGCCCACGCTACCTCCGCCACTCTTGCCGTGCCCCACCCGCACTCGACGCATGCGCTGTCAATGCCACGTGCACCCTGGCCACATCATGCACCGCGTCCGTCGCATCCGCCTGTGCTACAGTGCTCCGCCGCCCATCACCGTGCGCCAGTGGCACCCACAGCTTGAGCCGCTTTGCCCAGACCTCCCTCTCCTTCGTCCTCCGTGCGCCATGCCACCATGACCCACGTCTGCCGCTCCCATTCTGCATTTGTGACATGTGCCCAGGATCCCCACGCTGGATTGTTGCCGCCAAAGCCATCCCGTCGCATTTACTCCCCCTCCGCGCCACACGCCAGCTCTGCCACTCTCTCCTATGCCACGCTGTGTGCCGACATCGCCCTCCTCGCCCAACATGCGAGCCATAACGGCTCTAAGCTCCCTCCTCCGCTATAAAGCCTCGTAGGGCCATCCTCTAGCCCCAAATCGCCATTCCCCACTTCCTTGCCACTGAAAGCCCTCCACGCCATTCATGACTCGCTGTGTCTCTGTCCAATTGCCCGCGCTTGGAGCACCGCTCGAGGATCCCAAGGATGACTCGAGCCACACCAAACCTCTTCTCCCTCTCCAACATGCCCTCCGCATCGTCCACCTTGCTGCCAACCGAGCCTTCGCCACCAGGCCATCCTCCTTATCCCCGAGCACTGTTGTTGCTTCGGATAAGCCCCTCATAGCCCCTAGATGCTCCCCTAGCAAAGAATTAGCTTCTAGTGCCTTTAGCTGTCGTAGTGCCATGCTCCGGTTCACCGCCGCCGCTTAGCTCGTCGCTGACCACTCCAGTCACCGAATTGAGCCACACTGTCCTCACCACTAGGTGTGGTCTGGCATGGGCTATCCATTTTTGTCCTTCTCTCCGTCCATCGTGGTCTCCCTTGCTGGCAATGGGCCGCGCCTCTCTCGGTGAGAAGAAGACTGTAGCAACGTTATTAGTTTAAATGCACATCATTAATTAAACTAATGACCGGTAATTTGTAACCATTAAACCATCACTGACCCGTGGGTCCTCCCCATTTTGTCAACGTTCGGTCTCTATGCCATGTGGGCCCTATCCTCTCAAAAATCTTTAAAACGAGTTAAATAAGTGTAAGTCACTGATAAGTGGGCCTGACTTATTTTTTACATAGTAAATGGGTCCTACTTGTCAGCCTCTCGGCTTTTCTTTCAGAAAATAAATTAAAAAATTATTTAAAATCCCATGGGACCCTTTGTCAGGCTTAGTAGCCTTTTTCAATAGAAAATAATTCAAAAATAAAATAAAAACCAATGGATCCCACCTGTCAGTGAGAGAGTACTCTCACTCCTCTGTTAATTTTTGGATTTAATCCAAAATTCAAACCTTGGAGAGTCTGTTCTTACTCATTTTAACTCTAAATTTAATGATATTTATTTCTAATTTATTTCTAAATTCAAGACCTATGCAATGTCACTAGAATTGTTCAACTTGAAGTTCATTTGAATTTTCTTTAGTATTTATTTATTTGCTCGTGTGCTTATTTACATTCCGATGCAATCGTTCGAGTAGAGTACGAGGACACGGAAGAGCCATAGTATGAGACAACTCAAGAATTTAAAGACCAACCTGCTTGTGAGCCAGGCGAGTCAACATTTTGATCATATTGAACTTACATTTTATGCAAATTTATATTTATTTAAATTATCAAATTGCATGCTTTATTTTGTTATGCAAATGTATGTTAAACTTAAGGTTAGATATATGCCTACTTGGTATTGTAATATTATTATACCATCCTTCACACTTGAATGATATATTTCTTGTCATCGTTGATACTTAATGGTAATTTTACTAGCTATAGGTCATAGTTAAGTGTCATACTAGTCTTGCTTAATTATCAGGGTATTAAATTTCCCTATCATTATTTTTTAATCATGAAACTTATTTTGAGCAGTCATTGGAGGGAAATGACTGGTATATTTGAGATAACTTAGTTTTTCAAAATCCTAGTGATAAAAAACTAGCATATGGTACATGGAGCCATGTAACAGGTGGATGTAAATTACACTGTTATAAATATTGCACATTTTCACTCTCTTTAATAAAATATGGTTTGGTTAAAATGCTAAGTCATGAGAATTTTTCTAATTATTGTAGCTTCAAAATGTTACTTTTAGTAAATAAAAGAACCCGAGCCTACCTTTATTGAACCTTGCATGCATAAATATTGCATTATGTGTGTTAACTAGCGGAACACTGTTATTTGTACTCATCCTCGCTCATAAAATCTCTCAGAACCTGTGGATCAAGGACACTACGCGTAATACGACGCCCCAAGAGTTGATGGGGAAAAAGGTAAAGGAGATTATAATAGTATCTAGTAGTTTAGGTTTTACCCAGTCATACTGACTAAGTTGGTGTTTGCGTGCATTAATATTATCCAAATCTTTGGTTAATATCGGTCGCACACAACTTACCCCAGTCGCTTGCTTGTAGCGATATGCGCTCTTCCTTTTGCTTTTGCTTTTGCTTCCGCAGTTATGTACATATATCCTTTTGGCCTGATCGGACCTATCGTAAACTAAACTTAACTCGATGCAGTCTATTTAAATTCTGATGATTATAATATTAATATATAGTATGGTTTATGCCATGCATAAAATGATTCAATGTTGTAATCTGTGAGCATTATCTACTGATTAAGTAAATAGTGTAATGATTTCACATAGAATTCTAGGTTGATTAAATTCGGATCCGACAAATTCAAACGAAGCCTCATGAGGACTTATCCAAAAAGGATAACACAATTCAATCAGTATGACAACTTACTCGCCGGTCTTCTCAAACAGTAGGAGAATATCAACCTCACATCCTTCAAAAAAAAATGTTAAAAAAGCCTAGTTGAAAGTGGAAAAAAACTGAAGGAAATCTGTCAAGTCTCATGCCATCAAAACACTTGACTAGAAAAACAAAGCTACGACATTCATAAATTGTTAAACAGAATGAATGTTTTTTTAAAGGAACCATAAAACAGAGCGTACCAATACGGCAGTACCCCTTGTGATCGAGTCACATGCTTCTAGTAGCTATGACTCTAAGAGACAGTAAATCTAACAACCATCTCTAGCAAAGCAACCTATATCTCTCCAGAAAGACATCAAAAGGAGTTTTAACTTGCAACTATGTTTCTTGTATTACTTACTATTCGCAAAGAACTATTTTCCTGCAACCCCACAAACTGCCATCACAAATTTACAACCCGATCACCAATCAGAACACCTGCCTCCATCAACAATACAGAAAACACGAACCCAAAGGAAGCCCACCTTTCGTAGGGTCGATGTAGCGTCGGATCGCAACCGGCTTCCCCCCAACGTCATCGCTCGCATCAGGCAGCCCTGCAGCAGGCTCGGTGGCAATGACGGTGAGTTCCTGCAGCGAGGACTGGAAGTCGGAGAACAGGCACGCGAGGTCGCGCGACCGGATGGCGAGGCGGCTGGGGAAGCTGCCGCGGCCGAACGCCAGCGTCTGGACCTCGGGCTCCGCGCTGCACGCGATCCAGTACGTCTTCCTCACACCTGACAAATTTTCAGGGAAATTAGGAAGGAAACATGAGAGCAAAGAAGCACCCGCCAAAATAGCAAAATTGGTGGGAACGCTGATAAAAAGCGTGCCAATAGCACGGAAATTCACACACACATAAAAAAAAAGAACGAGAGAGGACGCGGGAGGGAGGCGGTCGAGCGCGGCGGTGGGCGTGCGGAGGACGGACTTGAGGAGGACGCTGCACTGGAGCGGCGTGGACGAAGGAGCGCCTGCGCCGGCGCCGGCGGAGAGCTGGAAGTGGTCGAAGAAGTCCCGCGCGAGTGAGATGGACGCGTACGCCGACCGCGAGCCGTTGAGCGTGTGCAGCTCCAGCTGAAAAACCGAATGCAAATAATAATAATAACAGCAGCAGCAGCAGCGTCAGAACCGCTCGCCGCGGCAGCGCAAAACGGCGGCAAAATCGCGCGCCGGTTGGTGAACGGGAGGTGGGGTTGGGAGCCGGCCGCCGCGGGCGAGGCAGGTGACGCACCGGGTGAACGTGCGCAGCTCGCCGCCGCTCATCGACAGCTCCACGGCCGGCCGCCGCCTGCTCCGGTGCGGTCTGGCTTGGCTTGGCTTGGGTGCGGGAGGGCGGAGGAGGGACGCGGGAACGGAGTCACACGGCGCTGGCCATTCGTTGTGTATTGGGCAATTTGGGCCAGCATGTGGGCTACAGCGCAAGGGACGGCACGGGGCCCAACCCGAGGAATGTTACGCTGCCCGGTGGGCCAGAACCAGACGCTAGGGTTTACGAGCCCTCCGCTCCGATAAATTATTCCCATCCACTCCTTCCAAACCCTTACGCCGCCGCCACAACAGCTCTCTTGGGTCTCCCTCGCCGCCGGCCTCCTTCGAGAGATCAAGGTCAGTCCTCTCCTCCTACCCGCGAGCTTTCGCCCTTCCTTTGATCTGTCGCTTGCTCTGGTATTCAACCTTGTGCCGCAAAATCGTGTGCGCGTGTGTGAATACCACCTCCTTGTGCCGCAAGATCGTATGCGCGTGTGCGGATCAAGTACTTAGCAAGGGCTGATGGTTTTAGAATCTGCGGTTGGTGTAGTTTATAGATATTACATACATAGCATGTTAAGTAGCATGATTTTGCCAAGTTTCCTGCCTGGAAGATGGGATTAGTGAATGGTTGTATGCTTGACCCTGCAACTGTACGGTGGCATTCGTGGCTAAGTAGAAGCGTGTTTTCCAGATCAGGTTAGTGTCGTATGTGACACAGGCAGGTAGCGCGCAACGCATATGATTTGTTAGTGGCAGTTGCATGCGTATGATTTGACCGTATTTCTTGCGTGGATACGAATTACTAGCATGTTTGGTAGCATGAAATCAGTAAATGTCTGGATGTGTCATGTTGCAGCTGTACGGTTGAATTCATGGCTAAGTAGAAGCCTGTTTATAGATTTTCAGATCCGGTTAAGTCTCCTATGATTGACCGGTGCCAGTTATAGGCAGATGATTTGACAGTGTTCCAGTCCTGGATATGAATGGCTAGTGTTGTCACTAGTTTCATGGGCATAGGGTTATGACTTATGACAAAGCAAAACTGATTTTCCCTGGTTGGTGTCTAGCAATTTCAGTAGTGTGTTCTTTTGGCTGAGTCTTGTGTCTGATTTGTTTCTTCTGTGCCTGGCAGTCGCTGTTGTGGTATTCCCCCCAGCTGCCACCATGCAGAACGAGGAGGGTCAGATGGTGGACCTCTACGTCCCCAGGAAGTGGTACGTATATCGCAACCTCGCAATGAACTTATATGTCTGGTTGCCTTGGTGCTCGTGTATGCTAAGCCTGTGTTGGCTCTTGCAGCTCGGCCACGAACAGGATCATCACTGCCAAGGACCACGCCTCAGTCCAAATCAACATTGGGCACTTGGATGAGAATGGGCTGTACGATGGCCGTTTCACCACGTTTGCTCTCTCTGGATTCATCCGTGCTCAGGTAATCATTTTTGTGTTACTGATTCTGCCTGGTGAAATATATCTGAGATGTCATGTTTGTGAATCGTCATATTACTTAGTCTCATTCCCTTATAGGATATATTTCCTACATGTTCATGAGTTGCAAGTTTTTTGTTATGGTGGCTGACATCATGGCAGTGAACCTGCATGCTATGTATACATGGAAATTAAAAGTGCAACAGGGGTCAAGCGTTTTGTGGTCTGTTGTCGTGCATTGCTTGTTTAACTTGGTTTGTTCTGATCATATTGAGTAAACAACTGCTAGCCGTGTTTATTTTTAGTATAAACCTAATGTGTTTACATCCAACTGTCAATTTTGCTTAGTTTGTGATATTGCAATGAAGTTCACCTGAATTATGTCATGTACATGGGCTTGTTCTTTTCTGTATAACTCGCTTAGCTAGCATCATCTTTGTCCTTGGTATACACTGATTTTACTGTTTACCTGTCTGTCAATTGAGCTAATTGCTGGGTGTCACCCTAATAACTAAAGATCAAGACTAAATGGTTGGCTGCACTAAGCAATCCTGTATTTGCTCATTTGCTATCCTGCGCATGATTGTAGGAGCATGGATGCCTTTGTTTCTTTTTATGTCAATAGGTTCTCATTTCTTTTTTGTGTTGACAGGGTGATGCGGACAGTGCTTTGGACAGGCTGTGGCAGAAGAAGAAGGCTGAGATCAAGCAGTAGTAGATCTTGCTTGTAGTTTTGCCTGGTAGGACCTGTTTTGGTGTAATGCCTATTTTGCTCTTGGATACAACGCATGTGATTTGAGTTACCGTGAAATGCAATACTTGATGTCGCTTGCTTGGTTCGTCTGAGCATGTTGGAGTTTATTCTGTGTTGAATGATTCATATGCTGCCACTTTCTCCTTGGTCTTGAGTTGGTTGTTTCTTAGTATCATGATCTGTACTCCCACCAGAAATCTAGTAGATAACTGGGAACAGCTGCGCACCATGTTTCACATCTGCGACTTAACAGCTGTGCATCATGTTTCATGATCTGCGAATTATCATTTACAAGTTCCACCCAATTCCCTCTTCGATGTCGTAAGATCTATAGTGCCATGGCTGTTGTCTTTTAAACAGAGCATGTGACAGCTATTTTGTTTCAGGATGCGTTGTGTAGCTGAGACGAGGATCATCTGTACGAACAGATGAACAATCTGCGGCTGTTAGTTGGAAGTTGTTCACAAATCCATCCGCTCCCATCCAATCTGGATAGCGTTTAGTTCAAGGTTGCTAAATGCTACTCCATTAGCCGATTTATCTGCACTTTCTTTTCTTCTGGAATTTGGCCCCAATTTTCCAAAGCTCATACAGTCATGTACACCATCTCTGGACAGTAATTCAACTTCCAAGACCTTAATACTGTCGTACTTATTTCAAGGAATCTCCATGCATGCGTACGAATTACGGAGTACCTCTGAACACCATTACACACAGCACCATTATAGCTTCAAGAGAGGAATATATTTTGGAGTAGCACACTTTCAAGGCGATGTATCCTGTACACACAGTACCCTTCGTGCGCCCATGCACACAGCCAATCAGAGACGTCCGATCACGATCCGAAGGGGAGGGATCCCCCGCTCCACTCGACTTCTTGCGAAAACCCACACGTCTCCTAGCGCACATTTTGCACCGAGCCTCTGACCACAGCCGCATCCATCACCAACCACAGCTAGGGTATTAATGGTTTAGGTTCAAATGAGTTCAATGGGTTAGTTCCTTAATTTGGTTGGCTTTGATGAGGTGAAAATATGTTGAAAGAATGAATTGGTTAGGTCGAATTAGGTTGTCTCATTGCAAGGGTTGGATAGAGTTGGAATGGTTTTAAAATTTAGAGTTGAAATTGGGTTGAGAACAGATTCAACTCATGGTGTTGTAATATGGCTCACGTGTGGATTGGCTTCACCTATAAAGCACATCTGGGCATTTAGGCCTAATAATTTGTACAAAATAATGTCTCTGTACTCGAAATCATTTGTAGTAAATTTCAGAAATTTTCGTGAAATTTTTGTGATATGAACACGAGTTATAAATTTTAAATACCGAACTTTTTCAAAAATTTCCTATAAAAATTTGTTGATCCCACCTACATGTTTGGGCTTAACAATTTGCGCAAAGTAGCGTCTCTATACCTTAAATCATCTATAGTAAATTTTAGGCAATTTTGTGAAACTTTTATAGTATGAACACAAGTTAGAAATTCCAAACACCGAACCTTTTCAAAAAAATTTCTATAAAACCCTGTTCGTTCTATTTGCGTGCCTAGGCCTAAAGATTTGCACAAAGTAGTGTCTTTATACCTAAAATCATCTGTAGTAAATTTCAAAAAAATTTGTAAAACTTTGATGGTGTGAACGTGAGTTACAAATTTTAAATACCGAACTTTTTCAAAAGATTCCTATAAAAGTTTGTTGGCCCCACCTATGTGTTTGGGCCTAACAATTTATACAAAGTAGCGTATCTATGCCCTAAATCAACTATAGTAAATTTCAGGTAAATTTATGAAAAATTTATAGTGTGAATACGAGTTAGAAATTCCAAATACCGAATATTTTCAAAAAAATTTCTATCATAGCCTGTTAGTTCCACTGTGTGTCTAGGTCTAATAATTTGCACAAAGTAGTATCTCTATACCCAAAATCATATGTAGTAAATTCTAAAAAAATTTGTGAAAATTTTAAAGTGTGAACACAAGTTATAAATTTTAAATACCAAACTTTTTAAAAAGTTTCCTATAAAAGTTTGTTGGTTCCACCTTTGTGTCTGGGCCTAACAATTTGCATAAAATAGTGTCTCTATATTCTAAATCATTTATAGTAAATTTCAGGCAATTTTATGAAACTTTTATAGTGTGAATACGAGTTAAAAATTTCAAATACCGAACATTTTCAAAAAATTTCTATAAAAGCCTATTAGTCCCATCTGTGTGGCTAGGCCTAATAATTTACACAAATTAGTGTTTCTATACCTGAAATCATCTGTAGTAAATTTCAGAAAATTTTAGATATAGTAACCACTGAGCTTTATAAGCTGTACTATTTTTTTCTTTACCAAGTTTTTCTTAAGTTGAATTTTGACTTGGTAAAGTTTTTAACGAGGTAGCCATGCCATGTAATAATCTATATTAATATTCTACAAGTTAATAAAGCTCATTATGTCATTGACAATGCTTATCTTGATGATTAACATGTCTACAATGTTTTATAATTTGCTACAATATTTCTTCAATTTTCCTATAATTTTCTAGTCATGTAACAATCTATAATCTATAATTCCATATTGATATTCTACAAGTTAATAAATCTCATTTTGTGACATTGCCAATATTTATATTGATAACAATGTCTACAACTTTCTATAATTTTTTTATAACTTTCTATAATTTCCCTTTTTTCTGGCTTAATGGGCCAACTGTGCCGGTACAACATGGTCGTGGGCTGTGTTGGGCTTGGACCATGGCCCGTTGGCCGGCACGGTATAGTCCATTTATTTTTGTGCCTACATAGGCTATGCTTGGACCGAATCCATACTGAGCTGACCCGACACGGCCCACTCAACAGCACTAGTTTTAACTAGAAGTAGCCAGGAACAGAGGAAGGGAGGATGCGTGTAAGACTAGTGTACAGGCTTGGCATGCATGGTTTGTATCAATAATTCCAAGAGCACGTACTACACTCTCGGTACATCATTGCATGGAAAAAAAACTCAGGAAAGAAAAGTTACCACCAGAAAGCTGGTGCTATGGTCCAAACTCCACATGCCGGATGAGACATGACTCACCTCACAAGCAAAGCTAAGTTCAGTAAAGACATGGCCAAAAGAATGTACAAGAGGATCAAACACTGAGATGGCCAAAAGCACGTACAAGATCAGAGCCAAACACTTGTACTCCACTGCCTGTATTCCTGTACTGCCCATATCCGGACGTCTGATGATACATAGACACACACACCCCTGTAATGCAATGCAAGCATGCTATGCTCCCTGACAACAAGTACAGGCATCACTTTCTCCACAATCTCCCATGATCAAGTTCTAACCCCACTACTAGTTCCATGTCAAGTAGTGGTCAATTGCACAAACTCCAATTGGCAGTTGGATCCATTTCTCCGGTGGTACTACAGAATATTGGTACAAAATGTTGTGATCTATCTAATCTTAATTTGGCTATGTACAAGCACATGTTGCATATACAAAGCTTAATCCTGCTTATTTTGGCTTAAGTTTCTGATTTCTGATTTATTTTTCACTATTTCTAAATTTCATCCTTTTCTGACTTTTTATCAACTTTTTTAGCTTTTTTGTCCGTTCTTTTTTTCCCGTATTCGTCTGCATTGTTTTTGATGGGTTAATCTGTTTTTTTCTATTTTTAATTTTTTTTAAATTTAATTATGTCAAATAAGCCACTATCAGCTACAGTGTAATTTCAGCCAGCTAGAATGAAGTTTCAGCCATAGTCCACTTTTTTTTAGCCCAAACGTGCGGCAGCTAAACGCACCTGTTAATTCTGCTCCAAGAAACATGACCCCATTGTTGAACTCTTGTAAACCACGTTATTTCCCCATTTCTTGATCCAAACCACTGCAGTAAGATAATACACTGTCCTGCGCTCATAGCCGGGCCCTAGAGTTTGACATGTCAACGCCGCCGCCGGCGACGGTTTGCGGCTGGAAAGGTCGACGGTTTTTCGCCATCCGGGAAGCTTCTGTTTTGCCTGCCTCCAACCATGGCCCCTGATGTTAACATGTGCAGCATGGCTGGATGGATGCAACAAGCCGTGCACGCAACAAGGTGTCACCTTTCTCTCTCTCCGATGAGCAACCGGGTTAATTAATCTGTGGCCCTGTTATTATGAACTTTTTGTTCCTCCAAAAATTAAAATAAATAAGATGGTTTCTTCAAGCAGATTCTCTAAACGGTTTTCACGAGTCTAAAAGTGTGTGCATCATTTGCGTTAGCGTCTCCGCCGTCCACCGTTGTATCAAAAAACATAGATAAAATTCATCAACCATAGTTCAAAAGAACAAAATCACATACCTACTAGGGCCAAGATTTTGCATCAAATAGCACCAGATGATCATCATTTTCGCTGTGAAAAACCAGCTTTTATTTATGCGAACTGTTGAATTATGTGGGCCAAGCCCATACAATAAAGAATCATTCCTAAATTAAATCTCAAATGCCCACTCATGCAAAGGAGGGTTGCATGTGAACTTTAGTACCATATTGCTAGTTCTAGGAGAGGAAGACCACCTTAAAAGGGATGGTGTACTCCTAGCCAATTGAGGCATGTGTGGGAGAGAACTAGAGGATCACACGCGCGCGCTCGCTCGCCTCGCCGGGCCGGCGCACGGCACTTGCGTGAATGGTCCGCCAAAACCGGCTCCAGATGCTTGCACAGACGCGGCTTCCTTTTGCAGTTTTATTTTTTGCTGTTTTGAGTGGCGGTGAATCCGGATCGGTTACGCGTTTCGGTTACGAGTTATGGAGAACGTGCAGGCGTCTTGATCACACGTCCTGATTCTTCTATAAATACTGAGTCGCCGCCTCCATACAGGAAGAAGCGAATCAATCTAGGGTTTTTGCCTCCTCCATTGTATCGCGCCGCCCCACGTAGTCTACTCCGCCCCGCCCGCGCGGCGTGCACTGTCGTTCGGGAGCAGTCTCGGGAACCGCCGCCAAGTCCGCACCGAGGGGCAAATAAGGTTTTGGGAAGCGCTCACGCGATCGCCGCTGCAGCTCGACTCGCCTTCCTCGTCGCTCGCCGCGAATCGTCACCGACCTCGTGTCATCCACACCGCGCTCGCAGCGTCAACATTGGCAAACCGATCGTAACAGAATCATCGGTACGTAACGGTCATGTTTTCCGTAATAGATCTGTTCATGTACAGTTTCCTGGTTTACATGTATAGATCTTTTATGCCTGTGATGGTTCTGTTATTTTGCGTGCATGATGTCATGATTTATTTACAGAATAAATTGAATCTACATGTGCTTATATTTCCAACACGAACAAACAAATAGTTTATAGCTTATGAATTCCCTTAAACAAATAAATGGAATTATTTTTTTTGTGGCTGTTCAGTTTATCAGCTTTAAGACACAGTCGAAAAGAACGCAGGGTTTTCGTCCCTGATCTTGCTTCTGGACTAAGACTCCTAGGAAAGCAATATCAAACTCAAAAACCGAGGGCTCTGAGTGGCCAAACCCCGGCAAGATCTCTTTCCGAAAGGACCTTTTGAGAATTGTTAAGGTAGCAGAAACCAGAAAGAGGAGAGAAGAGAGAGAAAGATGGGCGTCTTGCTATCACTGCCTACACAGCTCCATGTCAGCCTTCCGGCTCTTTCCGGTGTAAAGTCATCACCTACCATTTCTTGTTCTGGAGTGTGCAATGCCCATCCGTCTGATGATTCATCTCTGAAAGGATCTCTCCCTCCTACCAAAATTCCAGCCTGTGTTGGGCTCAAACTTTCTTTTTTATTTAATTCATAATTAATATGTTAGTATGTTACCTGTTGCTTGCTCTCACTTGGTTAGGTAGATTGGAATACTTGTTTCAGAAACCTATGACATGGAAGTTTCAGAACTTTACTAGTTTCTTCAGAACATTTTCATGAAGTGAGATGGCACTGTTTCCAACGAGGCCTGTACCCAGTCAAATGAAAACCAGATAGGCAGACACAGACGGAAATGTGTCGATCAAAGCACAAAATGCTATAGAAATGTCAGCACTATCAGTGGCTTAGAATTCCAACTCCTTCCAGGAATAGTCAGTTTCAGACAACTTCAGTAAAAACTATTTACGGAATTTTGAATGTCACTGCATCAGCAGTTGTACTATTTATAGTTTTAGTCAGCTCAGTTTAAATACTTTGAAAACGATACGCAGGTCCGAACGGAAGGCGTAAGTGAATATTTGTTGGAATGTTGAACCACCAAATGACCAGAGAAAATTCAGCACAACCATTTCTGCGAAAACAGGAACTCCCGTCTCCCTCTCGAGCACCAGTTCATTTCCTGAATGCCATAAAATTCCCGACAGGCATTGTGATCGCCTAATCGGCCCGATGATCACTTAATTGGCCTGATGTTTGCGCTCATTACCAATTGGTACGGTGTTCCCAACATCATGAACAATTTAGAAAGCAAAAACTACGAAAAATTACACTATTGGGTGACAACTCAAAATTATTCTCCACATGCTGAAAGTAGAGAGCAAATTGAGTTTGTGTGTGGCCCAGTGGCTGTGTGGCGTTTGCGACCAGATTCACGGTTGTTTTATAGAAGAAGACCACTTTACCCCTCTTAACTTATGCCTAAAGTCCCAATAATACCCTCAACTACGAAACCGTTCACTTTACATTCCCAACTATCAAAACCGAATGAAATCACTCTCTCGCCCTAAACCACCCTGTTTTAGATGACTTAGCATCCATATGTGCAGTTTTTGCTGATGATTTTGTCACATCGACAACTCTCCTCCTCTTCTCACCCCTCTCCACCGCCGCCGACGTCTTCTCCAACTACTCCACCAAGCATGACACCCTCTCCTTCCCACACATCATCTGGCGCCGCCTCGCTACCACCTTCCTCACCGTCTTTGCCCTCCTCTTTGCCTACCACTTCATTTTCACCGTCGTCTTCATCCTGCTTCTCCTTGTTGCTGAGTCCGGCTCTGGCCTAGCCGGTCTCACCGCCTTCCTCATCGCCGTTGTGTACCTAGCTGGCCTCGTCTACCTCAACATTGTGTGGCACCTCACCAACGTCATCTCTATCCTCGAGGACTACAAAGGCCTCGACACCATGTGTAAAGCAAGGTGCCTCGCTCTGATCTCGTGTCCAATGAGTTCCTTCCAAAACCGTTCGTGCCACTTTGTGTTCCTTAACCTTCTCTCTCATTCCCTTACGTTAACTTTATTTTCATATAGCCATTTGCCAGAATCGATCCCATTTTTGTCACCTCTATCCAAGCGTCGCTGTTGCCAAATTTGTCCTCTCCGGTGAGCCCCTACCATCATCAATCACATTATCGTCTTCCTCTTGTCGCGTTCTATGCCATGCTCATGTCTCTCTCGCCGGAACTTTGCGGAAACACCACTGCCACCATCCGCCTCCACCTTGGCCGCTGCCCGATGTTGCTAGCATTGCTGTCGTGCTTCTCTGCCCGTGATGCCACTGCCTATCCCTTCCCCGAGGTTTGGTCGATCCATTTTGGTCCTCGACCAAACCCACCGTTTCACCATTCATCATTACTGTCGCAGCCCAGAGACACGGCTACGAAGGTTGAGGATGGAGCTCGTGGTGGCTGTTGGGTTGGGCATGGTGGCGGAGGGGTTCGCGTTGCCATGGTGGGATGGAATAACCGGTGGCATGGCCTTCTTCTCGTTGGCCATGAAGGGGATGGGAGGAAGAGAGAGAGGGGGCAAGGAGATGTTATTGTAGGAAAGGAAGAAGGTGAGGTACGGTGACGTGGGTGTCAGTCAATACAAAATTAGACTACATGGTAAAAACCACCGATGGAACCAACTCTAAGGGGTAATTTGTACTGGTTTTAATAACCGAGGGTGGAAAATAAACGGTTTTATAGTTGAGACTGTAATCCAGACTCAAGGTATAAGTTCAGAGGGTAAAGTGGACCTCTTCTCTTTTTATATATAGAGAAAATCATATTATAGTTTTTTGAACCTGTAGGGTTGTATTATGTTACTCTTGAATTTGTATTTTACTTTCTCAACTCCTTAAATTTGTAAAGTTGTGCCACTTTACCTTCTGTGCTTATATTTTATTTTCTCAACCATGTGAACTTGTATATATAATTAAAATGCAAATTAGGGATAAAATGATACAATCCGCTCTGAACTTGCATATTGTGTGTCAGAGCGGATCACGATATTTCGAGCTTGGAGAATTGCAACATCGCTTTAGTTACTATAGTAAAGCTCGTGCAGATAGGTACATATGTACATTGGGAGGGACCGAGTGGTTAGTATATGGCAAATCATTCCGTACAATGTCCCTGCGCACTAATTTCTTCTCCCTCTTGTTCTTCTCCTTAACAGCTAGTAGACTTAACACAAAAATGACGTACTTTTCACGTTTGGTCAGCTGTAGCTGTCCATCCAATACTTATTTGAGGTCATAGTTTGAGACTTTTTTAGTGTTCTTTGATACACCAGGGAGACGAAGATAACTCTAGCTCTTTTTTGTTTTTTTAAACGAAAGATAACTCTAGCTCTCTTTTTTTTTTGGTGAAACGAAAGATAACTCTAGCTCTATCTAGGAAAAAAAAATCATGAAAGGTGAAAGATTGTTCCGCTTACTACGTTACTCTTTTGCTCTAGGTATTATAATGTGACCCAGTGTACCTAGCTAGCTCCACATATTGTTTCCTCAGAAAAAATGGCGGCGAGAAATTGAGCTTTTTCTAGCCTCGCTACAAATAAAGTTTATAGATTCCCTCTACCCAATTTTAGTTTCTGGATTGGACGGTCACGGGCGTGCGCCATCTAGCAGTTATATAAAGAGCCTAGCAGTTATATAAGGAGCCTAGCAGTTAAACCATGCCAAACTGCTAGTTCCTTTGATGATGGCCAGGTGTTGTATATTCTTCTTCCTCCTCTCTATATACCATGCTAACCAAACCAAGATTCAGCATGAGAGGCGCAGGGAATGACTCAAAAGCTACCTTTGCAGATGCAGCATGTGGTGGTTACGGATTGAGATTCTCTGACTTTGTGAATGAAAGTTAGGGAGCTGCAGTAATGATGATTTTGCTCTAGTCTCAGCGTCGGATGTAAAACGGACAGCCTAGACTGCATTAGACAGCCGAGGCGCCACAGTACCGTAGCTACAGTGCTTTAGGAAAGTGCCTGCTACGGTCTTTGTTACAGTACCAAACCGAACTCAGCCTCCGCCTTTCTGATCCGATGAGTAGAAAGCAAAGTCAGACCACTCGGATCCGGTGGTTACCCACTAAGCATCGCCATCGTGCAAGCCACGAACGAAAAGGAAGCCACTGCTTCCAAAGATATTTGCCCATTCTAGCACATTATACTTTTTTTTTTCTTTTTGAAGAGGAGCTCTGGCAGCTTAGGGCATTCTTAGTGGAAGACATTGATATGCTATGTCTATAGGCTCCACATCACCTAGAAACAACTATAGGCATTTCTCTCACAATGCATAATATCTTCGAGTGGATCTAGTCAATAAATTAACATATCATTCAATACTTCTCTCCCCCCTCTCCTCCCTTTGACCGACCCCATCGTAATCTCCCACCGATAGCCTCCCTACTCGCCGGTGAGGCGGTGAACCCCTCCACCTCTGACGGCCATCAGTAGCCTTCCGTTAGCGTCTCCCCCCTCTCTCCTCCCACGTTTCTCCGTCGCCACCCCACCCACCCTCATCGGCGCCGGCCAACTCTTTCCCCCTCCACCTCAGTCTCCCTCTATCGCCTCCCCCCTCCTTGGCCTACCTCCTCCCAGATCTGGCTGAATCTGCAGTAGCAACACACAGATTTGACCAGATCTAAGGCATCCCCGCCGATGTAGCCATGGCGCGGTGGTAGCCTTGGCGAGGGCTATGATGGGGCACTGGTTGGTGTGGAACAGCGGGCGGTGTGCGTGTAGGCAAACACATCATCAGGCGCAGCGGTGGTAAGCTCGCGGGCAACCAGCACTGCAATGAACTCGGGCATGGTGGCCAGCGGCTCGATTGTGCCATAGCGCACGCCCCAATGGTGAGCGTAGTGGCCCGCAGTGGTGAGTTGGCGCGGGGGGGGGGGGGTGCCGTTGCCGATGAGTGCGTTGGGCACGGCCTCGGGCAGCTCAATTGTGCGGCGGTGATCAACTTGGCAGCCACGACAGATAACAGTGATTGACACGGCGGCGTTCTCGAGCTTGGCGAGCCTATCGTTTCGGTCAAATTGGCGGGAAAATCTTGGCGGGCTCATCATGTGAGCAGAACTCGTCAAGCCCAAGGAGCAACTGCTCGTCAAACTCACGGTGTTGTTGCTGTCAATTCTATGGCGTCGATGAGGGCATGACACCTCTTCCCTCCCCAATGGACATTTAGCTGATGTCTTTGTGTTGGATTACATGCTCAAGCAATGTCTTGTATGAGACATTACTTCCTTCTCTTCCTTCATTAATTCCCTATCCAGATCAGCATTAATCCTACTTATCGTGCTAATTAATACTATAGACATTGCTTACATAGGATCATTAGGAGTGCTCTTATACTGCCATAAAACTTAATTAGCAGCTCCTAATCAGAACCGAAAGTGCCTGAACTGGCATTGTTCATGACTGTCTGGTTAGCATCTCGGCCACCTCCAAGAGTGCTCATCGTACACTAAGTCTCCGTTTTTTTAGTTTTTCAGGGTTTCTTACTTTTAGTTTCTTTTCGTAATTATTATTTATTAGACTAATAAGTTATAAATTAAAAGAGCAGCCCTAAAGATTTTCTGGATATATTGGGCGAATTTGACCTGCGCCGGACTGGTTTGGGGCCTCATGGGCAGCGCTGTTCATCCCAAGGAATCCGACGCAAGCTCCTGCGTCCCCAGCGAAAGCGACCAAGTGCTGAAGCGCCGCTCGAGAATCCTAGCCGATGGTTCCTTGTCGATGGTCCATGTCTGCTCCATGCTGCGAGTGTAACTGTGTGAAATAGAAGGGGAAAAAAAAAAGAGAGTAATTGTGAAGAAGAAAGAGAAATAGATAGATAATTGCATGATCCAACATCCATCGTGCCGAGTATTGCACCAACCATATCCTATCCTATCCTTTTCTTTCTGCCCCCACTTCCCCTGCACCTAAAACCAGGCTCATTCAGCACCACTGACACCAGAAATGCTGTCGCTGTTGGTGGTGAATTAGTGATGCTTTCCCATTTTACAAAATCCGATGGACTAGAAAAAACATGCCCAAAGGGCACACAATGTGCTACGCCATACCCCAAATCAAAGCCGAAGTTTGCGCTTTGCGCTGCCTGAGAAGATGCTAGCGTCGAAATTCAGAAAGCCTTGGTTTCGAGCTTCTGGTTGACCGTGATCCATACTCGACGCTTTTGCTAACTGAATCACCAACTCGGCATTATGTAAGAGCCATTGATTGATTCCCAGTTTTGGCACTATTAGATGGCTAGCATCATGCTAGCACAGGCCGTGATGCTCCTGACATTTTGTCTACCGCATTGGCCATTTGGCGTGTCTTTGGCTTCTTTTTCACTCAACAATAACAATCCAGAAATTCCAGACATGATCAACTAGCGAATTTGGGGAACTGTTTGCTCTTCGGAGCCTGACATGCCATATGCGGCGTTCGTTGTACAGAAAGGGAAGGGAGTTTTCAGGTATAGTTACGACTAATTCTTCTTTTTATTAGTAAACTGACTTCTTAAATAGCACAAGAGATCATCAACACAACCAAATGCTGAACCCAAAAAATTGGCTTCTTGATCCCTATACACTTAGATTATTCTCTCGCCTAAGAAATACCAGTAGTACCTAATCTCCTACCAGTCAGAACCAACAACCACCTGTCTTGTGTTGAATTGTCTAAATGAAAAAGAAAAGAAAGAGTGTTAGCTACATACTTACATGCCCAGCAAGGATAGTAGCCACATGACCAGCATGCATAACCCACAAGCAGCCAAGCCAGCATGCTTTTGAGTCATTGACACATACCAACCAACAAACCAATGGTCTGGTCTGATCTCAAGAGTGCCCTACTTCCATCCATTGTCCTAATCCCCAATGGCCAATTAACAAATAAGCAGAGCATCAGTTTAGGATATTACTATCTAATTGATATCCAGTACAATTGATCAAGGCCCACTAGCTTCCTTGCCCTACTGATTTGTCCTCCACTCTTCCATTAAGCTCCCCAACCCACGATAATTAAATCAGATTAGATCTATATATAGTTAATAATTATGTATCAGCCAAGCTGAGCAGAGCATGCGGGGATAAATCATTGACATGTGGACAAACCCATTCCTTATGATCAAAAGCGTTCAAACAAGCCGGCCAGCTTGGCCTCACCCGAGCTCCAGCTTAGGCTTTGTTTAAAAGTATTGTGGATTTTGACTTTTGGCTGATTGCGAGAAAGATTTAGTGAGTAAGAGACACTCATGTTGAGAAGCCACTTCGTCAAAGCGGCTATTGCAGTGACTTATACAAACAAACGGTGTACAGAAACCACATTGAGAAATTACTCTATTTAAAAGCCGGTTTCTAAAAATCAAAAGTCGAAAACTGTTTAGAACAAGACCTTAAAGGTACCCACTGAGCTATCACATTAAAATTAAATATCATTATCACGCTAGCATCATCATCAGAAAAATGAAACGGATGATTAGGGGCATTCATATTAGCTTTTACTGGTGGCTTTTTGCTACGGTTATGACTTTTGATTAAAAATAAATAGTAATAACTGAAAAGTGGCCTTTAAAAGGAGCGGTGGTGAAAAAAATAATAAAGAGATACGTGCACGTGACGAAAGCAAGAGGAGTGGGATGCATGATGCATCTGTAATTCCCTACCTTATCTTTAGAGCGAGATGGTAGCGAGAGATATGAAGAAACCACTTCGAGAAACCGGTTGTTTGTATTCATTTTTTATTTTTCTAAATAGAAATTAAAAGTAGAAACAAATTCAAATAGGGCCTAGAGAGACAGCGCATGTTTGGAATGCATGAATTCAAATAAATTCTTTAGAATTTGCAGCCTCAAATAAGCACAGCCCTATTCTACCGGCCTACTTCAAGATGCAGCTATCAGAGCACGCTCTCGATATGCTCACAAAAGAGGAAAAGAATGAACAAGAATATTCTTTATAGAGAACCTTTGTTTTTCTCTATAGAAAATTAGTTGGAAGGTGCTTCTATATAATCTTTTATATATGCTTTAGCTCATACAAAATGCCCGAAACAAAAAACATAGTGAAAATTAGCTACAGGTAAAGGCGTATCTCATTACAGTTACATGCTCTAATTAATTAGAACAGTAAAAAGAAATTAAAGAAAGAAAGAAAAGGCCCGGTCAAGGAGAGCTTTGATCTCCCAATGGAAGAGAGTAACAAGCAACTCTACCTACAACCGGCGGGATCTCTATTACGAAGCCGCCTCCTCAACTACTTCTCCCGGGGCCCAAGCCAATCACGGCGGCCGGCGACGGGGTGTCGTGTCGATCACATGACGCTGCAGGCGTTGGGGTTCTCGTCGTCGAAGATGCGGTACGAGTCCTGAAGCGGCGGCGAGTCCTGCAGCGGCGGCGAGGAGTGCATCCCTGGCGGGCCGTAGTAGTCGTGGTAGTAGGACTCCGGCGCGGTGTGCGGGTACGGCATGTACAGGTAGGACGGCGACCACTGCTGCATTGGCTGCTGCTGCGGCTGCTGGAAGGAGTACGCGGGCTGCGGCGGTTGCTGCTGCCCGGAGTACGCCGGCTCCGGCCGCGGCGCGTAGTACGACACGCTCGCGCTCGGCTGCCCCAGGTGGTATCTCAGCACCGGCTGCGGCGCGTAGTACGGGTAGTACTCCTCGTGCGCGTGCTTCGGCGCCGGCTCCGGAGACAGGAACCTATCCACAGCCGCAGAGGCGGGCTCCGCCTCGCCGGCGTCCTTGGGCCCACTCTTCTTCTTCTTTGCCTCTTCCTCATCATTGCCAGTCTCCTTGGCGGCGGGTTCTTTCACCGGCTGCGCCTCGCTCTCGTCCCCATCCTTCGTTGCCTCATCGCTTGGCTTCGCCTCCTCTTTCTCCGCCTTCTTCTCCGACTCTGTTTCCTTCTCTGCCTCCGGCTTCTTCTCCGAGCCCGCCTCCTGCTGCGGCTTCTTCTCCGAGCTCTTGGCCTGAGGCTCCTTCAGTGGCTGCTCCTCCGTCTTCTTGTTCGCCGCAGAATCATCCTTGCCGCCGTCCCCAGCCAGAGGGGCCGGCAGGGCCTCAGGTGCCACCGGCGCAGCCTCGGGCTTCTTGGGAGCCGCGGCGGGCGGGTGCCACTGCACGGCCTGCTTGCCGGACTTGTACAGCCGCCTGACGAGCGTGTCGGCGTCCACGGTGCCCGTCACCGTCACCTTCTTCTGCGCGCCGTCCACCTTCACGTGGTGCACGCCTAACAACCCCAAACCAAAACCACCACACTCCATTAAGCAAAAAAGAAAAACACACCAAAATGCGACGCAGATCCGCGCAAGGAGGAGGAGAAGGAGACGACGAGCGAGCAAAGACATTCTACCTTCGACGCTCTTGAGCACCTTCCTGACCTTCTTCTTGCAGCCCTCGCAGTGTATGGACACCAGCAGGTGTAAGGTCTGCAAATCCAAGAAGAAGGAAACCACGAGGGTTAGCGACTGACTGAATTCAGGGCATTGGAGTTCTCGAGGGAGAAATGGTGTACGTACCTGCACGGGCGCGGGCGCCGCTTCTCCTGACGCCATGGCGAGCGCTTTGGAGACTGGTCACCGCTGTCTGCGTGGGGATCAGAGGGGCTGGAATCTGTGGCTTTCAGGGGGTGGGGAGCAGAGGGGAGGCCGCACCTGGGGCGCTCAACTTATAGTGGGTGGGGGGAAGAGGTGGATGCGGGGATGGAGTGGAGCTACGTAGATGGCAGGTCACTGACAACTGGGCTGGGTGTCTCTCGCTGACTGCAGTAGTAGTTACTACACAGATGGCGGCGGCGGGTAGCATCCGTTCCTTGGTAACAGCCGCTGAGCAAATAAAAACTAAATAATCCATGATTTGCCGTTTTAAAGAGGTGTATTTGGGGATTTACTATTCAGTGTGTTAATGACATGTGATCTCAGGATCAATATATCCATGAGACATCAAGTAACAAATTATTAAATGAGGATAAAAACTCATACTGCACTTGACCTGGTGCGAAATGATACCACCAGAATGGATTTTCTAAAAGTGCTTGGCACTACAAGCGCTACCCTGTTCCTATCCATCTGTTTGCCTCGGGATTTGTGCTTCTCTCTCTATTCCTCCTCTCCTCACTCTCCCCTCAGCTCTTCTTCAGCCGAAGCCACACCAACGCTGTCCCCAAGCCACGACGCGATTTCCGACGGCGGCGGCCACGGTGACGTGGCTCATGCCGGAAGAGGGAGAGGGAGAGATAGATCCAAGAGAGAGGAACATAAGAGAGGAGCACGAATATCAAGAGAACCGATGGATAGCTAAGATAGCGAGGGTAGTACCAAGCGCTTCTAGGGAAGCATTTCGTAGTATGACGCTGTAACTTGTATAAAAAATGATAATGACGCACAACCATGCGGGGCACATAGATGTTTTCATGCACAGTGCACATAGTTGTGAATTTAAGATTTGAGTAATGGAGATGCAAAACTATGAATTTAAAATTTTAAAGTACATAATACAAGAGTTCAAATATAACATATTATAACTTTGTGAAGTACAATCAAAATACAAAATCCACAAAGAAGATGCTTTTGAGCTGAAATCAGAGAAGAAGTGCAAATAGAACCTAATATATCTTATATATATATTTATTTTTCTTCCAAAAATTTGGGGGTGCAATTGCACCCCGAAATCCACCTCGGAGTGCACACATATCTCTATTGGAACAATTAGTGTATGGTTATGCAGAGAAAGGTCACGAGTAGGGTTGGATATCGAGGTTAACAAGCAATTATCGAGTTTCTTTCGAAATTAACGTAACTTGACATAAAATCATTTTATTTATCATTTAAAGTGATTATTTTAAATTCGAGCTAATGAGCTGCTATCGAGCCGAGCTTCGTTAATTCTCTCAGTACTCGAAAGGGACTCTTTTTAATTTTTAAACCCATTGACTACTGTAATCGAAGCTATTTTGATTCGAATCTTAACGAGTTTTTTTTACCGGCCCGACTCATGAGTCCTAACGTAGAAGAGAGATGCCACGTTAACAAGGATATTAGTTTTACATAGGTCTGCAGTAGCTTCAACTATTTTGTGTTGATCTAGCCTAGAACAACTCTTTTTAGTACATTAGAGAGAGCAATCATAGCTTCGCTTTAGATTTTGGTGGTGCTTATTTGGGCTTTTAAGCCAGATCTTGTGATTTTTTGTTGCACTATAGATGATGTTAATATTTAAAAATGAAAAAAAAATAAAAACAAGATTATATCATCACGGAGAATGCAAAGAAATAAGAGGAAAAATACAAAAAAACTCAAAAAAGCCAAAAACTAGAAAAGACAAAATTAAAAAGACAGAACCCAGAAACTGACACTAATGAGCGAGACCTTATGGTCTTATCATGAAGCTACCATGCATTAGAGTAGGGTATAGCTTGGGATGCAAACAGATCGGATAGTTTCTGACTGATTCGAACAATTTTCGAATATAAAATGTTTCAGCTCGGATTTTTCTCGGATAGTCTCGGATCGGAAACGAATATGGATTATCTTTTCAGAAAAGAATATGAATACGGACTCGGACTATTCGAGGATGACGGAGTCTGGATATCCAGCCCAATAATCAACGCTAGCATCCTTACAAAAGAAAGAGAGAAAAAACGTCAACACCAGCACTACACGATTAGAGCTAGACGGAGCATACAAAGAAATTCTCATGCTCCGTCGGCCAATAGTCGTTGATAGCTGCACATCACCGGAGCATAGTCTACTCCACCACCACTACCACCATCTTCATTCTTCACTTGCTCATCACTGCCTCCTCATCCTCTTCGCCATCCCAGGAGCAGGACAAGTCACCGCTCCTCCAGCTCAAGAACGGGCTCTCCTCCGGCTCCGATGAGCTCCCCGACCACTGGTCACCACTACAGGAAAAAGGGCCTCTAGGCACGCTTTTATAGTAACGCACACTAAAAGCGTCTCTACATGGTCATGTAAAGATGTTTTTTGACACGATTTTGTGAACATATCAACATGACATGACATTAGACACGCTTTTAGTGTCCAAAGGCATCTGTAGACACTTTTTTAGACGATATTGAAAACGTCTCAAACTGACACGGTGTTAGACACGCTTTTAATCGTCAATAGCATCTAGACACGTTACAAAGCGTATCAGAGAACGCTCCATAGCCAATTAAACATGTTTTTTTTAACGCGATACTAAAGTCGTCTCAAATTGACACGGTTTTAGACACACTTTTGATTGTCAATAGCATCTAGACACGTTACAAAGCGTATTAGAGAACGTTCCATAGCCAATTAAAGATATTTTTTGACGCGATACTAAAGTCGTCTCAAAATAACACGGAGTTAGACACGCTTTAAACCGTCAAGATAATTTATGCGTTGCAAAGCGTATCAATAATCATACATAGTCACGTAAACATGCTTCTTGATACGATATTGAAAACATCTCAAAGTGAAACGAAATTAGATGCGCCTTTGTCATCCATCAGTAGCATGTAGAGACGTTGTAAAAAATATATTAAACATCCGATACATATCTAAGCTCTCTCTCACACACACAAAATCTTCTTCTACAAATTTTCAGCTCATTCAAAACTAAGTTGCATAATTTTATTTTTCTTCTCGTCTCAATTTTTTTCCTTTTTCTTTTCTTTCCTCTTTCTTTTCTTACCTCGCCGACTCTCATTTTTCCGAATCCCGCGCCCCGCCTCCTCTCTCGGCCGCCTCCTCCCCCCCCCGCCGCCCCGCCTCCCTCCCGGCCGCCCCGCCTCCCGCCTCCTCCTCCCCCGCCCCGCCTCGGCCGCCTCCTCCTCCCCGCGCCCCGGCCTCCTCCTTCCCCGCCGCCTCCTCCCTCCTCCTCGGGCCTCCCGAGTCCCGCCTCCTCACCGCGCCTCTCCTCCTCCGAGCCTCCCGCCTCCCACCGCGCCCTCCTCCCCCCTGGCCTCCCCACCGCCTCCTCTCCCCACCTCCCCGCCGCCGCCTCCTCTCCCCACCTCCCGGCGGCCGCCGGCCCTCCTCCTCCCCACCTCCCCGCCGCCGCCTTCTCCCCACCTACCCCGCCCACGCCCGCTGAATCACGACGCCGGCCTCTCCTACGAGTCACATCTCTCTAGCTCTCCTACGCAGTTCCCTAGTGACCTCCCGCCGCCTTCCTCTCCCGTCCCGCGGCTGCCCCTCCTCCACGACAGCAGCACCGTCAACCATCAACGACGGCACCGTCTCCGCGGCCTCCCGGGCTACCCTCCTCCCCCGCCGCGCCGCCGCTCCTGGCGGCCTCCCGCCATCGCCAAGGTACGCCAAAACCCTAACCCCTCTCGCTTCCGCTAGGCGTGCGTGGCGAGCAAAGTGCGAGCAAAAGAACCGACGTTGTATGCCCCTTAAGAGAAAGTGAGATATAATCATTAGGAACTGAGTTCCACATGTACTTAGCAAAAAACAAAACTCCGCAAAAAGTTAGCTCAGACATTTCCATGTAATAGTCACCTACTGTTTGATCCAAATGTTGTTTTCTCCTTTCTTTTGCTTCACTCTGAATCTATAGACTTAATCTCTGTACTGAATTGGTAAATGATACATAAGTGTCTTAGATTTTATTTACCCTGAATGGTTATGTTCATCTCTGACGCCTTAGGAGGTAGGATTCTAGAACCGTGTTTTGGGCTGATCTTATTTATTTATTTATAAAATTGAGTTTGCATATATTGCAGCTATAATTTTCTTAGTGTGTTGGTTGAATTTAGAAGAGGGCTTCAAGGTGGTCACTTTGCTGAACTGAAACCAGGAGATTGAATTTAGATATAAATATATGAATTTTTTTTCCAGTCCTAGATATATGAGTTTTCTTGCATGAACTGAAATCTCCAATATGCAATATGGTCTGAGATGTGCTAACATTATGAAATATTCCAGTCATGTACATCTATTTTGATTATTAGAAATCTAAATTGAGTGGTAGATAACCCATGTTACATGTCACAAAACTGAGAGTTCAACTATGACTGCAGGTGGCACATATTGAGAATCAAGGTCAAGCAGATAAGGGTTCTAAAGGCCTAACTTTACCACATGGTAGCATAATGACCAACATGGTATGTCTATGTTCCTATTACTGTAACCCTTCATATAGTTGTCCTCTTATTTCTATTTTCCTTGCTTAGTAGATTTATTTTCAAGATTCAATCAGTTCTATGCCATCTTAAACAATCTATATAGTTTACTGAAATGCATTAGGTTGGTCACCTCCTTGCTGTGGTGGGTAGGATCATAAAATTGCATGTAGGGTTATCTTCCATGCTTCCTCTTTTTGAACCGGCATTCGTTCCATCCACATATCAAAATCAAGGTGAGCTCAAGATTTCTCTCACAAAATTGTAGCCAAAATTATAAAATGGCTCTGTGCAAATAATTTATTAGTTAGCTTTGGTTGTCTAGCACTTTGGTCGCTCTCCAGATTCTATGTGATATGATGCAGTGGTGTATTAACATGATCAAGAAGAAAATGGAACTCAGGAATTTACGACTATCTGTGTAATGTTGACTTGACAGCAAAGGCATGCTAGATTTATATATGTTCATATTATTGTCACAAATTTCATAAGTTTGGCCCCTGCACCTTTTGGTTGATATTCACTTGTATGGTAGGGCTGCTTGAGTGACCACCACTTGTATTTGTACATTTGGTTTTGTTTATGTCTACATCTACGTAAACACATTCAAGATTAGGTTAGACCACATCAAAAGTAAATTTTGATGTGCTAGCTAGATAAATATTATAGGAAGATAACAATTGACATCTCACTACATTTTACCCGAAGTGCCTCTAAGTTTAATTCAAATAAAAGTGGTAATGACGTTCCTAAGAGTAATTGAATCGAGAGGTATTGGAATCATGCGCTAGCTAATTTTACCAATCAGGACCAGTACTTAATTTTAATTGTTGGTTGAACTTGCTAGATAGATGATATGCTTTGATTGTGTCTCTCGCAGAGATCTCAAAGAATTAAAGCTCCACTCATAATCAATCGAGGATCGGTATGTACTTGTTTCCCCTGTTGTTTCGAAGCTAAATTAATTACAAGTTTGAAGATCATAGCTTTATGTTTTACAAAATGGTAGAGCCAAGTGGAAGTCTATCTTATTTCACTAAGAAACAAATGTAAAGTCGTGGCCAAAGGAAAGTTAGTGACTACCGACAAGACGAAATATTGGTGGCACCATGCTTGGGAAAGAATTTGTTGGGGTTTATGTTGATGCCCTTGAAAATAATGGCAATGGAAACAATGGAGATGAGATGTTACCTAGACCACTCTATTCTATGAAAACTATGAGAGATGCTATTGGCTTTATTGTTGCTTGGCCCCGTTCACATGTAAGTTTTCTTTTATATTAACCAAATGCTTTACAGTTTTGTAATTTCCTAAAATTGTACTATCCCTCTAAACACATGTATCATTGTAGGTTAAAAGACTTAAGAGTTCAACTCAAACCTGCACAACCTTGGTATGTTTCGTTCTTCAAGTGCTAGATCCGTTTGATTAGAATTTATGTGCGTCAACTTAATCTCCTCTTATTTTGCAGCATGATGGAAACATGTAACTTGATGTGGATGGAAAGACAAGCTACAAGTTTCGGAGTGAACAAGATAGATTTTAGATGTTAGAGAAAAAATATAGATATTTGTACGATATTGCCACTTTTCCTATGCTTCTTTATGAATATGGTTTGTCTTTGATAGTGCACTTTAATGAGTTATTAATCAGTATCTTGTTTTGTAAAGACAAAATGGATTTTTCAATGCAATGCCTTCATGATTCACTTTCTCATTATCTAATCATGCAAATTCATTTGTCTCCAAATTTGTAAACAATGTTTCTTTATTTCTAGTATGTAAGAAGGCGTTACTATAAATGTGCCTATATTAATAGACACGCTATAAAGATGCATGAATATCCATATTTTTGATATGATGTTATAAAACATTACTATACAACGTGGCTATATTAGTAGACACGAAATATAAATGTATGTATAAAATTGTCTCTATATTTCTTGAAACGCAAAATGGTGTTACTATAAAATGTATCTACATTGTTAGACACACAATATAAATGTATCTACTCAACCGTTTCTATACTTCTTAATACACAATACGACGTCATTACACAACATGACTACATTAGTACACACATAATATAAATGTATATATGAGAACGTCTCTACATTTCTTAACACGTAATGAAGCGCTGCTATATAACGTAACTACACAAATAGACACGCTATATAAATGTATCTATAAAAGTGTATCAATATGCGTAGGCATGCAACTAACGTCTCTACGAAACGTCTTTTTATCTCCTTGATACGTTTAGAGAACTCGTTTCTACAAGTCCTGACACGGTCCATGCGAAGACGCTTCTAACACGCTTTATAAAAACGTGCCTACAATCTTGTAGAGATGAAATAAAGCGTGTCTAACATATAAATAAAGCGTCACTACAGGGGGGATTTCTAGTAGTGCACCGAAATCCAATGGCCACCAGTTCTCGCATCATCGCCCTCTCCCTGTCGTTGTGACTTGGCATGCGCTACACCGAGCATAAAGTCCTCTCCTTGCCATCCTAGGGGCTTCGCGGAGAAATCCCTAGTGGAGTCTGGCGGCTGCAGCACCTCGAGGTGCTCAACCATGCGGGCAACTCCCTCCGTGGCACCCTACCAGGCGCCTTCCCTAAGGGGCTGCAAAGCTTGGACCTTTCCGGTAACCAGCTGGTGGTGGCGGCGGCTAGGCCTAAGACTCACCGAATACGACGGAATCGACAATGGCGATGGTTCAAGGCAGACGAGTGAGAAGGCTTCGATTCCGGTGAACTGCTATGGGAATCTAAAAATTAGTTGAGGGGGAAAGAACAGAGAGGAGGTGGAACACATTTTGAGGCAAGAAGACATTGAAGAAATTCACCAGAGTTGGAGATCGGTGGTGGTGGGCGACGACGGTCTCGCGAAAGAAGGCAGCGGCTGAGTGGGATTGGAGGGGGAGTTGCGTGGTGGTGGCGGCGATGATGCTTGGAGAAGACGGCATGAGAAGCGGCGCTGGAGGGCGAGTAGCTTGCAGGGTGGCTGGAAGGTGCAGGCACGACGGGGTTACTAGAGGAAGGGAGCTGGTGGCACGGGAGAGGCGCGGTGACCCAGGGCCGCCCGAGCCCATGGTGCAACTGGCCGGAGGCACCATTAGGGATTTGGCTGGTGGAGCAAGGTAAATGGGAAGACAAGCGAACGAAGAAAAAGAGGAAGGAAGAGGCTAGAAGAGGAAGGAAGAGGAGAAGAAAAGAAAAAATAAAGGAGAAAAAGAAAAATAAGTGGCAAAATAAGTGGCCAGAGGCCTTTAGAGTTTGGCTAGTGGGAAAAAAGAAAAAGAGAAGAGAGAGAGAGAGAGAATGAGCGTGCACATCTGATAAAATTTTCATCGTCAATATTGAACCCTAATTCTTTCGTTAAATACCATTTTACTAAATAAAATCGAGTAGATCTCTTGACAGACTCCGGCTTTAGATACTATTGTGCATTCAAACGTCAATATTGGTCAGCGCATGTGTATCAGTGTGTATGTGTGTTAGTACTTATGCTATGTTCTTATGTTTGTTCAAATTGCTACTGTATGTACTCCATGAACTATACGTTATTGGTACTTATGCTATGTGGTGATCAACTCTCGGCTTGAGCTTCTGGCTTATTTTTCACTATTCATTAATTTCGTCTTTTTCTGAACTTTTGGCTTTTTGTTGAGCTTTCTTGCCCTTTTTTTCCCGTATTCGTTTGTATTATACGTAATGGGCTAACATATTTTTTATATTTTTAAATTTTTTTAAATTTAATTATGCTAAATAAGCCTCTCACTATTTCAGGTGCTTTTTTCACCATTACGATGTTTTGACCATAAGCCACGAGCTTTTCAGCCGAACCGATCACCACCTTATGCTAGTTCAAATCTCATGAATATTTTAACAAGATAAACTATTTATGTGTTTTCATTGATTTTAGATGCATAGTTTAAAGGGTTTTTATGTTTCGATAAATATTCGTGACCGTATTTATTTCGATTCGTATTCGCTCAATATCTGTATTCGACATTATTCGTATTTGTATTCATATCTGAGGTATCCATATTCGTATCCGCATCTGAGGAAAAAAATATGAAAATAAATATGGTAAAAACATTATCCGTCTGTATTTGATCCGTTTGCATCTCTAAGTATAGCTTCCCTTCAGATTTTGTGAATCCACCATTAAGTTACTACGCATTTGAGTGGGGGATTTTTGGTAGTAGCTTCAATTGAAATTGATATGGTACACTTTTTCCCAGTTTCTCTCCTGAAGCTACCACACGAAGCTATATTGTACATGTATCGAGGTGCTCTTACAGGTTGCAGCAGTACTACACTACAATGGTAGTACATCAAAACACGGGCACACACCGGCAGAGCGAGAATTTTTTGTACGGATAATCCCTTTTTTATTCAAAAATACATAAATATACCCGCGAGAAATTTTTTTACAAAAATAGTCTCGATCGCGCCCCATTGGCGATCGCTTCGCCCAACCGTGAAACGACGAGTTAGGAAATGTGTGAACGTTGGGCGACTTATACAATCGCTCTACGGTTGAGCGATCGTAATTTCGTCATTGTATGGTTGAGCGACTGAAATTGCAGTCGCTCAACCGTAGGGCAACAGGAGTGGATACCACTTATTCCACCGCCTGCCGCCCACTAGCAACCACTTTTCCCTCATTTCCCCCATTCTGCGCAGAGAGCCAGAGAGAAGAAGAGAGGAGGAAGAGGAAGGGGAGAAAAGAGGGAGGAGGGGAAGAAAAGGAGGAGAGGGGAGAAGAGAAGGAGAGGAGGACAAGGTTGAAGGAGGAGGTGAGGGCGGAAGAAGGAGTCCAAGCTATTCCATCGATTTGGATCCAGGTATTTTTGTTAATTAGGTTGTATTTACACTATTGTTTAGATGAAATATTGGTGTTAGTAAAAATTGTAGATGTAGTATACATTTTGTAGTATAGAAATTTGACTACCCTTTTTAGTATGGAAAGTTTAGTTTAGTGTTGAACGATGTTATTTGACATGTCGTAAATTTCAATCGTACATGTAGGTGTACATCATTAATGGCCAGTACTACATTGAGAGTGTATTATGGTGCTGGAATGATTCGTGAAGGTCCGAATGGTGTGGATTTAAGCGATTTTCCGCAAGTCACTCTCGTACTTCCCGATGACGAGAATGCTGGAATGACAGATGTGCAGCATTGGCTGACCGAGAGTTTTTCATTGGACCCCGAGGTGTGCGTCGTTGTGCAAGGGCTTTGAGCGGTCTCCCACCGACATCGATGGGAGTTGAAGACATTGTGCGCTCGGCCGTGGAAGGATTTGTGCAAGGGTGCGGCGCCGTGGATACGAGTGTGTCCGCTTGTGCAACCGTGCTCACTACTGGCGGTGCGCAAGCTCGTGCGCCCGCCTATGCTTCGGGAGGTGTTAGCGGCTCGGGCGGGCGCACGTTGGTGGAGCTGATGAAGTTGCTCGTGATGAAGGCAATGCGGTACATGGAGGAGAGTTACAGCTGTCAAGCTATAGAGACGGAACTGGGCAAGCAGATGAAGGAGAGCATAATGAGTATATCGTGCAGTAGATGGAATCTGATGACCAGAGGGCATGTGATGAAGAGCAAGCTGTAGAGGACGAGGAGGAGGATAGTTCGGATGATGAAGAAGTTCCTATCCCCCAGGAATGGAACCGGTTTAATGCGGAGGGTGTTTCCGCCCATGATGAACATGAATCACCATGGGAGTATCATGAGACAGAGGTTCGGGTGCATGCTACGTTTGCTGACAAGGAAGCGCTACAGGATGCCATCAAGCTTTGGGCCCTCTCAATGCAACGGACATTTCGCGTCGTCAAATCAAGCCAGGAGCAGTACACTGTGAAGTGCGAGCAGGCTGGTTGTCCTTGGAGGGTGCACGACGAGACCAGTATGACACTCACCGGATTGTGTCCAAGGTGGAGCCGCACTCCGTATTTCAACACCGTCTTGGCGAGGCATCGTAACTCCGACGTCCGGATTTATAGCCAATTTGATGTATGGGAGATAGTGGAGAAGAGAGATATTGCGGCAACGCATATTGTGGTAGCTATCGAGAATAAATTCAAGTATAAGATTAGCTACGCGGCGTGGCGTGCCAAGCAAAAGGCGTTGGAAAACGTTTTGGCACTTTCGAGGCGGCGTCGACAACCTTCCTCGTATGCTTAAGGTGTTGCAACAAAGGAACCCGCACGCACATCGCCGTGCACGAGAAGCCGCCCATAAGTTCACCGGTTTTGCGGTGTTGCAGAGAGCATTGTTTGCATTTGGTGCTAGCATTGAAGCATTCAAGCACATCTTGCCGTGATCTCTGTAGATGGGACCTTCTTGACGAGCAAATACAAAGGGCAGCTCGACGGCCATAGGCGTTGGCGGTAATAATCAAATATTGCCGGCTATTGCATTTGTGAGAGCGAGAATTATGAGAGCTGGTGTGGTTTCTCGGACATGTGAAGGCTGGAGTTGTAGGCGGCCGTCTGGTGTGTGCGTAATCCATGATCGCCACGCCGGGATTATAAAGGCGATCTGAAAACTTCAAGAAGACCCCGAGAGAGCGTTCCTTGGCGGACATGAGGAACCGGTGGTGCGATCGTCACTTAGGGGCAAACTTTTTCAAGCAATTCCCGAAACAATCTTTGATGAAGCTATTCAAGAGGTGGCTAGGCGTAACAAAGAAAGAAAATTTGATGCTTTATGGGGTTGTTGGATGAGCACACCAGAAGAACGTCCGACGAGAGGAGCAAGGGGCGGTCATTCTGGGCGGCATAACCGCAATGCTTGGCAGCAATCGATGAGTCTAACCCAAGTGGTCCAAGAAGGAGGAGCGCGCGAAACATCAAGTGCTTCGCGGTGGATCGAGGAGAACCATTGGAGAAGTGGTCGTTGTTGCACGACACGGATGGCGCAAGGTACGGAATAATGACAAGTAACCTTGCCGAAGTGTACAATTGGGTTCTCGGGGTCTCGTTCTCAGCCCCTCGTCGCCATCGTGGAAGGTGTTCTTCACAAGACAATCCGCTACTTCGGGAGAGGACGCAAGTGCCGCACTTCATGCGCCAATCCCGAGCCCTGTATTCGTCAAAAATTACCACGCACATGGAGACGAAGGCACAAAGGGTCAATTGCACACAGTGCATGTCATGGGCAACAGGAGCATCGTTTGAGGTGATACTCCGTGTGAGCCGGATTTGGGACATCTCGTTCACTTATTACTCACAAGGTATGCCTTGGAGATCATGCAAACGAACCTAACGCACATGCAACAAGCTTAAGTTGTTACACAGGCCATGCTCTCATGTCCTCGCTGCATGCGGAACCGTGGGCATGGATCCTTCCAACCGTGTCCGAGTACTTTTAAGGAGACAATCGCAAGCTTGGTGTGGGAGCTCCGGGGTTCGAGCGGTGGGAAACTTCACCACTTTGGACATTTCAGCGAGGACACGGGTTCCGGATATTAACATGCTAAAGGGTGGGAAGGGTCATGGCAGAGCCGACGTATTAGAAATGACATAGACGAATCACAAGCCGAACATCCGGTGCACGTTGTGGGCGATGCGGTCGGGAGGGCACACTAGACGATGCAATGCATGTCGGATCGAGAGTTGGTGTTGTAATGCATGCTAAATTTCATGTACCATTTGTAAACCTTGTATGTTACATCCCTTTTCGTAATGCACTTATTTACAATGTCATTTAAGTATGTACCATTTAAGTATTGCAATTTTTTGTTGCCTTGTGATAACAACTCCACGTACATAACAACCAATTCATCACATGCTTAACAACGTTGCACATTACATCGTTATGGAAAGAGGGCACAGAATATGAAGGTCACGAGAAAATGGAAAGAGGGCACGAATATGAAGGTCACGAGAAAATGAAGGCGTCATGCACTTACAACACGAAACAACACATACATTGCACATACAGACATGAATTTATGGAAAGTTCTACACCCAAAACATCAACACAATGATCCCATCGCACACAGCATCAACACATTCGGTACCCTCGTGGCCTACATGCCAAACGAGCCTCGTGGCACCACATGGAGAAGCTCACGAGGGGGCCTCCGACGGGCTGGCCATCGTGGTAGTGGCACGCACATATGCAGCTCGGGTTCGCGCAGCAACATGTGGGATCATAAGAGCTTCCTATGTTGACAACCTCCTCGTTTCCCCTCTCGCGTTGCATCTGTTGGCGGAGCTCATTGTTCTCCTCATTGAGAGTCTCCATTCGGTACTCCAAGTCCATTATTCGGTCCCATAAAGTACCCACATAACGGTCAATATACCGTTCATGAGGAGGGTCGATCCAGCGGGAGAAGTCGCATTTCGCCATCTGCGAAAAATGACAGTAAACATGGAGGGTCCATAAGCAATAAAAAAATGTACTATTAGTAATTTGTACCCCGGAGCGTGGGCATCGGAAGAAAGCGGCGCGCCATCGCTCGGCCCTTCCGGGACCTACACGACCACGTACTCATTGTGTCGCATTTCGCCACGCTGGTTGCAAGACGCCGGCTTGGTACCAAGCGATGCGTGGTCCGAACATCTCCTCCTTTCCAAGGGAAGGTCTTCCTTCGTGACCCATATCCGATCGCCCCTCATCTTCCGCCATGGTATGTTCTTTGTTCGACACTGAGGTTTTCGGCTACAACTTCATGGGACCTCTACTGGTGCTATTTATATCGAATGGCGAGACAAAAGATGGCTGCTTTGCCCGAGAGACATGACAAAAGCGCCAGCTTTATTCGGTGAGATGACAACACATGCCGCCTTTACGCAGTGATATGACAAATCGGGCAGCTTTGCTCGGTCACATGACAACACATGGCAGCTAAAGCGCCTACATAAAGACTACGATCGAAAAGCCTTCATACGAACATTTATTGCTACTCGAAAAGCCTACATAGGAACATTTATTGCTACTCTGAAAAGCCTACATAGAAACATTTATTGCTACTCGAAAAGCCTACATAGGAACATTTATTGCTACTCTGAAAAGCCTATCGCTACAGAAACCAACAAAATAGGGGCGTAGGCTGTAGCCTTTACAGTGAGTGTTCACGTCATAGGCATGTCTCCTTTCCAGTGAGTTTTCATGTCACCTTTCCTTGTTGTTTCATAAATACAGATCTGAAGCTCAAAAGCCTACATAGGGACATTTCCATGGACTTTGCGCACTGCACCAGATAACCTGCCTACATAAAGGCCTCCTATGTCTTCCATACCACATCTCCTCCTCAAGCCTTCACAATACTACTACACAACAATGTCTTCCTGGAGGTCCGACCCATTTGGAGTGCCGGAGTGGCATGAGCGCCCGAAGTGCAGCTGCGGCTTTAGGACGATGTTGGGAGTCTGGACGGATCAAGAAGAGCGAGCCAAATACGGCCGTAGGTTCTTCAAGTGTCCAAACCTGGATGACGATTTCATGGTAACGACGACAACTAAATCATTTGTTTCGTTGTCGTTTTCAACTTGATCCATGACATCTACCATGCCACACATAGGCTTGCGAGTTCATCGAATGGGTGGATCGGGTGTCGCCGACATGGCCACATAATCGAGCGATGGAGGTGGAAAACAAAGGACAATACTTTGTCAAGATGACTCGAGCTCGCGAGGTGGAACAGCGGATGCGGCGTGACCAAGAGCGCCGTGAGGTGGACCAAATCCGTCGAAGGGCAAGGAGGATGAGCTGCAAAGGAGGCGGGAGCAGCTAAGTGTGCGTGAAGCAGCCATCAAGCGTCAGGAGGAAGAGCTTCAAGCTCGGGAGGCAGCTCTCAAGTCCAAGAATGACAGGAAAAAGGATGCAGTGGAGCCATCTTCAAGGCGTGATAAAAAGGGGAAACAACCACGCTACACCCAGTAGACAAAATGTTACGAGCAGTTGGGTGGGTTAGTCGCATATCATGTTATATGTTATGCATGTAATAAAATTGTACGCGGCATGTTATGAAGTTTATTTCTATTCACATAAGGTTATTATCTCGTGTGTTCGCATTCAATGATTCAGATAGCAAGTCATTTAACAATATTAACATACTCTTGGTACACTAATTCTTAGTAACATAAAAATATCACTTACCAATGTATATATCAAACGTTCTCTGATCAATTGTTCTTAAAAAAATTTATAAAATTTTTAATGCACCTACAATATACAATAAACATAACCTTTTATTACAACTATACCATATTTTTTCCGCTTTAAAACTACAAAATTGACAAAACTCTAAAATTTCACGGATTGACTAAAGTCGCCCATCCATTGGCGATCGCGCTTATAAGTCGCCCATCCATTGGCGACTACTATGAAGTCGCTTAACAGGAAAGTGACTACTTGCAGTCGCTCAATCATCGAGCGACAGATATTTTGTCGCTTCCCGGTTGGGCGAAAGGCATTAGTCGCCCAATGGGGCGGCGACTGGAGACTATTTTTGTAAAAAAATTTCTCGCGGGTATATTTATGTATTTTCGAATAAAAAAGGGATTATCCGTACAAAAAATTCGGCAGAGCGAGGGGGTGCTGGTTAGGGTAAGTTTTTTATGATTAGGCTTCTTATGATTAGATAAATTTAGACTATAACCTTCTATATTTTCAATAACCTTTTTTATTATTATCTGATCTTTCTATTAAATATAATTACATTACATATGTTATTTAGTGTTTCTTAATTCTAAATCCTAACTCCGCGCATGAGCGCACACCCCACTAATACAGTACTCTGATTACATCAGCGCGGGTGGGGACCTCTGGGGGAGGACGTGGGCCAGACCCATGGTCCACGTTTGGCAGGACGATGACATGAGCATCACAAAATGCGACCGTGGAGATGATATCATATGATGATATGCTGGACTGGTTAATTAACTCCCATTATATACAATTTTTTAAAATAAGAAATGTTTTGTTTATTTCTTTGGGGATGTGTGATTTCGACAAGGCCCTACTACGGTCTATTCATATTGACTTATATTTCTAATTTTTATTTAGAGAAGTCAGAAATTAATATAGGGTCTGCTCTTTTTAGCTTTGGTTTATAGTTGCAGCTTATAGTTTTTAGACTATTTGTGAGAGATAATACAGAGTAATAGGAACTCATATGCGGTTTTGGCTAATATAAATGAAGTTACTATAGTGTATTACAATTAACTTATAAACCCCAGTTTAAAACACTCTGTTTGAAAACTAGTTACTACACTCCTTTTGAAAACTCGTTACTATAGAAAAGCTAAAAAACAACTTTTAGAAGCTGAAAAGAAGATGCTCATATGAGTGAGGATCATTTCTATAATTCCAAAGTATGTATGGTTTTGTACCATATTGCTAAGATAAAGTGGAAGAGACGGCCCCACTCATTTCGATTTAAGTTTCTGACTTCTGGCCTATTTTTCACTATTCTTAAATTTCGTCCTTTTCTGTTTTTTTGGCTTTTTTGAGCTTTTTTGCCTGTTCTTTTTTCTGTATTCATTTGCATTGTCCATGATGGGCTAACCTATTTTTTCTATTTTTTAAAATTTAGTTACGCCAAATAAGCCACCATCAGTTACAGTGTAATTTCAGCTAGCTACAGTGTAATTTCAGCCATAAACCAGCTTATTTCAGCCCAACGGAGCGGCACCCAATTTATAAGGTGGAGCTCTTGCCGCTCCTTGAATCGTGTGACATATGGATGGGGATGGCATGAGGTGAACACACACGCGTGCACGCACACATATTTTTGCGTGAAAATCGTATGACTTGTGGCTTGCGACGTACAATTGTATCACTTGGCAGACCAAGTTTACCTTATTTATGCTGAACCGCATATCATCTCTCTTTTTAATTGGTCATGAGACTGCTTAATTATCATTGTTTGGTTTGAATATTATCAGTTATAAGTGAATAATTTAACAGTTACCAGTGAATTATGTCAGTTTAATGGGGGCAATTACTCAAGAATAATTCGCACGTCTATAAAAGACCTAAAGACATCTAAGCTTGGTAGACAGAACTCTTTCATTTCCTTCTCACATGTCTTCTTTCTCTCTAGTGGATTCGTATTGAGTATTGACCAACTAAACCTCGTCGGCCCTTTCTTCTCGGTGTGCACCAGGAAGGAGGGAGAGCGGCTATCTCCAAGCTATTATCGTAGGGAGTATTTGCACGGGGCGGCAATAATGTTTCTGGGCAACATATTTGCATGACCGCTCCCGCTCTGCTACTTCTACGTTCCTGCATTACATCGAGCTAACGCTACTTCTTGTTCTATATTAAGCCCAACAGTAAGTCGTTCATTTGACCGATCGACTTGTTTAAATTTTGTTTCTATTTATAATTTAAAGTACAATGAGTTGCCTGTTGTTAGCATTGATTTATGCACCATTAGTTATTTCGATATTTGTTTTTTAGTAAAATCTGGAATTAAAATATTGCCCACATTTCTAACACCATAAACACCCGTCTTTTCGAAGTAGCTTCTCCACTCCTTTTGCTCACATCTTGCTTCGGAGATAAGTTGGGTCATGGGAGCATCACGTACCCCACTTCTCTTGCTCCCGTCTTGCGTACGTATCTCTCTCTTACTTTCTCCACTGCTCACATCTTCTTTCTAAAAATCATTTTTTTTTGTTGTTATTATTTATTTTTAATTAAAAGCTCTTAACCATAGCTAATACAAGTATGGAGCAGCAGTAGTACTGTACTACCATCAGTGCCAGAAAGATGTCACAGATAGCTCTTCTTTTGCCATTTCCTGGCCATTGCAAATCTGCAATCCCATTCGGAGCGTACGTACAACAAGTGCCTGCGTGGGAGGGTTTTCAAGGCCAGTCTTGGCCGAGAGGGCATTTTCGGTTTTGACAGGTGCTCGAGATAAACCAAACACGCACCACGGAGAGTTATTTCCACAGCCGCAAGCTTTTCCTGCCTTTGGAGATATAATCGATGTACATCTCCTTGATCGGATAAACTGTCCATTTCAACGTTTCTTGTCTTCTTGGAATATGCATCAGTGCATGATGAGGTGATGATCAGCTGCATAATTCAGGTGTCTATGATTCTCTTCATTTGGGTTTAAGCTTCTATCTTTTAGCTTATTTTTTACTATTTTTAAATTTTATCTTTTTCTAGCCTTTTGACTTTTTTAACCTTTTTATCGGTTTTTTTCCATATTCATTTACATTATTCGTGATGGACTAACCAGTTTTTTCTATTTTTATTTTTAGTTTTAAAATTTAGTCAGGGCGGACCCACAGGGTATGCCGGGTGGGCCACAGCATACCCTGGGGCCCAGCCAAACTTAGTACTCCATATGTAAAAAAAACTTACCAGCCGATCCAGTCAATCCCGGCACCTGTTGACGGTTCGCCTGCCACACACGCCGCCTCGATCCTCGAATCCTCGATCGTACGCAGGTCCGCACCGTCTCGCGGATCGTCTCGTCTCGGCCGATCGCGACTTCGCCGTTCGCAGTTCGCTAATCGACTAATCGCTACTTCGCGCGAGACAGCGGCGGAGCTCCTCCCCGCTCCCTCGCAGATCCTCCTCGCAGTTGTTGACGTCTTGACGGCGCACGACGCCGGACCCGGACGCCGCGACGGCTTGACGCCGACGCGGAGCCATTGTTTTTTTTGGAATTGTTCAGTTATGAAGAGAAGCAGAGACATTGCACCTCTTTTTCAGAAACATGCAGCCAAGAATGCGGTGGCTGCTGCATCAAATCCTGCCCCATCTTCGGTTGAAACTGTGGCGGAAAAACAAACTCAAGAGCAAGAGAGAGTAATTGATGAAATTGAGAATCCTATGCCCCCGCCCCTGCCACTGTCACCGCCGCCGGTTTATGACATCAATCGCCTTCCGCATGATCCAGGTGAAAGGCAGCCCATTGAAAGTTATTCTGTTAATGATCAAGATGCAATTCGAAGAGCATATATTATTAAAGGTCCATTCCAACCTTATACACATAATTTTCCAAAAAAAAGATTGGAGATAGAGATCGTCAATTCCATTTTGTATGGTTTCATAAACATGAGGAGTGGCTTGAATATAGTATCAAGAAGGATTATGTGCTTTGCTTTATATGCTACTTGTTTAAGAAGGGTACCGGATCAGATAAATTTACTATTGATGGCTGGAGAAATTGGAATATAGGAGAGAAAGCACTTCTCAAACATCTGGGTTCTAAGGCACATAATGTAGCTCAAGAGAGATACATTGGCTTTAAGAATCCCAAGGTAGCAATTGATTATCACATTGAGAAGTGGACTGATGAGGATCTTCATATTTATAAGAAAAGGTTGACTTATTCACTTAGATGTATCAAATTTCTTTTCCATCAAGGATTGGCATTCCGTGGACATGATGAAAGTGAAGAATCTAGCAGCAGAGGGAACTTCCTTGAATTTTTGAAGTTTCTTGTAGGAAACAGTGAAGAAGTGAGCAAGTATATTTTGAAAAATGCTCCAGGTAATTGCACCTTAACTAGCCCAAAGATACAAAAGTAAATTATTCATTGTTGTGCCATAGAAACTAGAAAGAAAATAATTGAAGAACTTGGTGATGAGCCCTATGCAATTTTAGCTGATGAGTCTAGTGACATATCACATAAAGAACAACTAGCTCTTTGCTTGCGTTATGTTGATAAATTGGGAAGGCCATGTGAGCACTTTATTGGAGTTGTTCATGTAGATGATACTACCTCTTTATCACTTAAGGATGCAATTGAAGCTTTACTTGTTAGTCATGGCTTGACTATGGCTCAAATCTGTGGTCAAGGTTATGATAGGGCTAGCAACATGAAAGGAGATATTAAAGGGCTGCAAACATTGATCATGCAAGAGTCACCTTCTGCTTATTATATCCATTATTTTTCACATCAACTCCAACTAGTTCTTGTTGCTTTTGCTAAGGGCAATACTGATTATGTGAGTTTTTTTATCAAGTATCTCTCCTATTGAATATTATTGGAGTTTCTTGTAAGCGTCATGGCATGCTTTGAAATGCTAGGCTTGAGAATATCAAGAAAGCACTTGATTGTGGTGAACTTGAATCTGGGAGTGGATTAAATCAAGAGATGGGTTTGCCTAGACTTGGTGAGACTCGGTGGGGCTCTTATTACAAAACTGTATGCAACATCATTATTATGTATTCCACAAACCATGATGTACTCATAGATCTTGGTGATGATATTGCACATAAGGCCGATTGGACAAAAATACATTTTGTGCTTGGAGCATTTGAGACCTTTGAGTTTGTTTTCTTTGCATACTTAATGTTTGTTATTCTTGGATACACGAATGAATTATCCGAGTGTTTGCAAAGAAGGGAGCAAGATATTCTTAATGCAATCTCACTTGTTAATGCGGCAAAGAATAGAATGCAACAATTGAGGTCTCATGGTTGGGATAGTTTCTTGAGAGGGCCACTTCGTTTTGTGATAAACATGGTGTTGAAGTTCCTACTATGGATGGTGATTATGTGCCTTATGGAAAATCAACAAGGTACGCTCGTGCTCGAAACCAAACAAATGATGATCACTTCAGAAGAGAAGTATGTATTGGTGTCATTGATCAAATTAGCCAAGAGCTTGATAATCGGTTTGATAAGGTTAATATGGAGTTGCTCTCTTGTATGTCGGCCTTCAATCCTTCCAACTCATTTGCTTCTTTCGATGCACAAAAGGTACGTAGACTAGCTGAGTTCTACCCTAAAGAGTTCTCGAGCAATTATTTGCTAAAACTTGAATTGCAACTTGGTAATTATATTGATGACATGAGACAAGTTGATAGCTTCAAAGATCTAGACATTCTTGTTGATCTCTCAGTTAAACTTGTTGAAACAAAGAGGCATAAAGTGTATGATATGATTTACATGCTTCTCAAATTGGTTTTGCTTCTATCAGTGGCAACAACAAGTGTTGAAAGGGCTTTTTCTGCAATGGTTTTAGTGAAAACAAAGTTAAGAAATAAGATGG
This sequence comes from Dendrocalamus sinicus, assembly GCA_036346575.1. Lineage (NCBI taxonomy): Eukaryota > Viridiplantae > Streptophyta > Magnoliopsida > Poales > Poaceae > Dendrocalamus > Dendrocalamus sinicus. The sequence continues at coordinate 35,115,710 of CM070648.1, read as the reverse complement.
GTGATAGTCTTTTGGATGATTGTCTAGTCACATTCATTGAGCGGGATTTTCTTTGAAGAGGATGAAGATGATATAATCGAGACTTTCATGTCCTTTAGAAAGTGTAGGCCAAAAAAGTCAGACAAGTAGTATTGTAAGTCTCTTTTATGGGCCTGTTTTTTTCGGCTGTGGCTTATGACTTTTGGCTGAAATTTTTGAATTTTAGCTGTTTGCGACAGAGATTACGGAGAGAGAGATACTCGCTTGCGATTTTTGTTGATATAGATGTTAGGTTTTTAACATGTACTACAATTAATTTGTAGATCCCGTATTGAGAAAATACTCCATTTAAATATTAGGTACTGTAGCAAAAGCCAAAAGCCGCTAGCTTCGGAGGAAAAGAACATGCCCTATGTATATTTGAGACTATTAGTATGTGTTTGAACTATTTATATTGTAATTTGTGCAAGTTTCCAACTTAATCCTTGAATTTAGGACTTATCATATTATTTAGTGCTTGTATACTAAATTACGGTGCAAATTTTACAATTATTTTCCGAATTGGCAATTGCATATGAAAATTTTGGTGCGGCATACCCTTTGGTAAAATCCTGGGTTCGCCACTGAATTTAGTTACGCCAAATACGCCATCATCAATTACAGTGTAATTTCAGCCAGCTCTAGTACAATTTCAGCCCAATCGAGTGACACCTATGATCATGTTTTTTAGCCTCTTGGTTCATACAAAAGTCAAAATAAGCAGGATGATTTTTTGAAACAAATTCTTCAAGTAGATTCTTAAGCTTAAAATTGTATGAGCAGTCCACATCGATGTCTCCGCCATCCATTGTCATCTCGAAAAGCATAGACAAAATCATCAACCATAGCTAATAACCTCCAAAAGAACAAGACCTAGTATCAGTTTCAGTAGGAGGGTTACGCACTCATTGGCTCGTGCGTGCACAACTTGCACTTTTTGGCTGGGTTCTTTGGACTTATTGTTTATGATTTTTGATTTATGTTATAGTAGTTAGCTTTTAAATGATGTGTCTTTTTAAAACAGAGTTTATAAGTTAATTGTAGTAGATACTATATTGAATCCATTTATATCGGTCAAAATCACACACGAATATCTCTCTCTGTACTCTTTTTTATAAACAGATATAATTTAAAAGTTATAAATTATAGATTAAAAGAATCCATTCTTCTTGCTTTCTCGTGAATTTACGTGTTTGTTTGCAGATATATGTGGCTCGGTGTTTGTTAATTAATTGGAGCTTTGGCCTTTGGGTGACGGGAAATTTAACTTTTTGCCACTTTTAATATTGCCATCTACTCAAATACCATCCTCTACATTGCAATTTATATTTTGCCACTCTTGACCCTCGTGGCGCCTAGTCACCCGCCATATCACGCCCGCGCCTCGCGCGCGCGCCGCGCCGCCTCCGCGCGCGCGCTGCTGCGGCGCGTCGCCGTGCTGCGCCTCCGTCCTGCGCAGCGCAGGGCGCGGGGCCGGGGGCGGCGCGGCGCGGCGCGGAGGAGGCGGCGGCGCGCGCGTGAGGCCGGGCGGCGCGCGAGGCGCGGGAGGCCGGGTGGCGCGCGGAGGCCGGCGCGGCGCGCGGCGCGGGAGGCGCGGTGTGACATGGCGGTGACTAGGCGCTACGTAGGTTGAGAGTGGCAAAATATTAATTGTAATATAGAGGATGGTATTTAGGTAGGTGGCAATATTAAGAGTGGCAAGAAGTTAAATTTCCCGGACTGAAGAACACTGCTATGCTACGAAAGCAAGGTTGGCTGCGCACGAGCTGGGTGGTTGGTTCGTACTTCGTAGCGGGTGGAAAGAGGACGGCACGTCTGTCCTTGCATTTATGGAGGGCCAGACCGATGACATGGTTGTATTATAGTAGTACAAACAAGTTCCAATCAGGGATGGACCTACTCAATCATACGTGCACGGTGCATCCCGGCCAGGTGTATTTGATTCGGCGGAGGAGAGTGAATAGAACAGATGATATAGGCTTTAGTGGATGACATGGAATGAAAGATCTAAGTTATTTGTTTATAGGATAATACGAGTTGTTATTTAGTTGGTAGAATAAGGGTGGATAGGATGATCCATCGCCGTCGCTATATGTAAGTGAGATAGGTGTAGGGGGTAATCGATTTTGGATATGTCTGTTATTGGGAGAGATAGGGTTGGCTGAAGAGGTGAGTGGAACGAGGGGTCAGAGTTCACATGATGCCACGAGAGTCAATGGATGAGCTCGTGCGATGATTTTTGTCACATCGCGCCATCTATGATCTCGAGCAAATATTAGATGTTGGCGCATGAGTTCATTCGGGATGATTTGGTTCCATTTCATGAACCAAACACAGAGATAACTTCAAAAGTTAGATAGAATCATTCCACCTATCCCACCAACCAAACACACCCCAAAATGAGAACTATGCTCCGGTTTAATTAGGATTTTGATCTGCTTATATCACTAGTGAAATTATGTGCCGGGCACTATTGGAGTGTTGGACCTTGGATGTCATGGTCGGAAATTAACGCTTATGATTACTATTAGTCACCGCGCGAGAGAAGTGATAGAAAAGAAAAAAGGGGATTGAGGCAGCGACCATCGATTTCAGCTTTATTTCATGCTGGAATGGATATTCTTTTTTTTGTAAATAATCCATATTTTATTAGAAATAACTGAAATATACCCGCACGAACATTTTTTACAGATATGACTTCCAGTCGTCGAACCGTTGGGTAATTGGAACCTATCGCCCAACGAACGCACGACGCTTATTGCCTAGTGGCTGGGCGACAACATTTGCAGTCACTCGACTATTCAGTGACTGTAAAAGCAGCCATTCCTGAGACAGCTGGGAGGCAATGTCGGTTGATCCATTTGTGATTTTCGTAAATTATGAATGGTAGATAATTTGTTAGATCGTTGTATGTTGTTGTAGTGCAAAAAATTTCATGAATTTTTTTGAGAATGATCGAAATAACAACGATTGGTAAGTATAAATGTAAGTGATATTATGATATAACCAGGAATTTATACACGGAGGAGAATTTGTTTGTTAATGTTGTTGGATGACTTGCTACGCAAATTATTGAATGCAAAAAGATGAGAAAATATGCTTGTTTAAATTAAAATAGACTTCATAGTAATGTTGGGAGTAACACGACGCGTAGAGTTTGGGTACATGCGTAAGAAAGACATCATGCACGATTCAACAAACCGAAAAGCTCCTATGACACATATGCACGTTTTTGGAATGGAACTAAATTTGACCTTCAGGGACTAGTTATTGGGGGACGGCCCGACCTACTGTGTAGACTGTAGCCATTTTTTCTTCCTCGCGAGCCTGGCGTTGAACTCATCGGTGGCTTCTTTTGCCTTGGCTACCATTTTTCTCTTTTTCTAACGCTTCCTCTCACGAGCCTCGTGCTCCCTATGTATACACGCTTCGAGATGAGTTTTCATCTCCCAATGTATACGCTCGGTTTGTTCGTCATTGCGGCGCTCCCCTCCCGGATCTCGTAGGCCCTTTTGACATTCCACTTCTGAAAGTCGAGAGCCCACTGGTCATGTGGGTGGATCTCTAGGTCAATCCACTTGCAGTAGCCACGTAGCGGTTCTAGGGACAGCGATTAGATGGGAGAGGGTGTTAGTATGTACTTTAAAAGAGAAATAGTAGGAGGAACACTGTAACTGTCCTTACCGACTGCCAATTGCTGCTCGTGTCTCAACAGCGGTCGAGAAGTCACAGGAGTAGTTTGCGCAACCCCAATGACGCATGCCAAGGTTGAGCCGCTGCTTGGACTTAAAAAACTTGCATGGGTCCCTACACCAATAGAGGGGCGACTTCTCTCCCTCGGGTGGGTGTTGCGGCGAACACTCGATTGGAACATTTGGGATGGGGTTCTTGCTACGGGGGGTCGTCATTGCTAGGAGCTGACCTCCTGGTATGCTCCGCTTGATCGGCCTGGGCCATAGTAGCCATTGCTTGTTTGTTGCGAGCAGTAGCAGGCCTTGCTAGTTCGCAGCTCTCATCCCATTATTTCATTATCTTGTCCTATTGTTTCTTCTACCTCTTGTCCATCCCAACGTGGTGAAGCAAACTCTGGTGTAATCTTGGGTTTGGTTGTGCAGTGTTCTCTTCTAGATCTCTTCCATCTCCTTTTATAAGCCAAAGGGTTGGCATGGTGTGGTTTGTTTCATCTGAGTAGACGTGAGGTAGAGTATTGCCTTGTCTTTCAAAAAAGTCGCTGGCAAAAAGTTGGCTAGTCTGGTTTCTCACTGTGCAAAACTGCACCCTTTGGTCTTGTCGCTATGCAAAGTTGGCCCGTATGGTCTTATCGCTGCACAAAGCTATCTTGTGTGGTCTTATCGCTGCATAAAGCTGCCCTGTTTGGTATAGTCACTGCGCAAAGCTGCCATGTTTGGTGTTGTCACTATGCAAAGCTGGCTCGTGTGGTTTTGTCGCTGCGCAAAGCTACCTTATGTAGTCTTATTGCTATGCAAAGCCGCCCTGTGTGGTCTTATTCTGCACAAAGCTGCCCCATCTGATGTAGTCGCTGCGCAAAGCTGCCCCGTCTGGTGTAGTCACAGCGCAAAGCTGGCCCATGTGGTCTTGTCGCTGTGCAAAGCTATCTCGTGTGGTCTTGTTGCTACGCAAAGCTGGCCAATCTGGTCTTCTCACTGCGCAAAATTGCACCTTTTGGTCTTGTCATTGCGCAAAACTAGCCCGTGTGGTCTTGTCGCTGTGCATAGCTACACTATGTGGTCTTCTCGCTGCATAAGCTACCTCGTGTGGTCTTGTCGGTGCACAAAGCTACCCCGTCTGGTGTAGTCACTGCACAAAGGTTGCACATAACGCGGTTTGTCATAAAGCACGTTGCAACACCTCACGGGCTGTAAATTGCATGCCCCACCCCTTGATAGTAGGAAGAACTACCTTCTCCATTCTAGAGTAAGATACCATGGCAGACACAGAGGGGCCAGTCAAACATGAGTCACCAAGGGAAGACCTTCCGCTCGAAAGGAGGGAGGACTTCAGCGTTAACCACCACTTGTTGCCAAACAGGCATGCTCAGCTAGTGTGGCTGAAATACAAACACATGGAGGACGCGGTCGTGCAGGTGGCATAAGGCCATTTGGGTGGCAGGCAACGTTTCTTCCAATGCCCACACTCTAGGGTATAATTAGGCAATCGTCTACTTTGTAGTACTACTAATAGAGTTTCGATATTTACCTTCCTTTCCAGTAGATGGCCAAATGTGACTTCACGCAACGAATTGATTCTCCCCATAAATGGTATGTTGTGAGGTACGTGGATACATTGTGGGAGCGAATCCTTGACTTGGAGGCACGGGTTGAAAGTCTCGTATAGCAGAGCGACAACCTCGATTAGCAAATGCAGCATGAGAGGGGCAATAAGGAGGTTATCAACATCGGAAGGTTGTACGATTAGACATGCTGCGGCACGAATCCTCACTGCATATGTGCTTGCCACTACAACGACGGCCAGCCACATCTGAGGCAGCCCCCCTCTGCAACACTCCATGTGGGTAGCACGAGACTCATTCTATCAGTAGGCACGCACATATAAGGTTGTACCGTAGTACTCTCCCCTATTGTCCGTGGTATTGTTCCATATGGTAAAGCATATAATCGAATGGTTTACACATCGATGCCGTTACCATTAATTAAGTGCACTATTTGAGTGGTGCGTGCATCGGTGCGGTTACCATTAATTAAGTTGTACGGTCGTCGACATGGATCGAACAAATGAGCATCGCAAAGAGAAGTACAACTAAGATCGCAATAGTATCCCCAGTCCCCCTCTGTCGCCACCCTGGCCCCCTCCGTCTCCACGTCTGCATCCACGTCCTCCCGTACAGTCCCGCTTGGCCGTCTTCCTCGGTGCTGGGTGTTGGTGCCCCGACAAAGTAAGACGGTTAGGAGACTGTTGCACACATCCCAAAGCCAGAGGAGTGGACTGGGGTGCCGCCTATGTGGCCACCGGTGCACCTTTGAGTTGTGCCTTGGAGAGAACCTCCAGGAGTGTGGCCCTAGTTGCCGAGTTCAAAAAGTACTAGTCTGTGTCGTCCTAGCCTGGGGAGACCCCACATCTCTCAGTGGACATAAAACCTGCAATGCAAGTATCATTAGTTTGTTAGGTAAAGAGATGGGAGAAAACTAAAAAGGCAAAGCGTACCCTCAGCTAGCACCATGGACATACGGCATGCCATATATGCCCTGCATAGGGAAGCTGGAGAAGTATGGAGGACGCCCAAACTACTACGCTGGCAGTGTAGGGGGCTGTGCCCAGGCGCCTCCTCCACGCTTCCTGGAGGCGGGACACGACGCGAAGCATGATGTAGCCAGTCGACGTGATTATTCAACAGGCCGTAAGGCCAGTCCGATCCATGAAGTTCACGAGCCATACTTGCAAAATGAATTCAAGTTAGCATTTATGCAGAATAAACAACATCAAATGTAAAGCAACAGTAAGTAGAACTTGTAAATAAATAAATGAAATAATACTAGGCTTCTAGCACAAAACCTACAATAGTACTGAAAATGGGGGAAATACCACAACAGTTATACAAATGGTACATGCAATGTATGATACAGTTAGTATAACAGTACATACATCAAAAGTGCCAATAGTATGCAATACGTACGTCAAAAGTGCCAACTAACAAAATATAGATTACAATGGATAATTATTTGTAGTCTTCAAGCGCTTTGCATATGTTCCAAAGCCAAGTTGCAGAAACTATGCCAGTCTGCCTACTAATCAATAGATGCCTTTCATCGTCTAGCTGTGTGCCCCTCCCGACCACATCACCCGCAGCATGCATCAGGTGCTTCGGCTTGCGCTTCGTCCATATCATTTGTAATATGACGGCTCTATCATCGACCCTTCCCACCCTTTAGCATGTCAATATCTGGAATCCAGATTCTCCCTGCAATATCCAAGGTGGTGAAGTTCCCCACAACCTTGAACCCCCTGGGCTCACCACATCACGCATGCATTATCCTTTTCTTGAAGAAGTATTGGACATGAAGTTTGAAGGATCCATGCCCATAGTCCTGCATGCGGCAAGGATATAAGAGCATGGCTTGTGTAATAGCTTCGGCTTATTGCACAAGTAGCTAGGTTCATTTACATGATCTCCAAGGCATACCTCGTGGGTAACAAGGGCATGAGCTATCCCAATCCGGCTCTATCGCGAAGGAGCATGTCAAAACGATGCTCTCTATTATCCACGATGTGCACCGTGTGCAATTAGCCTTTCTCTGTCTTCGCCTCCATGTATTTTGTAATTTTTGATGAGTACAATGTTTGTGGGTTAGCTGCATGAAGTGCGGTATTTGCATGCCTCTCTCTGAAATAATAGATTATGTTATGCAAAACACCTTCCACGATGGCGACGAGGGGCTGAGAATGAGGCCCCTGAGAACCCATTTGTACACCTCGACAAGGTTAGTCATCATTATGCCATACCTCATGCCTTCTGTGTCGTGCAGCAGGGACCATGTCTACAATGGTTCTCTCTCGATCCACTGCGAGAAGCACTTGATATTTCATGAGCTCCTCCTCCTTGGACCAGCTGCTTAGGCTCAGTCAGCGCTGTGAGGCATTCGAGTTGTGCTGCCCCAAACATAGCCGGCCCCTTATTCCTTTCGTCGATGTGCTTCCTACTGTGATCATCGAACAACGCCCATAAAGTGTCAAATTTTCTCTTATGGTTCTGTATAGCCAGCTTCTTGAGCAGCTTCATCAATGGTTGCTTTGGGAACTACTTGAAGAAGTTCACCCCTAGGTGACAAATGCAGCATCTGTTCCTCATATTTGGCCAAGAGAAGGTCTTCTCGGGGTCTTCCTGAAATTTTCTTATAACTTTCACTATCCCGGTGTGACGATCATGGATTACGTACACACCAGGACGAGCGCCGATAACTCCAACCCTTACATGTCTAAGGAACCACAATCAGCTATCATAAGTCTCACTTTCTACGAATGCGATAGCCAGGGGCATAATTTAATTATTGTCGTCAATGCCAACGGCTGTAAGGATCTAGCCCTTGTTTTTGCTGGTCAAAAAGGTCCCGTCAACTGAGATCACGGGAAGCGTATGCCTGAATGCCTCGATACACGCACCAAAAGCTAAGAAGACCCTCTGCAACACCACAAAATCTGGTGGCCTTGTAGATGGCTTGTCCTTCACAACAGTGTGTATGCATGGGTTCCTGTCCTACAACACCTGAAACATACAAGGAAGGTTGTCGCACGCCGCCTCGAAAGACCCGAACAGTTTTTCCAACACCTTCTGCTTCACACGCCACGCTTTCGCATAGCTAATCTTGTACTTAAATTTCTTCTCGATAGCCACCATGATGTGCGTGGCCTTCATGTCCTTCTTTTCCACTATCTCTCCATACATCAGATTAACTATAAAGGCGGACATTAGGTTACGATGCTTCGGCAAAACACTACTGATAATGCAAGAGTGCAGCTCCACCTTCGACACAATCTAGTGAGTCTCATACTTCAGTCTACGTGCGTGCACCCTCCAAGGGCAATCGGCCTACTCGTACTTCACGATGTACTGCTCCTAGCTTTTCATGACTCGAAAAGTCCACTGCTCGCACCTCCTGGATGATAACCGTCGGTACGAAATTGTACAACTTCTACTAGACATGGTTGCACAAGCATCACGCATTCATATCCATGACGTCGGCACCCTTGCACAAACCTGTTCCACGCAACAGTGTGCATCAATGTTCCCAACTCTCATCTAATATTCGTGGGTGTAAGTCCCTAATTTTACATTCTAGAATCCTCGGTGATTCCACCGTACTATTCCCTAGATAAGTAGATAGTGCTCACAGATACAGTACTGAACATCAAAATACATATCATGCGGAAGCGTAAATATAATAGTAGATTTACTCATGGGCCGATCAGGCCGAAATCAATAAAATGCGGCAACGGAAATGAAGCACACATGTGGGACCCTCAGGATGTGCAAACAGGCAGCCAACTGGGGGTTCGTGACCTAGTTCTTGACATCTTCATCTTGCTCACCATCATGACCAAATGTATTGCTGAAGCGTAGCGATCCGACTCCTGATTCTGGATTAATTGAGTGAGCGAGGGTGAGCACAACCACCGTGCTCCGTGAGCCAATACACAGGATGCAAATAGATAATATGCATGGCTTATCAAGGGAAGGCTCAGGCTATTTTATTTGCCATAAATTGGATTTGAAATATAATACATAAAAATTTCCTGAGACCTAGCAGTTTGAACTAAAATATAATGTGTGAAAGAATGCAATAGTAATAGCGATCCAGATTCCATCCACCGTTAATAGCCTCTGCACCATATGCTAACCTTTCAACGTTATAACTGCATACCTTATCACTGGGGCGACACCCAGGGTAACACAAATCAGGGCATTTCTCTGCCCTCCACTTTACCAATTCCACCCACAAAATTTTTGAAATAGAGCTATATCTAGTTAGGTTCCCATGTCCACCCTTGACCGTGGACATGGCTATTCGAATAGTTTTTACTCTGCAGAGTTGGTACACTTTACCCACAAGAGATGATCCACTCGTTGCTCCACACGATTCCTTAGTCATGCGGTTGAGTAGATTATCACAAGAGTGTTACAATGTGTAGTCCTAATGTGATTACGCCTGCTAAGGTCTATCTCCTCATATGATGCGACCATCCTCGAGAAGGGTCCCTTGTGAGCCATCACGGGCAAAGGCGAAGATGAGACCATCCATCCCTTTGCTCGTGTTCACACCTTCATGTAACCACTTTAGGGCTACACAAATTAGTTAGCCCTGCTTACAATTTGCCAGCTTGTGGTTGTACTGTTGTACACTAGGAGGTCATCACAAGATTCGATCCTTAGGGTTATCTAGACGGTGCTACCACTAACCACACTCTCGTGCACCACTGCACTACACCCCTAGGCCTCCGCCCAGGTATCTAACCAAGTTGAGGTTTTTGGGAACATAAAATATCTATGTCAAAATATACCAGCCATTTTCACCATGACTTCCCAAATCAGTTTCTCTTGATTTAAAAGTGATGCTTGGAGCATTTTGATACCCTCGATTATCTAAGCAGTACTAAGTATAGCGAATAACTGTAGACTTATTTTTGAAAGGTTACCACCATAAATTTTTCCTAGGGCAACAAGGCTCAGATGTTCAAGTGTTCCAAATGAGTGTAATACTAACAAGTTCATTTAATGGTAAATAACTAAAAGCTTAAAATCAAACATACATTTGCACATAAAATAACAGCATGCAATTTCATAATTTAAAGCGGAAATAACTTGTAGAAAAGGTAGGTTCAATATGATTAAAGTATTGACTCGCCTTGCGCTATTTACCGCGGTCTTGAGTTCACTCAAAGTTTTCTCGTTCGATGGGTTTGAGCTTCTGGTCTTTATCTTCACCTCGATCTTGATCTCACTTGATCCATACAATCTTTAGGACTCCAATTTCTAATTACGCATTAAACAACTAAATCCAAATAAGAGCAAATAGCTGAAAAGATCCAAATAAATCCAATTGATCTTGATTAATTCTTATTAGGATTAAGTGGGTGATTTGAGACAAGGCTGATTGGGTACGGAGTATTGACGGAGTCAAAGGGGGTTGAAGCGAAGTGAGGAAATGACAACAGGGGAAATCCGCCGAGACGGATGTCAAGGAGGGTTCAGAATATAGGAATATTCCGCTTCAGACTTGAGGATGGCTAGGCATAGTTGATGGTAGAATACGACGACTCGATCTTTTTATTAATAACTTCTTTTTATTATTTTCATATTTATTAAGGAAGTTCCATAAGTCAAGTTAGACCTATAGACAGATGTGAGATTTTAGTCGGGGCATCGAATATTATCTTATCAGTATTAACTTTTAAGAGTCAGGGCGTGGGTTCTACACATAATGTGTACATTTTTACTTTATCAAATAAATCCTAGAGTTCATAATTCTTGTAGATTCAAGATGTGGTATTTTATGGTTTTTTTAATTATCAGTGAGTTGAATTTACTAGTTTGAATGATCGGCCCCATATTTTATTTAAGCATGGGATTATTTATCTAATTATCACTTTTTATTGGTTAGCGTTTATTGTTATTTACCATTGATCCACAACTCCTGAACCTTTCTAGGGTTTAAACATATCTTGAAAAAATACAACTCTTTGTTATGTCTATGCATTACTATTACTATCTATTGGTGCATTAGCGGATTATCTTCACTATGACATAATCAATTTATCTTAGTATCACTTTGTTCATTAATGTGTTGGTTAGCAAGACTCTTAGAATAATTAGATATTCACACCAATCTATATGTCAAGGGTGTCTTCTGTTAGTACTAGAGTTTAAAATGCCTTTTAATGGCCTACTATTTATATTTAGTGTCTTAGTCAATTATATGCAATACAACCTCTAATTTAATTTGGGTATTACAGTCTAAATGTTAGTGGCTTAATAATCAAGTCATTTAATCAATATTCGAAAAAGGATTCTCATAATTTCCAAGACATAGAAATAATACTCATGGTTTAAACCATTTAGTGGTTAGTTCTATGAGCTTTACTGGCATTCAAGGACTTATGCTTTATTCTTTAGACAATCTTCATTTATTAAATCATCACTTCATGAGAGCATGGACCTAAACAAGATTTTTACTCAGCTTCTCAATATGCCTCTAATTAATATTTAGACTGTAAATAAATGTTTCAATCCACATTAGTTACTTATATATGACATTTAATCCAATATTAAATCTATTAGTTACTTATATATGACATTTAATCCAATATTAAATCTCAAATAATCTTATTTTATATCCTAATCAAATTTATTAGCTTCCCTGGATTATTTCCTAATTTTCCTTGATTTTCCTTTGTTTATTTCCAAATTGAAATGGGTTAATAAAAACAAATATAAAAATAAAAAGAATGTGCCGAGCGGGAGATCGCACCTGCGTCTCGCGCGTGAGACCTGCGTCGGCTTGCCAATTGGGCGGAGGCCTTGGGCTGACAAAAGTGGATGCAGCAAATAACAAGAGCTGAGGGGTGGCAGGGGGTCAAAACAGAGGAAGCAATGGCCGAAACAGGGGAGAGCGGTGGCGCTAGGCAAATGGTGGCATCACCGGCGAGGGGGCAGCCGGAGGGAGGCGGTGACCTGTGAAATGGACTCCTGGGCAGATAGAGAGGCTAGGGGTGGCAGTGCATTGACTAGAGCGACAGCGAGGCTGGCGGGCGGCAGCCCGGAGCGGCCGGCGGCGAGGTGGGCACGGGGCGACGACGCCGTGGTGGAAGAGAAGGCAATATAGGGGGCGATGGCGCCGTGGTGGCTGGAGGAAAGGGCTAGAAACCTCACCGTGCCGTTGGCCGAGCCGGAGAAGTACCAGGGCGAGCTAGTGGTGTGCACCTACGGTGGCGCGGTCGGATCACCATGGAAGGGAAACTCGAGCGGTGGAGGGCATCAGCCGACATTCAGGAAATGTTGAGGACGGCGAGGAGATGCTCTAATGACGAGGAATTGGACTGGAGTGCTTTGGACGAGGAATGGCGTCGACGGTGGCCATTTTGGCTGGAGTTGGGGAAGATCGGCCGTGCAGCGAGCGTCGGCGTGTGGAATCCTAATTAACTCGGAGGGGAGGCTGATGGGGAGTAGAGACATGCTGTGACGCGATCACTTTTGTGATGGCATCGCCGGAGTGGCCAGGGCGGCATGAGGCAGCGGCGGCCGGGGCTTGGGCGTGGGGCACTCGGCCTGAGGAGGAGAGGAGGAAGTATGGAGGAAGCAATAGGGGCGGCATGGCTACTTATAGTGGTGGAGGGGGTCTCTATGGCGCCACTGTTGCCATTGATGGGGGAACAGGGGCGGTATGGCTCGGCATGGCCGATGACGTGCAGCACAGGGCACAGCGTGCGGGGGCGCAGGGTTGACGCCGGAGCAAGGGAGGCGGGACCGGGGTGACACGACAGAGGTAGTTCGGTGACGCAATGGGGATGTGCGTTGCAGGAGCGTGACGTGAGGCATGGCGATGGGATGGGGAGCAGGTGCATGGCAAGTGGCGCAGGGAGGAAGAAGGAAGAAAAGAAAGAAAGAAATGAGGGGGGCCCGCGGGCAGAGAGGAAATTGGGAGGGGCCAATAGCAGAGAGAAAACGGGAGGAAGGAGTGAAAAAAGAAGTGGGGCCCTGTAACATCCCAAAATTTTAAAATTTGAAAATATGAATTTCTTGAATTATTTTGCAATGTATTTTATTTGAATTTGGAGTTTATGGTATTCTTCTGAAATTTGGTTGAGTTTCCATAAAGTTAAAAGGTCAAGAAAGAAATAAACTTGTTCAAATAATAGGAAACTAAAATTTTAAATACGAATCTGAAAAGATGATCCAGTATAAGAAGAGGGAAACCTGAGTTAAATAAATATATGTATAATCTTATTTTGAAAAATAATGGCATAAATAGAAATAAAAGTAAATGAATATAAAATATGTATGTACAATTTAGTGAAATAGCAAAATAACAGTATGTGAGATTATATATATACATATACACACATAAACCTTAATTAATAATAATATTGTATACCCTCATTTAGTAGCTAAAAATTTAAAGTTCAAATTCTAAATACCATGCAAAAATCAATAATTCATGAAACAAGGATTTAAATTAAAAATATGAAATTTCTAAACCAAGCCTAAGCATTTTTCCTTCTCTTTTTCCTTTACCATTTCCTTCCCTTAATCTTACTGCCATGTGGGCCCCCTTCTTCCTCCCGTCTCGCTCACCTCTCTGCCCCGCGCTCACTCTTTCTTCCCCGTGGCGCGCAAGCTCGCCGACGCTTGCGCTGCTCCCCGGCGATCACACGCGCTCGCAAAGCTGCAACGCCGCGCTGTGTAGTCACGCCCGTATCGCCCCAAGATCACGCCACAGCCGCCCAGTCACATTGCCTGTCCCCACCGCCCGGTTGGCCCCGCTTGGCGCCAGCACTCCCGCCGCTTATAAGACCCGGTCGAGGCACCCCATCGCACCGTCCTACTCCGTTGATCCTCCTCCCCAAAGGAATCGAGTTTCCCATGCCTCTATCATCGTCGGCGGCTTTTCTCCCCCAACTCCGGCCGGCGTGTAATCTACCGCCCGGTTTGAGTTCATTTATATCCAAGAAATAGGATGATAAATTAGGGTTACCAATCTATACTCTAAAGAAAACATTAGTACTTAACCCACTAGCTGGTATAATCATCGCCACCCTAGTATGTCCCAGGGTGAAAGTTATTATGGAGAAATGTGATTTTCTAGCAGACCTGGTAGTACTAAGCCCCGACCTTAGGCACCATAGTTGTAACAGATTGGCTAGCAAGATACTAAGGAATAATGGACTGCGCCACCAGGAGAAGTAGCTTACGGCTAGAATCGCCGCAAGTTTAGCAGATGGGCACAATGTATTCCACGTATCCTAACTCAAGGCATGTCCACAAATATCAGCAGGATCAACCCTGTAGGAAGCAGCCGAACTTGAGAGTGACATGATACCTACAATAAATAGCCTATCCAGATTTTATAAACAATAGAAAGGAATGCTAAAAGTCGGACTATCCACTTATGTCAAGAACAAGGGAATCACCATTCAAAAAAAAAGGCTACCTGGGAACGAGAAGATAAACTACGTCAAGATTACCCCGATTTGTTCACTAGCTAGGCTGAATCTCGGGGTCGAGATTCTTTTTAAGGGGGGTAGGTTTGTAACATCCCAAAATTTTGAAATTTGAAAATATGAATATCCTGAATTAATTGGAATGAATTTTCTTGTAATTTGAATTTTCCTTGGTATTCAAAGTTTTGGTTGAGGTTTCAAAACAACACTAATAAGCCATTAAGCTATAAAGAAAATAGGGAAGTAAGAGAAATCCAAAATTTTATATTCGAATCTGAAAAGATGATCCATAAAATACCAAGGGAGAAATGTAAATGAGCATGAAACCTCATCCCTAAAATTTTGGCAAGCAAATTAAAAGAGGCTAGCATTTATACATATATGCTGTCACATCCCAAAATTTGCTTTCTGGAAAAATGTAATTTCAAATTAATTATTTTAAAGTATTTGAGTTTTATTTAGATTTGCCCTGAATTTTTGGTTTTTGAAAAAAACTAGATTTGAAAAGTATTTTAAGTAAAACCTAAAATTATTATTAAATAAAAAGATATTTTGGTTTTATATGAAAATCCTAGTTCAAAATAATTATTTGAAGTTTATTTGGCTTTTATTCGATTTTCTGAATTTTCTGGAGTACAAAAAAAATGTATGTTTGAAATTAAAAGTATTTCAAGTATGAAAATTAAATACCAACAGCAGTTGGAAATATTTTTATTAAGTCCAAAATATCTCCAGAAGCTTTTGTGAATTTTTAGGATTTTTCGGAGTTTGTTTAAGCTCAATTTGAAATTTCCAAAAAGAAAGAGAATGAACAGCACCATGGTACTGTTCATCCATCGCTCCGCTGCAGAGGCTCGATCGATCTGTTCTCTCGTACTCGCTTCTTTCCGTTTTTTCTCTCTTCATAACTTCCAATTCGGACCTTATCTCAATGTCTTCCCAAAAGAAAAGTTGTGCTAAATCACGCAAGGAATCTATCCCAACTGGCCTCCTTTCATTTCGTTCATCCGCTTGCCTTTATCTCCAATTTTCAAACGGACTCTAAACCGAAATCCACGAATTAGAGTCGGTTTCTACCCTCCCAAGCCTATAAATAGGACCCCATGGCACCCTAAACCCATCCCAAGCCGTGGCAAGTTCCTCAAAGGTCGACGCCGCGGCATCGAGGCCCTCGGTCTCGGATTTGCTCGTCGCGCCTCGAGCAATCCGTGAGTTTTTCCGTGATCCTTTCGCGTCACATTGTGCCATCATGTGCCATCTACCTTCTTGCCAAGTTAATTTGGTTTGGTGTAGCCAATCTCCGGAATCGAGTTTTCCCAATCTAGGTCAAGAGCGCTTCCGACGCCGATTCGTCATCTCCGTAAGCTTTAGCGCTTGCCGTAATTTTCTTAGACTTGCCTCGTCGCGTTCTACGTTGTGCTCACTTCCTTTTCCCCAAAAAGCCTCCACAAATTTTCGCCTCCGAACCTCGCCATGGCCGTCAATGGCATCTCGTGTTCCCCATCTACCCGGTGATGTTTTCACCAATCCGTTCGTGTCACTTTGTGCCAAACCATCCCAGGTAGCTACCCTCCAAAAAGTTTTAGATTTCGTTCACCGAGCATGAAGATATTAAGTTTTTCCTTTTTCCTTCCCGACGTCGTTCAAACATCGATTGCGCCGTCTCCGATGGGTTTCTGGCCGAGCCCATAATTTTCCTAGCCTCGCCAAGCCGCGTTCTAGCCCATGCTCATCCTACTTCTCCACGTTCCATGCCCGGATTTTATTCCTCTCTCCTACCCATGTCGTTGTAGCCGCCCGTGCCGTCAACGGTCTCCATTTGGCGTGCCGTCAGTTCCTATATGTGCCTTGGGTCCCTAGCAACCCATTTTGCTAGTTAGATTCATCTCCCATGCCTTCTCTCGCCAGCGCTAGCCTTCTCGCCAAAAGTACTGTTCTCGGATGAACAGTAACATCTGTGAATTTCCAGCATTTTCTCGCCCCGGCAAACTTTAGATCGCTCGTTCTCCTTCGTCCGAACTCCGATCGACCCGATTCTTCTTCCTAAATTCATCTAAAATTGAGATATATCTTTTGGTTCTGGTTTTGTAGTTTTTGGAGTTCATTTGAATTTTATTTGAATTTGTTTTGTTTATTTTGTCGTTTACACAGAGAACCCGACGTCGCCAAGAGTTTGTCGAGCCACGCAAGAAGGACCAAATAGCGCACAAGAAGGCAAGTCTCCTTTGATCATCTTGAACCCATAATTTTGAAATGTTTTTAAATAATTTAAATTATGTGCATTGCTATTTACATTAAACCTTAGTTCAAATCTTAAGGTGTTAGCTAATCCAACTTTGTTATACCCTCCTTTGAGATTGAATGCCATGTACCATTGTAACCCTAGAAGTTTCCTTTGTCTCATTAATGAGATTATTATAACCACTTGTGAATAGTAGTCTGGTAGTATAATGCTTAGTCATGCTATCTAATACATTGGAAATTCTTGAAAATGGGAAATTATGGTTTATGAAACCTTTGTGTTTATAAATGTAGTGGTAATTGGAGTTGCCACTGATCTTTTAAAATAAAATAAAATGTGAAAGTTGGTTTAGATTAGGTGGATGGTTGGTTTGGCTTGGTGCAGTTCGCACGAGATCTTGTTATGTATGTTCCACCCTAGTCAATTAAGGACCGACGCTTGTGTTTGTCCAGATCGAGCATTAACCGCACAACCACAAGTCTATATGGGTACGACCTAGCTGACTAACTTATGATAGTCTAGTTTAGGTTCCACTAGTGGAAAGTGGGTGCCAGGGATGGACTGGTTATTCACAGTGAGGGACAGGATTTCTGTACTCATATGGCGCAAGAGGGGGCTTGGTTCGGGCGGTTAGCCTACTGCGGTGAAACCTCAATGCGGTGGTATCTAGCTAGATTAGAGTAAGGTAAAGGCTTTGTGATATTTTATCCGGGTCTCATGCCAAAGGAAGCGTGTTGACTTTTAGGATAATTTATCTCTTGTGGGTAAAGTTGTACAACCTCTGCAGAGTGTAAACTATTCGAATAGCCGTGCCCACGGTCAAGGGCGGCAAGGAATGCATTCACATGGTAGATTTCTGGTTTTGGTTTTAAAATCAAAGTTTTGTATTCCGAGAGTGGAGGGAACTCTCGGAAGGGAATCTGGCGATTGGAGCAGAGAGGGTGGATGTAACCCGCAATATTAAACTTGTTCAAGTTGTTTAAGCTAGTGTTGGTAGATGGAACCTTCACTATAGAATTATTGATAGTTTCTGTTAAAACATTTACTTTATTAAATGGATGCCTTCAAAATAATTAGTAGTAATTGAGATTTCAAATATTGCTTTGTGCAAAAGAACCATATAGCCTTCCTTTGTCAAGCCTTGCATCTATTGCATTTTTCCCAAGACTTATGGAGTACTTTATGTACTCACGCGTTGCACTCAAAAATAATTCTCAGAGGAATATGAAGCTCAAGAGGGAGACTACGACTACTTCGCGTGTGGATTCGATAAAGGCTTTCCGAAGTTCTAGGTCGCGCTTCCCCAGTCAATTGCCTGTGGCGTATTGATGGGTCTTCGCGATTTATTTCGCTCACTGTGTTTTTGTGAGTGTGTGAGGTCTTAAAACCTCGGTTGTAATAATGAGACCTTTCGGTCAAGACTCTCAATTATTGTATTAATACGATGCTGGTGATGTACTTATTTCTGTTTAACTGTGTGCACTAGCTTTGATCTGGGACTAGTGCAGTAATACACAGAGGGTCCGGGTTTGGAAATCCGGGGTCCCGACATATGCCAACACATATGAATAACAAAAATATATGTACATACACAAAAACCAGAAATAAAGGAAAATATGTATACATGTATATACCCCAAGAAATATGTGTATATGTATATATACATATACAAATAAATAAATTAAAAAAAAGGAATGGGGTCAATGGCCACCTGCCAAAGACAACCTCGCTTTCTCCGCGCCAACCCTGCCCGAACCACTCCGCTCTCTCTCACAGTACAGCGTGCAGCCGACTCTCTTTTCCTCTCGCCCGAGCGGAGCGCCCACTCCATCGTTCTTCTTCCTCCCCGCCTCTCTCTCGGCCGAAATTCCTCCCGTCGCGCATCGTAGCCCAGCCCGCCCTCTCCTTCGGACCGGTGGATCGAAGACCTCGGACCGTTGGACGCCGCCGCCTCGCCCGAGGACGCCACGCCTTATCCTCTCGTCCGCCTCTCTTTTTCCTCCTGCTCGCCGAGCCGCCTCTCGCGCGGCTCAACCAGCACAAACGCGCGCCACGCCGATCTCTCCGCGAGTTCTCGAGCCACGCAAGACATCATGCCCTCCCTACCCGCCGCCGCCTCGCTCGCTGCGTCTCGCCGCCCAGAAGTGACCGCATGGGACACCTCCCGTGGCCGCCTCTCCACCCTCTACAAGACGCGCCGACGCTTCACGGAGATCCCCACAACCCAAACATTGAGTTCCCAAAAGCAATTGAACTAAAATGCCCTAAATCGTCGCTGCGCCCACCATCTTCCCTAACTCCGGCCATCGGCCTCTCCGTCGATTCCGTCCATCAAAACCCAATCACCGCCGCCCACACCACCCTCGGCGCATCGCCAACCCACTCCGGGTCTCCTCTGCGCCTCCTGAAGGTCCTACCCCGCCGGCACCGAGGATCTTCCCCGAACCGTCGCTACCGCTCGTCGCCAGCCACCACCGCACTCGGCCCTCGCCGACCGCACCACCGGCATCAGCACACTTCCGGGAACGCCTTTTAGGAGTCGTCCGAGCCTCCCGATCACCGCTCGCCGGCAACGCCGCCAACTTCACCGCCGCCTTCGACCTCTTCTGCTCTACACTTCAGCCACCCGGTTCATCAGCAAATCCTCCTTCCCACCGTGCAGGTAACACCCGTGGCTTGACCGGTTACCCCCTCGCTCTCTCACTCCGCTCACCCGCGTTCGAATCCCCACGGCCGCGGGCACTGTAGCAATTGTTAACTCATTTTTGGGCACAGTAGGGGGGGTTAAGGAGATAAATCAATTTAATTAAGAGCTAATGGTGTTTAGAGGCTAGGGTATAGTGGTTAATGAACTCCATTACTGTTAATGTTGGATTAAATGCATGCCACTCTCACTGACATGTGGGCCATGCCCCAATCATTTAAATAAAAGCCGGGCCCACCTATCATAGAAACAGTACATGGAAAAGAAAATAAAGGAATAAATTAAAAATAGGAGCTGGGACCCAGCTGTCAGAATTTTACTAATTTCTAGAATTAATTAAACCGAAGACTTTAAGTGCTTGTAACTTATTCATTTTAACTCCAAATTAAGTGAAACAAATTTCTAAATTCATCTAAATTCAAGATCTATCCAATAGACTTAAAATCCTAATTTTTAGAGTTCATTTGAATTTCTGGTGGTATTTTGAGTGATTATTGCTTTTCGTTTATTTGGGGATTTTCGCGCGATAAATTAGCGTACGAGGCCCAAGAAGAAGAAGCCGAGGCTGCCACTTTAGACGCTGCAGAGGACCAAGACCACGACCCCCGAAACTCAGGCGAGTCAACACTTTTTGATCATTTTGAACCCATGTTTTTGGCAAAGTTAATTTCTTTTAAATTATCAACATGTATGCTGATATGTTATGTGGTAAAATATGTTCATTTTCAGAAGTGGTAGTTATACACCTAATAAAATGCTTGCTAATAATAATCCGTTGAAATGTTTGGATATGTGAGCCTTGTCGCCTTAGCAAAAATATAATAATAACATTTTGAAAATAAGTCTATAATTATATGCCATGCTTAGCATTGATTAGGGATTCGGGGCAAGAAATTGTCCCAAGCATCACTTTTATTCATGAGGAATTGATTTGGGCGATCATGACGGGAATGACGGTATATGTTGGTATGATTACTTTATGTTCCGAAAAACCCCAACATGCTTAAACATCCAGGCGGATTGGTTCGAGGTGTGAATGTGTGGTGCAGTGGAAGCACAAAGTGGGTTAGTGGTAGACCGCCGGATACCAATAAGGACCGAATCTTGTCATGTCAACCCGTGTACAACAAAGACAACCACAAGTCTCAGTAAACTATAGCTTGGCTTAGTAGATGTCTGGACCGAAAGTCATCCTTCCAGAGTGGGTGTTGGAGTAGTGCAAGCGCGTCCGTGAGACGGCTTGAATGGGGCACTCGTAGAGAGTGAAGTTCTCTTTGTGGCGGGCTAGCGGGGAGTAGCCACTGCTAGACGCTCGAAGGAGAACATCCCGCACAACGTATGGGACCCACCGCAAGTGGGAGCGCCCATAGGGTGAAATGACGGAGGGGCGAGGTACTTTGAACAGTCCACGTGATGGTCCGCTCAACCACATGACTAAGGAATCGTGTGGGGCAACGAGTTGATTATCTCTTGTGGTGAAAGTGTACAAACTCGCAGAGTCAAAACTATTCGAATAGCCGTGCCTACGGTCAAGGGCGCACATGGGAACTTAACCAGATATAGTTCTGTTTCAAAAACTTTGTGGGTGGGAATGGAAAAGTGGAAGAGCAAGTGAAAAGCTCGATTTGGAATTGTCCCGGTGTCGTCCCAGTGGTAAGTTAAGCGGCTATAACGCTGAAAGAAGATATATGGTGCGAAGCCATGTAATGGTGGATGGATTCAGAACACCGATATACATGAGTATTTCTTTAAAAACTCTATCATTTCTAAAATGCTAAGTCTTAGGAAATTTTTATATAATTGTATTCAAAAGCACTCCTGCAAATAAAAGAACCCGAGCCATCCTTTGTTTAGCCATACATGTTAGATATTGCATTAGGTGTGTTGGCTCATGAGCACGGGTCGGAGTGCTCACGCCGCTTATGCGACAAAAATTCAGATGCAGGGACACATGACCATTACGCCTATGAAGATGCTCCAGCTATGGAGGAGAAGGACACCGAAAGGAACTAAGGCGTAGGCTACGAAGTTTAAGCATAGACAAGTAGATTCCAGGCTTTGTGTGCACGTATGTTACCGGTCATCTGGCGACATATAATGCACACAATACCCTTCCAGTCGCTTGCCTGTGGATTTTGGGTTTACTTTTGCTTTCGTTTCCACTGTGCGTTTGTAATAATGACATTTGGCCTAAGCGGCCCTTATTGTAAAACTCTCACCCGATGTGGTGTATTTCAATTTATGTAAATTAATGAATGAGTATGCGATGTATGAAATGAATCAGCAATGTTCCTGTGTGCATTATCTACTGATCCAGGGAATAATGCAATTAACACAGTAGATTCCGGATTGAAAAATCTGGGTCTGACATCCTCACTCATAAATAAATGTATGTCATACCATTATCATGCAAGCATAAAATAAATCTTAATAGTAGGATTAATTAAATTAGGTCCCTTCATAGAATAAACTAAACAATGGGGTGTGACCATAAACATTTAAATTAGAAGATCATATTAACATATAGTTACTAAAATATAATAGCCCTAGGGTATTGTACATTAAAATGACCGAACCAATATATGTAAATACTCTAAAGTAAACATGTAACCATTAGCACAAGTAATAAGGATCGCATAAATTGATACATCCCAAGTTTTACTCAGATAGCTAAGTTTAAGCTAAAACTAGAAATAAAGTTAAGCACGGGTAACTAAATCATAGATAAAATAATGATACTAATAATTAAATCTTAATACTAGATTAATAAATAAGAATGATGAGCATGAAATAATGAGATATGACTAGTGACAACTAAATGCACATGAAATATCACCCCATAAAATGCTATACACATAGACTCAAAAATTAATTCAGTAAGCCAAAATGCCATGAATAATAACGCTCAACAAAATAGTACCTACTCGTAGGTCCATTCTAACTCATGGAACATCCTTGATAAATACAAAAATAATAAAAAAATTATTAATAAAAGGTCAAGCCTCGCTTTCCCCCAATCGGCCATGTATGGCCACCTTTCTTTCCCGAAAGCAAATAATTTCTGTAGGTACACCTTCACTTTTGATCCCTCGTATTTCTAAAATTTTTCCTCACGGTAAAGCATTCAGACAACTCGTCCTCCTGCTCAAACCCAGCTACCACGGTGCTTGCAAACACATCAACCTAAATCATCCTTCTCCAACCATAATAAATGTATAATTTAAAGAAAATCGAGTATTTAAAGTGATTGGATTTATTTGGTTGTCTTGAGTTATGTGTTTTTATTTGGATTCAGTCGCTTATCGCATAGTTAGAAACTGGAGCTCCGAAGAATCAATGGATAAAGCAAGACCAAGATCAAAGTGTAGAAAAGACCAGCAGAGCAGCCCCCTCAAAATGAGACAGCTTTGAGAGAGCACAAGACCGCGGCAAACTGCGCCAGGTGAGTCAATACTTTGATCATGTTGAACCTACATTTTCTGCAAATTACTTTGGTTTAAATTATCAAATTGCATGCTGTTACTTTATATGCAAATACATGTTTAATTTAATATTCTAGTTATGTACCCATTGTTTACCTTGAATAATATTACCCCTCATTTGGAATATTTGAATGTGTGATCCTTGTCGCCCTAGCAAAAATTATAATAGTAACCTTTCGAAAGTAAGTCCGTAATTATATGCCATGCTTAGTATTGATTAGATACTCATGGGCACGAGAGCGCCCAAGCATCACTTTTAATCCTGAGAAAAATTGGTTGGGCAGTCATGGTGGTAATGACTGTTATATGTTGGATATGGTTATTTTATATTCCCAAAAACCTCGAATTGCTTACTTATCTGGGCGGATGGTTCGGGGGTATGGTGCAGGTGTGCACGAGAGTGTGGTTTGTGGTAGAACCGCCCAGATATCACTAAGGACTGAATCTTGTCATGACCTCCTGTGTAAAACAGTACAACCACAAGTCTGTAAAATACAACTTGGCTAAGTAGATTTATCGAAATCCCCGGACTTATCTCACTGGTTGTGGATAGAAGTGGATACGCACGGGCACGGGGGCCCTAAGGGACACCAGTGAAGGGTGAAGTTTCCCAGCTGTCCTAACGTTGTGGGGAGTTGAGAAGCCCAACTGCGTTAGTGGCTGTGGGGAACATCCCGCGCATAGATGGGACCCACCGCAAGTGGGCAGTTTCCCATAAGGTGAGATGACAAAAGGGACTAGATACTTTGAAAAGTCACTGTGATGGTCTGCTCAACCACATGACTAAGGAATCGTGTGGGGCAACGAGTTGATTGTCTCTTGTGGTGAAAGTGTACAAACTCTGCAGAGTCAAAACTATTCGAATAGCCGTGCCCACGGTCAAGGGCGGACATGGGAACTTAACCGGATATAGTTCTATTTCAAAAACTTTGTGGGTGGGAATGGAAAAGTGGAAGGGCAATGGAAAGCCCTTATTTGAATTATCCTGGGTGTCGTCCCAGTGGTAAGTTAAGCAGCTATAACGCTGAAAGATGCTATATGGTGCGGATGCCATGTAACGGTGGATGGAATCTGGATCACTATTATTATTGCATTTTCTTGAACATTATGTTTTTATTCAAAACTGCTAGGTCTCAGGAAATTTTTATGTATCATATTGCAAAAGTAAAATATTTTCTCTTCTCGCAAAGTAAAATATATGAGGAAATAAGTAGAGTCAGGAGTAATGAAGATGGAAGTTTGTGGTAAAAACATAAATATATTGGTGGACTCATGTCGATTATAAAAAGAAAATGATAGTGTGGATACTGAGAGAAATAAATTGGTGGAGCCCAAATGGATTTATAGACTAGATAGATGAATTATATGATTTTTGGAGTATTAGGAAATGCAAAGGTATTAGTTGGATTACAACACTGATATTTGATATAAATTCTTAGGAGATGTTGACAATATTGGGATTAATAGGATTTGAACGAGTTCTGGATGGATGAATTGATCTTGGGAGTTTGGGGTATGATAATAATTCCTGGAGTATAAACTTGATCAATGATATTCTTGGTGGATGTATACTCATGAATTAGTTAGAGATAGATAATGAAAAAAATAAGATTGATTATTGAAGAATTATGGTTGTGGATCAATAACGAAATGATTGTTAAGAATTTAGAATGCAAAGGATACTGGTGGATGAAATAAATGATAATAGATAAATGATATCGCTAGCTGTTTGGAGTTATAGGCGGTAATTGATCAGTGGACTATATAAGTTATGATACTCGCTATGTGGGGATTTAGGCAGCAATGAAGGTATGATTGGTGGATTACATAATTGATGATAATCGCTATTTAGAGTCATAGATAGAAATCAATACAGAAAGAGCATGATCGGTGGACTGATTAAATGATGTTATTCGCTGTTTGGAGTCTTAGACAGCAATCAATAAAAGAAGTGTATTTTGGTGGATTGAGTCGATTATGGTAGACGCTAGGTGGAGTATAGGTAGTAACAATAACACTATGATTAAATAATAACAATGCTACTATAAGTGATTTTTTTTTGCAAATAAAAATAACCTCCTTTGTTAAGCCATGCATACTATTTATTTGCATTCTGTGTATTGGCTCGCGGAGCACGGGCTTGGACTGCTCACACTCGCTTTTGCGACAAAATTCAGAATCAGGAATCAAATCACCTCGCCTCAGCAACAAGATTGGACAAGCTGGCGAGAAGATAAAGATGTCAAGGGCTAGGTCGCGAACCTCCAGCTTGGTCGCCTGTAGGCATGTCCCAAGGTCCCATCTGTGTGCTTCGTTCTTCCGCCGCTGCAATTTATTGATTTCGGCCTAATCGGCCCATGAGTAAGTCTACTATTTTATTTATGCTTCCGCATGATATATAATTTGATGTCCATTACTGTAACTGTGTGCACTATCTACTGATCCAGGGAATAGTGCAGCTAGACACAGTAGATTCCGGATTATAAAATCTGGGTCTGACAGGCCCTCATGTAAGAGAGAGGGAAAAAGGGAAGGGAAGAAAAGGGAAAAAGAAAGGCTCAAGCAAATTTTTAAAATTTGGATTTTTAATTTAAATTTTAACTTACATTAGGATTTATTAATTTTGAATTTTGCATAATTTTCAATTCAAATCTTGGTTCAAATATCTAAATACAAAATCTAATATTCCCCTATTTTTATTTTATTTGGTTTGCCCTCGGATTTCGATTTTGATATTATTTTGTTCTAAATTGTATGTGTGTGTGTATATGAATATCCGTCCTTGGGTTTTGTATACTAATTGAATTAAAAGAAGGAATTTCTCGGGTCTAATAATTTAGAGATATATTCTAATATTCTTTTGGTTTCATTTTGTTGACTTGAATTTGAATTCAAGATTTTGGTATTTGAATTCATGATCTATAATATCATTTTCCATTTTTGTTATTTACATGGTCATTATTTGCACTTGGGATTATTCTTGATTATTAATTTGCATGCCACAAAACACAAAACATTTCAAATAAATTTTTAGAAGAATTTTAAATGCCAGCAAAAGGCAAGAAAAGGTCTTAAAAATTCCATATTTTTTGAACACTTGAAATTTAGAATGTTACAGTGGGAGACCAGCTCCAAAGTCTTTGTATGACGACGCAGCACACCTTAGGGTCCAAGGAGAAGCTGTGAGTGAGCCAGTAAATCACATCTATGATTTGAGTATTCTCGCCGTCTGGGTGTACTAGAGTGGTTTGCGCAAAACCACTCAAGTCAATACCGTTCGGACCTTCACGAACGGTGCTAACACCGTAATGCACTTTCAACGTAGTGGGTATTGGCATTACTGATATCTGACTACACATATTTTTAATGTTGCAACTAATCAAATCACATCGCATATTATGGAAGTATTGATGTATTGTAATTTACATTTCAACGACCATTCGCCTATAGTAACCAACTGCACTACCCTCATAGCATTAACTCTCTATCGGCAGACCGCGCCCCGACACCGCTCTTGTCTCGCTGCTCGAGCTCTCTCCTACTGTAAATAATTCCTGATAGGTTTTGACAATTTACATGACATATTGATTTAAATGCCAATATACCAGTTATAACGATACACATGAATTTGTAATGTACTAACGACGTTACATTCATTTGTAACTAATCATAAATGTTACATATTATTGCTTTGTACAAAGAAAACTATTTAATTCTTACAAAAATATTAACTGATTTTTTGATAACTACAAATTTCTACAGAGGCTTAATTTGTACGTAACATTGACTATATTTTCTCCAACTACAATTTCGTATGGTTGCTAATTTGCTAAGGATGTTAATTTTCTATAACTATATTCACTAAATTTTCTACAACTACATGTTTCTACGGTTGCTAATTTTTTATAATTGCATTGACTAAATTTTCTATATGAAAGTTGTACTATTCTTTTCTATAGCTACAATTTTATACAGATACTAATACTAACTAAACTATCTACTTCATATAAAAATATTGACTACAACATATAAAAAATTTACTTAACAGAAGTAGCGGAATCTCTCCTTCTCCCTCTCCCTCTCCTCTCCTTTCCTCTCCTCCTCCCTCTCCCTCTCCTCTTCCTCTCCCTCTCCTCTCTTTTTTCTTTCCTCTACTCCTCTCTTCTTTCTTTCCCGTTTGCTTTCTGTTCACCGCACGGCGTCGGCGCTTCAGGGGCTCAGCCGCGCGGCTAATTTATATGCACCTCAAGTCATCGAAGGATTGGACGACTGGAATTGCAATCGCCTTACCGCTGAGCGATTGGAAGAAGTCACTTGATGGTTCAGCGACTGTAATTATGTTGTCCAATAGCCCACGGATTGCTTGTGCCTCGCGCGTCCGTTGGGTGATAGGTTCAAGTCGCCCAACGGTTCAACGACTGGAACCATTTTTGTAAAAAATGTTAGCATGGGTATATTTCTGTTATTTTTAATAATATATAGATTATTTATAAAAGAAATTCCTAGAATGGATGTGGGGGGGGGGGGGCACACTTGGGCTCCACATCACGTCCCGCTCATTTACCCGCCGCGTGGGAGGCAACGACGGTACGTTTTGGCACCAATTAAGGCCCACGCACTCATACACCCTACGGATCCGTGATCCAAAACACATCCTTGTAGTAGACCGGTGGACCAAACAGCGTATATATTACTAGTAGTATGGTGTCCGTACATTGTAATGGAGTATTAAGTGAAAGTGGTATATACAGTAAACGTGATCTAAAATTATTCTATGAACATTTTGTTTATCCTATGCAACTGTAAGAAAGAATTCCTTTAGATGTCAACCAAGAAGTAGCATATGAACAGAACAAAAAAGACAGAGAGTGAATTATAAATAGATACAAATAACAACAGAGGATCACAAACAATGGTTCCACCTTGAATGATCTCAGGACTGCCCTATTTGGTGATGTTGCTCACACAAGTTACACCAACACCATCAAAGGAACGCACCGTGGAAGCAATTGGGCATCTTCCAAATGGAAATGGGGACAAATCAAGAGTATCATACTCATACATCTGATGATCATAAGTAGCCATCTAAACCTAATAAATCAATAAAAAGCACACTAAATAAGTTGTACCTTTAACTGATTATACAAGCACTTGTCTCTTATCGACTCAACAAATTAAAACACGACAACTAGCTGAAGAACAGTAAAGTTAAGCTACAACAGGAACCCTCCAAGTATTTAGCTTTGCTCCTCGGCCTCGGCTGCCTTCCTCTCTTCTGCAAGCACTGCCATCAGTTCATCCAATTTCTCCGTCTTGCCAAGCGTATTTCAATCACTCATCATCTGAATCATTGAACTTAATCGAGTAGGTTTGCAAATCATTTGCCCACCCCTGTAGGTTCCTCGCTTCTTCTTGGTCTTCTCATGTCTTAAGCCCTTGCAAAAAGAAAAATTGAACAATGGTGAAATCAAATTCAATAGAAATGGAACTACAGATGATATTAAAAAGCATATTAGATTAGCAAATAAAAGCAAATCGAAAGGAAACAAGAGCGAATATCGAACCTTCCTCTAACTTGGCTAAGAATCTCTTGTGCCTTCGCACCGTACCTAGAGTCCGCACCACCCTGTGAGAAGATAAGTACAAACAGGCCACACAAGGTTTTATCGTGGAATGTTCAAATTTCTATGAGCATATAATCAGTAAACCTCAGAAAAGATAAGCTTCAAATAGTAAGTACTAAGTACCTTATCCCAATATGAATTATTCTATAGTCTTTCACCAGCAAATTTAACCTTTTACAGCTTCACTCGTTGAAATGCATTCAAAGTTTTAGGCTGCATTGAATGAACATGACATGAATAAGAATAATCATAATCTTGTCAATTGTCTGACTACTTATGAAATCTCCATATCCATGACACCAGATAAAGGGTAAGTACAAGGATTCAGGGGTTAGTGGAAACTGAAAAGCATAAGATCAATGATGATGATGATGTTGGTCAAATTACCTATAGAATATTTTATATCCTATACACTGAAAACATCAAATTAGATCAATCTCAAAATATCCAACAAGCCTTAGGAAGTCATCATAATGTGGTACTTGCTACCAGTGGTCACATTAGCCTTGGGCAATGAATTTGCACTATCGAATACACCATTGACCAGTTAATTCCAATAGGTACCAAAGCTTCTTTCTCAAGCAGAATTTGGGTACGAAATAAACATTAGAAAAGCAATAGGTTAATACATAGCGAAAGAAATGTATACTTAGCATGACCATAATATTATAGATTTAATTAATTATAGAAGAAGACTAAATGAAGCTTCACATACGAAAACAGAAACTACCAAAAAATTTCGGTTAATATCTATCATGGTGAATATACTAAAAGAGTAACTTAACAAGCGATATGAAGCAATTGGAGAGGTATAAAACATCATACTTCATATGAATGTTTTTGCCTTTTACTCGGTTTTGATATGGTGGTGTGCTCCATCGTATCATCCTCAACAAAGCCATTGTTGAGCTTCTAATTAGCAGTGCTATCTTCTTTGGCAGGGGGTTTGCTTCCTTCAACTTCTTCAAGTTTCCTCTTCTTACCAACAGTTGAAGGATTTCCATCTTCACCTTTAGCAATGTCCATTCCACTCATGTTTACGTCATCTGATTTGGAGACTGAATCTTTCCCTGTAACTTGTTTATCTTCTACCAGAACATTTTCTTCAGAACCTGACTTCTTTCGCTTCTTTTTACTTTTCTTCTCATTGGCATCTTTCCCTTTTTCCTACAGCATCACTATTTTCCTTGGCACCATTAGATTTTCCCTCAACCTCGGCAGTTGCAGTTTCTGCATCAACCTTATCCGAGATCTCTGAAGTTGATTTACCCTTTTTCTTTTTTTTTCCCTTTGTCCAAAGCAGCACCATCGCCTAAACCATTCTTGTCAGCATCACCATTCTGACTCTTAGGTTTTTCCTCCTTCAATTTATGGGCATCCTCCTTAGCTTTCTCAGCAGCCTTAAACTTGTTTTTAATTACTAATTCCACCTTTTCCAGCCTAGCTTCAACATCCTCATCCTTTTCATGTTTCTTGCCATCAAGCTTTTGAGCGTCCCTCTTCACTGTTGCCAGGGCCGGTCCTGGGATTTTAGAGGCCCGGGGTGAAACTAGAAATAAGGGCCCTAGTATAAATATCTAAATATAAATCTATACACACACATATATATATGTATCTAATTTTACCAACAAACATTTAAAATGCGTTATGTATTAAAGAAAAATTCATATCAAAGAGTTTATAGATATTAAATATGTGCTCATGATCACTCACATTGTTATCATCTGTGTTGATATTGACATGGTCTTCCATAGGGCCTTTATCTTCTAGATTCACATTAGTATCTTCCTCCACAGTAACTATCGCCAATTCATCAAGATTTCTTGAACTGCTCGTATTACTTTTAAAAAATTTGTCAATGGATCCCCTCTGTGATTCTATCAACTCATCTATTCGTTTCCGCTTTTTTCTTTTTTTACTGCCGGATGTATATTTTCTAGATGGCATGGTACTGAAAATTTAAAGAACAATAGTATAATTAGTAACTACAAAGCACTAATTATTGATTAAAAAATTTCTAATATGCAAACTATAAGAAGCAATGATAAAGTGATGTAGATATAGATCTGTTGGTTTGGGAATTCCGCGGCTGGAGGAGAATCGTATATATGAATATATGATATGTGCATAACACTAGTTACACTACGACAGCATGACTGATTGACTGCATCTGCATGAGCATCAAAGCAATGGAGAGGTACAACTCAATATTGAATTTCTTGTGTGCACGTTCGGTGAGAGTTGAGACACGCCGAGTGCCCGAGTCGCCAATACCTGCATGCTGCATAGATGCAATGCAAAGTCGACGTCGACATGTCGTCAGTATTCAGTAAAGTCGCCGATACCTGCATGCATGCATTGCAATGGAACTGCCGAACGCCCGAACTGCGATGGCTGCTCTACTGCGGACGGAGTGCGGAAGCGGAATTGCGGATTACCGGGGACGTAGCGGCGCGGCGGAGTCCGGAGAGACGGCCACAGGCACCCTCGGCGTCGGCGCGGGCCGCGCGGCGTGCCGCGTGCGTGAGTCGTCAGTCGTGATGGTGCCGGCGCCGCCCTACTACCCGTCTGCCCTAGACGACGAAGATTGAAAGAAGACGAGATCACGAGTCGGCCCGGGATCGGATATTCGGATAGAGTATTAAGTATATACCGTACATGGATTATATATATGCAATGTATATGGGCCATGGGGGGCCCTGAAGTTTGGGGGCCCGGTGCGGCCGCCCCGCTCGCCCCCCAGGGCCGGGCCTGACTGTTGGATTTGCTTCACCGCCATCATCAATCCCCAGTGCAGAGCTGTCCTTCTGTTTCTTTTCTTTGGTCTCACCAGCCACATTTTCACTGGGCAGAAGGCTCACTTGCCTTAGGCCCGCTCATTTCAGTTTTAACTTCTGACTTCTGGTTTATTTTTTACTATTCATAAATTTTATCTTTTTCTGAACTTTTGGCTTTTTTAGCTTTTCTCCCGATTCTTTTTTTTCCATATTCGTTTGCGTTGTCCGTGATGAGCTAGCATATTTTGCTATTTTTAAATTTAATTACGTCAAATAAGTCACCTTCAGCTACAGTAAAATTTCAACCTCTACAGTGCACTTTCAGCTATAAACCACAGCTTTTCAGCCCAACCGAGCGGAGCCTTACTCTCGGGTTCACAAACTTCAGCACCACCTTTCTTCTTTTTCTTGCCAACATTCTCCTCTTCTGCTACAAACGTCAGTTGGTTTATCTACACCAGCAAATTCAGGCAATTATTAATTAAAAGGAAACACAAGATTGATGCCAAATTAGACCACTTCATTACGAACAAAGATGGTATCTTGCTCATTGCTCACCGCAATGCTAGCTCCTAGAGCGGAACTGCTGCATGCAACCACCTAGTTCCAAGAATCAACCGTACCATTGTAGGGGTGGCCCAATCCCTATGATGGGGTCTTTGCAACTAGTTTAATATGTAATAAACATAATAGTATAAAGAAATATACCAATATGTCCTTACCTTTTGTAACTATTAAGGGATAGGATGGAAACTTCCCATCCTACCCACCCATGTATATAAACCCCCAAGAGGGGGTACGAGAAGGCCAGATCTATTCATTTCATATACAAGCACTCTCTCTCCTGTCATTGGCTCTCTCTAGCTAGTATCCTCATATGTTGTTTGGTCAGTAGCCACAACAGATGGCACCGTCCGTGGGAACTCGCGCAAGAAGCTGCGCAAGAGAAGGCTACTATCAGAGCGCTCGTGTCGCAAGCACCCCAAATCACCCAGCTTCTGCTGGTTTTCAAAAAAAAAGAGGGGCGACGATGCTGCCGACAGCGACCTACTGTGCTGGGTGCTATCGATGGCTATTCCATCGCACCAGCAGAGCTGGTTCGACACCTTTCTTTGCCGTCGTCTCGACACTGGAGAGTCGGCCTCCACGCGCCCTACGTGCGAGATCTCTGTATGCATGAGTGCAGTCGTCAGCCATAGCGCGTTGATCGATACGCATGTGTGCACTTCGTCGACATCTGCGACCACGCCATGGTCAAGTCTTCGCCAACAGCAACGAAGTGTGGGGACAAAGCACCCACCTCCAGCTTCGCCAGCCTTGGCTCCACCGGCCCTCGCATCGCATGATCTCCGTCGAGCTCCACGCGGATGTCATCTCCGATGGATTTCGCACGATCTTCACCCAACTACGTGCAGATGTCATCTTCGCCAGACTCCGCTGGACTTCACATGGACTTATCAAGACTCCATTGGACTTCGCCTAGTCTTCGCTGGTCTTCACGTGGACTTCACGTGGCCTTCGCTGGACCCCGCCTAGTCTTCACTGGACTTCGTGTGGACTTCGCCAGACTCTGCTGGACTCCACCTGGTCTTCGCTGATCTTCGTATGGACTTCACGTGGCCTTCATCGGACCCCGCCTAGTCCTCGCTGGACTTTGTGTGGGCCTCACCAGACTCCGTCGGACTCTGCCTAGTCTTCGCCATTCTTTGCATGGACTTCACGTGGAGTTCGCACGATCTTCTCCTGACTCCGTGCGGATGTCATCTTCGCTAGACTTCGCCGGACTTCACGTGGGCTTCACCAGACTCCGCCGGACTCCACCTGGTCTTTGCCGGTCTTCACGCGAACATCACGCGGCCATTTCCGGACCCTACCTAGACTTCACTGGACTTCACATGACTGTGCACGGCCTCCGTCGAACTTCGCATGGTCTTCGCGGACTCTGCGTGGACGTCGCCATCGTCGGACTTCGCACGACCTCCGCATGACTCCGCATGGTCTTCACAAGACTCAGTGTGGATGTTGCCTCCGCCGGGCATCATCTTCATCGGGCTTAGTGTGACCTCCTATGGTGCCGCACAACCTTCTACGGTGTTGGCCATTGTGCGCCATGGCATCACATGCACTGTGTGTGTTGGGTCCGTGCCCTTTCTATGACCATGATATGGTCGTCAACTTTGCCACGACCACTTCATGATCGTAGGCCCTTTCTATGACCATGATATGGTCATCAACTTCACCATCACCACTTTGTGGTTGTAGCCTCCTTCTATGAGCATGCTATGGTTGTGTGTGTTGCCACGACCACTGCATGATCGTAAGATTTTCTATTAACACGATAGGGTTGTTAGCTTTGACACGACCACTTCGTGATTGTAGGCCATTTCTACGAACATGGTATTGGTTGGGTTCCTTACCGCAACCTCTTTATGATCGTAGCCCATCTCTCGACCATCCCTAGGTCGCCTGACTATAAAGCGCTGGAAACATAGTCGCACGGTGGCCTCGCGCTCCTACGTACTCTGCAGAGTATAAAGCACTGGGAACTTAGCCGTTCTACGCAACTCTATGGAATATAAAAAAAATCGTACGGTGGCCTCGCGCCCCGATGTACTCTACGGAGTATAAGCATTGGGTTCTTAGTTGTCCTAGGCAACCCTACAGAGTATAAAAAAATAGCACAATGGTCTCGCACCTCAGCGTACTATGTTGAGTATAAAGCGCTGGGAACTTAGCTGTCCTAGACAACTCTCGGAGTATAAAAAAATTGCATGGTGGTCTCGCGCCTCGGCGTAGTTTACGGAGTATAAAGCGCTGGGAACTTAGCCGTCCCAGGCAACTCTGCGGAGTATAAAAAATCGCACGGTAACCTTGCACCCCGACATACTCTGTGGAGTAAAAAGTGCTAGCAACTTAGCCGTCGCAGGCAACTCTACGGAGTATAAAAAATCACAGGGCTGGTGACCGTAGATGCTTTGTCTGACCGCCTGGTGGCTGTAGACGCTTTGTTCAACCACCCCGTGGCCGTAGACGCTTCATCCAACTACCTCACGGCCATGACTTCGTCTGACCCCCCTATGGTTGTAGATGCTTCATTCGACCGCCTCATGATTGAGACTTGATCCAACCACCCCATGGCCATAGACGCTTCGTCCGACTACCTCACGGTCGAGACTTCATATGACCACCTGGTGGTCGTAGATGCTTCGTCTGACTGCCTCGTGGTTAAGACTTCGTTCGATCGCTTGGTCATAGATATTTCATTTGACCACCTCACGGTCGTGACTTCGTCTGACCACATCATGGTCATAGATGCTTCGTTCGACTGCCTTGTAGTCTAGACTTTGTCTGACCACATCGTGGTCGTAAATGCTTCGTCTGACTGTTTTGTGGTCGTGACTTTGTTCGACCATATCATGGTCATAGACGTTTCATCTAACCGCCTTATGGTCGGTACTTCGTTCGACTACCACGCAGTCGTGACTTCGTCCAACCACATCATGGTTGTAGACGCTTCATCCGACAGCATCATGGTTGAGACTTCATCTAACCACATCGTGGTTGTGGATGCTTCATCTAACCGTCTCGCGGTCGAGACTTCCTTCAACTGCCTCATGGTCATGACTTCGTCCGACCACATCGTGGTTGTAGACGCTTCGTCCAACCACCTCACGGTTGAGACTTTGTCTGACTACCTCATGGTCATAGACGCTTCATCCAACCGTATCGCGGTCGAGACTTCCTCCGACCACCTTGTGGTCGTGACTTCGTCCGACCACATCGTGGCTGGGGATGTTTCGTCCGACCGCCTTGTGGTCATGACTTCGTCCAACCATATTGTGGTCGTAGACGCTTCATACGACTGCCTCGTGGTCAAGACTTTGTCTGACCACCTCGTGGTCGTAGACACTTTGTCCGATCACTTCGCTGCCGAGACTTCATCTGGTCACCTCGTGGTCATAAACTTCATCCGGTCATCTCACGGTCAAGACTCCATCTGACCACTTCGTGGTCGTAAATGCTTCGACTGACCACGTCACACTCGTGGACACTTCGTTTGAACACATTGTAGTTGTTGACACTTCACCATGTGCCAGAGCTTCATCTTGCCATCGCCTTCGTTGATGCCTTGTTTCAAGGGTGGGGGACGGACCGCACGCATCAGAGCTTCTCTCGCCACTGACTTTGTCGATGCCAAGACTGAAGGGTGGGGGACGACTGTGTGTGTCAGAGCTTCATCTCGCCATTGCCTTCTTTGTCTCACCATTGCCTTCATCGACGCCAAGTCCAAAGGGTGGGGGATAGACTGCGCGCATCAGAGCTTTGTCTCATCGCTGACTTCATCAATGCCAAGACTGAAGGTGGGGGATGGACTACGCATATCAGAGTTTCATCTCACCACCGCCTTCATTGACATCAAGTCCGAATAGTGGGGGATGGACCAGACATGTTAGAGCTTCATCTTACTGCCGACTTCGTCAACGCCAAGACCGAAGGATGAGGGATGGACCACGCACGTCAGAGCTTTGTCTCGCCACCGACTTCATCGACATCAAGACCAAAGGGTGGGGAACAGATTGCATGTGTCAGAGCTTCATCTCATTGTTGCCTTCTTCGTCTCATTGGCTCCTTCTTCATCTCACCGTCGCCTTCATCAATGCCAAGTCCGAAGGGTGGGGGATGGACCGTGTGCATCAAAGCTTCGTCTCACCATCGACTTCGTCGATGCCAAGATCGAAGGGTGGGGGACGGATTGTGTGTGTTAGAGCTTTGTCCTTTCAATGCCTTCTTTGTCTCGCTACCGCCTTCTTCATCTCACTGTCGCCTTTGTCGATGCCAGGTCTGATGGGTGCGTCAGAGCTTTGTCTCGCTGCCAACTTCGTCGACGCCAAGACTGAAGGGTGGGGGATGGACTATGCATGTAAGAGCTTTATCTCACCACTGACTTCGTCGATGCCAAGTCTGAAGAGTGGGGGACGGACAGCACATGTCAGAGGCTCGTCTCACCGCTAACTTCATCGACACCAAGTCTGAAAGGTGTAGGATAGACCGCGTGCGTCAGACTCTTCTCGTAGTCGTACACGCATTGTCATAGATGCTTCATTCGATCACATTATGGTTGTCACTTCATCTAACCACCCCATGATCGGGATTTAGCCCAACCACCTCGTGGTCAGGATTTTGTCCGACCACCTCACGGTCATACACGATTTGTCCGACCCTACTTATGTATATAAACCTCTAAGAGGGGTATGAGGAGGCCAGATTCACTCATTTCATACACGAGCACTCTCTCTCCTGTCGTTGGCTCTCTCTAGCTAGTCCCCTCATATGTCGTTTGGTAGTAGCCACAACACCTACCTTGTAACATAGCTTACCAATAGAAGTCATTTGACAAGACTGAAGATTCTCATGTGATTTAAGTACCTTGAATCCAAGAATTTGGAAAACAAATCTTCCAGGCTCACCAGTGATGACCTCCAAGCACCCCCTGAAACCAACAAATTTTTGTTACTCGACTTAATAATTGTGCATTGAAATGGCCTCGAGGTTGGCCTCAGATTAGAGGAAGGGAGGGAGAGGGATTAATAGGAATACCTCGAGGTTGGCCTCAGATTAGAGGGCGGTAAGCATGTGGGGGAAGCCACTGGACTCAAGGAAGGGGACGATGGAGGCCACATCCGTGGCCCTCATGTCAGAGCCCTTGTTGGCCCTGGTGGACTTGTTCTTGCTCTTCTTCTACCTCTTGGGCTCCTCCTTGGCCATGATGGCGGTGGCAGCGGGGTGGGAGACAAGTGCGACTTGGCACGGGATGATCACCATCAAGAGGAGTAGTGGAAGACAAGAGCTCCATTATCACCTCCTCCACCGTTGCCATCGCCACCACCACTGCGCAACAACACCATGAGTTACGGAGACTTCAGAGGAGCACGAGTAGTGGAAGACAAGAACATGGAGAGTGATTGGAGGGGGCAGTTGATCCAAAAAGGGGAGGAAGAGATGACATTTGGGAGAGGTAGTAGTTGGCGAGCGCTTGGATTTGGCAAAGTGGAGAGACGGTTGTGCGATAGGAAGGGCATGGTGTTGCACTACGCGCTAGATGAAAGGAGGGACACTACACATGTACAGGGAGGGGAGGATGATGGACAAACTCATATGTTATATTAGTAGAGATATACCAACCAAGGTTATTAAGTCATAAAGTCGAGTCGAGTTGCCAAGGGGTGACTTGGGCGACTAGTGAATCGACTAGTCTTGACTAGTCCCCCGAGCTAGGTCTACTGTTTGCTGCTAGTTGTTGTGCTAGTTGCTGCTACTCTGCATTTACAAGTTTGCATATCGTACTATCCTAGTGCTGCTTAGGAGCTCTAAGGATGTATATATTACTTACTAACGAAGTAATGAGATGTATATACTAATATACATCTTAGATTCTTAGGTCTATTGTAGTATTGTAGTACTGCTTGCTACCAAACTACTAATGACTTATTTTATAGGTACTCTATTGGCTCCATGCTGTGAAATAAGATGCAAAAGTTACCCTCTTCAAAGTTCGAATTGATGAGCTCACAAACATAGCAATAGTACCTTTTGCAAGAGAAGTTTGGTCATGTGATGGACTGCAAAGTGAAAATCGACAGATGAAATCAACAATCTTAGGGTAGTCATCAACTCATCATAGGGGTTGCACATTGTTTTTCTACGAGCTACCATGTTCTAATTTGTAAATAAATTTTGTAACCTGTAGAGTACAGACAATGTTTTTTTGGTTAAAGTGTTAAACATACTGCATAGACAAGTGATGATTAATAATGCTCATGCAAGTATTTCTTGGAATCCACATCCTTTGTGTGCTAAGTGCTAACTGCTAAGTATATACACACAGAACTTACCACTGCCACACATAGTGATGCTCCAGCCACCATTCTTTGTGGGTCCTCCGTATTAGATGTTGTCATTGACAACAAGGTTGGACCACCTTGAGCCATGATAAGATCTTGATTTGTTTCTGCATATGTAGATTATCACAATAATAATGTAATATAACAAGACATTCTATCACAGAAAACTACTCACTATCTAAAGCTCTTGTTCATGAATTACAAAATACTACTAGCTTACTAACCATTCATTGCAAGATTAGCAATTGCTCCTAGTGCTACTTTGCAAGTCTGCATATGGTCTCATGCTCAGAGCACCTAAGTAGCACTAGGAGAAAGGCATGATTCAACAAAGAGAATTGGCCTGATTTGTTAGTACTGACATTTCATTGTTTATTCAAGAAAGATAAAAATGGTGGCTTTGCAAAGTACATCAATACATATTTTACAACAAGGTAAGCCTTACAAATTAGTGATATTAGAAGAACTTACTGTTGGATCCTTTTATGGTGCCTCGAGCAGGTACACCTCATAGACTGATTTCTACAAAAGGAAGAAAAAAATAAGTACACTTACTTTCAAAATACCATCAGTAATTCAGACAATGAAATTCCAAACAACAATCCAGAGTAACAGTGTGGCTCCTCAAATACCAAGAACATTAGGCAATAAGGTTTGTACAAACTATTCTACTAAAAGTCATAATCATTTGAAGGAGTATTGCACCTATACCATCTAGTATCTGAAGTCATAATGCCAAGAAACTACAAACCAAATATACGTTAGACTAACCGAAGCACCAAGAACCACACAAATGTCCAGCAATACTAAATTCCTTATAGTTCAGCAAATCAACAGTGTCACATTCACACTTCACAGTTGACATCGATAGGAAGAACTTAATAAGGAACAATTCATTAAGCATAAGTGTATAACTTAACAAGAAACAAGTTCTGAACAGCAACGATAATTGATAGATAAGTTCTAACGCCGAAAGTAACAAAAGTAACAAAGGCATTCATGATTTAAATCAGCCAACCAAGTCATCATCCAATTCAAGTTTATCCTCTTGATGACTTGTTCCAATTCAAAGTAACAAAGTTCAAGCTCCATTAAGTTATTTTGGTGATAATGATAAATCTAATTATGAGACTAACTTATTTATTGATTATGATATTATTTAGTCTCATTTGGATGAAAAGATGAAATCATAGAGGTCCGCTTTTGACACTCATATTCTTATATCTCAATGCATTCCTTAGATGCAAAATATAGATTGAACTCCATCAATAGTCTAACTTGAATATGTGTATATATTTTCATAATACATACTTGTATGCACAAATTTAGAAGGAGTTCACTCTATGTTTTGTGATTTCATTGGTATTGATCCATGTTTCTCTTTTTCATATTCGAGACTAGATATTTGATTTGCTCTAGGGCTACTCTTTTACACTTTGCACACATCTGAATTGTTATTTCTGTCATAGCCAAAAATACGGTTTTAAGTGCTGCTCTCGTGACAATTTGATTGATCAGGTATATAAAAAAGAAGAGGGAACAAAAAAATAAAAAAGGGGCAGAAAAAGAACAAAAAAGAGAAGGAAAATAATAACAACAACAACAACAACAACAATAATACTTGGCCGATCATCTACAGTGAGCATACCCTATCATTGTCAAAATTTCAGATTATGTTATTTCATCATTTTGAGCAATCTTGTGCCTTATTTTATCTCATTGAGCAATTAGCTAGGGTCTCTCCATAACTTATGCAATACGAGCTAGTTGATTGTCACTTATATTTTTATATTAGCTCATTCCTTTGATTGCACTAAGTTCCATCGTCTTTACAAGTGAGTTGCTTCGTTCTTCGTTTATATCATAAGATCAACAATTAGGCATTGGAATTTTAGTTTGGATTATTACTTAACTTTACAATTACTAGAATTTCAGATTGCATAGGATATACACTTCCATACCATGCTCCACTAAACAGTCAATGTTCTGCAATTGTGAATACTCTTAAATTCACTTGATCATCAGTTTGCTATTGTAGTTTCTACCAAGTGTATATTTTTATTGTCCTTAATTTAATTTAGAAAGGTAAGAACTTTACTTTGGAGAGAAAAGAGAGGGCTTGAGTGAATTTTCCTAATCATACATATACTTTGCTGCTATTTTGTATTTTCTTTGCATAATCTAACCATGTCAGGTGGAAAAAATAACTATGGTGAGGAGCATGATGTTGGTCTTAATGCCCCGCTGACTTGCTTCCAATATTAGGCATTGAGAAGCACATTACAACAAGAATTTATAGCAGGCACCACTACAATGGAGGCATAATTCAAGGCAAATATGTAGGATCTCTGCATTGAACTGAATCAATAATTGAACATGCTACGTGCAAACATTGTGACTGATGTTGTGAGAGCTCTTTGACCTCAAGAAGAAGATTAGACAAATTACGAGTTGGTGGAAATTCCTTTCTATAGAAGTCATGATTTAGAGGAGTATCTTTAGTGGGAAAGAAAAATAGAGATTGTGTTTACATTTCAGAAACTTCCCAAAGTCCAAGAGATGATACGAGCCACTAGAGAGTTTAAAAACTATACTTATAGTTGGTGGCAACAACTATTTGGAAAAAATTCATTAAATATTGGGTAGATTTGAAGGCGTTCATGATGAGTGAGTTTGTGCCATTCTATTATGTATAAGAATTGATTCACCATATGGAGAGCATCACACAAGGGAGTAATACTATTCAAGATTACTATTTTAAGCTGCAAAGTGCATTACGTCATGCTGATATCACTAGTCCATTAAGTGAGAAGGTATACTTAAAAAAAGACTTGAATTCTAAGATCGCAACTTCAAAGAAGGCTTGAATTCTAAGATCGTCGCTGCACTTTCACATATATATTTTATTAGTATGCATGATCCTGTGAATTGTGCTATTGAGGCAGAGAAGAGAATTAAGGAGAGTCATACACCATAGCTCCATGTGAGTCAACCCTTTCGTTCTTAGGTTTCTACTAGTGTGATACATGAGAAGATGATCGAGCACGAGGCTTTTCCTTCGATCAAGGAGACATTTGGTGTTGTCCCATTACAACACTTGAGAAACATCAAAACCCAGTGAGGATGGAAGCCACATAGCTAAATTGAGTAAGAGTGTTAAAAAGAGTGAGTTATGTGATTTCCACCATATGTGAGGTTGAGAGCATCTAAATTAAGAGTGAGAGAGATACACCAAAAGAAAAGAAAGAAATAGAAGATAAACAAAATGAGGTTGATTATGAATTAAAGAGTGTTGCATTGGCAACAGAAGATCACTATGATTTGAGAGATTGCACGTGAGTATCTTGATCCTACATCGAGAAATTTGGTTGACCCCTGTAACAGATGTGAGGGCCTATTGGCCGGTTACTAGATCCGCTAGCAACAACATCACCACGAGCTCTCCTTGGATGATTGCAACCTCTTTGACTACACGAAGCACCAATGGTTTCATCAACATGAGCCCAAGTTAGATGATCACCGCTTTGATGAATTGGTTCAGCATTGATGTCAATCTATTCATTATCCCATTGAAATTCTACTAGAATCAATGGGTTTAATTTCTTTCCCCTGGAGCCTTACTCATGTAGTTTTTGGAACCTAGTTGACATCTTTCGATTATATGAAATGTACACCTAGCCATTCAATCTCTTGTGTTCTCCTTTTGTTATAGATCTGCAAACACAATATACAAGAAGGAGGTCAAACGAGGCTGAAAGCATTGATTTGTCTAGTACTCTAGTAAAGTGTGGTAGCAAGTAGCAACTTACAAATACAAACTTATTCTAATTGTGCTCACATCCGGACGTCGAGCAACAAAGACTAATGATTCTCTTTGCTAAACATTGGAGCTTATAAGCAAGACCACCATATGCGCCCCACCAAAGAACTACAAAAGATAAATAGATAATTCACTTCAAAGTTCAAACATGGAGAGCCTATAAATTAAGAATTACAAAAGATATACTTACGGGGACTCTTTCTTTCTTGATCTTTGATTGCCATTTCCTTTATGAAGCAATCACCTTCTGTCCTCTTGTAATCATTAGCTTGCCTACTTATCTTCTTTGTTTATCATCATTGGTGACCATCTTCCATAGCACATCATTGAACATCTATCTTAGCCTTGTAACAAGTCTTTTATTTGCTTCTCTTATGCCAAAAAACTTATTTGGATTTAAGAACAATGTTGCCCCATATAACTTATGCTCCGTCTGGTTGTCCCACTGCTTGTCAACAATTCTAGGACTTTATTGTGTAAATCTTGCTTGTGTTGCAAAGCCTCCTTGATGCTCATCTTTGCAGCATCCATGGCTGCCATAATTTCAAGCATTGCTGGCCTCTCATCACCATCGACAATCCTCAAAGCAATAAGAAGTGGTTGTGAAGCTCTCATATAATTTTCAACTGAATGCCAAAATAATAAAGAAAGTGCAATTTCTGCAGCCACCTTCCCTGGTCCTATGGTAGACAACTTGTTCTCATTCCATTCTTCACTAACAAAGGGACTCTTCAAACCTTGCCTATGCTTGTACATGCTAGCCAAGTGAGGAATGATGTAGCAAAATGAGTTGTTGCAGGCCTTACAAATCTCTACCACTTGTCTTACTCCGCATTACATCAAGAATCATTCCATGCCTATAGATAAATATGTACACTCTCTTTCCTTTAGCAATACAATTATTGAACTCTTCTATCTTCCCAATGTCCTCCAGCATAAGGTCTAAATAGTGGGCAGTACAAGAGGTCCAAAATAAAGAAGAAATCATCTCTATTAGAATTCTACCCGTTGCCTTGTAGTTAGATCCCTTGTTTGTGACGACTTGGAACCCATATTCTCTCCCAATGGCATCAATTTTTGCATCCAACAACATTGCTAACAAGCGTGCATCAGCTAATTCACTTGAAGCATCAATTGACTCCAGGAAGAAGGTGTCTTCTGGACTGTTGACAAGAAAATTGATGAGATGACACCCACTCATGTCCGTCAACCCTTCGGATATGAGAGAGTAACTATATTCTTGCCATGCTAACTCATACTTCTCCCTCAATTTATTAGTCTTGTTTTTTGCTCTTTCAAGCAATGGCTTCCTTATGTCATGGAAACTAGGCGATTTATATCTATGACCACACTACCCAACGAACTCGAGGAGAACCCCCCCCCAACTTATTGAATTGATAGCATTGAATGGTATGCTGTTCTTATAGAAGAAGTCAGCTACATGATCACCAACTACTTGTTTTTTCCTTCCTATTTTTGGCGATGTTCTCAAGTGTGGGTTGAGAAATGGTCGTGCTATGCGTCTCAGAAACAACCTCTTTTGGTGTCTTCCAAAGCATAGAAGTAACTAATTTGGTATACTTCTGTGACAGCCCAGCCACTACAAAAGAAGCCTCTGATTACTTTCTTTTTGCAGTTGTCCCTGAACTTGGATGGACCTCTTCTTCTTCAACGTCAACATCAGCATCTTCACCTCCTCCTTGGTGGGCTTCATCCTCCTTTACCCCCTCCGTGGGTTTGAACTTTCTTGAGTTGATCTTCAAGTAGTCATACATCTCT
The DNA here is from genome assembly GCA_036346575.1 of Dendrocalamus sinicus. Classification (NCBI taxonomy): domain Eukaryota; kingdom Viridiplantae; phylum Streptophyta; class Magnoliopsida; order Poales; family Poaceae; genus Dendrocalamus; species Dendrocalamus sinicus. The sequence goes on along the minus strand of CM070648.1, from coordinate 35,071,674 downwards.
TTCCTCATTGCTACGATTACATCACCACAATTCTCCACATTTGCCTCTTCAATTTTACCACTTCGACATATACTCTCTTATCACAGAGCTTATATTGGAGGTCATCCTTTCTATTCAAATCAGTTCAAAACCCATCTTTCCATGTTAGGTCTTTGGACTTAGCCCTCTGCTTAGGATCATTGGCTGGATCGTACAGCTCAGAAGTTTTAACGACTTGTTGGTCTGGTTAGTCTGTGTCTGCCATGGAACCTCACCTCACTGACCTGCACAAGTGCACATAGAGAAATAGACTAAGTATCAAACAAAGGAGAGCTACCGTTAGTCTATGTAGAAAAGACATGCATCTAAAAGTCTACATGGATGGCAACATGGACTACTAGTTAGTAGTTAAGCAAAGGATGTTTCTAGCTGGAGAGTACTGCTAGGTGCTAGCTAATAAGCAACTGGAGAGATTCAGCTAGCATGATGTGGTCAACAGCAGTATTGTTAAATGTTAATTCAACAGACATTATGTAACATCCCAAAAATTTGGATGTTCGAAAATGTGGAGTATTAAAAAATTTTCTTGCACTTTGCTGGCTCCCAAATCTTTTCTAAATATGTATTTGAATTATTCTTTGGGTTCATGCTAGGCAAGTTAATAACCCAAGTATTTTCCAAGTGCAAATCATGACCCTGAAAATAATCAAGATTGAAAATGATATTACATATCGTTAACTCAAAGTGTTAAAAATATACCAAAATTCAAATCCAATCAATAGAATGAAACCAGAAAGAATATTAGAATATATCTCTAATTGGTTAAATCAAAAATCCTTTTCTTTTAAATTGAACTGGCATACAAAACGCAAGGCTAGATCTTAAAATTTTAATTATACAGTTTAGAACAAAGTAAAATCAAAATTAAAGTCCAAGAGCAAATAATTAAAGTCCAAAAATAGAGGAATGTAGCTTTTGTAACTAGATGTTTGACCCAAGAATGGATTTTTCAAAATCCAAAAATGAGTAAATCCTAATGCATATTAAGATTAAAAATAAAATTTTCATATTCTCAAATTATGCTTAAACCCTTTCCTCTCTCTTTCCTTCCCTTCTCTATGGCAGGTGGGCCCCACTCCTTTTCTTTCTTCCCCCTTTCTTTTCTTTTCTCCCTACCGATTCTTCTCACTGCCAGCGGGCCCGAACCCCCTCCTCTTTCTTTTACCTCCTTCTCCATCCTCCTTTCATTTTCTTGTGGTCGAGCTTCCGTCCGCGTCACCTCCTTTCTTCTCTCCTGCGCTCTCGCCTCTCTGCTTTGCTGCCGCCCCCTCTTTATCCCCACTTTGCTCCGCCCGGTCTCATCGCGTGTGCCAGGCCATCATGCCCCGAAATCTCCCTCGCGATCCTTCTGTCCACTCCGTAGCCAGCCGCCTGCAACACCGCCTGCCATCGCCGCTGGCCGACGCAACCGCGCGGGCGAAGTCCCGAGGCCAGCTCCGTTCCTCCACGTGCGCACGCCCTTAAGAGCCCCGAGCTGCCTTCTTTCGTTGCTCCCACGTGCTGCCCCTCTTCTTCCTCCTCCCCTACCCCTTTTTCCCCTTTGGCCCGAGTCAGCCGCGCCTCCACGCCACCCCGGCCACTCCGGCCAAGCTGTACCGCTCCGACCGCGTCTCGACGTTCCTCCACCCCCCATGTACGTTCCCTCCAAGTTAATCGGACTCCGGTGGCTCGAGCTCGCCGCAGCGGCCGTCTTCCCCGCACCCGGCCGAAAGTCGCCTCCATCGGCGCTGCTGCTCCCTCGAGGCATCCCCGGTCGATTCCGCGCCCTAGGAGTATCTCCACGACGTCCCGAAGCCCCCACGACCGCCGGCCAAACCTCCCCGCCACCCCAGCTCGCCGGCACCGTGAGCACCGCCGCGCCGCCGCTGGTCGTCGCCGCCGCCGCCTCGCCCCTCCCGCCCGCCAACCTCGTGGTAAGCATGCCCCCCACCTCCCTCATGCTCATACGCACGTCACTTTCCCCTCTCCTTCACTCCGGCGCTGCCGCCCCGTTTCCACCTCGCCGCCGACCGCTCCAGCCGACACCGGCCGCTACCGACCCCACCGCTGCCCGCATAGACACCACCAGGGGCATCCTCATTCATGTGGGAACTCATTTTGATGGTCGCTGGTGTCTCCCCGGTCTCCCCTCGTCGGCGATTGCATTGCTCACCGTGCGCCGCCGCCTTAATAGGCCGGTTGGGTTCTGTTCTGGGCCCTTACTGTGAACTTACTATATCTACTTCAAGCCCCTCCTTATCACAAAAGGGGCAGCTCGCCCAGTTGGTCAGCATAGTGCACCTAACACTCACACAGCCGTGGTCCTGGGTTCAAATCCGTTGGCTGCATCTTTTCCTCACAGTTTGGTTCCATTTTTTAGGCCTATTTTAATTAGTAAAATCAATAAAATTTTTAAGAATAATATAGAAAAGTTAATAAATTTAACTAGAAGGTAAAAGAGAGTATATAAAGTTTAAATGTGGGATTAGATATCATAACTAGTGTGCCTTTATTATATAAATCAGAAAACTTATAAAGGAATATTAGTAGAAGCTGATTTTTGGTATAAATGCCCCAAACACCACAAGAGCCTTAATTAAAATAAAATAGCAATTATAATCAAGTAGCCCCTAGACCATCGGATGATTAAGAGTAATCTATCTAATGTAGCTATGTAAATAGTGGTCACCACTAGAGTGTCTTCGATAAATAAATCTCAACGGAAGATTTAATCGAATGTGGATATTAAAGTGTAACGTGGTATGGCATGCTCGGTCCTAGATAAATAAGTTTAAATAACAAAAATAATAAGGATAATAATAGTAATAATAACAACACTATAATAGTAACTAAAATGTACGTAAAATATCTATTATAACTAACCCGAAGGGCGCATTTAACCAAATTCATGTTGGCATGTCTATTAAAGTCCCTATGTCATTCGTACTTAAGATAATCCCACCACTTGGCATATTAATGAACAAGATAACGTTAGCACAACCTAAAAGCATACATATAGAGTTGCTAAAAATATAAACCGTAAGATTAATTCAATAAACCAGAAGTCGTATACATCGTGTGTATAACCCAAATCCTAATCATTAAAAGCTAACACTAGGCCTAATAATAATTATGCTGTAGACAAGATAATAGTAGTGCCATCAATTAAACCTTAACACTAGCTTTAGTATATATTTATATGGAGTATAATTATAAATATATAGCAAGCCGGGACCTGTAAAATAGACCCTAATTCAAATTAAGCTTAGCCTATTGATGAATGGAGGTACATAAAGTATCACCCTACAAAATGCTATAAACATAGACTGTAAGATTAACTTGGCAAAAAATTGCAAACATTACTTATATATATATATATATATATATATATATATATATATATATATATATATATATATATATATATATATATATATATATATATATATATATATATATATATATATATATATATATATATATATATATATATATACCGTATGCCTTGAACATTAGCACGCAACAAAATACACCAACTCATAGGTTTAACCTAACTCATGGAACTTCCTTGATAAATACGAAAAGAATAAAAGAAGTTGTTAATAAAAAGATCAAGTCATCGTACTCTACCATTGACCTTACCCCAAATAACCCAAATCACTTGTTAACTCATAATAAAACTAAATTGAGTTTATTCGGATTTATTTGGATCTTCTTGAGTTATTTTCTTTTATTTGGATTCAGTCGTTTGCCACGTAATTAGAAATTGGAAGTCATGAAGATTCAAGGGATCAAGCGTGATCAAGAACAAGATGAAGATAAAGACTAAGGAGCTCAATTGAGAAAGCATTGTGTGAGCTCAAGGCCGCGGTAAACCGCGTCAGGCGAGTCAATACTTTGATCATGTTGAACCTATATTTTCTGCAAATTACTTTTGTTTAAATTATCAAATTGCATGCTGTTAATTCATACGCAAATGCATGATAATTTAAGATTCTAGTTATATGCCTATTGTTTATCTTGAATAGTATTACACCCCTCCTTGGAATATTGCACACGTGAACCTTGTCGCCTAGTGGAAAATTTTATAATGGTTAGCTTTCAAAAATAAGTCCTTAATTATATGCCATGCTTAGCATTGTTTAGGAACCCGGGGCAAGGAATTGCCCCAACATCACTTTTAATCAAGAGAAATTGATTTGGGCAGTCGTGATGGGAATGACTGGTATATCTTGAACATGACTATTTTATACCCTCAAAATCCCCAACTTGCTTAAATATCTGGGCGGATTGGTTTGAGGGTGTGAGTGTGGTGCAGTGGATGCATAAAGTGGGTTAGTGGTAGACCGCCCAGATACCACTAAGGATCGAATCTTGTCATGACCTCCTGTGTAAAACAGTACAACCACAAGTCTGTAAAGTACAACTTGGCTAAGTAAATTTATCGAAACTCCGGACTCATCTCACTGGTAGGGGGTTGAAGGGGTTACGCTGTGGCAAGGGGGCCTGAAGGGACACCAGTGGAGGGTGAAGTTTCCCAGTCGTACTAGCGCAGAGGGGAGTGGAGCCCGTACGCTAGTAGCTTGTAACGCCCCGTATCTATTTTATTTTATTTATTTATTTTGGTTTAGAAGGAAGCTGTTCGGGAAAAAGGATTCTGGAATTATTTGGGTTTTCGGGCCAGGATAGCTTATTTGGGGGCCCGGCCTTGGCTCAAGAGGGGAGAGACACCATGGGCCTTAGGCCCATGCGCCCCCCCTCCCAACCCTACCTTGGCAGCCCTCCTCCCCCTTTGGCCGCACCCCTCCCCTCCCTCCTTTCTTTGGCCGCCACCCTCCCTCTTCCTCCCTTGCGCCACTCCTCCTCCCCCCTCCTCTCCTTGCAGCCCTTCCCTTCCCTCCCTTCCTCCCCGACGAGACGAGAAAACTTGGAGAAAAAGGGAAGGAAGAAGAAGGAAGGGAGAAAGGGGAGAAGAGGAGGAGTTCGTAGGGCGTTCTTCGTGTTCTTCATCGATTCTTCAAGGGTAATCCCCGCTGTTCGTTTGTTTGGGTATTTAGTTTTTGTTGTTTATCGCTTTGTGGTTAGTGCTGTTTTTCGAGTCAGATTTGCTGCCGTCTGTTGGACCTTAGTTTTCGTACAGGTAAAGGCAGAATCAGGATTTCTGGCCTTCTAGAGATTTGTAGATTATCTCGTCATGATTCTGTAGCCTTTGAGTTCACCCAAATCCGAGTTGTGAGTCAAAAGTTATGCTAGTTTTAATCCTGCTGTCCAGAACACTGTTTTGATACCTAGCAGTAACTTTGCGTAGCAGATTAAAAATGGTTAAAGTCTGAATCAGGAAACCTTCATATTATGAAAATTGTAGTTTATTGTCTTATCTTTCTCTGGCCGCCAAGAACTCGTAATTCCGTTATGTGAGTCAAAAGTTATGCAAGTTTTGATCCTGCTGTCCAGATTTATCTTTCTGATTAGTGCAATCTGTTTTCGGTGTAGACTTTTCTAGTTTGGCGGTTGTTCGGGATGGCGTTGTAGAATGTTTTGGGAAGCGTCCTGTTATGTTGTTCTTATTTAGATTATATATATTGTAGGCGGAAAGGATTCAGGCTTAGAGGCCCGCCATTTCGCCCTAACACGTCGTCCTTCGGAAGGCAAGTACCATGTTGATTTGATTCATAGAAAACATTGTATGCTTGCTGTTTTTTGTTACCTATGTTTAGCTAAGACCCTTGATAACACCTATGTTCATGATGTATCCCCAATGTGAGTTGTTTATATGTGTAAAGAATGTATCATTTTATTATGCATGTTTCATCTCATGCATACATCTTAGTGTTTCATCCACGGGAGTGGATCAAAAGACCCATTAATTCCAACATGGGCAAGTAAGACCCACCATTCCAAAGTGGGCCCCACCATTCCAAAGTGGGTAGTTCGGGACACCCGTATGAAACGTTCTTCATACGGATGAATCCCCACATTTTGTTAAATGTGGGTGTAAGTGAACATCTTGTGGTGTGTCACTAGCTATACCGTATATGCATTGTGTAGTCCCTCCATTCCATTCACTACAATCATATTCATTCATTTAATTGTATTCGTTCTGTGTTCGCTTCATGTTAATAATCATGTTGGTTTGTTGTTATTTGTTCTATGTACTTGCTGAGTCTTGGACTCATTCTTGTGTTGTTTATTTTATAGGTAATCCTTGATGTTGGCCTCATTGGGAGGGAGTAGTCACCCACTACACATTCATAACTCCCTGATCAAGATTAAGTTTATGCTTCAGTTATATTTCTTACCTAGACATTGATGTTATGTAATAAACGTTTTGATTGCGCGTTGAAGGAAGATTACCTTCTCCATAATATGTTTACATTATCATTGATGAACTGTAATTTTTAAGTTTTAAAGAATGAAAAATGGTTGTTTCATCATATCCCGTTATAAGTTGTTATTTAGTTGACATCTTGGCTTTCCAATAGCCGTGGTGTTCTGATTGGTATCGAGCGGCTTTAGGTCCGTGGTTAATAGAAAATATTAATTGACACACTGTACAGTGAGGTGGGGTTGGGAATTACATTGCTTCCGCATTATCTGTTGTTATGTTGCATTTGTTGAGCAATTGTTGAATTGCCTCTGTCCAATCTTTCTTGTCGTTAAGCTATGAAATGATATGCTATGATATTCTATATCTATGAATCTATTCTATGATTACCATGAGATGATCATGTATAATTATATTTGATTATATTGTTTATGCGTGTCGGTAATGGTTGTTAAGAAGTGAAGGCCGTGGTTGTGGCCTTGGACTTTGTCAGGTTTTACCACCGTTCGTGGTAGACGAATAGAGTAGTTACCCCAAATGCCATAGTTGCAGGAGTTGAGCGTGAGTTGTTTTAGAAAGTTGTTTTCCTTCTTGACCTCAATTCTTGGCAAATTCTTGTTTTGTGGTGGATGATGATTTTCTCTTGGGTTCGTGGTTCATGGTAATGGTTGTGTTTCAATGGTCTCTAGTGGTTCTCTGAAACAAGTATTATTTTTCGACTGTTGAGCTATCTTTACTACTTGTGATCGTCCTCAATTGGCATTACTGATAATTCCATAGTTGTTTCTTCTTTCTCATTGGAAAAGAATGACTCATGTATTCGTTTGAAAGTTTTGGTAATAAGAGTTTCTGTTGCAAGTTTGTTAACATGAGAAAACTTTGGCTCTATGTATTTCTTTTGGATTATTCCGAGTGATGAAGTTTAATGCATCTCTTTTCTGTTGGAAATTGCTAAAATCCTTTTCTGATGCCTTGTTATGGTTAAATCAGAGATTGTAATCAAATAACTTGATATGGTATGGGTATCAAGTTGAGTCATTGGTATGGTGCATAATTAATATTAATTAGTAACCTTGGAAGTGAAATTGATTAGGATGATGTTGTCTTTTTCTAGTTCTTGATGAACGGTATATACATAGTAGTGATTGAGAGATATCAAGAAGTATGGAACCTTGATGAACTAGTCTGGTCATTAAAACTGTTTAGGTTGTTAAATTTGTTGGGTTCTTTGGTTCCCATGGATTAATTTAATTGTGTGGAAAGGAAAATTAGAGGAATACCAGATTTACATATTCCTAGTATGATTAGTTATTAGAATTGTGTACAATCGGTTGAATGGATTGAATATCGGTGGATCTAGAAATTATGGGAGGAGTTTTATGTAGTTCTTCTATGTAGGATGACGCGATGAATTTGGTTGTAGTGTTGTTGAGACTCTTGATCGATAGAAGATTTTGATTTTTTTGAAGTTTTAGTGTATTTTTTTTGCCGAAATCCAATGTGAGGAGGAACAGTTGAATATGTGCTTGTTAATATCCATGTGATTTGGGAAGGAAAGTAGGTAGCAACTAGATTTCATAACGGCTTGCTTGATAACAACAAGGGTTGTCGATAACCGTTGAGTGTTGAAGTTTGCTATTGAGCATCGCTAAAAGTTGAATAGATATGATATAATAGGTGGCTTATGCCCACATGATTGTGGAATAATTGGATGAAATTGTGTCCTTGATGAAAGGGTTTTGGTAGGAGCTTTTCAATTGGGTAGTAGACCCCTTCTAAACTTAAGAAGTTGATGTAGTGATGTTGTATGATTTTGGTATACTCTCATTTTGAAGATGGGATGAAAAGGCAGTATGGAACAAATTGGTGAAACTTTGGGGGCTTTCTAATGGAATAGTTGATGATAAATATTCATGTTCAGAGTATATTATTCTTGATGTTAGTAAGATTATCCGCAAGAGATTGTGACTTGTGTGTGGTGATGATTCTTTTAGAAATAAAGAAATTTGATCGTCTTTCGTAACTTGGATTTTGTAGAAGTGTTTCGAGTTTTGTGATGGTGATCAATTGGATCGCTTGAGTTATGTGGTGATTGAGTTGCTTTGAGCAAAGTGACATGCTGAAAGATTTTATTGGTTCTTAAGTTGTTCCTACGATTTGGTCTTAAGAGCTTATCTTGTTTAAGCTGGCAAAGTGATGTAGTAATCACGTAAAATAACCTTCCTTGTTAAAGGAATGAGTCAAGTATAAGTAATTGAGCTTTAAGTCTCGTTTCGCATCTTGGAGTTTATTTGAGAGTGCTTAAACCTTATGCGCTTGTCCCATAAGAGTTTATCAATTTTCAAAGGGCATTACCTTCTTCTCAATTGTGGTTTGGTATTCGCTTTCAGTAGGGCTTGAGCCCTCGACTGTTGACTTTCCCTTATGTTTTCCGAGTACTTTGCCTAAGTGACTATTTTCCTTGGTCTTGTGTTCACTGCGGTGGCACATGTTTTCCTAGTTGAAAAAAAAAATTTTTTTTTGATTCCATTCGCTTTCTTTTGAGGAAGATTCAACCTATTCGTTCACCTGAGTCTTTTGAGGTGTTGAATAATTGTAGTTGTGAAACGTTGGGTTGTAAGTTATTCGATGAGCATTGGAGGATGAAATAATTTCGTAATATAGTTCTTTGAGAGAAGTCTATCTCAATGGAAGATTGTCTTATGGGGTTAAACTGATTGCATTGTTACAGCTAGTAGAACCTATAGTGATTGTGATCCAAGATCTTTTGTTCACTTGGTGGAACATTAGAATTACCGAGAGTATGAAAATCCCGATCAATTTTATAGAGTATAGCAATTTGGTAGTATTGCGAGATTGTGAAGGGTTATTCTTGATGATGTGGTTTAATGAGAGTGGGATTACAAGGTAATCGAATCGTCAATGGAATAATAGAAAATGTTGAGTAATGTCAAAAGTGATTTGGTTTTAAATGAGTAACCTTCTGAGAGTTATAATATTTGTAAAGGTAAACGGGTCAAGAAAATATTTTCATGATGATGTTAATAAGTGAGTATGTGGGAATTATGGATTTATAGGGATTTAATCTGAGGATTTCTCTATCCTTTATATGAGAAGTTAGTTGCAAGAGTCTTGGAGGTTAAATGTGGACTTTGCATTGTTATGCTAGAACTTTGAGTCGCCCAAAGATTATGTGTAGAGGAAGTAGAATAAGGGTGGATTGCGAACAGTGGGATGATCGTTGATAACACCCTTCTGATGTAGTACATGAGAGTGTGTGATGTGGAATCTGAAATATTTGTCCTCAAAAAAAAGTTGAGGTGATATGATCGTGTGAGAGATCTAATTTGGGGATACTTTCTGAGTGCCATCTGTCAAATGAATTCTATCAGTAAAGGGAATCGGTTAGAGAATGTTTTGTGAAATCATCAGAGTCCCTCTTCAAAGGTGTAGACAAGGCGTTTCGATTTGGGCTTGGCGTTGAGATCGCCAAGTTAAGAGTAACAAGTTAGTGTGTTGTGCGATGATTGGGATTCCATAGCTTGAGGGAAATTTTGGTCCTAGAAGAGAAACTGTTAAATTGATGCTTCCTCAAGAAGTGAATTGTTTTCCTGATTTTCGTTTAAGTTCTATGCTGTTGACCTTTGTCTTTCGCAAAGTTTAGCTTGGCTTTATATTGGTATGTGTGATTCTTATCAGTTCGTAAAGAATAAAAGAAACGTTGGATTTGGTTATTCGAGTGATTTCTCCTTTGGCGGATGTGGTGGTTATTTGCAAATTTTCTAATTTGAAGGTGGAAAGATTTTCGTGATAAATCTTCGATTCGAACTTGACTCTTTTAGTACCGAGTTGGTAACACTTGGTTGCGATGATAGTCCTTCATTTTCAGTTGGGCTATGTCGGGTAAGAGTGTGTTTAAAGCGAGTCTGTTGTGTGTCCTCGTTAAAGGAGGCGATCTTTCTTTGGGTGAAAAGTCCGCTAATAGGTGGAACAAAAGTTCAGTGTTCTATGCACATGTTGCGTGGTTCGGTACCACTAGGGGGGTTGCCCCAAGGTACATTGGGTTGTTTTTGCTAGTTGGCAAAACGTTAGGACTGTAGTGAGTCCATGCGCGAAGTACACACCGTCTTGTTTGTCCCAAAGTCTTTGAGTGAGTACCGAGAGGTCCAAGTTTGAAGTTTCGTGGGAGCCGCGACCTTTGAGTAGCATCCTGTGCGTTGTTAGAGAGGTCAGAGCGAGTGCCGAGGCACAAGTCGTTGGTTTGCGTCAAGGTTCTTTGGTCTCATCAGACTGAAAGGGAGGCCACTTGGGAGCTAGAGTCTCGCATGTGCGAACAGTATCCAGACCTGTTTACTACCGGTACGTGTTATTCTATTGTTTCCAATTCTGCGGTATTCTGTTCTATTAATGTTTTCGGTGCATAGAATTCGAGGTCGAATTCTGTTAAGGGGGGTAGATTGTAACGCCCCGTATCTATTTTATTTTATTTATTTATTTTGGTTTAGAAGGAAGCTGTTCGGGAAAAAGGATTCTGGAATTATTTGGGTTTTCGGGCCAGGATAGCTTATTTGGGGGCCCGGCCTTGGCTCAAGAGGGGAGAGACACCATGGGCCTTAGGCCCATGCGCCCCCCCCTCCCAACCCTACCTTGGCAGCCCTCCTCCCCCTTTGGCCGCACCCCTCCCCTCCCTCCTTTCTTTGGCCGCCACCCCTCCCTCTTCCTCCCCTTGGCCGCCACCCCTCCTCCCCCTCCTCTCCCTTGCGCAGCCCTTCCCTTCCCTCCCTTCCTCCCCGACGAGACGAGAAAACTTGGAGAAAAAGGGAAGGAAGAAGAAGGAAGGGAGAAAGGGGAGAAGAGGAGGAGTTCGTAGGGCGTTCTTCGTGTTCTTCATCGATTCTTCAAGGGTAATCCCGCTGTTCGTTTGTTTGGGTATTTAGTTTTGTTGTTTATCGCTTGTGGTTAGTGCTGTTTTTCGAGTCAGATTTGCTGCCGTCTGTTGGACCTTAGTTTTCGTACAGGTAAAGGCAGAATCAGGATTTCTGGCCTTCTAGAGATTTGTAGATTATCTCGTCATGATTCTGTAGCCTTTGAGTTCACCCAAATCCGAGTTGTGAGTCAAAAGTTATGCTAGTTTTAATCCTGCTGTCCAGAACACTGTTTTGATACCTAGCAGTAACTTTGCGTAGCAGATTAAAAATGGTTAAAGTCTGAATCAGGAAACCTTCATATTATGAAAATTGTAGTTTATTGTCTTATCTTTCTCTGGCCGCCAAGAACTCGTAATTCCGTTATGTGAGTCAAAAGTTATGCAAGTTTTGATCCTGCTGTCCAGATTTATCTTTCTGATTAGTGCAATCTGTTTTCGGTGTAGACTTTTCTAGTTTGGCGGTTGTTCGGGATGGCGTTGTAGAATGTTTTGGGAAGCGTCCTGTTATGTTGTTCTTATTTAGATTATATATATTGTAGGCGGAAAGGATTCAGGCTTAGAGGCCCCGCCATTTCGTCCTAACACGTCGTCCTTCGGAAGGCAAGTACCATGTTGATTTGATTCATAGAAAACATTGTATGCTTGCTGTTTTTTGTTACCTATGTTTAGCTAAGACCCTTGATAACACCTATGTTCATGATGTATCCCCAATGTGAGTTGTTTATATGTGTAAAGAATGTATCATTTTATTATGCATGTTTCATCTCATGCATACATCTTAGTGTTTCATCCACGGGAGTGGATCAAAAGACCCATTAATTCCAACATGGGCAAGTAAGACCCACCATTCCAAAGTGGGTAGTTCGGGACACCCGTATGAAACGTTCTTCATACGGGACTGAATCCCCACATTTTGTTAAATGTGGGTGTAAGTGAACACTGACGGGTGTGTCACTAGCTATACCGGTATATGCATTGTGTAGTCCCTCCATTCCATTCACTACAATCATATTCATTCATTTAATTGTATTCGTTCTGTGTTCGCTTCATGTTAATAATCACGTTGGTTTGTTGTTATTTGTTCTACGTACTTGCTGAGTCTTGGACTCATTCTTGTGTTGTTTATTTTATAGGTAATCCTTGATGTTGGCCTCATTGGGAGGGAGTAGTCACCCACTACACATTCATAACTCCCTGATCAAGATTAAGTTTATGCTTCAGTTATATTTCTTACCTAGACATTGATGTTATGTAATAAACGTTTTGATTGCGCGTTGAAGGAAGATTACCTTCTCCATAATATGTTTACATTATCATTGATGAACTGTAATTTTTAAGTTTTAAAGAATGAAAAATGGTTGTTTCATCATATCCTGGTTATAAGTTGTTATTTAGTTGACATCTTGGCTTTCCAATAGCCAGGGTGTTACATAGCTGTAGGAAACATCCCGCGCACAGATGAGACCCACCGCAAGTGGGCAGTTTCCCATAAAGGTGAGATGACAAAAGGGTCTAGATACTTTGAAAAGTCACTGTGATGGTCTGCTCAACCACACCTCTAAGGAATTGTGTGGGGCAACGAGTTGATTGTCTCTTGTGGTGAAAGTGTACAAACTCTGCAGAGTCTAAACTATTCGAATAGCCGTGCCCACAGTCAAGGGCGGACATGGGAACTTAACTAGATATAGTTCTATTTAAAAAAGTTTGGAAAATGGGAATGAAAAAGTGGAGGGCAGTAGAAAGCCCTGATTTGAGTTGTCCTGGGTGTCGTCCCAGTGGTAAGTTAAGCGGCTATAACGCTGAAAAATGTTATACGGTGTGATGCCGTATGTATGGAGAAATTATGGTGATATTAGGCATATGGTGTGATGCCATATGTATGGAAAATCATGTTAATATTCCTTGAACATTATGTTTTGTTCCAAGCTGCTAGGTCTCAGGAAATTTTATGTATTGTATTTCAAATAGTGGCATTACTAATCTTACAAACTAAAATATGGGTGGAATAAAAAGGGATGTGAGTAAAAGAGATGGATGTTTTTTTAGTATGCACATAAAGGTAATGGTGGGTTCAGGTCGATCATAAATAGGAAATGATAGAGTGGATTCTGGGAGAAAATAAATTGGTGGAGACTAAATGAATATATATACTAGATAGATGACTTAAATGATTTTTGGAGAATTAAGGAGTGCAAAGGTAATTGTTGGATTACGACACTGATACTAATATTAATTTTTGGGAGATGTTGACAATATTGGGATTAATATGATTTGGTCAATTGCTGGATGGATGAATTGAATTTCTGGAAATATTGGAGGAATAATACAATTATTGGATTATAAAATAGATCAATGATATTATTGGTGGATCAATTAAAATGATATTAGATAAGTGATGTTTGGAAGTATGATAACAATTCTTGGAGTATAAATTTGATCCATGATATTCTTGGTGGATGAATACTAACGAATCGTAGACTTGATTAATGATATTTTTGGTGGATGAATACTAGTGAATTATAGATTTGATGATATGTTTGGTGGAGGTATAATAGTGAATTAGTTAGAGATAAATAATGGGAAATCAGGTTGATTATTAGAAGAGCAAATTGTGGTTGTGGATCAATAGCAAAAAGGAATGGGTTGATAGGAATGTGGAATACAAAAGTTATTGGTGGATTGTATAATTGATGATATTCGTTGTTTGGAGTCTTAGACAGCAGTCAATAAAGATAGTGTGTTTTCGGTGGATCAAGTCAATTATGGCAATCATTGTGTGGAGTCTAGGTAGCAACAATAATACTATGACTAAATAATAATAATGCTGCTAAAAGCGATTTTTGGCAAATAAAATAACCCGAGCCTCTCCTTTGTTAAGCCATGCATACTATTTATTTGCATTCTGTGTATTGGCTCGCTGAGCACGGGGTCGGAGTGCTCACGCTCGCTTTTGCGACAAAATACAGAATCAGGAATCAAATCACCTTGCCTCAGCAACACGACTGGACATGCTGGCGAAGAAGATGAAGATGTCAAGGGCTAGGTCGCGAACCTCCAGTTGGCTGCCTGTGGGCATGTCCTGAAGGTCCCACCGGTGTGCTTCGTTCTTCCGCTGCTACAATTTAATGATTTCGGCCTAATCGGCCCATGAGTAAGTCTACTATTAAATTTACACTTCCGCATGATATGTACTTTGATAATCAGAATTGTAATCTGTGAGCACTATCTACTGATTCAGGGAATAGTGCGGTGGAATCACAGAGGAATCCAGATATTAATATTTGGGTGCTGACACATTAAGAACAATGTTATAAATTAAATTTGTGAAGCTAGCAATAAGTCAATTAGCTTGCAACTAACTAATAACTCTCGACAAAGCCTCGGCGAAATCCAGGCATCCATGCATTTACTGTATAGAGGAACTCGGATCCATTACTGGTGCATGTACGTATGTCCTGCAGTTAAATTGTGTCTACTTACGTGAGGCTAGCTCGTTCTCCTAGCCAATTTTTGCTCTTAGAAAACCGCTAAACTTGAAGCAGAGGGCAGGCGGGATAACATTAACGAGTCGATCAGGACGCGATACAGCCGAAAATCGATCGAGGCTGGTAGCGCATGTATACGTCCTCGCGTTCCTCTCGACTCAGCTTAGGTGCCTCTCGTTTAAGCTAAAATAAACTGGTTTATGGCTGAAATTATACTGTAACTGATGGTGGCTTATTGACATAACTAAATTTAAAAAATTTAAAAATAAAAAAAGTTAACCCATCACCGATAATGCAAACAAATACGGAAAAAAGAACCGACAAAAAGCTCAAAAAACAAAAAACATAAAATTTATAAATAGTAAAAAATAACTCAGAACTTAGATGTTTAAACCGGAAAAAAGTAGGATGTCGACGGCCGTTCAATTTTCTGTCCTACCTACAGAAATTCCGCGGCTGCCGCCGACTCTCGGCGTGTATTCTCTGACTTAGAGAAGTTAAGTCACAACGTGACTTAGCTTCTCTAAGCCACCCATCGCCAGATGAACGGTCAGTTTTTTTAGTTTTGATTTTTTTAGTTTTAGTTTTTAGTTCTTTTTATTTTCATCTTTTTCTATTTTTTCTATATTTCTATTTCTTTATATTATCTATGTTAAAATAGTCTATTTTTTATTTATAAAAATAAGTTATTTTAACACAGATAATATAAAAAAGATAAAAAAAAAGATAAAATAGAAAAAGATGAAAATAAAAAAACTAAAAACTAAAAGTAAAAAAATTAAAACTAAAAAAACTGACCGTTCATCTGGTGATGGGTGGCTTAGAGAAGCTAAGTCACGCAGGCAGAGAATCCCGCTCGGCCGACTCTGTGCACGCATGGTTCGTGCAATCCGGCTTACGTCATCTGACAACTTTATAGGTATTGCCATGTCAACAACGCCACATCATCACATGCCCGTACAGCGGCGCAGCATGCGCGATTGACGTTGTACTGGTTACCTTTTAATTCATCTGACTGGATTGGGGTCTCTTTTCAGATCTGCTTTAAACCGTGGACTTTGCACGGTGTCATCTATTTATGACTGTTGGGGCAGTCGTCATCTTGATATAATAGGTATATTATTTTAGGAGGCTTAATAGTCATAAGACTATAGGTGGTGATCGGTTCGGCTGAAAAACTCGTGGCTTATAGCTGAAAATATTGTAGCTGGCTGAAAAAAGCACTGTAGCTGACAGAGGCTTATTTAGCATAATTAAATTTAAAAAAAATTTAAAAATATAAAAAATATGTTAGCCCATTACGTATAATACAAACGAATACGGGAAAAAAAGAACCGGCAAAAAAGCTCAACAAAAAGCTAAAAGTTCAAAAAAAGACGAAATTAATGAATAGTGAAAAATAAACCAGAAGCCAAAAACTCAAGCCGAATTGATCGGGGCCACTGATCTAAAAATACTATAGTAATTAAAAAGATAATATTGTTTCCATAATTATAGATCCAAATAGGTATGTTTATATAACAAACCTACTTATGGCTATAAATATATGCGTTAGGGTATTAGGGGCAGAGCTCTCTTTTAAACAAATCTAGGTAGCACGAACTTTTATCTCTGTCTCCATGATTTATAAAGTTTTGGACAGTATTTTTGTAGTCTCTTTATAATATCTTTATTTACTGTCTGGTATCACCAAACTCTAACAAACACTAACAGTGTAGGCAATATATGGTGCTGGCACTTGCTTTGTAGTATAGATTCTGGGGCTTCGCCTGAGCATTGGATCTGAAACCAACAGTCCAGATCGCGCGCATTCCATCGGGTTCAGGTCGTCTACCAATCATGTCCATGATTTACCCAAATTCGGAGGAACTGAACTGATGACCGAGAGCCATCTGTCAGCACAGTCATTGTCATGTACTACAAATCGATCGCCCATTATCGTTAAAGCCTTCAATTAAGCTCGTACGCAACTTGCAGTAACCCCGGCAACTTGTGCGCCAACACTGTCGACCGATCCTACTCTGGTGATCTGATCTGCGATCTAATATAATCCAAGAGATCGCAGATATGCGTGACATTGCTGAAACGATCGCCTCAACTGTTTCTGCTTCCACGGCGACGTCAGATCAACCAAACGCTGCGCTCTATGTAAGTGTGATTACTAGCAGCTAGCTACATGCTAGAAAAGAGAAGTTTGCTCACCACGAATTGCGGCCTTTGACGCTAGTGCTCGTCAAGACTTTGGCTGCTTTGGTTCTCACAACCACAGCTTGCTCATCATCACCTAGACTCCGTTTCGATACGGGACAATGCAGCTGACGGCCAAAATCTATACCCCTTCAATCCCTCAGAGCTTTTAAAAAGAAGGAAGAGACTACTGGACGTGGCAAAGAACCCTAGCTTGCAGCTGCAGCGGAGAGAGGTCATGAGGTCAGATCCCGAAAAACTACTACCAAACTCTATTACGATACCTAGTCATGACATGTACCAAGATAACCTATGTTTATGAGCGATGGTTACATGTTGGCTAGCTTCTCATCTTTTCTTATTTGCGCACATTCTATCACCTTTTCGAGCCAGTATTTCTGAGAGTTTGGCGAAAAGGGTGAGCCAGTATTTCTCCCCATTTGTCTCTGCTGGCTGCTTTTGCGACACATGTGTCTTGTTGGTCTCATAGTCTATTTAGGATAAGTTATTAGGCGTGGTAATGGAGTGCCTTGATGCCTAGCCTAGGGCTTGGAAAAAAAAACAATGGATGGGTGAGAGATCAGATCCAGTCGTGAGATCTGAAGATCGCCTCCTCTGTAGCTCCGTCAGGTATTGGTCGATCTGCTCCTGACTGAGTTGATGGCATAGCAAATCGGCTAGCTAGCTTAGTAATTAGCTCGCTATTGCAAGGCTGTTTTTCTTGCTTCAGATAGTGTATATGTCTCATCTGGGTCACCTCATATCTGATAGGTTGTAATTTTCATTAGAGATGACAAAATGCAGAGGATTATCCCAAGTGCAACAGCTCATGACGGTTTTCAGGATGCAGCTAATTTAGTATATGTAATGTTTGATGGACTGCAGTAGCAAAGTCAAGATAAAAATAGATAGTAGACTCAAAGCTCAAAGGGCTAAGCTCAATTGACACATAGTATTTTACACGTTGATTGAGTTGTACTTTTATCGATTAGGGGAATACTACTTGAATTGCTTGTGAAATAGTTACACAAAATTTACTTTTCATTACCGCAAATCTATGAGCAATTATATAAGTATTAAGTATCAAGTATACAACTAAATTACCGAGAATATATGGCTAAGGGAAAAAGGAAAAAATTAAGATTCAACAATATATAACAGTGTATGATATGCTAGCGCATGGTCCGCACCAGACCACTAGGCAGTCAGACACCAGCCGCACGAGCGCACAGCTATACCACGAAACCAGTTTACTAAAGCACCCTAGCAGCAAGTGTTGTATCCATGAGGGCTTTTTGGGAATTTCCCAATTGAGTAAAAGGGGAAAAATATGCAGGCGGGGCCCACCAGTCGGTGAGCCGCACGAAGAGATAAGGAGGAGGAGACTTCGTCTCCTCCCCGAGCGCATTCCCGTGCGGCCGTTTCGTTTTCTTCACCCAGATCCGGCGATTTCGGTTGCGCATGGGGAGATGGCGAGAGGAGGGGTGGCGGCGGAGGCGTGGGCTGGCCCAGGTTCCTCGGAGCCGGCCGCTCGCGCCACCCCGCAGCCAACTCTCGTCTCCTCTTCTTAAGGTCGCACGGCTCCATGGTAGGGAATCTCTCTTTCGATCCCGATTCGCCTATTTGTTTGGTCTTCTTCCTCTCTTACCTTCAGGTTGCGGGTGCTGGTGCTCTTGTGCCAACACTGATTTAGAGCTTTTGCCTTTGATTTCCCGGGTAAACCCTAGAGATTTGGGGGAATTTGTGGAGGAAATCGGAAGGTGAAAGTAGACCCGAGGGAAGAGAAGGCAGTGGCAATGCCCATCGCTGTTTGAGTGCATCCGGCCGGTGAATTTTGTGTGATCTTGTGCGGCATACCCTGACCTTCGTCTCCGGCGTCGGCAACCGACATTGGAGTGAGCATTGTATCTCCGCTTGTCACACTCCTCTACTGCGAATGGCACAAGGGAGTGCTAGGTTTTCTGGGTCAGTGGCATGTGCGTGCCTTGCCCTGGTTTTCTGTTCTTCACTGGTTTGTGTTGCTTCTGGACGGTTTTGAGTACCGTCTGCGCAGTGAGTATTGTTAACTCTTAGCAAATTTTGTCGGCAGTATCTGTTCATTAAGTTCTGTTTAAGATCTAGAACTGATATATGACATATTTGCTTGTGGGCTCGGATTACATGCTCTGTGATGAACTTGGATATCTGAAATAGATCTAGATAACAGGATTAGGATTTTGAGCTCTAGTGATTTATCTTCTATTGTCTATACTTTTGCTGCTTTTCAACTGATTAGGTTTGTTCATGTGCATTTGAAATCTTGTTGTGCAATAATTATTCTAGTTGTTCAGAAGAGGTTCTTTTATCATTTTTAGTTCTGCTATATGTTGAATAATATCTAGCAAATGTTGCATGTTAAATCTGGGACTATCTGATTACTGCTCAAAACATCTTTGACTGTGAACATTCATACCGAAAGCCATAAGTTGTTGTTTTCTGTATTTGATCAGTTGTGACAGTAGAAAACATAATTGTGAGCTCAAATCCTGATTTCTGGTTTTAGATCATTTAGAGTATGAATATTCGCATGAGAAGGCCAAGATCTATGATCTTGCGCAACTCTGTTCCGAGAGCAATGTTAAAATAATTAATTTGTTGTATGCTAGATTTAATTATTTTACTGCTGCTAGAACTGATTTACATGCTATTTTCAGCAGCCTTGAGTTTATATTCTTTGAATATATACATGGATATGAATGGCAAGATAGAATTTCATGTTTATATGCAATTTATGTCATTCATGCTATGCTGGAAATATGTTGATTACTTTCTTAAATTGGCTGGAATTAAATCTGAAAACATGCTTATACCGCAAATTTTACAATAGCAAGCGCACTGCCCTCTCCTTGGCCTCGGCTCTCATCATTTCTCTATTATTGTAAATCTATCAACAGATTGTAAAATCCATCGCTACACAAAAATACAACTAAATAGTCTAGATTTTACTTACTAATTGTTTATGCAATACAAATATATAACATTAACATGAATAAAAAATAATATATGAGACTAGGAATATAACTTTAGATTCTAGTATTTTACCTCTGGGGGCAGAGAAAAGGGCTGCGTCTCCTGCACACGAAGGCAAGTTTGCTTTAGCCTCTAGGTTGTTGGATTCAGTTGCTGCTCATGTATGCTATGCGGCCATGCATCCATCATCACATCATCACCTCTCTCGCCTATCCTCTCCTCTCATTTCTTCCTTCCTTCATACATACTTCCTCTTAGCTTTCTAGGCAGCTTCAAGAATACAATAGCATCGATCAATGGGGAGGACACCATGCTATGACCAGGAGGCCGGAGTGAAGAAGGGTCCCTAGACGCCAGAGGAGGACAAGTTGTTGGTCGACTACATCTAGAAGGATGGCCACGACAGCTAGCCAGCCTCAACCTTTGCGGTAAGAGCTGCCGCCTTCGGTGGACAAACTACCTCCGCTCGACATCAAGCTTGCACTACTATAGAAAAAGTCATCACAAACAGTTCAAAAATATTATCATAGACGGTTTCATGAGTCATATAACTTTATGGGTCAATAATGACATGAGATTATCACAGACGGTTTTCGAACCATCTGTGATACAGAATATCACTGACAGTTATTAACTTAAAACCGTCTATAAAAAGTCACAACACAGATAATTTTTTAAAAGAATCGTCTGTGATATGTCAGATATCACAGATGATTTTGTAAAATAATCATCTGTGTTGTGACTTATCACAGATGTTTAATACAAAAAACTGTTTGTGATGGTTTTTTGTATAGCAAACAAATTCTATTTCTTGGTTAGCCTTAGGAAATGCTAGCCATGCCCTCTAAAAACAAGCAAGTAGATAATAGAATTACTGATCTTATAGGATATGACAATCATTACATAGATCTCGCAAATGAATGAGTATTAATTGTTGTCACCGAAGCTGAACTCTCCCTATGGGTCAATGACCTCTGTAATCAAGAAAGTAGAGAGTCGTTCTCAAACATCAAAGATTTCATAAAGATCAAATGTACTTGAGTTGATTACCATGCTCTGTCGCTAGGGGGAGTAAAGTCGTAAACTAGACAACATAAAGTCACAACTCACTATTTGTTCTTGATTTAGATAAATGATGCCTACATATTTCATGGTAACACTAACATAGTTTTGCATATACTATAATTTAAATGAGATAGAGACAAAGTCAAATCGCATATCACACTTGACATCTAAAACTATGATAGTAGGAGTGGTGGTTATTTTAAAATACCCTTCTAATGAGATCTTGTAGCAATAATATATGTCAAGATGAGAAAATAAGAATCAATTATCCACAAATTCTTCTGAAAAGTAATTAAGCTGCTCATATTGATATTTCTCAACAACTACAAAAGGAACATTAAAGTATTGTACACTTAGGTTTCAAAGGGCATGAAGCAAATCACACACTCTAGTGTTTCAAGTTCTATGAAGTAGGTCATAGCTGACGTCTCTTGCTCCTCATCATAATACGTGTTGGGCTTGATTGCTGTTTTAGACGTAAAAGAATCTTTGGGCTGTCGAGCCCTTTATTTATGTGGAACAAAAAAACAAATAAAGGACGCGGCAACCCAAAGGTTCTTTTACGCCTAAGACAACAAATAAGTCCAACACACAACATGATGAGGAAGAAGAGACAGTAGCCATAACCTACTGCATAGAACCTAACACACCGGAGTGTGTGATTTGCTTTATTCCCTTTGAAACCCAAGTAGGGCTAGATATCGAGCTGGCTCGGCTCGGCTCGGCTCGGTCTGGCTCGGTAGGATAACGAGCTGGCTCGAGCTGGCTCATTATAACTAACGAGCTAAAAAGCCAGCTCGGCTCGGCTCGACAAAAAGCTCGAGTTAGCTCGTTTGGCTCGTGAGCCAGGGCCAAAAAATATCTCCATCATATATTCATCCATGGAAGTTTGGCTCGTTTGGCTCGTTAGGCTCGTTTGGCTCGTTTGGGTACAATAGAGTACAAATTAACACATGCATGGCTCGTTTGGGTACAATAGAGTACAAATTTACACATTAACACATGCAATAGAGTACAAATTAGGTCCATAGAAGCAGCATATACATATCTAAATTCCTGGAAGTATGGCTCGTTTGGCTCGTGAGCGGCTCGCGAGCTGGCTCGAGTTGGCTCGTTATAGCTAACGAGCTAAAATCTTGGCTCGGCTCGGCTCGTTATCCTAACGAGCCGAGCCGAGCCAGCCACGAGCCGAGCGAGCTAACGAGCTTCGAGTTTTTCGTCCAGCCCTAAACCCAAGTGTAGAGTTCTTTAATGTTCCTCTTGTAGTTATTGAGAAATACCAATATGAGCAGCTTGACTACTTTTCAGAAGAATTTATAGACAATTGGTTCTCTTTTTCTAATCTTGATATATATTATTCTATAAGATCTTATTGGAAGGGTGTTTTAAAATAACTACTACTCTAACTGATATAGCTTTAGCTGTCAAGTGTGATATGGGATCTAACTTTGTCTCTAACTCATTTAAATTATAGAGTGTGCAAGACTATGTTAGTATTTACTATGAAATATGTGAGCATCATTCATCTAAACCTAGAACAAGTTTGTGAGTTGTGACTTTATGTTGTGTAGTTTATTACCTCAGTGTCAAAAGAGAAGCCATTCTTCGATCTCGAAGGACACCTATGATGATCATTTAGCTCCTAGGCTATCTCCGGTGTCGGTTGCATTCTATTTTCAATGAACATCATTTTCCTTATGAACCATAACACATACATGCATATATGCACATACATTTGTGTGAACTGAAACACGACACTAATACTACATTCTGAGCATAGCAAATTGAATCACACTAGTATGATTCTACACTTAGAATTGATTAATCAATCATGTTTACAGAACCTTGATCATAGAGTGATAATCCTTTAGAATTATATTCAAGTGGGCATGTTTAACATAAAGAAAATCCTATTCATACTAATGTTTGGGCCAATCCAATGATTCCAATCTATGAACAGTAGTAACATTCACATAGAATTTCATTTTTTAAGTTGTATTCTATATGCATGTCAAATATTCCATTTTTACTTGCCTTTCATTAGTAAAGAAATCCCAAATGAATTACCACATGGCATTTTATTAAAATGGATCACCTATAAAAATGTAGCATCACACTCATGCACATATCAGCCATTCATACATCTCATGGCACTCACATTCATACATAATGCACACCTTGAGCGACGGCGACGGGGAGCTGAGAGGAGGAGCCGCGCAATGGGGAGCTGAGGAGGATGCGATGACGATAGGGAGCCGAGGAGGATGCGATGGTGGCAGGGAGCTGGGAAGAGGAGCCACGTGACAGGAAGCCAAGGAGGAGGCGATGGCGACGGAGGTGGAGAAGGGGGAGTTGAGAAGGCGTGCGGGTGTGTTGGAAAATCTAAGTATGCACAGGAGTACAGTGAGTTAGGTTTTTGCCCTTTATATATATATATATATATATATATATATATATATATATATATATATATATATATATATATATATATATATATATATATATATATATATATATATATATATATATATATATATATATATATATATATATATAGAAGATTAATATCATAGACGATTTTTAAAAATAACTGTCTGTGATATATATGATATCACAGATGGTTCTTAAGAACCATCTGTGATAATTATATATCACAGATAGTTCTAACCACCGCTAGTAACATAGACGGTCACGTTTGTAAAACTGCCTGTGATAATTATAATACTGACGGATTCTGAGGAACCGTTTGTGATGATATGTCCAGTATAATTTTCTCTGTTGTAGTGGTGCCTGCCACCCTCAACACACCCTCACCACCATACACACTTGAGACATCAATGCCCTTAGGCTTCAGACCAATGCCACCAAATTCTAGTTCCTCCAGGGCCTCATCCGCGCTCTCATCGTCGTTACCGTGCCTAGTGTGGATCTAATGGCCCTCCTCGCCTTCAGCAATAGAGGAGTCGAACAACCATCGATGCACCTTGGCTTGGCGCCGCCGCCGGCTGACTCCGAGGAGATGGGAGGCTCTGGCCACCAAAGGATAGACTAGAGCCTGATGAAGCCCTTAGGTGGCTCTGCCCCCGCTGGATTGCACGCTCGTGGCATCAACTCATGTGGTATGTTGCAGTGATGTGCTTTCCGTGCTACAACTTCTGATGTGTTGTGAACCAAGCACTTGTCGACTACATTTCCTGTATTTTTTAAGTAATTTTTTTGTTGTGATTTTGAAAATGAGGTTTACAGTAAGCTATTTAATGGGGTATACGTAGGACACGAGATGTGAAATCCCGAAAAATATACGAATAAATTTCCACCCGACACGTGCAATTCGAACTCTTTAACTCGATATCGGCCAGAAAATCTAGGTGGCAGTACGTACACATATTGGACTAACCAACGGCTGTCGTAATTTGATTTGTTTGTTCGGACTACATTAGCACGCATGATTGAAAACCACACATGTTTGGAATTGTGAGAGAGATGGGACAGAATAAATCGAGACGTGCAGGACCATATGATGCAGGCAAATATCATGCGCTTTAGGTGTTTCTCCACGGCAGATACGATCGAATCACATGCAGGCGAAATGCATGCGCCTAATTCTAACCAACGACCTGTCAACCATGTCTCCGTTCGTCCACCCTGCGCTTTCGCACCGTAGCTGCGATCTATTTTGTGTTTCCGGTGCACCACATGCCCCCTTTCGCCGGTGCGGCTCCGATTTTTCTCGGAGAAAGGCGAGGGCAGGAAGACGTGCATCTAAAACCATTTCCTCGTGCCGGCCGGGGAATGACGTCGCTGTTTCTTGTTCGTGCTTTCTACTAGTTGACAAGTCGAACGGTGAGTCATATCTTATTACTACCATCTTAGCAGTTACTAGCACTGATTAAAAGATGGTGGTTTTGGCGTTCTACACCTTGGAAAGACCGTACCAACGCGTCTATCTGTGTGCGTGTATGACTGTCCAAACAAGAGTTCGTTTCTTTGAGCTCCGAAGGCGAAATGTATGGGGTGTTGGATTGTTCTCTGTCGTGAGATCGAACAACCAAGCGAATCATCTTTGGGCGTTACTGCGTTAGCCAAGGGTATTACGCCATCGTCCATGAAAACAAGAGGGGTAGATCGCATAGGAAGGTTAGTTTGGGCTGGCTGGTCCACCAAACAGCCCCTTGTTGAAAGCCCAGCTCTGTTTAAGCTAACCCAGCCAGGCTAGGCTGAGCCCAAGGTGTAGTAGCGCCGATGAATACTGGTTACAGTCTGCTCCCATGCCGTGTTTGGTTGGTGGGACGAGGATGAATGTGATAGGATCGTATAAGTAGTATATAATTATCTTGATTGAAATAGTACAAGTAGGCTGTATAGTTGAATGTATGGGATAGTACATGAATGTATTTGGTTGGTTGTATAGATGACCCAAGACGTGAACAAAACCGTGTGGGACGGCGTGGTTCGACCAATTTCATCGAACAGGATGATACAGCATAAAAGAAGAATATTCCTCTAACTGAAACCATCTGGTGTGGGATAGCTTGATACGATTCAGCCAACCAAATGCTTGAATGGCCTCATATCCCGAACCGAACCATCCCGCTCAACCTGGTAACTCCAAACACACCCTTAGGTGGTGTTTGGATTGGGGACTTGGTGGGATGGGATAGCTCCATCCCAGGTATGTGGGATGGGATAATCCCACTTTTTGTTTGGTTGTAAGGATGGGTTAGTCCCTATTTTTTGTTTGGATGGAGGAATGGAGTGGGATAGCTGCATATACTCACCGGAGAGGAAGCCGGCAGTGGAGAGGACGGCGGGGAGGACGCGCCGGGGCGGAGGCCGGAGAGGACGACCGGAGCACGGCGACGACGACGACCGGAGCACGGCGACGACGACGACCGGAGCACGGCGACGACGATGGCGACCCGAGCAGACCCGGAGCGGAGACCCGAGCAGACCCGGGAGATGGGGGAGCGGCGCGGGCGATGGGGGCGATGGGGGAGCGGCGCGGGGAGAACGAGGACGGCGACGAGGACGATGGGGGAGCGGCGCGGGCGATGGGGGAGCGGCAGGCGGCGTGGGCGATGGGGGGAGTGGCGCGGGCGATGGGGGAGATGGGGGAGCGGCGCGAGCGATGGGGGAGATGGAGGACGCGCCGGCGCGGTGAGATTACGGCTGTACGCGCGCGCGAAGGGAAATGGGTTGGCTCGGTTCGCTCGTTTTTGGGGTACCGTCTCAACCCAGATTCCAACAGAATATTCTCTTTTGGGTCCAACTCATCCCACCAAATCCTACAACCAAACACTACAAAAAAATGGGTTGGCCCCCTCCCATTCCAGGATATACCTCAAACCAAACACTAGGCGCTAAGCACAGCCCAGTCCTGACTAGCAGGTCAGGTCGAAGGCCGTCTGAGGGCATGTTCTTTTAGGCTTTTAAAATCGACTTTTGATTTCTATTACAGTACCTAACTTTCAAACAGAATATTTTTTTAAGACGGGGTCTACAAGTTAAACGATCTACACGTTAAAAGTCCAACATCTATACCAGCCAAAATTGCAAGTGTGTATCTATCTCTCCGTAATCTGTACCATAAACAGCCAAAATTCAAAAATTTCAGCCAAAAGGTATAAGCCGCAGCCGAAAAGAACAGACCCTGAGCTGGCCACCCCCATGGCCCAAGGAGTAGTGCGCAGTACTACTGGATGGACGCCCGGTGCCACAGCCAACTGGAACCGTTGGATGAGAAAGCGCCATGGTCGATTGTCCAGGCGCCGATCGAATACGACGGGAACGCACGGTGGGCGGCAGCCGCGCAGATCGGCGAGGGAGATACGTTCGCGACTGGCGCGGGTGCACATATTACTAGCGGCCTCGGCCTCGCGTCGCGCCTGGCTGAGCTATACACACGGCACAGACGTGTTGCTTGCCCGTTCGCGTGCGGGGCCGGTAGGGGCGTAGCCACCAGTAAGGCTTCGTAGGATTCAAGCCTACTCTCCGCTGGTACCAGTTATCCTGTATGAGATATCTTTATTTTATTTGTTTTTCTTTTGGATTTGTTTCTCTTTTATTTATGTATAAATTTGGATTGTATAAGCCCAGTTTGTTATGTTTATCTCAATTTATCTTAGTCCTTCTCGATTTTTAGTTTAAAAAATAGTTTAGCCTTTCGAGCCTCTCCTCTAATTACATTCTGGGACCGAGAATCACATGCCGGTCGGCTGGGCTGGCACTCCACTCCACTTTACCAGATGAAAATACATCGGCGAATTGAAGCGGGAACCGGGAAGCTGGCGCCCAAAGCCCAGCAGCGTGCGCCCGTCTCGTCGCAACTAGCCGGCAGGCCTCTGTTCCCAGTTCCCCCGCGTTGCTTAGCGAGTTAGCAGCCGAACATCATGCTGCCTAGTCGTAGACATCTGTCGTAGTAACGTAGCATAGCATATAGCATGCATCTAAACTAATAATCCACCAGTTAAACTTATCCTACATCCACCCAACAATTACCTGCTCCACAGTCATAACCTTAACTACGTCCACACCACAATATGCACCCAGAATTACACCATCCTAAAAACGTCCGCACCAGATTAACTCTCCTCTATTCTCTCTCCTTACTCAACCATATCCGACGGTCATCCTTCAATGGATCTGCAGTACCCCTTCGCCCTCCCTCTCCAACTCCCACAATCCCCTGCCCTGCTCCCGCTCCTCCTCCCCGTCGCCGCTCTCTCCCTCTCCCGCTTCCCTCCCTTCCCCCTCCTCGCAGCCGCCTTCGCCGCAGGGTTCGCCTCCTCCCCCGCTCCCTCCGCCTCCCCAGCGCCTCCCCCTCCTCCCCCGCGCCTCCTCCGCTCCCTCCGCCTCCCCCACGCCTCCCCCTCCTCCCCCGCGCCTCCCCTCCCTCCGCCTCCCCCGTCCTACACCGCGCCGCCGCTCCCCATCTCCACCTCTCCCCCGCGCCTCCACTCCCTCCGCTCCCCGTCCTCCCCGCGCCGCCGCTCCTCACCTCCTCCTCCCCACTCCGCACCGCCGCGCTCCTCCTCCCACCCCGCCGCCGCCGCCTCCTCCTCCTCCCCACCCCACCCGGAAGGAAGGAGAAGACACACACACCGCAGGCGAGACTCCACCGGATCGGCCGCCGTCTCGAACTCCGAGCCCACACCTGCACGCTGGCCGGGCGCGGAGGCGGCCGACGCGAGCTCCCGCAAGCGCAAGGCGGCGGATGGCGGGAGGCGGCGCCGCCGCCGACGCGACGCGCCGCAGCGCCGCCCCGAGGAGGCGGTCATGGCGGCGACGCCGCCCCGCGCGCACGTCGGTGGAGGGGAGGAGGTGAACCCTAACCCGAGCATCGGCGGCTGCTGCTCGGACTCCGTGTCGGTGGAGCTCTCAATGGGCGGCGACTACTACCACGCGTGCTGCGGCGACGCCGACCTCGACCTCCACGCGCCCGAGGGGCCCAAGGCGTCGTACGTCGGTGACAAGGTGAGGCGTCTCCATCTCCCCCTCTGCAATCACTGTAGATTTGTTCATGTGGTATCAGCCTTTGGGTGTGGCAAGAGATCGACCCTGTTGACCCAGTAGGATGCGAATGTTGGTAGTGGCAATCTGTTAATCAAGTTTAGTTCCGTTGGTCAATTGACGTTTGGGATGCCTAAGGTAGCGTAAGGGATTGAAATTTGGATAAACAGGGAGCAATTACTCCTTATCGTGTTCTATTCTAGGATAAAAGGGGTTATCAGGTTCTCCTTAATCTCCACGTCTAGAATGATAGAGATAATTGGTTGAACAAGTTTGTTCCAATTTGTGGTTGTAGAATAGCCTTCAAGAAGCTAGGGCAACTCAAAGACGTAAACCTGGAGCACCATTTTTGTTTGTGCTCAAGTGAGGTGAAATTTATCTCGAAGTGGGGCCGATGCACTGAGTTTCTACTAAAATGTGATCTAGCATGATTGCGTCTTTTGGATCAATGATGTCTTCAGTCGAACAAGAGTTTTTTCAATAATATGTTGAGTTGCCTTAACCTGTCAACCTTGCTTTGGGTTTACAACAAAAAACCATTGCCTTGTTTCTTGACAGTGGAATCATAGCTACGGTATTTGGAGCTACTGGATTTCTTGGACGCTACCTCGTGTAACAACTTGGTGAGATGATTAGACTATGGTGCTTAAGATATTCGCCCTTGGTAAGGATTCAAAATTTCATTGCTTAAGATATGGAAATTGTCAACTAGCATTCAAGCAATTGATTGGAAATTAATGCCCATTTTTAACGAATGGCCAGTCAAATGTGCTCAAATTTAACCAAATGTCGGTTAATTTGTTGGTATTTGAAAGATCTGGGATCAACACCTCTCTTCATTTTGTTGCGTAGAGCCCATGTTTAGTTTGTTACTCAATCTTGCAAAATCAATTTCTTTTACAAAGCAAGGTCTTTTTATCATAATAATGCTCTACTATATTTTCAGGTGGATATACCACCACTATCTAGCAATGCCAATGGCTCTTGTTAGTCTTACATGGGAGATAAAGGGACAGGCTGATTGTTCCAGCAAGCAGGTATATGATTTTTTTTCAGAGGAAGCAGGTATATCGCTTTGGTGTCAATCCCAAATCATTGAACACTGAACTCAAACTATGACCTTTTTGCAGAGAGGGGTACAACTTTTCCTGCGGTGGGCAATCATGCAAGGAATTGCAATGCATCTACAGAATAGGTACCAGCGTCAAAGATTACACACTCGAATAGCTCTAGGAAAGGTAATGTCCTGTCTTTATTCAAGAAAGTAATCAATACCTACTCTTTAGTGTTGAAATTTTGCCATCTGAATCCCAAGAAAAAATATATCTTATGTGTTCCGTAACAAGATTCTAACCAGTATCAACCGCAGATGGTCCTGTATGTAATGACACTAGATGCATGGTGATCTTTAGTTGGTGTTTATCAAATCAAATCAATTCAATTCATTTGATATTTGCTATGAGGTTTACATTTTAGCTAGAAGTTGGAGACATCGCTGGTACTAATAACAAAGATAAGAGTTGAGACCTTTCTTAAAATAAATCTTATGGGCAATGCTTGTTTGTACTACTCAAAAATTGGCTTTGAAAGCAGGGAACAAAACATGTATGGCCATTCAAAAATTCATTTGGTTGATTTCATATGCATCCCTAAAATGCCGTCGTGGCGTTAGTACGGGCACTATACTTTTATATATCATATACCAGTGCTGTTTTTAGTTCCTACATGTTGTTTTTGATCTTTTAGATCATACCATATGGTTATTTTGATCATTAATTTACATGAACTATATTTGGCAGTTACCCCAAGATAGATTTGTTATGTTAGTTGGTCCAGCAGTTGTACGAACATTGATATCTCATATTCCACTATTTTTTTCAGATACTTTTCAAGAAGTAAAGAGCAAGCGCGATAAGAAAAAAGAGGTCAGTTGACACCTTTTCCTTAAATGCACCCTATATTCCTATGATGTTTGCTTATCTCAAAACTGATAACCAGATTTTACTTGGGTTGCTTATGGATTGGTAGTACTCTTCTTCCTGCCCTTACAATTTATTGGCATGAATATCCATAAAGAAGACATTTTGCCCATAGGCAATTCTTTTGGTTTTGCTTTATTTGTTGCGTCAAAATTTAGCATATTCAACTAATCTTTTGCTTTATTGTTTGTAAACAATCTTGATGGAACTCACAGCTATAGTTATGTGCACTTACATAGGTTAAAGAGACTCCTGAGCCAAGATCTCGAGTGGCAAGTAATGCTACCAATGAGGCGTTAGGGGTGGTGCAGATCGAGTTGGACGTAACAATACTATTCACTCTAGCTCCATTGGTAATATGAACAAGCACAAATCATATCTTCAAGTTTGTTCATTTTTGCTGTAGTTCCTTTTGCCCATTTATTTTCATTTTTTAAAAAAATCAGATAATGCAGCTTCAAGGTCATCAGTCTCGGATCTGGTATGGCATCAACCAATTCCACTCAGAAGCCAATGGTTCCAATGTACGAAAAAAATATTCCTTTCACTACCTACTTTAAGGACATTTATGCTGGGTTTGCTTTTCTTAGTAGGCATAAATATAAACTTATAAGATCTACTCTTGTCTTTTCCCTGAAATTCTTGCCTGTTGGCCTTCGAGATGCTCATTTGTGTTGTTGTTGACGCCCATGCTATGTTGTTAAAAACACTAACGGAAACTACATGAGTTCTTACAAACAATTCTTTCCTTAGAAGGCTGGAACTCGAGGTCTTCTGGTTGAGTGGAACTTTTCGCTTGCATTCTGTTATCTGAGACAATACCATTTGTAATATTGTGTTAACTCCGAATCAACAATATGGTCTTGGATGTTTGGATGATGCATGACATTAGAAGTGTACAAATTCTGTCATCTGATGATTCCAAGTTGCTTTGTTTTTACACCCATTTTGATATTCATGTTCCCTTTTGTCTGCTGTAGTTCCTCTGTAAACAAAAATATGGTTGCTGAGGGACCATCGGTACCATTACAACCATCATCTGGGTTTCAGCATGGTTGGTCTGGGATGCCAGGTCAGTTGTCAATGGCCGATATTGTGAAAATGGGCATGCCTCAGGGAAAGCCTTCTAGCAAGCCTGTGGTTACAGCGGACAAAGGATATGCTGGACAGTACCCATCTTTGCCAAGCACCGTAAACCACAATTGGAAACAATCTGTGAGCATTGTTCCGCCAACAGAGCTTGACCAGGGGTTACCTTCTGTGCAAGATTCTACTGTGGTTAAGGATCACAGTAACTCAGCTTATGACAACAAGCAGACATATGATAATGATTGGTCTCCACAGGATGAGCCACCATCAGGAAATCAATCATCCCTCCCTGAGACTTCTGGTGACCCATCATTATATGAGGCACCATTGCAGTCATCTACGCTGGTTGCTGATGTGGTTAACTCACATAAAAACTCTCATTTAGATGAAAACAGCTCAACTGCAATTAGATCAGTAGATGCTTCTGAGAGACACTTGGAGTATCATGAAGGCAATCCTGAATATAATGATGGATTATTGCAGAACTCGAGTACCTATCTGCCTCAGAAGCATTCTCACACAGAGGACGAAGGTGAGTGTAGAACTAAATTTACAAAATCTGCTGTGCTTTGTTTGTTATCCTTTGTGGACCAAATATTTTTGTTTGAAACATCTTTATATTGTGTTCCATGTGGAGAACCTGGATATGCTCTGTTGTCAACTTTTTACACTTTCTAGCCTTGGATAAACAACACAGTATCATTTATGAGTAATTGCCTTATATATTCCATAAAAAGTATTTTAGGCTATATTTCAATATGATAAGACAATTCAAATATCTAGGGGTGAAATACAGATTACTTTCTCTAATTGGTACACTTATTATCTTTTTCTATGTTAGCCTGCCTGTACACTTTCTCCGTGGGAATATGTTGAATTGTATCTGTGTTATGATAGTTTTTAGGGTTTAGGATTGTACTGGCAACGAATAAGGAGGCAAAGAACCAACTTCACTTGACAAAGAGAGATCAACAGTAGTTGGTGCTATATTTGAGAAATAGACATGTTACCACAGATCCAAAGAACATCTTCAGATAGCATGCTGTTCATTTCTTTCTGAATAAACTTCAGACTATGTGCTTACAGTTTTGTAAGGCTTATCAACGAATTCATGCCATTGTATCATAATTTGCTTCACAGTTTGTGCAGCTTATTAAATATATTTACAAACCATGTTTGGCTGTGGTTGCTTGGTCTTGTTCTGGATGTTGCACGTTTTTCCTGGATGATTTCCACATGAATACTGATTTCTCTCGTCTGTTCCAACTATGTTCTATATATCCTTCTGATCATGGCATTTCCTTGCAGTTGAGGAGTCAAATGTTGATGTATCATCATCAGCAGCAAACTTCCAGGGTCTAAGCCTACATAACGAAGAGTTAGTTGCAACAAAGTTAGCCGATGATAACCCTGCAGTTATAATTCCTGATCTCTTCTCTATCTCTACCCCTAAAATCCACCAGTTCAGTTCTTTTCTACGACCACCCCAAATTGTGCCCCCAGCAGTCATGAGTTTTCCTACATCCACACCAATTCGTGTCCCCAGAAAAACCAACCAGTGAAATCAACGATCAAGAATCAATTCTCACGTTTCTCTCTCCTTGCCCACTCATATCCAACGATCCAAAGGCGACGCCCACCTCCCCGCATTGGCCGGCCCATTCATTTGGTCGGCCCGCATGGCCGGCTTAACCCCCTTCCCCCACCGCTTAGGGTTTCCCATGCCCGCATTTTTCGTGGCGGCGGCTGCAGCCGAGCGGGAGGCGGCGTTCGGGCCGTGTGGCGGGATGGGTCGGCCGGCCTCGGCGCGCAGCAAGCGGCGGAGCGGTCGGCTGCAGCCGGATCTCGGCGACGGCCGGCGCGCGTGGCTCGCGACGGGCCATGCGGGGCTGGCGGCGAGGCGGGGTTAGTGGCGGCCGGTCAAGGCGCGCGGTGGTCCAAGGGGTGCGGCGGTGGCCGACCGTCGGCGAGGCGCGCGGAGCAGCGCCATGCGGGCGAGCGAGGGGCCGAGGTCGGGCGAGGTCGGTGGCGCATGCCCGGAGGCGCGGCGGAGCGCACGGCCATGGCGGCTGCCGGCGAGCCGAGGCGGAGACCGGCCGCGGTGGTGCGGCGGCGCGGGCGGCGGACGGAGCGAGTCCGGCGTAAATCGGCGAAGGCGACGCCCACCCGGCGAGCGGCGATTCTGGCCGGCGCTCAAGACAGCAGGCGGCCGGGCGGTGGCGGCGGCGCGGCTTGGCGCGGCTACTCCGGCGCGGCGCGGGAGGCGGCGGCTGGCGGCGGCGCCGCGCAGGCCGGGCGCGGCTACTCGGGCGTGATAACGCGGTGCGCGCGTCTTGCACGGCTCGCAGCCAAGGTGGCGATGTGGCCCGTTGGGGCGGTCACCAGCGCGTAGGGGCAGTGCAGGCGGCGCGTCGCCGGCCGGAGGCGTGCGTGGCGGCCGGTGGCGCGCGCGCGCAGCGCGTAAGGCCGAAGCGCAGGGGCCGCCATGGTGGCTTCATGCCGGTGATGGGCGGCGATGGCTTCGCACCGCACCGCCGACCGCACCACCGCCGAGCACCTCTTCGAGGTCATCAACGCGCCGCGAGGACGCCCCGCGCCGCCGATCCGTCGATGCGCCTACCTGGCACGCCGAGGCGCCGCGACCGCACGCCCACGCCGACGAGATACTCCGGACGGCCGCCTCAACATGATCGACACGCCGCTCGCCCGCCAAGGTCGTCACCAACTGCAGGAGGCCGTGCAGGGACGCCGACATTGTCATCAACGGGCTGCCTCCACGGAGACCGGGGATGTGTTTGGGGAGATTGGAATGTACCGAAGGAGAGGATTTCTTCCCGTCATCATCTCACCGCGAAAGGGATAGAGGCGACTGGATCCCATGCCGCGGATCATAACTCCGACGCAGATGATTAGCAATGCAAGTGAGGTTCCTTTCCTTTTCTTTGCCCAATCATACAATTGTGTCCTTTCTTTACTGAATTGAAGTTGCCCTCTATTGTTGGTTCTCCGCAATTATGTCGAACTCGAAGCTCTAACCATGAGCTTCCTCAATTTAGTACCGCAATTGCAATTATCTATCTTTGCTTCAAACTACGTTATAAATTATTGTGAATTCAAGATATAATCGGTTGTATTGCTGTCAAAAATTTACATGAAAAATAACTTTCTATTGAATTGGAGAAAAATGAACTTCAGAGATGAATCTTTCTAAATTTTGCAGAAATGCCTTTTTCTCATTGAATCATCTATTTAACTGTACTCGTTGGCATGGTTTGGCTTTATATAATCTTCTCTATGTTTCTTCCTATATTAGTAGCACACTCCAGTTCCTCTTTCTGCTCACATAACAATGCAATGCTTTTGTCCAGCATTTCAGATTTTTTTGTTCAAACTCCATTCCATGTGGTGTGTGCTGAGTTTCATGCTTTGTTTTAGCTCTTACGTATTTTGCTTTCCATCTCTGACTTCTGCCTGTGGTTTATGTATTATTGGTTTTAATGCAGCTGGGGTTCCATTGGAGAACATTCTATATCTTGGTGGCGCTAATATCGCTTCTGAAATTTATAATAAAGAATATGCAAATGCTCGTATTTGTGGAGCTGACAAATGGAGGAAACCTCTTGCTAAATTTTTGAGGCAGCCTCATTTTATCGTGTGGGATAATAGTGACCTCATTGCTCACGAAGTCATGGGAGGTTTGAAAAATGTATATGCCATTGGTCTGGTAACTTCTATTTACTTGTCTCACTTGTTTTTAATGTTCTGTAGCCACTGTAAAACCATATATTGTTGTGCCCTTTGGCATATATAACTCGCCCTCATATGTTGGAATACGTGCTCACCGTTAATCGATCTCCTCAGCAGTTAGTACCTTGTTATAATGCTTTTTCTGATGCACTGCTTCCTACGAAATACAATGCCACAAAGAAAAAGATTCTTGTTAGTGATACTGATATCTTAACTGGCAATATTATCAAAAAGAAAGATCCATTAGATAAGAAGCAATGAGATACGCATGGCGCATTGAACTTTCTTCTATGAGCATGGCTGGACGTTCAATGACCCTCTACATAGTTTTTTCATTGCCTCCTCATCAATTAGCTTTCTGAACATTCTGTTATCTTGAAGGTATGGTGGCAGCACTAACCAATGAGAGTGCAACCAGCAAGTCCGTTTACTTTGCACTTTGCACATCCGAAATGATCTACATCACCCACCTTCGGAAGAAGAGCCGAAAAACTTGTTGGGCCATTATTAGCGACACTTATGTCACATTGTTGAAGGGTCGCAATGCATGGTATGGGCGAAGTTAGCTAAAAGGAACCGACTCTAGAAATGGGTGACAAGATATAAAAGGCAAAGGGACCATTCAGGTTTGCCCTTTCATTTTGATTGTTACGTGAACTTTTAAGAGCTGTAGATATGTGCCTTAAGATTGGTTATCGTTTCATTTCAGGGTGTCTCTGCAGTCGATGCATTTTATGAACTTCTGAGTCAGGATAGTTTAAGTGTATTGCATCCAGAAGCTAATAAATTTGTTGCGCCGGTTGAGCTGTGCCCAATCCTGAAAACACTATATAAAATAGGTTTTAACCCAAAAAAGGGCTGCTCCAAAGCAGACTGTCAGCCTTTGTAATCCTACTATATGTTATTAAAACTTTAAGGCTCCTAAGGATAACTAATCAATACATATTGTATCGTTTCCATAAAAAGCTTATAATTAATACATGCCAATTGCTTTTCTGCAATTTATCATGGGGTCACTTATGCATTTTTGCTGGGTGTCCATGTGTTGCATTTGTAGTAGTTATTTATATCATGGAAAGGAAAATATATGACATTTCAATCACATTTTTGCTTTTAACTCAGAAAGCATGTGTTAATAATTAATTCACGAGCACTGATGTAGTTGAATGTAATACTTGATGCTTTGGCCAAAATTTCATTCTTTGTACTATTTCCTTTCATTTCGACAAATTTATTGTTACATTTACTGCATGCCATCATTGGAAATCTGATAAACCTATTTTGTAGGTCCTTTTACCTTGGGTCCAAAGAAAGAGGTCGTGGATACCCGGAAGGAGCAATGATCAATTTCGACACCTGGTAAATTTCCATATTTTTCAATTAAGCAGCTTCTGCCATTTCTTTTGGTACTTATTTGTCTTGTTTTCAGTCTTAACTATTTCACAAACAAAATTCTACTTGTATTATGGATTGCATCAACCTTGACTTAATGTATTGAACCATGTGAGACGTGAATCTTAATGAATCTGATTGTTCGTTTTATTTTTTACAAATTTTATCTTGTTTTGTATTTTATCGTAGCGTTAGCACGGGCATATTACTAGTGTTGGAGTAGGTTGCTACTTGGTGCCGAAGTTTGGATTCGATGGGCCCTGGAAATTGGAATGAGCGGAGTGCAGCTAGCTCTACTAGAAGCTAGTCTCGCACTGAAGTGTCGTATACAAATAAATGGGATTATGGGGGCAGTATATATGCGGGCCTGTGGGGTATGTTGTTTCGCCGACCGCTTAATACGGGCCTGAAAGCAACTATGTGTTCAAGGCCCGGCCCGGGAATAGACTGGTCCTGAACGGGCAGGCCCGATCTGAACCCGGCCCAACATAGGTGAAGCCCAAATAAGCCCATTTTCATTTTCGGAATAACATAATATTATTAGTAGTATTTATTTCATTCTAGGATAAAAATTCATTATTTATTGTTGTCTTCGATCTTTTTTGAGCTTCGGGCTCGGCCTGGGGTTGAAAATCTGGGCCTGAGCCTGACCTGCCCCAAGCCCAGAAAAATCGGCCTGGTCTTAGGCCGAGCCACCAGGGCGAGTTGCCCATGAACAGGCCTAGTACATTTATCTTTGGGCGAATTTCATATTTGCCGATATGCTTTCCAGGTTTTTATAAAGTTACCATCCCAAAGGAGCTAATAGCCGTGATGGCATTGTAAAGGTGGGAAATAGGATTCATTTGCCACTCTAACAAGTGTCAATATGAAAAAGAGAGAGAAGAGGATACAGAGCTCGGACAATGGCAAAAAAACACTCCCATGTCCCACATTTGCAATGGTACCACAGTTATTAGCTCTATTGAGTTGCATGCACCAATCAATTCATCAAAAAGGATAAGTTGATGAGGAAAAGTTGATAATTCACTTATACTTTAATAGTTTGCAGTGGTAAATTCCAAACTGCACACCTTTGTAATGGCAAATACGCAATTATTCCTTTACCTTTTCCCCTGAGCTACCAAACTTAAAAATTGAGGGACCAAAAGGACCATCAAGCGAATTTGAGACAAAGGCGAGTGTATATTTGCTCTAGAATGGCAAACAACAGACCAGAATATATTTCCGTTGGACTGAAAAGAGTGAACAATGTTATCCCTGCTTTTCGTAAACGATACGAATATGCCTATTTGTAAATTTAGATCCTTTACCCTTTTATTTTCTTTACTCCAAAAATTCGAAGCTTGCTCGTTTAAGCCCCGTTAAGAAACACGAGAAATATTCTGTTTCAGCGGGGAACAAACTGATTTATGTGAAATTCAGGTGTTAAAAAAACATGCTCTTAAATCTTAATACATCGGTGGCCAAAGTTTAATTACAATAATGTTTTGTCTACACTATATATATGCATTATAAAATAATCTTCACAAAGAAATTCGGAACAAAATGTTCCAAACGATATAACAAATGCAGAAGGCCAATAGTAATTAGCTTTACATTACTAGTTCGATTACCTTTCGCACATATTTGCATAGCAGGACGTGTACAGCAAGACGGCATCACGTACTCTTCACTCTTCAGACCCACGAACCCCACACACACGAGTACTACCAGTAACACACAGTGCATGCGTTACACTCGATCTCACCGCATGCCTCAAAGCTCTGCATATATCGATCACACAAGCAAACGCAAAAACCAGACCAAGCCAACTTACATAGCATATGCTTGGAAACAATTTTTTTTGACTGATTAGGCAGGAGAACTGCCTATTATATTAATAAAGCAGAGTTAAGAACAGGATGGTTCCAAGACATAAAAACAAAAACAATCAAATACGCCGAGAGATCTGCAGAAAAAACAGGGGTTTAAAAGTAAAGAAGCAACTGCCTTTAGTGTTTTGCCCCCGCTAATGTTCGGACTCTACCTTCTTAATTTTGGCAAACAACACCACACCCTTGCAACCATATGCATGCTTAGTAGTAGCATAGCCGGAATCCTCAAACCAGCAAGTGTATATATGATTAGAGAGATGTTGATCAATCTCACTTAATTTGGAAGGTCGACTACCTTGAAGTGGCCTCGATTCTTGAGGACGATGTCGTACATATGGGTGGAGCGGAATCGTGTGAAGTCACGAGGTAGCGAGATGAGGTCGATGCCATTGTTGCAGCGGTGAAGCTGTACGATGGTGCGGTCCTCGTAGTAACGCTCCCAACCGAGCCCCGCGAGCCGCCGCTCCAGCGCCTCAAGCGACACCATCATTTCGTTCGCCGGTATGTACACCAACGCCTTTCGGCTCACCACCGGCTGCTCCG
Source organism: Dendrocalamus sinicus (assembly GCA_036346575.1). NCBI lineage: Eukaryota > Viridiplantae > Streptophyta > Magnoliopsida > Poales > Poaceae > Dendrocalamus > Dendrocalamus sinicus. The sequence goes on along the minus strand of CM070648.1, from coordinate 35,032,522 downwards.
CCTGCATCACGCCGTTCCGGAACACCCACACGCCCGCTCCCAACATGATTAATTATGTGTGATCACCAGCTACTTGATTTGTACTGGCTCTCTCTCCCTCTCCCTCTCCCTCTCTCTCGATCTGGAAATAATACGTGCGCACCACACTAGTGTTGTACCGCGCACGCACGGGCACCTAAGGGCGATTAAGCTGTGTTGTCAGGGTGGTGCTTATATAGGCGTGAGGGGGGATGCACAATACGCTAGCTGCGGCGGAGGTGGGTCGAGTTGCCGCACGTGAGCCGTCGGATCAAGAATCAACTCTCCAGGACGTCTGGACGACCGTGCACTCGCGCCATGCGGTGGTGACCCCTGCTACAGTAGCAGCTGCAACCGGAGTTAGGTCTGCGGTTAATCATGCGCCCCCGACCAAACAGGACAAACAGATCGACCGGTGCACGTCTTCGCACGCGCGCGTGGAGATGGATGGATGGGGACAATTGGGTACGTACAACATGACCCGGCCGCCCGGTGTCGTCGTCGTGCATCGGCGGGAGGAGGATAATATAACGCCAGTTCTTTCTAAACCGTCTTACGAGGGATAGTTTCTCTTAAATAAATAGACGAAATAGTTTTTTATCACTATTTTAAAATAACTTAGGGTAATCTTTTTAAAGTAGTTTATTGGTATTATGTTCATTCATACAAACGCTCATATTAGGATAAAAAAAACTATCAGCCACAGCGAAAAAAAATAGAGCCAAGCAATGTATATGTGTGCGTGGCGCCCAGCCGATTATGGTGGGCAAGGCCAGTCCTGCACGATAGCATCACAGGAAAGGCGAGAGTTGCAGGCAAGCTAGGTAGTAATTGCAGTGGAGAAGAAAATTAAGGCCCCGTTTGACACAGTTCAGCTTCACTAGTGAAACTGTTTTTTTTGTTTCAGCTTCACGAGCAGCTTCACCGATGAAGCTAAATCTGTTTTGGAAAACTGTTTGGCATAACAGCTTCACCAACAGCTTCATGCATAGCTAAGAGAGGGCAATTGTTCAAGATGCCCCTGTCTACCTGACTTGTTCTAACATTTGGAGTTGTATGTTTGTATATGGTCATATGAATTAAAAAATAATATATTTGAATGAGTATGAATTAAAACATTAAAATAAAAAATAATAAAAAATTAAAATCATTAGGAAGCAATATTAGTGCCTTGTTTATGTTTCGTGAACGGGATGGACTAGTGGCAAATGCATGTAATTTTGGTGAACCAGAGCGGCAGTGGATTCCTAGGACTGCGGGCCGGAGGGAGAGAGCTGTGAAAAGCTACTTTTTTCAGCTTCACCTCTCTCCATTCCTTTGTGAGAGCAGAAAAAAAGGAGCTTCACCCATGAAGCTGTTTGCAAAAAGGGTGTTTGGCAAAAAACAGCTCACAACAGCTCATGAAGCTGTTGATGAAGCTATGCCAAACAGGGCATCTTGCAGCTGCCAGCAGGCGCGTGCACGCGGTAGCTTCTTAGCTACGTCCTGTGTTCAAACCAGTCGTTCACATAAAACTCGCCTCACAACCTAAAGAAAAACCCGCTTCGCTGCTTTAGCTGGTTCCCTGCCCCATCGGCCGGTCACACAAAACTCAGTTCACTTGGTGTTACCCTAGTAGAGAGTACACTGGAGGTTTTGGTAGTGAAACTACCCTAGAAATCCATTGACCATTTACCACACGTCACAATAATTTTCGATGGAGGAAACAGATTTTTTTGGCCTTAGAGTATGTACAATGGTATAGACAATGGTAGTCTGTAATACAACTCTATGTCTTCTATAGACAGAACAAAAGACAATGCATACAATATGTTATCTATATAATTATCTGTAATAGCCTCATACAATTAATATGTTATCTATATAGTTATCTATAAAATGGTATAGACAGTAAAAAGCTGTCTATAAAACCGTCTATTAAATAATAGACATCATCTTTCTCTCTCTTCTACGTCATCCAAAATTCTATATGACATACATTTATAGATATCTGACATGTACCATTGTACATGCCCTTAGGACATCATGCCACCCATTGTCGCTTTTGCATCGATAAGGCAATGGTACAAAGTACATCTCACTCTCTCTCTCCCCCCTCTAATTCTCTCCCACCACTGACGAGTCACACCACACCGCAGGAAACCTCAAGCCCTTGTTGTAAACCTTGTCCCTCGACACCGGGAAGCTAGAAACCTCGCCCTTCGCCGCTAGAAAACCTCACCGGAAAAGTAGACCTTGTCAGAATCCTCACCGCCCTAGAACTGAGCGACCCTACAGCTGAGAGAGAGAGAGAGAGAGAGCGAGCCCCCGCACTGGCACTACTATAGAAAAGCTCATTACAGACGGTTCAGAGACGTTATCATAGACGATTTTTGAACCGTCTATGCTTATGGATCTGTAATACCATAAGTGCATTACAGATGGTTCCTAAATAGAACCGTCTTCGATAACAATTATTACAGACGGTTCTTACAATGAACCATCTGTGATAGTATATTATCACAGATAGTTCCTAAATAGAACCGTCTATGATAAGTTTCTATCGAACTCAAAAATAGGCATCCTTCAGTTTATCAATATTATCTGATTGCGCTGTTTACCCTAATTGTGCTATATTATAGCACAAGCAGATAATGCAGATAAACCAAAGCAGATTTATTTTTGAGAAAAAGATCATCCTAGCCATATCCATCCAAGCATCACATGAAAGAACTAAGACATCAATAAATAATTTTCACACGCATCATATCCATCTAAGCATCAAGAAAGAGAGGGAAATGGATTGGATGGGGGAATGAATAAAGTATTGGCATCGATGAAGGAGAGGAGGCGGCAGCGTCACCATTGTGTCATGACGGTGACACTGAACAAGGCACTTTATGACAAGAGTGCCTTGTGTAGTAAACCGTGCCGTCACAACCGGACGCGGAGGAGCTCGGGGGAGGCGGCTGACGCTTCAATCGGCGGTTTGGGGGAGCTAGCAGGCGGATTGGTTTGGAGTGCATTTAGGGGAGGCGTGTGGGGGAGGCATATATAAGGGTATTTGGGTAGTGGAACCGAGAGGTCACAATGCTTCAGTCTGAAAGTTTGAATAGAGGGTGGCAAAATCGGGCAGCAAAATATCACAGACGATTTTTAATACAAACCGTCTATGATGAAGTAATATTACAGAAGGTTTTTAATACAATCCGTTTATGAAGTATCATAGACGGTTCAAATACAAAACCATCTGTGATATTTGGTAATATCATAGACGATTTTTGTTAATAATCGTTTGTGATACGTCATAGATGGTTTTCACTATGAACCATCGTGATAATTCCTCTTCATAGACAGTTTGTATTAAAACCATTTGTGATTGTACTTAATACTGATGGTTTTGATTAACCGTCTATGATAAGGCATCTAGTATAACTTGTTTTATAGTAGTATGGACCCGTGCTTTCACCAAGCCGCCCCGCTGCTGAGAGAGAGCAAGCATGTGCCGATGAGAGAGAGGAGAGAGTTATTATAAAATGGAGAATACACGAAGAAGTACAACGAGTGTATGGGGGTATGTACGCATCTTAGGAATTTTTGGCACATTTTAAACCTGTATTTGTAAAAAATAGCCGTAGTTACACGGAAATGGCAAAAATGGCACTTCTATCATCCGGTCACTGAACGGCAGTGGCGTGGAGCTGACACATGGGCCTACCGTCTGGCCACTGTGCTGCTCCCTGCCTACCGTTCTGCCACCAGACAGTAGGTAATTAAATTGACAAATTAGCAATAGTGTTCTCTGCGACAGGTTCTAGCGACAGGGATATGTCCAACATGTCCATGGCTCCATGCAACAGTTTAGGAGCAGATCTACTGGATAAATATTCATGTATGTTTTTTTCGTCACATGCCAGGATCAGGATGGCAATGATCCCGTTGAATTGGTTAACGAGTAAAACAGCTCCTACTTTGTTGCAGCTCACGTGTGTTATAGTACCCGTTTGTTGTTTAATTGACACGTAGGAACCTAAAGACAGAGGGCAAAATCGTTGAGGTCCCATTTTATTCGTAACGAAGAAACATCGGAATTTTGCTGGAATGCTATAGTGAATTTCTTTTGTTCCAAACATGACGACTGAGTACGACAATACATGTCAATCCTCGCAAAAAAAAAAAAAAGAATACAGGTAATAGGGCACTTTTAGACCAAACTTATATGAGTGCTATGAAACTTATATGATGTTTACGAGTCCTTGACGGTTGAAGTCAATTTTGTTCCATATATGTTTTGCTTGAGGAATCAATATTGGACGTGGATTTAGCATGGCCACTAGCTAGCTAGCCACCTAAATTAGTTGTACCAACTTTAAGCTGAAGTTTCAGAAAGGAAACGAAATGGCTCAACTGCTTAAGGACTCCAGAATAAGGGAAATACACCAATTGGGCTAGAGAGGACGTAGGTCAAGGCATAATTAAATATTTTTGGCTTCTTTGAAGGCCTTCTTCCTCGCCGGCAAGCGCATCAGCATGCATCCTTTTGCTTTGCAAGGCGGATCAAACATATCGTTTATCGCATCTTCCTTGTGCTAGATTTAGGTTATAGTGCGCAAGACTACTTACTATGGTACCGACAACAACGAATAGTGGGTGAACAGGAAGCCTATACAATCAAACGTCTTCTGAATTTTTTTCCCAAAGTCATAACAAAATTCTTCACTTTAATAGCTCATTGCAATACCTATATAATACAATGGCTCTTAAGACCGGTTAAATATATGAGACAGAGTTTAACTAGGTTCTAATATCACTTGTAGGACCGATGCAGGTAATCAGAGGGGTGAATAATTCCCAAAACTTTTGCCCTCTTAGGTATTTAAATCTTTACTCAATGATTATGGCAACCACTAAGTTCTGTTAGATCATGTGGCTATGACTAAAATATTTGTGATGATGAATAATCGACAATATTACTTATCGATGTTATTTAAGACGTGTGGTGTGTGTAGACTCATATTGATCAAGTTGAAAATAACTTGTGCCGGGAAAAATGTTGTTTTGATCTTTGCATATGCAGGGTAACTCGGAGGCGATCGTGGTCTATGGTGAGGACCAGGGATGGCTTGGTGCAAAGTCATGATCCAAAGGGTCAAGAATACTGGAGGAGATGGCTGTGCTCGAGTTGGGGAGCGTGGAAATCAAAGATGGATAATGTGTGTTGGAGCTATAAAGGTGCGGTCTAGAGATTACGACATGTGATAAAAAGTTGAAAAATGTGTGTTACGTAAGGGTTTTAGACCCCTTATTGGTTGGAATTGGATAAGAACTCGTATGGGACCTAGACTATAAATAGAGATGGAGTTAAAGGTTAACCAAAAGCTGGAGAGATGCAATTTTTGTGCTAAGATTTTGAGGGGTGCCAAGAGAGCACTTTGTAGCTACAAACATGATCCAACAATAAAATAGATCTATTTTGAGAAAAAATTTCGGCGCACCCGAGGTCATCGTCAGCATTGTCTTGCTCTCAGCAACTTTGTTTGTCTGGTGATTTTTCTATCCAACAGGAAGCATCGCATGGTGAGTTGCTTCATCATGTAATGAGCAGGGAGACAACAAGCTAACCATCTCGACAAGAGCAAAGGGGCAGAGGCATTGCTTCTTTGGCATTCACACAAGGCGAGGCATCAGGTCACGTCGTCCTTCATGTGTCATGTCGTTGCTCCTTTGCGGGAAGAAGCCTTGCTGCTCTCAGATCGGAAACAGTGGACTCAATCTCCACCGTGCATAGGCGTGCATGTAGACAAGCAACCAACACAGCATGTGAATCAATGAGCAGGCAACGTCTTCGTTTTAGTTCACTACAGTACCTGTACTATAGCTACAGTGCTGAAAACACCGTAGTTACAGTAACGAACAAAAAATAATTTTTTTCACTTTTGCTATCTTTTGTTTTTTTTTATGTTATTGCTGTGTTGGCAGGTTGGACAATCAGAAGACAGTAGATTTGAGGAAAAATCTTCCGTTGCGGATTACAATCATTTACCCCTCTCTGATTGCTATCGACGATCCTACAAGTGGTATTAGAGTAGATTGTAATGCCATCAAACCGAGATCGTTTTTCAGGTAAGCCATCATTTTTTCATGGACCAGATTATATCTATTGGAAAACATATATAGAAGTTTTTTTTTGTACAAGCAAAAGGTAATGCTATTTGACAAAAAGTTAAAAGTCAATATGTAATGCCTCCTGTTGTTACTCCTGGAAATATTGCTAATATTGAAGCTAATGGTAAGGGTAGAAATATTTTGTTGCAAGGTCTAAGTAGAAACGAGTTTGTTAGAATTGCTCATATTAAAGTTGCTAATAAAATTTAGACTACTCTAGCTAATTATCATGAAGGTTCTAAGTCTACTAAAGATGTTTGTCAGAACCAATTCAAAAAGGGGTATTCTAAATTTGAGATGAAATCTAGAGATTCAGTAGATGCACTTTTTAATCACTTTAATAAAATTATTAGTGATTTGCAATCTGTTGATTTCATATATTTTAATTCTGACAATAATCATCAAATCTTAAATGCTTTAGACATGTCTGTTTGGAATATGTTAGTCACTATTATTAATCATTCTATTAACATGGAAAAACTCACTTTGAATTATCTTTATTCTAAGATAAAAACACATGAGATTGATAATTTGGCTAGGATAAATAAGTCTAATTCTTTGAGTTTAGTAACTAACCAAGTTGACAGTTCTTCTAGTTCCTCTATTATTTATTTGTCTGCACTGTGTTTTGTTTCAGATGAACAGTTAGAGGGGGATTCCAGAAGAGCAGCATGTACTCTTCTCCAACAGAGTGACCAAGGTAATTAATAACATTAGATTAAGGTGGAGAGGAGGTCCAATCAGATACTATGAATGTGGTGAGACAAACCACATCAAGATGAATTGCCCCAAACTGAGGAACAAAGAGGTCAAAGATGGCAAGACACCAACTAGTCGCTCTCAATTCAAGATTGACCAAAGCAAGAAGCACAATTATCGCAGAGCAGTAAACAAAACACTTTCAGCACTTGATGAGATAGATTTGAGTGATGATGATTCTGTAAGCGACGATGAGGATAATGGCAAGAAGGCAAAGGAGGTGAACTTCACAGGGATGTGTTTTCTAGCAAATAGTGAGGAGCTCGACGATGATGATCTCTACAGTGATCTTGATGAGGTATAACATTCTTATACAGATTTATCTCGTACTATGCTTAGATTGATAAAGAAGCTCAAAAAGTATAAAAAATAAAATTCATGATCTTATTGTTGAGAGGTTAAATTATAAAATCAATAGACTTAGAGTTTCTATTCATAATGATGAATCATATAATTTTTGTCAAGTTTTATATTCTGAATTGGAGTCTATTAGAACAATTATTACATCAAACTTGGTTTAACTTAGTAATATAACTACTAAACTTGATGAATTAAGATTAGCACTTAACTTTTGTGATGAAAAGTTAAAACTTGCAAATGATGAAATTGAAAAGCTCAAGTTTAGCTCTTCTACATGTTTAGAGTCAATTATTTCAAATGCTCAATCTAAAACTTGCTCTAATTTTGAATTGTTAGAAGCTAGACTTAATTCATCTCTAGAATCAATTCAATAGATGCTTTATTATGATATATGTTCTTGCTCTAACTATCCTAAACTTGGCAGAGAAATAGAAGTATTGACTAGACAAATTAATGATTTTACTAAAAAAGACATATTGGCTCAGTCTAATGCTTCTAAGAATCTTGTGAATAAACCTGTTAAATGCACGACTTATCCCACTATACAAATAAAATGAGTACTTTAAGGACACTTTAGAGATATTTTCTTTTGGTAAGAAAATTCTGAATATGATCCTAAACAAGTAAAAAACAAGCGTCAAAAACATCAGCCTAGGATTTAATATTGCTAATTATGGTAAGAATAATTCACCTAAGGTTATTAAGGTCATTACAAGTGGGCTCATTGAAATAAAAAGTGAGCCTCATAAAACTGTGTTTAAATTTGCTAGTTTTGTATAAAGTTAATTGAATAATACTGTGGGTACTAGCTCATCATCTCAAAAGAATTCTAAATATGTTAAATTTTATTGCACTTACTATGGAAGAGATGAACATTTACATGAATTTTGTTTTAGGCATGCTAAGAACGAGAAGAAGGAAAGATTGAATAAGTTAAGGCAAAAACATGCAACCTCTTTTGTTTGCAGAACTCATGTGAAATCTAGGTTTTTAGAGAACTTTTATGATGACTTTAAACTTGCTTTACTTGCTAGTTTGGGATATAATTCACATTATTTTTGGCGTTCTGATCGTCCATATGCATGTGATTTTGGCTCTCGTTTTGTTTCTATTCCTTCATGTTGTGTTGCTATTCCTTCACATCGCATGTTTCAGTACTAGATTCTCATATCTTATTTCATTAACCACAGTACTGTGACACTAATGTTTCTTGTGATGTAGGTACAACTGATGAGGAAGGAGAATATGTGGCTAATAGATTCAGTTTGTTCCAAGCACATGACTGGTGATTCAAGATGGTTCTCCTTCTTTACTAAGGCATCCAGTGATGCATTGATCACTTTTGAGGATACCTCAGCAGGTACTATGATGTTTAAAGGTACAATGCACGTTAATCATAAATTCATTCTCAAGGACGTTGTGTTTGATTACTGATATTCTCACTAAGCCGCTTGATAATTCTTGGTTTGTTCATTTACAAAGTGAGTTGGGAGTATGTCATCCAATGGGACTGTTCTGAAGGGAAGTTTTTTTTGTATAACATTGTAAATGCTTGTTTTATTTTTATTTTTGAGAACTTGAATTATTATTTAAGCCAATAATCATGAAACAAATCATGATGTGTATTTCGAGCTTTCTTCATCAAGATTTTATGTGTGTAGCTTAGCAAGCCCATAATTAGTTATTTTTTAAATTTTGTCAACTTGAACAAATAACATGGCAAGGTTGGATTCTTTAGATAAGTTTTGATTAGAGTGATTACTTTTTGAGATGTGTCATGTTTAAATACCTAGTTAAATCCTGATTCTAGGTCTAGTCTAAGTTTGAGACATTCTAGTTCCTTCTTGAATCACTTTTAGCTTTTCTATAAATACATATGGTAAATTGTGGTAAAATTGCTAATTATGAATGTATCTCAACAATTCTTTCCTATGAGATGTCTTGTCATTGCACTAGACATAAACTTGAGGGAGTTTTGTACGACTGAGATTATGAAACCTTAAGCTTTTTGGCTTGGCATAAAAGAAATGTAAGCCTTGAGATGCTACAATTAATAAATTGTGATTCAAGTTGGCTCAAAAAGGTTATTATAAATATGCTGAAATTAATTTTGGCTGAAGTTCAGAAGGCCATTGTAGATGGCTCCCAGTTTATGATGAGATTTACTGAGATAAGTCATACTCAAGTGTCAATAATAAAGTGCTATGTGTTGAGTTATGTAAATCTATGTTAAGCTTTGTGTTTCAGTTTGACACTTGTGGCTCACTTAGTTCTTGATTCTATCATTTAGATTTTAATCTATATTTTTAGATTGCTACCTTCTTTAGTGAGATCTCTAGCTTAACTGGTCATTTTTGTGAATGTTTGCCATGTACATTAATTTGCTTAATCACATTATAAGTTTTTGTTGACATGCTTTGTTATATATGCATGCTTATGATCGATGCTAGGGTTTGAGGGGTGCTAGGAGGACACTTTGTAGCCACAAACATAATTCAACAATAAAATATATCTATTTTGAGAAATTTTTTTGGCTCACCCGAGGTCCTTGTCAGCGTCGTCTTGCTCTCGGTGACTTTGTTTGTCTGGTGATTTTTCTATCCAACAAGAAGCATCACATGGTGAGTTGCTTCATCACATAATGAGCAGGGAGACAATGTGTTGTCCATCTCGTCAAGAGCAAAGGGGCAAATGCGCTGCTCCTTTAGCATTCACATAAGGCAAGGCATCAAGTCACGTTGTCCTTCGCATGCCATGTCGTTGCTCCTTTGCGTGAAGAAGCATTGTTGCTCTCTAATCGGAAATAGTGGACTCAATCTCCACTGTGCGTAGGCATGTGTGAAGAAAAGCAACTGGCACAACATGTGAATCAACGACTAGGCAACGTTTCATTTTAATTTGCTACAGTAACGACAATGTAGCTACAGTATCGAAACACCATAGCTACAGTACTGAACAAAAAAATCATTTTTTTCCTTTTGTTGTCTTTTGTTTTTGTGTTACTGCTATGTTGGCAAATTGGATAATCAGATGGCAATAGATTTGAGGAAAAAGCTTCCTCTGTGGATTATAATCATTTACCTCCTTTGATTGCCATGATGGTGCTACAAGTTCAAATTACACCACTTGAACTTGGTAAGACAAAACAAAAAAACCCGAGTCAATAAAAATCAACACTCCTGAGCTAAAATTTGAGCACTGCAATTGACTCGATCAGTGACTTATCTAGGTAGAGCAAGTCCTAGAGTAGAAGTCATCTACAACTGCCCTCAAGTTTCAGTCCAGATTGTAATTCACATTTGAATGGTCTATTTCAGTAAAGTAAATCCTAGACTACGAGCCATCTACAACTTTCTCCTGAGCTTTAATCAAATTATAACTCACATTTGTATGGTCTATCTCAGTAAAGTAAGTCCTCGACAATGAGACATCTACAACTATCTCCTAAGTTTCAACCCATTTGAATTAAGTTCATTTAGTTAATTTAATTGATCTCAAACCATTGTCGACCACATCAAGTAACAAGCTTAAGAAAATAGTCTTGGTCATACATAACTCCCTTGAGTTCATACCAAGTGCAATGACAAACAATCTCATAAGAAAGAAATGCTGAGATGCAATTACAAGCACAATTGAGATCATTTAATGCAATAAAAAGGCAAGAGCTACTAAATATTTCATGATAAAACTAAAAAGCTCCACCCAAGCTATACTTAGACTCGATACTCAATTAAGCACTTTGCTATGGTAGAAATTAGAAAATGATCTTTAAAGCTATGCTATTCAAATAATTTAGCCTTGACTTGTTTCAGTTCAAACTGAACAATTTTATAAAGCTAGTCATGATGTATGCTAAGCTACACATTTAAGAATATGATACAGAAAACTCATTTAAGCAAGCATGACTAAGTATGGATTATAAGTATGGATAATAAACAAAGCTTCAGATAATGTCACAATTCAAGAATTAAAGGTAGATATGAAATAAATTATAATGCATGCAAGTAAAGCAAACTCCCTCTCACATCAGATCCATAGGATGAATAACCCAAATTCTTCCCACAAGTAAGAAAACCGAGAAGAGTCCAAAGGTTGTGAAAATGTTAGCAATTTAGAGTTCATACTGAACAAAGTGCAAGACACCATCTTCTTTCTCCATATGGTCTCCAAGAAAATGGTACCTGATGTCTATGTGTTTGCTTCTAGAGTGTTGAACATGGTTCTTGGCTATATTTGTGGCACTAGTGTTATCACAAAAAAAGTAGAGCACTACCTAAATCTAATCTAAAGTCCATAAGAATAGATAAGATCCAAAATAATGTAAGAGTAACTACTGGCAGCAGCTACATACTCAGCCTTGTAAGTGGACTATGCAACAGAATATTGCTTCCTAGAAGAGCATGAAATAAGAGAAGTGCCTAGGAAATGATAAGTCCCAGAGGTACTCTTCCTCCTTATCATACAACCCCTAAAATCAGCATATGACAAAGCTCAAAGATAGTTGTAAGAAGAAGAAAAATACCAAAAATCTGAACTCAAGAGTGTATTGGAGGTACCTGAAGATGTGTTTCACTACTTGACGGTGAGATGCGTGAGAAGTATGAAATCGAGCACATAGAGACGACAAAGTGTATGTCCAGCCTCGAAGCCGTGAGATAGAGAAGGAAGCTGATCATATTGTGATCCTCCTTTTGATCAACAGCTCACCATCCTCATCTGGATCCAAAGTCAAAGTAGAAGCCATTGGTGTTGAGATTGGTTTACTACTCCCCATGTCAAAGCATTGAAGCATATCTTTGGTGTACTTGGCTTGATGCACAAATATATCTTGCTTTGTTTGCTTGATTTGGAATCCAAAGAGCATGTCAATTCACCCATTATGCTCATCTTAAACCCTCTACTCATAGTATCTGAAAACTTAAAAAGTAAAGCTGAGATGAGCCACCGAAAATAATATCAACCACATAGATTTGCACAAAGAGGAGATCACCATCATGCCTAAGAGTGAACAAACTCTTGTTTAATTTGTCCATCTGAAAAACTTTTTTTTTGCAGAAATAACTTAAGCCTATCATACCAATCTCTAGGGGTTTACTTAAGACTATACAAGGCTTTGGAGAGTTTGTAGACATGATTTAGAAACTTTGAGCTCTCAAACCCAGGTTGTTGCTTAACATAGACTTCTTTCATGATACCATTAAGAAATACACTCTTAACATCCATTTCATATAGTTTAAAACTCTTAGAGGCTGCAAATGTTAAGAGAATTCTAATGGCTTCTTATCTAGCAATAGATGCAAAAGTTTTCTCAAAGTCTAAACCTTCAACCTAGGTGAAGCCTTGAGCTATAAGTCCAGCCTTATTCCTAACAACTACCCTATCCTCACTCTATTTATTCATGAAAACCCACTTGTTCCTATAATATTTTGACCATAAGGAGGCTCAACTAAGTTCCAGATATGGTTTCTCTCAAAGCTCTCTAAATCCTTATGCATGGCATTGATCCAAGACTGATCAGTAAATGCATGGGTGACATCACAAGGCTGAAAGAAAGTAATGAAAGCAGAATGAGTATGTGAGTCAAGAGAAATAAAGTTAGATTGAGTAACTTACTCACAAAGATCTTCAATCATCTAATTGGCGGGTGTAACTACTAGAAAAGTCAAGGTAGTCTTGATGTCGAAGTAACCTCTACCTCATGGGTTGTAGAGGTAGGAGTAGAGCCACACAGTGCTGAAGAAGATGTTGGAGCAAGCTATCTAGTTGAAGGTGAAGTAGATGAAGTAGGTACTTCAGCTGACTGGAGAGGAAGTAGAGTAACACCGTCATCTTCCTCATCATACTCCTCAAGAAAGATACCTTCTAAATCTTACTGAACTTGTGTACCTGAAATATCTGGTCTAGTCTCTAGACTAGCCTCATTAAAAGTAACCTCACAGATTTCTACCATTTTGTTAGTATCAAGATTTAGCCCACGATAGCCTCAAGAATGAGCATGATATCCTAGAAATATCCCATCTAGAGATCTTGACACAAACTTATCAAGGATGTCTTGTTTAAGAATGAAGCACTTATAACCAAACATCCAAAAAGGAGACACTAGGTTTATGACCAAATCTCAACTCATAGGATATCTTGTGCAATGAGGCTCTCAAGAATACCCTATTAGACATATAACAGGCAGTAAAAATCGCATTAACCCAATACCTCCCTAGGAGTGGCATACTTATCTAACATAGTCCTAGCTATCTCAACTAAGGTCATGCTCTTTCTCTCGACTATACCATTATGTTCTCTAGAAGAGGAGAACCGATGTTGTAGCCTATGCTCAGCACATAAAAAATAGAAGGATGAATTCTTGAACTCAAACCCATTATCACTCCTAATAACACTAAGGGCTCCTAGAAAATCAACTGACAATCTAAGGGCTAATTCTCTAAAATGACCAAATACCTCACCCTTAGATGTCAGAAAGTAAACCCATAAGTATCTAGAGTAATCATCGACAATCACTAGCACATGCCACTTCCCTCCTACTAACTGAACTCTAGAAGGTCCTATAGATCCATGTGCAAGAACTGACCTAGACCATCTATCATAATCATGGTAAGAGGTGGATGTGAAGTAGTAACCATATTACCATGTCTACAAGAAGAACAAACTAAATCCTTTTCACCCTTGAACTTAGGTAATCCTCTAATTAGATCCATACTACTGACTTGTGTCAAGTGATCAAATCCAATATGTCCCAACCTATGGTGCCAAAAGATAAGACCTCTAGACTCTGAAGTAATGAGGCACCTAAGACCAGAGGTGGAAGACTCAGCAAAATCAACACTAAAAACTCTCCTAAGATGAGAAATCTCAAAGACTAGATCTCTAGACTGATTTAGAACTCTACCAGCACTTCTCCTAAAACTCACCACAGGACCATCATTAATTAATTGTGAGACTGGAAACAAGTTGTACTTGAGTTTAGTTACCAAGGTCACATCCTTAAGAATGAAGTTTTCATTAACATAAACTGTGCCCTTGGCCATCACAGTTCTGGTAGAAGCATCTCCAAACGTGATCAACTCGTCGCTGGATGCTCAAGCGAGGGAGGAAAGCCACTTTGAATTTCTAGTCATGCGTCGAGAACATCTGGAGTCCACTAACCACATATTTTCCTTCCTTGCTCACTAGACCTACATCACATGAGACAACATTGATGTCTCAATACTGATATTAGTAATAAAAAACTTACGAATTTAGTACTAAGACACATGATGAACAGAAGTAGTTGCACTAGTGTTAAAAGCTAAAGCAGATGCATAATGATACAAAGCCTAACTACCATGAGGACACATCCCCACACAAGCTCTACCTAGACTCCCCCTAGACTCTTGCCTATTTCTAACAAAAACCTGGCGCTCACCCTGTCTAGTAGGCACTCGTGGACCTATCCTGTCCTCATGGTAACTAAGTCCTGAATGAGAAGCTGACCTGAACCCATCAAAGAAGTTCTATATAAACCTAGGTCTAACACTAGACTTGGAGATACTTTAAGCAATAGGGGCATGCTTAGCTCTAAGGGCACTCTCTGTATCTCTCCTCTCATTCTTGGGTCGCCTGAATGCCCATCTCTCTCACAACAGGTGCAATGGTACTTAACTCGATGAGGAGTCTCACCTGAAGCATGAGAAGCACCTACTGTGATCAAGAGACTCCGTGTGAAACCAACAGACTTGATGACAATCTTCCCTGACCCAGTAACTAGCTCAAACATGCCTTTCTCCATGGTTCTCACTATCTTAGAAGGATTTTTTTGGCATACTCTAAGTCATTGATACCTAGACCTTTATTCCTGACACTAACTTTGGACTAGTCTAGGATCATGTTGAGATTCTTCTTGCCACTAGGGAAATGCTCTTGGGTTTTCTTAAGGTAGATATTTTCGTTGGCTAGAGTATGACACAAGCTACACTTATTCTTCTTCACCACCCTATCATATCTCTCCTTATGCACAGCTACCTCAAGTATAAGAGACTCACAAGAGATACAAAGAACATTCTTTACTCTCCTAAGCTACTGATCAAACTTGACTCTAAAAGTCTCATGCATCTCATCTAAATCCTAACCTATCTCAGCACAAAATATGCATACAATGAATGCAATATGATCATACTTTTTAGATGCAGAAGATGCAGCGAGTTTTTCTTTAGTAGTGAGACCATTTAGGGTTCTAGTTAGTTTAGCAATTTTGCCCAATGGACTATTAAGTTTCAAATCTACCAAACACACTTAGAGCAAGATAAAGCGATAGCATTCATGTCCTCAGCTCCTAAGCATACAGAAGAGATACTAGACTTGACTTAAGCATGTTTGAGTTGCTTAGCTTGAGAGACATATACTAAGGAACCAACAAAAGGAATAGCTTTTATTTTTGTAAGGTTCTTCCTAGTGACTAACAACTCATCAACAACATATGTATAAACAGTTGTATCAAGAGTAAAGCATGTTTTCAACTTTTCAATTTTATCCAAAGACTCTAAGATAACTAACAACATTAGAATGAATATTCCTTACTTCGTCTAATTCACAGTGCAATGCTAGGCAATTTCACAATTATCATTATCAGGGGTTAAAGATTTAAGCATAGCAATTTTAGCATTCAAATCCTTAACCAAGGAATCATAATTATTCATTTTCTTGTATTTTCTAAGATTATGATCTAGGCAAAGTACAACACGAGTCATCTTATCATATGTGAGTTTTACCTCATCAGGGTCACTGTAAGGATCATCCTTGTTGGAGATATCGTCGGTGGTTACCATAAAGCACATACTGATGAAGCCAGTTGCTTTCTTCTTGCCTCGAGGCTCGTTCTCCTCCTTAGACTCTAAGTCCAAGCCACTCAAGTCCAATTGCTCAAGAGTGAATAGAACCCGTTGAAATACCTTGCAGTAGCTGAGTTTCTTCTTGGCGTCCCAAGGTAGCGAGCGCTTATGGGCCTGTTTGGTTGCCTGCATCCGGTTGAACCAGGCTGGCCGGATGCAGGGTCTCCTTGTTTGGTTGCCTGGTCGCTGGTTCACCGCTCGCTCATGCAAGATTCCCCGCAGCCGAGCTCGAGAAACGTGGGAATCGGGCGCTTCGGGAGCCAGCTCGCGGGATGCGGTGATTAGTCGATTGATGATGTTATTAGTGTATATTAGTAAATATCAAGTATGATTAACGTGTTTTGAAGAAGTTTAAGATATAATAAGATACGAACATCTCATATAACATATCTTCATAATCATAATCTTATATTATTTTTATCTCATGCAACATATCTTCGTACAGGCAACCAAACAATATCTCTTCTCAGCCAGACTCTACTCGTACGTGAACCAAACACGACAGCGTTGCATGCGCTCAACCTGTCCCACGAGAGCCTGGCTCTCAGATACGAGCCAGGCTCTACTCATACGTGAACCAAACAGGCCCTATAGTACTCCTTCTTGAGCTCCTTGCTCTTGAGTTTGGGGGCAATAAGATCGAATGTTGCTGAGCTCACCACACTCGAAAACACCATATTGGACCTCCTTCTTTGCCTCTCTTTCTCAATCTTGCATTGTTTAAGGCTCTAGTGAATTTGATGGATAAGAGAATTAGGTCATCCTCAGGAAACTGCTCAAGCTGATCATCACTCATCACATGCAGAGCAGACAAGGAGAAACCAGAAGGAACAGATGCAACTAAGCCAGAAGAAAGGATCTCAATGGGATAAATCACAAGTGTCATCAAGTGTGATTTGTCCTTGTGAGAGAGCCAGTCAACCATGATGAGAACCAACAAAGCATTAAATGAACTCACAAATCTTCACCGTGGGTGTGCACCTCGATAAAGAAAATGAGGTCCGCCTCTTGGGAGACAACGAAAATCATGTCTTGGGATAGCTCATGGACTAAAACTAAAATTATGAAAACTAAGTCCATGACGCTGTCAAGCACTACTAGAAAATGTGTAAAAAGAAACTATCAACAAAAAGTTCTCATGCTAGACTCTTTAGTGTTCATGTCATAAGAAGGACTATAAATACTTGGAGACTTAGAAGTATGAGCTTGATGTATGTGTTTGGCACGCCAATAGCAAAAATCCACAATATGCACATCCTTATCACAAAATTAGCAATGGTATTTGATACTTGTATAATTAGAGCCTACGATAGAATTTCTGTAATAGTTCTATGGAATTATTGTTAATCAGGAAGCAGTATATTAAAGACTTTAGCCCTGCGTGACAATTGTATTGTAATCACTACTACAAAATAGGTCATCACAGACGGTTCGGAATAGTCATCACAGACAGTTTTCTGAACTGCCTGTATTTATGTGTCAGCGATAATCGGAGGTTATCACAGATGGTTTGTAAGTCATCTGTGATAAAGACAACACAGACGATTTGTAACTAGAACCGTCTGTGAAGAACACTATCACAGACGGCTCGAATCAAAAACCGTTTGTGATACTCACATATCACAGACGGTTCTAGCTACCAACCGTCTGTGATACTCATCCATTACAGACGGTTGGTAGTTAAAACCATCTATGATATTTTTTTCACCATAGACGGTTGGTAGATAGAACCGTCTGTGATGTGCTAGTACCACAGATGATTTTTGATTTGAGCCATCTATGATAATCCTTCACAGACGGTTTATATCACAAAATCGTCTGTGATAATTCATTCTATACGTATTTTTTTTCTTTTTTCGGCTAGCCTTAGAAAATGTTAACTATGCTATCTGAAAACAAGCAAATACAGTAAGAAACACAGTACACATTCCATTTTTATTAAGATTAGAGCATACCATTACAATATTCCAAAACAACGAGCAGGTTACCCATCCCAACACAACAAGAACAGAGAAAAAGTAAAGATCCTCTATACCTAAGCCTTCTCGCCCCTGATGCAGCACACGAGCTTGATGTCTTTGACGCCACCATCATCGGCGTTGATTGAGCATCGTCTTAGTAGCTAGTTGCTTCTGCGGTGTCTTACCTCCCGTAGACTTGTGCATCGTCTGCTTCGTGCGGGTTATTATGGTAAGGGTCAAGGAGGAAGAGAACGGCAATGAGGCTGGGTTTGGGTGATTATTTATAGGGGAGGGAGAGGTGGGAGTGCAAAATTTTTGGCGCGGGGATATAGAGATGGAGCCACGATCTGTGGGGTGAGGGTTGGTGGATTTCTATTGGTTAGGATTGAGTTGGGGAGGATCGACGGGCCTAATGGTCAGATTATCACAGACGGTTCTACATACAAACTGTTTGTGATACTCTCTATCACAGACGGTTGGTAACTAGAACCGTCTATAATGAATGAATATCACAGACAGTTCTATATACCAACCGTCTATGAATTAGAGCACAAAGTTTTATATACTGGTGAAATATAAACAACTAGTCTCAAAAGATAAAATAACAAAGTTTTATATGGCTTATGTAAACTCATTTGAAAGTTTTCGATGAGATCTACAACTTTTCAGTTAAAGCAAAATCCAAATTCCGAAGGGAAGACCAAGAAAAAAGGCAAATATAGAAACTAAAAACTTGTAATACAAATTTAGGGCTAAAGATGGCCGATTTTAAGGGTCTTAGAGGGCAACAAGCACAAGTCAGTCATTTGTTTTAATCGGGCTCGTCGTTAGCTTTCCAACGAGTACAAGAACGTCGAAAACAGACACTGTATGCAAAAGTTATGCCCGTTTTACTAAAGGTGTCTCAAAACTGAATTATACTCGGACTCAGGCGGGAGATTATGAAATTTTGGGGTATTACGAGGCGGGAAACATATCACAGACGGTTTTTAATACAAACCGTTTGTGATAATTTAATTATCACATATGATTTTTAATACAAACCGTCTGTGATGTTTGCCATTATCATAGATGGTTCTTATCTAGAATCGTCTGTGATACTTCACAGACAGTTTTTATTAAAAATCGTCAGTGATAATGAAGTTATCACAAACGACTTGTATTAAAAACCGTCTGTGAAAATACCACAGACGATTATTCATATGAACCGTCTGTGATACTTGCAACACAGACGGTTTCTAGGAACTGTCTGTTATGTAAGCGTACAGTTTAGCCTCTTTAAGGGTGTGTTTGGTTGCTGGGATGGGGTGGGATGGAATAGGATGGTTCCTTTGACCAAGCATATCCATGTGTTTGGTTTGAGGGATGGGGTGGGATGGAATGGTCCAAAGTGGGATGAGCCTGTGCAAATTTAGAGAATATTCTTCTTAGATGCTGGACCATGTGGTTCCACTTTTTTTGTGGAACCATCTCATCCCATCCCCATCTCATCCCATCCCACTCTATTCTAGCAACCAAACACATCCTAATAGTAGTGAAAAAGATTGTATCGTTTCTAGCTATTGTTCTGTCGCGTAACTTTGATATACCTTATTATTCTATAAGTTGATTTTTTTTTAAGGAATAACAATATGTTGCCTGGCGTTATGTTCCGATAATAACGACACGGGGTGTCACATCCATCCCTACATCAGCGCGAGACGGTCTTTGTGTCCGATGAGCACTGATGGGAGTGGTTCACTCGCCGGTTGGAAGATGGGTTACTCGTTCTCCTGCGGTGGCCCTCCCCTCCTCTGGGGCTTCCTCCCCCGAAGAGCGTCGGTAAGAGCGGCATCAAGACAGCCAAGTCCGGCTGGCTTGATGAAGATTGTAGAGGACAATCACAACCGTTTCTTTTCCTGCTGTTGTGTTGTGTTGTTGTGCTCCGTTGTAGTTCAGTGTGGTTGCTCCAGCTACACCTGGTTTTCCGTCCCCTTCTCACTTGTGACCGGACCAAACGTCTCCTTAACAAGGGCTGTCGAGCTGGGTCGTGTTACACTACTCGTGTAATGTCTTATGAGTAATTAATTTAATTTCAGGAGGAGATCTCCCCGTCCGTCGATTCCTCAAAAAAAGAAAAAAATCAGTGCGAGATAGACCTAAATGAAATAAAAGATATGCTCGAATAAGCACAAGTCAGCTAGCTAGGTATATGGGCACGCCTGTAAAGCATGGTTAAGTGTCTGAAAGTGCTATCTTGTACATGATAGTAAAGGCTCTGAAAGTTATACTTACAAAATATAAGCAAATAGGTGATGCTCATTTGGGCTTATTTTTGATGGCTTATGGCTGAAAAGCACTGTAGCTGGCTGAAAAAACATTGTTGCTGACAGAGACTTATTTAGCATAATTAAATTTAAAAAAAATTAAAAAATATATAAAAAAAATATGTTAGCATATTACATATAATACAAATAAATACAGGGAAAAAAAGAACCGGCAAAAAAGCTCAACAAAAAGCCAAAAGTTCAAAAAAAGACGAAATTTACGAATAGTGAAAAGTAAGCTGGAAGTTAAAAGCTGAAACCAAAACGATTACAACCTAAATGCGTGATACAACTTTCATATCTGATGCATGCTTCAAAAAAAAGTGATGATGAAATGAACACTTGGACGAGTTCTAATTAACTTTTAACATGATTTGGTGTTTAAGTGACTACTGACTAGATGTACGTATTCTACCCTGTGTATACTGGATTAGTTCCCATCGTAGTTTAGCACCCAAAAACTTATTCTGAGAAAAAGAAGATATAGAACTGCATTTCCCGTGTTTGTTTGTCGAATGGGCTTTTGATTGAACATTGGATTTTATCTATGCGCATGAGTTATTGGGCTATGAACACAGTTATTATTATGGGCCTTCGAAGGCCTGTAGAAAGCGTTTGTCTTTTAGCCCCTTAAAAAATGGCCCATATTTCGGTGCTTAGATGGATGTGAGTAACCACCTGTGCAGCGACGGAGCTTAAGCCGAAGTTTAGAGGGGCTGTTAGCAAATAATAGATGAACTATACAAGCAAGAGATGGCCACTCGAAGCATATTCAGTAAAAAATAACCTCAAACATACTATTTTTGACTCAGGATTACACAAATGCAAGCGGCCATGGCCATGTTGACCTCCATGCATGAAGCTCTGCTCCTGCTCCTCCGTGGAAAAAAAAGGTTTAAGAGGGATTTGCTCTAGTACTTCACCTTTTAAAAATTTTTATGGATCTTGAAGTATATCGTTATTTCTTATTTAGCGGCAAAATTACACTTTTATTACTCATGAGAAGCAAGTTCACATGATCTCGCCTACAAATGCAGCACCACGTAATCACTTGATTCAATATATTTGTAGAACTTAATAGAATTATAAAAGTATTTTTGAATCTACGTATATCATTTTTATTTGATCAATCTAAATACTTATAAAGATATTAATAACCAAAATTCATTAAATTTGACTATATATATCTCAAAACGTTACTCCGTTTTACTAAGGAAGGCGTACGATAAATCCAATATAGTTTTGTATTCCAAACCATTGGTAGTTCAACAAACGGTTTTGTGTTCAAGTGCTCGAGACCAGCTGCGGCCACGCACACAGACGCGTGGAATCTTGTCGAATCAGCATTCACACACGTGTCCACCACAACTGGCCGTATGGCAATTCTGTATTTTTCTTCAGTTTCAAGGGCAAATATGTAAGTTCTAGAGTGTTTGTACTGTTAGAGCAAGGCTAATAATACAGCCAGCAAGCGGGCTGTAAGGTTTCTTGCAGCCTTTTCCTAGCCCACCCATATAGTAGTTAGCTCTTCATCATTAATACATGACATACCTGTCTCTCTCACAAAGTTTCTTGGTTCTTGTGTCCAAGCCGGCTGTAAGCTTGCAGCCCGCTCATCCTCTCTCTCCTCCCTTCTCTCCTACACGTCAGCATTTAGCCAGCTTACAGCCGATTATTATACTTGCTCTTAGTGACTGTCACAAGGAAATTAGGGCGTCCGCAATGGTAATAGCTAGTATTAGCTATATAGTCAGCTGACGTGGAGGTGAGAGACAAAAGCAAAGACTATTTTATACTGTTGGACCCACATGCTCCTCTCTCATATTCTTGGACTACGTGAAATAGATCAGCTATTTGCTCGTCGCTAGTGACTACTCTCTCTCCTACTTTTTCCTTGCCACATCAGATCTAGCTAACTAAATAGCCAACTGTTGGAGACGCCCTTAGTAATCACATACATAGTGGTGCGTGCATATTCATGAGATTTATTAGTTTCCTTTGCTAAACACAACACTCATAAAAAGTAACAGCATTAAAACATCCCATACAAGATATTTGCAGTGATACTATTGCTCAAATCAATACAGTTGAATCCGTTTGGGAGGTTTACTTTCGTTTTTTACTGTAGGGAACTTTAAAGATGATAAAAGGCGGGTCCAAATGGGTTTATGAATGTCTTATGCTCGTACTGTCTACAGTAATTAGTTTTTATATGATGTATTTTTTAAGATGGAGTGAAAAGGAAAAGTACAGTAAAAATTGTAATCCCATATGGCTATTTTTCTGTGTGTGCTATTTCTTATAAATAGACAGAATTTAAATATTTAAGTTATAAGCCAAAAAACCCATACAAAGACTTTGTTTTCTGGGATTTTTTTTTCTTTTGATTTTGGCTGCTTTGTAAGTGGAAACAAAATGGACTTTTTTAAACGATTTCTCTCTAAATAGCTTTGGGAGTTTAAGCTTATATATACCATTCACATCGTTATCTTCATTATTTATTATGAAAACCTTTGGATACAGGAAAAAAAACGGAGGCAAAGACGGAGCATGTCCATGTCCTTTCTTCCCTCTCAAAAAGGAAAGGTAAAGAAGAACCTCCGCTCCTGACATGAGCATCCATCTCCAATCAGGCGTGTGCAGGCGGAGGATCTGGCTCCGAGTTGACTCCACCGATGGCGTGGCCAACGCGCCCACGGCCTGGCAGAAAAAGCGTGCAAGCGCCACGCGCGGCTCACAGCCCCTCACGCCGTTTTCTTCGTTTCCTCACTGGCTGCTCCATCATTACGCACGAAATAGCAAGGCAAGGTACTCCCCTCCCTAGCAGCAGCAGCAGCAGCAGGAGGAGGAGGAGGAGGAGGACATCACAGGGAGACCATTCGAGTTGATGGGTGGAGACTTGCAGCGCAGCCCACCGCAAGGCTCCAAATTACAACAAGCAGCCCAACCACCACTTGCGCCACCATTACGCACTTTCCTTACCCCCACTCCCCTCCCCTTTGCCCCGCCCCCGACCGATCTTCCCCCAAACCCTAGCTAGCCTCCTCCTCCCACGATCCGCGCATGGCGGCGGCGCCGATCCGCGGCTGACGGCGAGGCGACGCGGGAGGGAGGATGGAGGCCCTGCCGGAGGAGCTGCGCTGCAAGCGCTCCGACGGCAAGCAGTGGCGCTGCAGCGCGCCCTCCATGCCCGACAAGACCGTCTGCGAGAAGCACTACGTCCAGGCCAAGAAGCGCGCCGCCTCCTCCGCGCTCCGCGCCACGCTACGCAGGTCATCCGCCGCCGCATCCTCCTCCTACGCCGCCGCCGCCGCGCGTCGCGGCGGCGGCGCCGACGCGGACCCGCCCGCGCCGCCGCCGATGGCGGTCGCGAGGCCCCTCTACAGCAGGGTCGCCGGGGAGCCGGTCTACGTGGCTGAGCCGGCGCCGCGGAGGGTGCTGTACGGGCTGCCCCTCGGCAATACTGCCGGCTCGCGCACTGCGGCGGTGAGTTGGGTTTTTTTGGGGGTACAATCTGTTTTTGCGTTATACATATTCGTGTTGAATTGGGTTGTTGCGCAATTGTGCTCGTGTTGACTCGTGCCGTTGATGGCAGGAGCTGGTTGGCAGAGGCTCGACGGGACTGGCTGGGGGCAGTGTCACGGCGGGGATGCCGAGTTGCCACCAGTGCCGGAGGGGTGGGAATGTCATTTGGTGCACCAGCTGCGATAGGAGAGGGTATTGCGGCGACTGCGTCTCGAGATGGTATGTTGCAACATGGGTTCTACTGTCACAGACTAGAGTGTCATTCTTGATTGAAGAAGAGTGTAAGTGACGGAGAACATCCAAAGTATTTTGAACTGCTGTTACAGAATTGCAGCACTATCCATTTAATGTGTGGTTCGATCTATATGACCATACTGAAATAAATATTTTCCTCGTAAAGTGCGATTGCCAAACAATTAGTGTTGGACGCCACATTGCAATATTCAATCAGAATTCTCAAATTGCCATCTTATGGAAAGCATGGAAATTGCCAAATCATAGCAACTGCTTGAGAGCATTAATATGTTAGCATGTGGCTTTAAGCATAACGAGATTTTAGCTAGCGTCTTTGGAAGCACAGCCTCTGCCTTGGCCTTTTTAAAGGCAAAGTTGGCAATTACCTCAATCCAAATTTTCAAATGCGAAAGCTATGATCCACAACTTGAGGCCCTATAGTGCCACCGTCCTCTCATAAAGCGGTAGACCTTCTGGGGAACAGACTTAGGTAGGTGTTTGCTGTTTGGACTGACTTGGATGATCCCTCCCAATTCCAAGAACTTCTTTTGTTGTTCAGAACTTGGGATGAAGATGATCCCAGGAGCTGTTGTGGTGCCAAAAAAAAATGCAAGATTATTTCTATGGTCCCTTCTCAAGAACAAGACCAGTACTGTGGATAACAAGGTTATTAAGTCGTAAGTCGAGTTGAGTCGCCAAGAGACCGACTTGCCGACTAAATAGAAATGGGAACAAGCATATATGCAGTAAGGGCATTCATCGTACAGTATGATACCTTTGGTGGTATTTGACCTTTGCTGAGATAACTGACATAATCGGTAACAACGCTTGAGGTCCTGCTTGATGCTTCGAGTTCCTGTAACATAAGAAATACAATATTTGAGTTTAGCAATGTTATCTGGCAGCTCATAACTAGCAAATACATCATGGTTCTGCAGTCCAAAAAATCATACATATAGAACTCCAACAACTGGAAAGTACCATGGGGGTCTCTCTACTGTAATGCGCATAGCTATTCTGTCATTCAGTGGTTGGATTCATGAACTGAGTAGCCATGAGAGAAGATCAGAAGAGGCCATGAGAGTAGATCAAAAGACGCCCGAGAGGTTGGATTCATGAATTGAGTAGTCATGAGAGAAGATCAGAAGAGGCCTGAGAGGGAGAGGCCACGAGAGAAGATCAGAAGAGGCGGAGCACAAGAGAGGCTAGAGGGAAGAGGGAAGGGAAGAGTACTTGGTGCTAACTGCTAGGTGAATCCGGCTAGGGTGGGGCGATGGCGGCGCCGCCGAGGTGGACCCAGCTAGGGTCGACGGCGGCGAGGAGTACCCGGCTAGGGTCGACGGCGGCGGGGAGTACCTGGCTGGGGGCGACAGCGGCGAGGACTGGGATTCGGCTGGTGGCGACGTGACGGTGACTGATGCAACGGGATCGATCCGGGCCACTGGGGCGACGGCGACTACGAGCCTGCGAGGATGGGGGTTCCGTTGGGGCCATTGACGACGGCGAGGAGGCGACGGCGAGTCAAGAGTAAGATCCGGGTAGGGCGACGACGGGGATTGGGAATCTGGGATTCGCCTGGGCGCAGCACCACTATGCTGTGTGTTTGCGAGTCTGCGGCTCTGCACTGTCGTCCCAAGGCTTGGTAAATCCCGCGCAAAGCCTATAATAGTCGATCGGCCTGCGCGGCAATATCCCGCGCCAAGCGCCATCTCCCGCGCAATTAACTAGTCGCCCAACTTGTGACTCCCAGTCGGCGATTAGTCATTCCAATCGACTCAGTCGCTAGCCGGCCGCTCGACTTTCGCAACTAGTCGGGTCGCTCCCTCCAGTCGAGCGTTGCCGGCTAACTGGACGACTAGTCGTCGACTTAATAACAGTGGTGTTTAACCTATTTGAAAAGAGAATGAATTTTTTACCACCCAAGTAAATTGGTAGTGCTCACTTGGGCTTTAAAAGCTATCTTTTGGCTTTTTTTCAATGTAGCGGCTGAAAATGCACTGCAGTTGCTGTTAGCTTTTTAGTATAATTAAATTTAAAAAATAAAAAGTTATATCATTACAGACAATACAAAGGAATAAGTGGAAAAAAAGAAAAGGCAAAAAAGCTGAAAAAGCCAAAAAGGCGAAATTAAGTAGCTAGAAGCCAGAAGCAGAAGCTCGTTGAGTAGGGCCTTTAGCAAGTTTTTGTATACTGCCGATTTACTTGGGAGACACCAGCAAAGAACTGGGGTTGCAATCAATGTTGATGTTCATGACTGAGGGCAACGGAAGTTAAGAACTTGGTGGGTGGTGAGGAAGTATCCTGTGCTGCCTACCCTTATAGTGCTATAATGTCACCTTCTTTAAAACACAGTGCAAATGATCATGCAAAATTAAAAAAAAGAGGTGGCATTGACACAAATTCAATCTATCATACCACCAAATTTCACATCTAAATTCGATCTACACATAGAGAAATAGAAAAGACAAACTCATCTCAAAAGGAAATCAGAAAATAAAAATGGAAAAAGATAAACTTACTGTTCACTGAAATTTATCTTTTTTGTTTCTCCTAATGTAAGATATGCTTTCAGTTGAATTTTTGTACGACACTTTCTCATGTTATGACCTATCTAACCAAAATTTTTAGGGATTTTTTACAAATATTTGTATCATATTTTGATGAGGGTAGCATTATACTCCCCCCCGGTCACAAATATATGTCGTTTTGGACATCGATACGTTCTCTAATACCCAACTTTGACTACTAATTTCTATTGTATTGTATTTATAAAACCCAATAATATTATAATATTATGAAAGTACTTTTTGAGACAAATCTATACATATGATTTTCATGTATCCATTTTAAATATTTAAAAAGATATTGATAGTTAAAGTTTTGAAAGTTTGACTGTACCTATGTTCAAAATGACATGTATTTGTGACTAGAGGGAGTAGCACCATAAGGGTCGGTAGCACAGGATATATTCTCGTGGGTGGGTGTATGGGAAGCAATGACTGGGGGCATTGAAGCACGTTCTGACGGCCAGGTGCACAAGGCAAAGGTAGCTAATGGCAAGGTGAGCAGAGCTAGGAACTTTCAGAGGACCAGGAAGAGAAGTGGTAGTGGTTACAAGATGAGCAGAAGGTGTTATTGACAGGGAGAACAAGAAGAGTTGTGGGACATAGAGGCTAGAGCTGTAACAATTAGATTTGCAATCAACTGTCTGATTGGGGGAATGGCAAGTATTGCCTTTAAAACTCAGGCAGAGGATATGCTTCCATTGATTCCTGTGTTCTGTTGCAGTTTCTGAAAGATAGATAATACTGTTATACTTCTTGAATCTTCTTTGGCATCTGTTCAAACACTTCATGTTATTGATTCCAGCAATCAGATATTTTCATATTGCTAGTTTGCTTTACAGTGAAGACCAACTGTTTTATTCTCCTAAGTCCCTTCTGTACTGTTTAGTTTGCCTTTGTTTGAACGTTGGGGGTTATACATCCTCCAGTAGGTTACATCAATAGTTGCATGTTTGGATTGCATATATGTTTAGTTTGTCTAAATAACTTTGTTCGTGTACAGTAGAATACTGCATTGACCTTACCTAATTTGTGCTAGGCTGCTAGCAATCTGCAAATAACAGTTGATATCTCCAATTACAGGTGTACAATGGAATAAATTTATTCTCATGCTTAAAATTTAAAGGCTCTATGTTTTGCTCTTGACTAGGAGATCTATACTCCCTCCAGTCACAAAAAATGTCACTGTGGGAACCGTTCGGTCAAACCATTCGAATTTTGACCAACATCTTTGTGACTATTTAGATTGGCCATTTGAAAATGATACGAGTAGATTTGTCGCGCATATGCTTTCATAAGATTATAAATTTACTAGGTTTTACGAATATATTGCAGTAGAAAGTAATGATCAAATTTGCTTTTTGGAGACGGTCCCAATGTCCAAGACGGCACCTTTTTGTGGCGGCCATTAAGCTTGAGATCATATCTTGGTGTCTTAAATGTTAGATTGTATATATTTAGCCGTTTAGACATTGGAATCAATACACACATTTTATTGTTTTATGCCTTGCTAATAGAATATGTAATGTAGGTACTCCGACGTTCCAATAGATGATGTTCGAAAGGTTTGTCCAGCATGCCGTGGCATTTGTAACTGCAGAGTTTGCTTGCAAGGTGACAACTTAGTTAAGGTATGTAGACTCATTGAGAGTTTTCTTCCTTTTCTGTTACTATATGCTTGACTTTTATGCTGGACTGAGTTTTCTTAAATGCAACGTTTTTTTTGTGTCCTTTGAAGGCAAGGGTGCAAGAAATATCTGTTGTAGACAAGTTGAGGTATCTTCATAGCATTTTGGTGTATGTTCTTCCAGTACTAAAGCAGATTTATTCTGACCAATGCTTTGAAATAGGTGTTGAAACAAGAGCTTATGGTACTCCAATTTCCCTCTTACCTTCTTGTCTGTCGTTTTGAACTGAAATTTCACATGTTTCTAACACTAGCATCACTTACTCTATGCTGTAGGACCCAAGATGGATATCCTCAGGGCGAAGATAAATTCTGATGAGCAAATGTGCTGGTACTGCTTTTATGTTCTTTTGTCTGTTGCTTCTTATTTTATTATCAGAATTTTCTTATTCCTACCATATAATTTTCACTTGTAGTGGTACCTTAAATAATATCCTTATTTTGCAGTGACTTTTGCAAAGTGCCAGTGTTTGATTATCACCGGCATTGTCTAAGATGTTTGTATGACTTATGCCTTGACTGTTGTCGAGACATAAGGCGATCTCGGACAAATGTTGCAAGAGGAGAATATGCTGAAGGTCATGTGGCGGATAGAAGTAAAGATATTTTGAGTAAAAGAGCAAGATTGGAATCATCTGCAGAAAGTGCAAATGATAAGTTGGTCCCACAGCCAATAGATGTAAATAATATTGACATTAGATCTCTATTCCCTACATGGAGGGTCAACAATGATGGCAGCATCACTTGTGGACCTCATGAGGCTGGTGGTTGTGGCTCCTCAAAGTTGGTGTTAAGGCGAATATTCAAAATAAACTGGATTGGTAAGCTTGTAAAAAGTTCTGAAGAAATGGTCAATGGTTGCAAAGTACATGACCTGGAGAATGGATGCTCATCCTGCAATGATGTCAGAAGATTGGAGTTAACTGGTCACCGTAACTTCGGTCTCTCAAATTGTTCATACAGTGATGGTATTGATGGGAACCGTGTGTACTCTCCTGTATTGGAGGACTTAAAATATGAAGGTATTATTCATTTTCGTAAACACTGGATAAAGGGGGAGCCTGTAATTATCAGGAATGCATTTGAGCCTTCTCTGTCATCAAGCTGGGACCCATTAAGTATTTGGCGAGGGATCCAGGAGATCATGGATGAAAAAATGGATGAAGATGTCATAGTCAAAGCTGTGGACTGCTCAAACCAATCAGAGGTAAGCAGGGAGTGTTGCTAGTTTGCCTATTTGAACAAAAGTTGCTTTCTTTCTATTTGAAATCACCGTGACTTCTGCTTATGGACTCCAAAGTGCCATGCTATTACTTTTATTGCTATTGCTGGTTTGCCTGAGTTTGAAATTATGACAGTAAAAAGCATATTTTTGCCAAAAAAAATGTGATGACCATTACATGTATTTGTACAAACACTTTTCAGCCATCCATTACTCATCCTACAATTGTGAGTGTGGAGAAGTGGAAAAATTAATGAAGTGGAGAACTGAAAAGCTTTTTGTAGCTACTAAGTGTTTGTACTTTGTACTATGGCCATCCCTAAAATATATATCCTGTGTTGCTATTTGGTAAATTTGTTCAGGTGGATATCGAGCTCAACCAATTTATCAAAGGTTATTCAGATGGTCACAAGGGGGAAGATGGCCAGTTAATGATGCTGAAATTGAAAGAGTGGCCCCCACG
This sequence comes from Dendrocalamus sinicus, assembly GCA_036346575.1. NCBI lineage: Eukaryota > Viridiplantae > Streptophyta > Magnoliopsida > Poales > Poaceae > Dendrocalamus > Dendrocalamus sinicus. The sequence continues at coordinate 35,002,400 of CM070648.1, read as the reverse complement.
TGGTGTATTAGAGGAGTTTCTGTTGTGCCAAAGACCAGAATTTATTTTCAATTTTCCGTTAGTTGAATTTATTCATTCTAGGTGGGGTTTCCTAAATCTTGCTGCTAAGTTACCCACAGATGCCCTACAGCCTGAAGTAGGCCTGAAGCTGCTAGTTGCATATGGAAGGCATCAAGAACTTGTTAAAGGTGATTCAGTGACAAATCTGATGATTAACATGGGTGATGTGGTAAGTTGGCTTTTTTGCTATATTTACACTTAAAATTTCTTGTCATTTCATTGAAAGTGAGCATTTCTTTTACCAGGGAATGTTGGCTTATAGAACAACTTAAGTTTTTCACCTGTTCCCTGGCAACTTACTAAATGAAAAAGTTAAAAGCATCAGATGGCTAATGCTATCTGTTTCTGCTTGTAGGTACATATGTTAATGCATACAGCTGAAGTGCATGACCTATGTCCCAGGAGTCTACAACCTGAGCTGTCTGAAAGGATTGCTAATGGCACAACAGTGCATGTAAATGCTCATGCACCTGTTCAAAATTTGAATCTGGATATGGGGGAACAATCACCTGAACACACATTTTCTAAGTCCTATGAAAGAGGGCATGCTTCAACGTTGAGATTACAAGAGAAATTTTCAGATGCTAAAGTTTACAGTGGTTCTGAAGGCTCTTCGGCTGGGTTACCTAGTTCATCACATTCAGAGGAACCAAACTCTAATGGTTCAGGAAGATCTCAGCCAGGTGCTCTTTGGGATGTGTTCCGCAGGCAGGATCTTCCAAAGCTCAATGAATATTTAGCTGCTAACTGGGAAGAACTTACAGCTAATAGTCAGGCAGTGCTCTCTGTAATGACTTCTTACTTCATCAAAGTCAAATTTTGTTGAAATGTCTTCGTCAAAGCTGTTTCAGGATAATAAATTTTTGTTGCAGGTGAAGCATCCTGTCTACGACCAAGCTGTATATCTCAACAAGTATCATAAAAGGATGTTGAAGGATCAATATGGTAAGTACAAGAAAGAATGATAATTTGTCACTTTTAATTTGGCAGATGTATTAGTAATGATAATTTGTCACTTTTAAATTGGCAGATGTATTAGTTGCGGACTTGCAATTACTGATGCGCCATAGCCTCTTATTTTATGTAGTTAGTTTGCCGACTTCTCAGGCTTGGCCTCCATAATTCTTTGATGCAATACCATAGCAGCAGAACATATGCTGTCCAAATTCCCTATGAATTAATAAAAAATCCACCAATTCTTTGCTCTAAGAGAGCAACCAAATGTCTGCTTGCTAGTGCTTGCTTCTTGGGAGGCCCAACATAAACGACGATTCGCACACTACATGCTTTTGGTGAAGCATGCAGCATGCTAGTTATCTCCCTTAGGAGAGAGACTAATGAATTTTAGCTACATCTTATTCATGTCGTTGTAAGTTGCCATATGGGAACTTCCATTTGGACGTTCTTGCAGGAATTGAACCTTGGACATTCCAACAACATATTGGCGAGGCTGTTTTTATTCCTGCTGGCTGTCCTTTCCAAGTGAAAAATCTCCAGGTGATGCTTCCTTTCCTCCTATTTACCCTTTTTTTGCTGAAACTTTTGTTGTTTGCTTGCTTGATATGATGCGGCTAGAGTTTGGGGAAGGGTTGATAAGGTGAGATCGCCCTCTGCCCTTGCGGCAGAGGCTCTGATCTACCGAACTGGACTGAATATAGATTCTTTATTGACTTCTCAATTGCAACCGGCAACCTTTATATAAGAGGTGCCTTCCTAACACTTCTATAGATAATATATCTATTTCCTGAACAATCTGCTCTTCTAATAGAAAACTAACTCTTAAAGATAGTACTACTTATGTCCTGCTTGATTCGGACTGGAACCGACCCTGACTGCCTCTTGTTTGAGGCCAACCCAGACTCTTCTTGCTGAAAACTGCCCTGTAGCTGGTCAAGTGTCCGCTGCCGAACTCCCAGCTGACTGGATGGACGCCGGGTCTCCCTGCTTCTTGTGCCTGTGATATGTTTTCCCCACAAATGCGTCCACAACATGATAAGTAATTATTTAGAATGTGCAACCTAAAATATGTGCAGTTTTAGGGATAAAAAACCTTTTTGGTCTTGCAAAGTTCTTATTATGGTATTGCGAACACTGATTACATGCTCATACTGCCCTATTAAGTATGACCAAAGCTTTTTTAAAAACTACGTGAATAAAGCATGCTTGCTTGGGTAATTGCTCCATAGAACAGACAAAACTACAGGACTTCCGTATGTGTCTTTGTAGTGATTTTGTACTATCTGGGACTGCTTTTCTGAATTTGACTGCTTTGTATGATTTGCTGAACTGTTTCGTTCTTCTGTTCTGTTAAAAATGCTTCAGTCCACGGTACAATTGGCTCTTGATTTTTTGTCACCGGAGAGTTTGCGGGAGTCAGCTCGAATGGCCCAAGAGATTCGCTGCCTGCCAAATCATCATGATGCAAAACTGAAGATGCTCGAGGTACCTCACAACTAAGCTGGTGTTTAGTTATTTCATGCCTACCCTACTTACAATTTAGAATAAAAAAAAGAGAACCTTATGGGTTTTGTCATCAACCGTACAGGTTGGAAAGATCTCTTTATATGCAGCAAGTTCTGCTGTCAGAGAAATTCAGAGAATAACCCTCAATCCCAAGTAGGTGCACTAATTCCTGTTCTTGTATTCTTGTACATTATCTACCAGCGTTGTATTATTTCTCGAGCATTACCATTGTATTATTCTTAAAATTATACTCAATAGTATTACATACGACTTTTCTTTATCCATGCAGCTCATAATCAGTATCCTGTGCATTTTCACAGGTTTAATCTAGATATTAGATTTGAGGATCGGAATCTAACTCGGGCGGTTTCAGAGAACTTGGCTAGAGTTACTAAACAACGGAAGGTATCTTGCAGTTGAGAATCTACAAGCCTTCGGGGAATTCTGTTGCGGCGTTCGAGATTGAAGCCCTGTGAAGTAGATACAGAGAATTGTACATGTATTATATGGTGTCATTTGAAAGGAACACATTGACACATTCTAATTCTTGTCAGATAGCATTGACCTCACATGTATATTGTGGATTAGGACTAACGGCTGAGCTTACGTAAACAAAATAAATCATTAGTTAATGTGGAACAATTAAAGCATTAGAATGGGGGTTACTGTACCAAAATTTTTATCCTATGATACTCATAGTAGCTAATTGCTCTTCGGCTAATTTCCTGGAGAAATTTCAGGTCTGATAAATAATTTTGTTAAATCCAACACTTGCTTTTGTTTATGTTTGTGGTGACATAAGTCTCCCTACTACTCATGAACTAAGAATTCTGGCAAGATCTTCTCGATATGTATTAGACGTGAACCAAACCTTTGCTAAAATTTTTAGACTAAAGTAATTAATATGAACTCATTAAAGGAAATAAATAGTATTATCTCTGTCCATAAATGTAGGTTGTTTTGACATTTTATGATCTCTAATGCAAGACTTTAACTATAATTTATTATTATAATATACTAGTAAAAATAATAAAATTTTATATTATAAAAGAATTTTGTAAGACAAATCTAATTTTATTATTTTTTATGTAGTCAATTTATATCATTTAATATGTATTAATGGTTAAAGTTTAAAAAATTAACCGTATGAAATCTAGGATGATCCATATTTATGAACAGAGAAAGTATGCCTAAGTTAACGAAAGTTTCATCCATATATAAAACATACAACAGAATGTATGGCTTTATGTCTTCACATCAGTTTTTTTTGGGTGAGGTGGAAGAGAGAGGAAGAGAGATAAATATAGCAATAGGGGATGACTTGTACATAAAAATATAATGTTGACCAACAGATAATAAAGATTCATGCATCAATTAAGATGAGGCCTCTTAGATATAAGCTATTGGAGTACTAGCAGCAAAAGGGCGTCATGTCACACTAACTACCGTATGGACTGAAGTAATAGAGCCAACAATTCGCAGGGAGTCTTTTGGGAAAAAAACAAGGATCCATACGTAATTCCGAAAAAGCGAAAGCTTTTCCGCAAAAAACCAAGGATCCATATGTAATTTTGGGAAAATCATGGAGCTTTATCATGTAAAAGGAGGACATCTCTGAAAAACCGAGGACCATACATAATTCAGAATAGCGAAGGGGTTTCTATGAAAAAGCTGACGTTGCAAGGGCCTTTTTGCAAAAGAAAAAAAGGATCCGCACACAAATTTGGAAAAGCTGGAGGTCTTTTTCACAAAAAAGATGACGTTGTTGGCCTCCCTGGGGCGAATCCCCCGGGTATAATATAGGGAGTATTTGTATCACACAACTCATAAAAACTACGGGTGCAATTGAAGCGGACACGAACGGATATTGCTCATCTTGTATCTTATTATATATTTTTTTCTTGAAGTCGGAGTCAAACACGGATAATGTTGAATACCCATTTCTCTATTCCGTATTCGCTCCACAAGCCTTCAGACGGTTGGTAGGACGAAAATTATTCGTTTCTTTTGCATCCCTACACAGGACATTGAACTGTAGGGATACAATCAAAACGAATACAGAGAGTCTAATCGCCGAGATGTCAAAGAAAGAACACTCAATATTTCCGACTGTTTAGATGCGGTAATATGTCTATCTATTATCTTGTTCCTAAGTAAAGTCACAACAGACTTACTCATATCACTTGACATATGGATATATACGGATGGATATCACTTATCTCGTATTCTATTTCATATTTTTCCTCAGAGTCAGAGTTAGACACGGATAGTGCCAGCTATCTATTTCCCCTTCGGTATTCGTTTCGTAAGCCTTCGATTGATCAGTTGGACAAAACTTATCTACTTCATTTGCACCCCTATGTAAAACTATCCCCTCTCCTACAAAAAAGGATGCAACTAGGGAGCGACTGGGTGCGCGATAGCCTAAATGTGCACCCAGCTCATCCATTGACCACCGTGCGTGTTGCATGGGGTGGCTCCCTCCTTCCTCATGAGCAGCTGCTTCCTTGCTTCTTTTGTGCATTCGACCTCCTCTCTTCCTCATCTCCACCTCTGACCAGTGAGCCCACCGCCCCGCCATCCTACCTCCCTTGTGGCTTCTGGTGCCATCCCTAGCACCTTCGCCGACTAACACACCTCCCTTGCCACTGCCCGTGGCCATCTCCTGCGCTAGTGACGCCTCGCTGCCTCACTGCACTACCACCACTCTTTGCCCACCGCCACCTCAGGCCTCGCCCATCCTAACTCATCGTCACCGTAGCCGTGTTGCCCACCATTCTCCTTCGAACCCGCGGCCGACGATATCACCGTAGTCTCGCCGCACCACTGCCACCACCACCCACCATTGAGCCACCACACCCCTCTACAGCTAGGAGGCACGGTGAACCCTCACCCTAACTTCAATGAACCCTTGCCCTAACCTCGTCGCTATTAGTTGCCCGTCGCCAGCAAAGGAGAAGGTGATAGAGCTTAGTGGTGGTAATCATGGGGGAAGAGGTGGTGGGAATCGAGAGTAGGGAGAAGAACGTGGTGCAAGACTTTGGAAAAGGACTTGTGCGGCAGTGCCTAGTTGGTTGGGGAAGAAGGTGGCAGCACTTGCGATTGCATCGGGTGGCTAACAAACCGATGCGCCATAAGTCTAACGCATGCCTAGGCACGCAGTAGATTTTGTGCAAAAATAAATTTCTAAGAAAAGGCTAAAAATGGAAAAGTATCCATGTGGCAACCCTCCCGGGTAAAAGGAGGTAGAAAGCCTCGACCAGGGTGGACACGTCACATGTTTTAGTTGGTTGTCGGATTAGGATCAGATAGCTCCTAATCCAACAGCTAGGATCAGCTGACGAAGATGGTTGCCCAACTAGATAAAAAATGTGTCCACACTCCTCTCCCACATCAACGCTGCCGCCTCTCCTCTCCCACAACATTTTTCAAGGTAGGTGGCTGCCAATGGCTTGATGTGTACCTTGGGTTTTGGTGAAAGGCTTATGTTCTAGTGGATGCCACCTACTAGCAAAGTTCGAAGGAGGAGATTACTTCATATCATGTGAAGGTAAAGTGTTACTTATTTTCATTTTAGTAATATTGTTGTTTGAACATACACATGTTATGATGTTCTTTCTACTGGTCATGCTTGACTAACAAATTCCGTCATATAGTGAGAGATTGTGTGGGTAGATCTAGGTCAATTTGTGATGAACACTTAGTAGCTGGGTTGAGTTGAATATAAGGTTTCACAATTCCTTGAAATTTAGGTTGTTGTCAGGCCTCAGGCAGTAGTATAGGCCGAGCAATGGTGGTAGTACCGGCCTGGTGGAAGCGGTAGTATCGACTTGGTAGCCGCGGTACTACCGCAGGTGCGATACGATCGGATTCTAGATGGTGGTAGCTATTTTTCAAAGAGGGTCATTTTCTGGTTTGGCCAGGTCCTATGGTACCAGTGCAAAACTATGGTACTACCAGAGGAACCGTATGACTAGACCTTGCATGGCGGTACTACTAGGGCGGTAGTACCGGCCTTAGAAAGCAGTCATACTAATCCCCTGTTACCAAGAACAGGGTGAGTGCTAGTAGTACTGACTATTAGTTAGCGGTTTGATCGGGACAATATGACCAGCATGGGAAATGCGATCATATCGGCTGAGAGTAGTTAGTTCTGAAAATTGGAAATTTGATTATGGGTTGATGTTGGAACTCCTATCATGGTTGCATTGTGTTGCAAGTTTATACTAACATGGGTTAAGATGTGAAGAACTTATGCTCAGGAAATATTTTCTTGGTCTTTGGATATGCAGGGAAGCTTGGAAGCAACTATGGTCAACGACGAGTGACCAGGACTAGGTCAGGTGGATCGAGGTCCAAGCGGTGAAGTAGGTCGTGTGGGATGGTTGGTCTCAAGCATGGCACATGGCAGAGTCAAGGAATGCGTTTGAGGGAAAGTTCGAGCAACAGGTTGGATCAAGTGGCTTCGTTGGTTCAATTGAGGAGTGGTCCAGTAGGATCTAAAAATGGGAGAGACTTGCCGATGGGAGGGAAGTCATTGATCAGCCTACACGTGGTGTGCATGGTGACTTGCACGACTAGATAAAGACGGATTTAAGGGAAGGTGTCAAAAAGCTTCGTTAGGGGGATTCAGGGAAAATGTCCAAACTGGACTTGAGATCTACTCCAAAATTGCGGTGCCGGGAGACGCAAGGAAAATGGTTAGGGTTAGGCTAGGGTTGTGTTTCTTGTGTGGATCAAACACTCAGGAGTGAGTGGGTTGATCCTTATAAGCTCTTTGAAAAGCATGAGTGTAAGTGTAAACCCTGATATTGTAGAGTTGACGGGTTTTCTCAATCCTTAGCGGGTCTAGACCCACTAAGAGGGGCTGGTTAGCCTATATGTTGAAGGGTGAGGAGAGTTAGGGTTTGCAAGAAAAATGTGAAGAGTTTTAGGCTTATACCTGTTCTTCCTCTCCTTCATGGTGTGGGTAAGGGTGATACTTATGGAGGATCATTTGTAACCAGCAAGCTGTAAGAATCATTTTTTCACGCAATAGATCAAGTTCTTGCAATCCTTGTGTTCTTGTCTCTCTTTGCATGAGTTCCTATTCTTATTTGTGTTGATTTGGTCCTTCTCGTGCTCCTCTTGTTGTTGCTATGATCCAAGATGTGTAGGAGGCATTAGTAGGTCCTTGGAATCAATCTTTACCCAGCTAGATCATTTCTATAGCAAAAATCAAGATCTTGACTAGTTCTTACCTTGTCTTGAACAAGATATGTGATTTTGTGATTGTGGTCATTCTAGCCCGAACCTTTGTTTAGATTACCTTGCTATGACATGTGAGAGATAATCTAAAAGTTCTTATGACTTAGATTCCCACGAGCAATAACTAATTTGAGTTTTAGGGTTTGGTGTGTTCTTGTGGCCTAGAACTAAATTTCTTTAATTGGATGGAATCAAGTCTAAGAACTTTGTGTTTCTTGGTTTGATTTAGTCCCTGATATCTTTACTAAGGTCCATACCAATTTTGGTAGCATTTGGATAAGATTTGATCAAAATTCTCAAATTTAATTTTTGTCCTGAGAGGTTTGTGCCTGGGATCAGGGCAAGTGGTAGTGGCCTCCCTGGAGTGGTAGTATCGCAGGTGCGGTCATATCAACCTAAATTAGTCGTAGTACCACTACGGTCATACTGGCATTGATCTTGCAGTTTATGCCTAGTTGTTGATTCTTTTGGTCCTCGATCTCTGTGTTTCTTATGTTGGAGGTGTAATTTGAACTTGATGACTTTCAAGTCATTTGAGTAAAGATTTTGAATACTTAGGGAAACAAAAAGCTTCTGCAATCATTCACCCCTCTTTGATTACCGACATTGGTCCAACATATAGCAAATATAAACTAGTTCATGTTTCTGCAGATCATGAAATCGGGTTAAATTATTTTTTGTCCTTAGAATGAACATTTTGGAATGTCTAAAAGCATTAGTTTGTCCTTGAAATGAAGATATTTGGTTGTGCTAGTAGGCCATTTAACCAAAATTGACTTTTAGCTCAAAATGCGTACTCAAGTATGGGTGATTGCTTCTAGAGAATGTGTATTTTCCTTTTGGAATTTATTATTTCTGTGACTATTGACAAACATTGTTATTGCAAATCGTGCATTTGGATTTAGGGTTTTTCTTGAGAAGGTAAAAAAACACAGTATTATTTACACTATTTTTCCTTCATTATCATAGTTCAAACTTTGATATCTAATTTTACATGTAGATGTGTGGACTTCACATAGTTTTTACATGTTCCATGTAGATTCTTTCTTTTGCTGCAAATGAAAGGATGGTAGTTCATCGAAGTAATTTTCTTTTACTGCTGAGAAGTTGTTGGAAGAATAATTTTACCCTTCCACTAGCAGGGCCCTACTCTACAAGAGATACCAGCTCTAATCGAAGAATTACAGTCATACTTAGAAAGGACAACTATACCCCTCATTTATACTCATAGACTAGCTATCTCATTAAGGGGTATTCCCATCATTTTTACAGGTCCAAGAGCCTATAAATACCCCATGTGTCCCTTATTTTAAAGGAGGAGCTATCTTAACCTCTCATGAGTAATAAAGAATTATGTTCAAACTGGTGAGCCCTCAGGGGATCCCTCCCCAGAGGTAACCCCTCGTTGGCTCACCGACAAGAGTAGGGCTATCCTTCTCGGGAACATTCAGCTTTTGCTCAGCAATTGTTAATTTCTTTTCGGTGGCTTGCAACTTATTTTCAATGTCTCTTAGCTTCTTTTTTGCAACCCTCAGCTTCTCATCACCTTCACAGGCATCGCTTTGACACGCAGCTTGCCTCGAAGGCTATACCTCGGTAGGGCAGCCTCGTGTCTCCTATTTCGCCTTCATAGGCGCGACTTCGATGTGCCGTCTACCTTAAAGGCTATGCCTCGGCAGGGTGGCCCTGCGTCTCCTACTTCGCCTTCACAGGCATCGCTTCAACGTGTAGCCTACCTTGAAGGCTATGCCTCGGTAAGGCAGCCTCGCATCTCCTACTTCACCTTCACAGGCGCCACTTCGACATGTCGCCCGCCTCAAAGGCTATGTCTCAGCAGGGGCGGCCCCGCATCTCTAACTTCGCCTTAACTGGAGTCGCTTCGACACGCTGCTTGCCTGGAAGGCTATGCCTTGGCAGGATGGCCCCACGTCTCCTACTTCGCCTTAATTGGCATCGCTTCGACGCGCCACCCGCTTGGAAGGCTATGCCTCGGTGGGGCAGCCCCGCATCTGCTACTTCGCCTACATAGGTTTTGCTCCGATGTGTCGCCCACCTGGAAGGCTATGCCTCAGTAGGATGGTCACGCTTTGACTACTTCGCCTTCACAGGCTTCACTCTGACCTACCGCCCACCTTGAAGGCTATGTCTCGGTGGGGCGGCCCCCACATTCGCAATTTCACCTTCACATGCTTTGCACCGATGCACCACCCACCTCTTAGGCCATCCCTCAATCAGGCGGCCCCGCATCTGCTACTTCACTTCCATAGGCTACACTCCATCACACAGCTTGTCTCATAGGTGTCTCATAGGGTACGCCTCAGGACAGGGGCTAGTGGTGCATGCAACAAAAAGATGCCATGACAACCAAAGCTTTGCCCTAGTAGCGCTTCCACCGTACTGGGCCTTGAGCACTTGCGCATCAACCACTTGGGCTTTGCTTCGATTATTTGGCAAGCCTATCATGTTCAACATGCTATGCTTGGGCACAATAAGTGTTAAGCTAGTGAAGCTATGGTCACCACTAGGAATGGAACAATGAAAAATCACACCGCACGAAGGGCCAACAAGAAAACTGCAATTTGGCACCCGCCCTCGCGTGGATCCCTCAGGCCTTGTGCTTCGCTCAAAGGCCTCTCCCCTTGCGCAGAGCACTCACGCGACATGAAGACAAGATTTGGCTAAGTCTTGCACACCCGCATGCCCATCAAGCTAAAATTTTGGCTGAGTCATGGATGCCCTCATGTGGATCCCTTAGGCCTCGCCCCTCGCGCGAGGCCCTCGTCCCTGCGTGGAGCACTCATGTGATATAAAGCAAAATTTTGGCTAAGTCTTAAGCGACCGTGCGCCCATCGAGCCAAAATATTGGCTAAGTCATGGATGCCCTCGTATGGATCCCTCAGGCCTCGCCCCTTGCATGAGGCCTTCGCCCTTCATATGGATTCATATGGAGCACTCACGTGATATGAAGCAAAATTTTGGCTAAGTCTTGGGCACCCGTGTGCCCATCAAGCCAAAATCTTGGCTAAGTCATGGATGTCCTTGTGTGGATCCATCAGGCCCTGCCCCTCGCGTGATGCCCTCGCCCCTTGTGCCGAGCACATGTGTGATATGAAGAAAATTTTTGGCTAAGTCTTGGGCGCCCATACACTCATCGAGTCAAAATCTTGGCTAAGTCATGAATACCCCCGCGTGGATCTCTCAGATCTCACCCCTTGCGCGGGCCCCCATCAAGCCAAAATGTTGGCTAAGTCATGGATCCCCTCGCATGGATGCCTCAGGCCTTGCCCCTCATGCGAGGCCCTCGCCCCTCACACGGAGCACTTGCGTGATATGAAGCAAAATTTTAGCTAAGTCTTGGGTACCCGTGCGCCCATCAAGCCAAAATCTTGGCTAAGTCATGGATGCCCTTGCGTGGATATTTCAGGCCTTGCCCCTCGCACGAGGCCCCATAGAGCCAAAATCTTGGCTAAGTCATAGGTGCCCTCGCGTGGATCCCTTAGATCTCGTGCCTCACATGAAGGCCTCGCCTCTCATGTCGAGCACTCACGTAATATAAAGCTAAAATTTGGCTAAGTCTTAGACACCCACATACCAATCTGACCAAAATATTGACTAAGTCATATATATACACTCGCGTAAATCGCTCAGGCCTCATCTCCCGCACGAAGCCCTCGCCCACTCGCTCGCACATCCTGGCTTCTATGTGCAGTCCGTCCAATACCTTCGCCGCCAACGCCCTGCAATGGCGGCCTCGCACATCTCGCAGCAAGAGCACACTTAGCTAGCAGGCCGACTTGAATAGTGAGTAGCTCGCTGTTGCTAAAGATGGAGCACAACGTACAAGTAGGGGTGCAAATGGGTTGGGTTAATCCCGACCGATCCGGTACCGAATCCGGTCGGTACCAGATTCGGGAAGAGAATTTGGTATCCGGTCGGATTCGGATAATTCATGTCGGATTCGGATTCGGATTCGGGATAGTTGTTATCCGACCGAATAGTTTCGGTATTCGGATACCGGATAATTATCCGGTCGGATATCTGGTCGGATATTCGGTTCGGGACAGCCCGACAGGCCTATAGTAAAACGGCCATAACTTTCACAAACGGAGTCCGATTCAGGTGTTCTTGGGCTTGTTTGAAAGCTTATTTCAATGCCCATCCAATGGGTAAGGCCCCAGCTTTAGAACTCTTCTGGTCGCTCCGCAATATCCAAAACAATGTGACGGTGGAAAAATCAGGGTTTCCTTTTTGTATGAGTTTGAGTCTAATACAATGTCGGGTTGAGTTGTACTCAGTTTGGGGACCTTGTGGACATCCCAAGGGGTTATATAAGTCTTATATTCATAGCCTTTAGGATTAGGGTTTTGTTTAGATCAGTTTAGCCCCATGTGCAAACTCCACGTTGTCTCTTGTGTCGACTAGACCAACAGATTCGTGTTACAGAACCTCAACAATCCTTGTGCAACTTTTATATCTAGCAATTTTCAGGTTGCTCACTATCCTTGTTCATGCGTGTTCTTCGGTTGCATGCAGAAATAGACCTTCGTGGTCAGGTCAACCGCATTCTTGGTACAGTTGATAACGACTTGGAGTGTGGTTCAGCGATTGCTAAGGTGCAAGCGACGTCGTACGGTTGTAGTCGGATCGCAAGAGTCACCTCCACTAAAATCGATAGTTATTATCCTATCGAAAGATCGGGAAGCATATGTTCCTTTCCGTATGCACGTACTATCCGTCTACATTATCCGTTTCCGATCCGAAACCGTCAAGTATCCGTTCCGGTGGCACCATATTCGAAATTTCGAATACTCCGAATTCGTATTCGTATCCGGTTTTACCGTATCCGACTCCGAATCCGAGAAAAAAATATGGGTTAGAATACGGTATAAGTAATATCCGTTCAAATCCGACCCGATTGCACCCCTACGTACAAGAGGCTAGCTAGCTAACACCACGCGCACACACCCCTCGTATCAGGGGTTTATGACCTTCAGGGGACACAACAGGGAGCCCGCGGCAGTCCTGTTGTGGTTCGCTTCAACACGTGTAGCCCATGGCCATATTAAAAAAAATAGTTGACCTACAGCTGCCCATAACAAGTGGCTGACGCAAACATGTATGGCTAGCTCGCATATATGGTTGTGGATGCAGTTCATGAAGATGCCAAGTCCTTTGATTCAAAAGTGGACTACTCCAATGCATGGCTGCAGCATGTTATGTATGGAGCTAGCTTGGCTACAACTCAGAATGCAGTCATATCAAAGGAAGCAGCTGTTGGCGGGCACTGAGAAGCTGCTCCAAGGCCAGCTCGAGCTCTGGCACCATGCCTCCGTCTTCATCAAGTCCATCGCGAATCCCCGACGCCATCGACCGCTGCGGCGGCACTCGCAGGCGCAAGGGGTGCTGCGGCACGACGGCAGGCACCAGCAAGAACACCGCGCACCTGGCGTACTCCACCACAAGCCTGACCCCAGCGTCGCAGGGCCCTCGGCAGAGGTGTAATAACGTCAAAACTTCCATTAAGTGGAAGATATAGGGGCTGTTTGGTTGCTAGCCACACTTTGCCAACAAAAATTGCCACACTTGTCTAAGTTGAGGTGCTCAAATTCTTTGCCACACCTTAACAAGCCTAAGGGAATCTTGCCACACTTTTTTGAGTCATTGACGCGTGGGACCTAGTTTGCTGGAAGGGAATCTTGCCACAACTGTGGCTGCAACCAAACAGCTCTCAAAGTTGGTCAAACTTGCCTAACCTTAGGCGTGGTAAACTGTGGCTGGCAACCAAACACCCCCATAACAACATCCTCCTTTTGAACCTCTGGAGCATTTTTCATTCTATAGAGAAAAGAAGATGGAAAATATCTCATATGCCACTATGAGTCTGTGAAAAGTTAAATTTTGCCATCCAAGTTGTGTATTGTTGCATTCTAATCCAAGGGGAGATCCAAATACACTATCCAGTTCCAAATCCAGACGAGTCCAAACGGTCAACGGCGGAAATTAGACCTAGATACCCTTGATTTAGATCTAAAAAACTGACAGAGACCTTTTCGCGAGGAAAAAGGACCTCTACGTAATTTTTGAAAAAGTCAAGGAAAATGCCTCCCCCGGCCGTACGCGAATTCCCCCGCCACGCGCCGGCTGAGGGAGCGCTGGGGGCGACGTGGAGGGGCTGCGCGGCCGGGAATCCCCCCGGGAATATGGGGATGAGTATGAGTGTGCAAGCTCGGATGGTTGTTTCAACATTTTGCAAACTCGGAGCGGCACGTCAGATATTTTCTAGAGGGATATCAGTCCGAGCGGCGGTCACATCACATCGAGCTCGCCACAGGTTAACGGGGCACCGAGCTGTCCATCTCGGCAGCGACCCAGTCGACTCCCAGCCGGGCCCCATGTCTACGGTCAAAGGCTTGGCCAGTTAGAGCAAGTATAATAAGAGGTTGTTAGTAGGTTGTATGCTGAGGTGGAGGAGAGAGAGGTGGACGATAAGTTTATAGCCAGCTGAAGCACAAGAACCAAGAAACTTTGTGAGAGAAAAGGGTGGGTCATACAGCTTTCAGCTGGCTGTAAACTACTATATGAATGGGCTGATAAGTGGGATATAAGTGTCCATACAGCCAGCTGAAAGCTGTATTATTAGCCTTGCTCTTAGACGCTAACCAGCTGCTGCACATTCCCCGATCATCTCGAAGCACAGATCCCGAAACAGCGAGCAGAACTGTTTAGACGGATGGTATTATACCTTTTTTTTAAAAAAAATTACTCTGGATATTGTTTTTTAAATCTAGCTCCCTCTTTAGTCCTAGCTCCCTCTTCAGACATGACAAGCTCGACAGATCGTTGGCTCGATTAGTGTGTGCTTAATTAATACTAATCATATTTAATTAGCGCTAATAATAGGCATTAATCGCTACCGTAGAGGAGGTGCTCGGCAGCACCTGTTGCTGAGCTAGTGGAGCTCTACTGAGGTACTGTAGCTGGTAGGTACCTGCCAAACTCCTCTAGCTCAATAGGTGTTAGTCGATGTCAGTAGGTCTAAAGAGGAAGTTAGAATTATAAAAATGGGTATTTAGAGGTTAATTTTTTAAAAAATAGCTAAAATGGCATTTATGTGGATGGTTTCGGCATGCAAGTACCATGTTGTTTCTTTTTCTCTCTCTTTCTTTTTGAGAGTACAACATGCTTTGATGTGCGTTGCTTAAGCATGCTTTGGAGGCTCATCAATCCATAAGCAGACAAAATAACTCACCTAAGGTTCCCTGACATGCCGGATCGCTTAAGTTGTAGACCAGTACAAACTTTCTACATAGATGAAACGCTATAGCAGCAGGCGAAGAAGAAATGTACACAGAGGAAGCGATCTAGCTTTGCCAGACAAGGCATGCATTAGTGCTTTGATATCTTGCATGGTAAAATGCAATGGCATACTAGTCCTGTATGATAAACAACAAGCATGGATGAAAGATGCAAATAGATCCATGCGCGGAGCCTCTGCTTGACAGGTTTGGCATCAGAACGGACCGCGAGGGTGTGCTCAATGATAGTGCGGTCCACACCTTTTATGTCAGCTGGCGACCACGCGAAGACGTTCGCGTTGTCCCGAAGCACTCGGAGGAGGTCCCGCTCAACCTCAGGGGAGAGGCCCTCGCCGATGGACACTTGCTGGTCAGTCGGTGGTCGGAAGGCGTGGTTGTTCCGAGGTTGTCGGTGAGTACATGCACCTTCTGGTGCGGGCCCCGAGTGCCAAGCTCTATCTGCCGGGCGAGGTCTTGGTCGCCGAACACGGCGATGATGCCTTATGGGCCCGGGAGTTTCATGCATAAAAAGCCATGGTGCAGAACTGCCTCGAAGGAATTGAGGGTTAGACGTCCCAGGATGGCGTCGTACGGGTACAGGAGATCAACGACGTCGAAGGTGACGTCCTCGATCCTCAGGTTGTCGCCCTGTCCAAAGGATACTTGCAACCATAATTGGCCCAAAGCCTTCAACGGTTGGTCCCCGAAGCCCTGGAGTAGGATTCCCAAGGGACCTAGTCGGCTTTGGAGAATCCCCATTTGGTCGAAGGACGCCGCGAATTGTCGGGCCCCCGGATTACCAGACCCGGACCCTTTGTGTATTACTGCACTAGTCCCAGATCAAAGCTAGTGCACACAGCTAAACAGAATGGAAAAACATCACCATCAACGATTTATTACAATAATCAAGTGTACTGACCACAAGGTCTCATTATTACAATCGAGGTTAAGACCTCGCACACAAGAAATAAAGCGGAAGCAAGGATAACTCGAGGACGACCCATCAATTCGCCACGGGCAATTGGTGGGAAGCGCGACCTAGTCCTCGGGAAGAATCCGTCGCACCACAAGCAAGCGATGAGTCGTAGTCACCTTCTTGAGCTTCAACTTCCTCTCGAGATTTATTTTTAATTGTAGCATGTGAGTACATAAAGTACTCGCAAGTCTTGGAAAAATGCATAGATGCAAGGCTTAACGAAGGAAGGCCATATGGTTCTTTTGCACAAAGCAATAATTGAAATGTCAATTGCTACTAATTATTTTGAAGGCATCAATTTAATGAAGTAAATGTCTTATGAATTAACTTTCCAGTGAAGGTTCCAACTACCAACACTAGCTAACCAATTACCATTGGTCAAGTTTTAAAGCTGCGGGTTCCATCCACCTCTCTCGGCTCCATCCGCCAGATTCCTTCCGAGAGTTCCCTCCACTCTCGGAATACAAAACTTTGATTGTAAAACAAAACCAGAAGTCTACCATGTGAATGCATTCCTTGCCGCCCTTGACCGTGGGCACGGCTATTCGAATAGTTTTACACTCTGCAGAGGTTGTACAACTTTACCCACAAGAGATAAATTATCCTAAAAGTCAACACGCTTCCTTTGGCATGAGACCCGGATAAAATACCACAAAGCCTTTACCTTACTCTAATCTAGCTAGACACCACCCGCCGAGGTTTCACCGCGAGAAGGGTTAAATCCGCCCAATCAAGCCCCTCTTGCGCCATATGAGTACTGATAAATCTGTCCCTCACTTTGTGAATAACGGTCCATCCTCGGCATCCACTTTCCACTGTTGGCACCTAAACTAGACTATCATAAGTTAGTCACTAGGTCGTACCCATATAGACTTGTGGTTGTACGGTTAATGCTCGATTTGGACAAACACAAGCGTCGGTCCTTAATTGACTAGGGTGGAACATACACTTAACAAGTTCTCGTGCTTATGCACCAACCCAAACAACCATCCACCTAATCTAAACCATCTTTCGCATTTTTATTTTATTTTTAAAGGATCAGTGGCAATTCCAATTACCACTACACTTTGTACACACAAGGTTATTACAATAAATCATAATTTCCCATTTTCAAGATTTTTCAAAGTTATTAGATAGCACGACTAAGCATTATTCTATCATTCTAATATTCACAAAGATTAATAGTAATTTCATTATTGAGACAAAGGAAGTTCTAGGGTGACAAGGGTACATGGCAATCAATGTCAAATGAGGGCATAACAATTGGAATAACTAATTCCTAAAGACTTGAACTAGTAACTTTATGTAAATAGCAATGCACATAATTTAAAATATTTTAAAAACATTTCAAAAGCATAGGCTCGAAATGATCAAAGGAGACTTGCCTTCTTGCAGGGTTTCTGGGTCTTCTTGCTGCTGTGAAGAGGGATCTTCGACAACGTTGGAATCTACGCGAGAAAAGACGAAGCAAATAAATACAAACGAAAATTCAAATAAAATCCAAAAATTCAATAGAGGCCATAGTTGGATAGATTATGATTTTAGATGAATTTAGAAATTTGAATGGCTGGATTTGGAGTTAAAATGAGAAAGTTATGCTCATTTGAAAATCTCAGATTTGAATAAATCTAGAAATTCTCAAATTTCTGACAGGTGGGGCCCACTGGAATATTAGATTTTAAATTCTATTTTTATTCGAGGATGACAGGTGGGGCCCACTGAACAGTAACCACTGGCGGTCACTGACATGTGGGACCCACTGGACAATGAGCCCACTGACTCAACCTCTGACACATGGGACCCACTGGACTCCGGGCCCACTTGTCAGAGACAGCCAGAGAGAGTGGGGCCCAGCGGCGATGGCAGCGCAGAGCCGCGGTTCGCGACATGTGGGGCCCACTTGTCGGCGAGATTTTAAAAAGAATGGCTCGACCTCGGCGTGCGAGCCGGGGCTCGAAGCGCGCCGAGGAGCCGGGGAGAGATCGCTGTTAACCGGATGGGCGGGAGGCTTTGCCTACCCATATAGGGCGATCAACTCTTTTGAGTTACTGCGAGGAGGAGGCGGGAAGGTGGCGGGGCGGGGTCGTCGGTGGCGAGGAGTGGTGGAGGTGCGGTTGACGCGTGAAATGCAAACCCGAGCGGAGCGAGTCAGCGAAAAGTCGGCAGGCTCGAGGGCGGCGAGGTGGCCGGCGGCGAGGATGGCGCAAGCGCTCGGGTCCTCCGGTGCGGCAGCGCTCGGCGTGGCGGGAGGCGGGCGAGTGTCGGGAGGATCGCACAGGCGAGAGGAGCTCGGGAAGTGACGGCGGGCTCGAGGATGACCGAGGCGGCGGAAGGCTCGCCGGAGTTGGGCGGAGCTCGGGAGAGAGAGCCACGGTCTTTGGGTGCTACGAGGCTCGGGAGATGCGGTGGAGCGCTCGGGAGGTGGTGTGAGAGGAGGCGGCCGAGGAGGTATTTATAGGGCGGAGGAGGGGACACGGCGCGGGATTGCTCGCGAGTTGGCGGCCGAGAAAAAGGAAGCGCGCGGGAGGAAAGAAATAGGGGCGAGAAGGAAAGGGAGGCGCGGGCGTTGGGATTTGCTTCCGCAGGGCTCGAGATTCCAAAACCGGGAGAGGCGGGAAGGCAAGGCGGATCCGACGCGGTCTCGGTCGGCCGGCGAAAGGAAATAGGGGAAGGAAAAGGAAGGCGCCGGCCCGCGAGGACGCGGGCGACAGCGGGCCGGCCGGCGTGGAGCGAGGCGAGGCCGACGCCGCGGGGCCCGCGGGTCGATGGAGTGAGGCGGGAGTGAGCGGGCGGTGGATGGCCGCGCGGAGACTCGGCTCATCCGGCCGTCCACGCAGCGTCGGGCGGAGGAGGAGGAAGGCGGGACCACCGGTGTGGGCGGGCCGGCTGGACGACGAGGAGAGGAGGTGCGGCTGGATCGGCCGAGCGGCGATGTGGCGGATCTGGGCCGCCCACGCGTCTTTGGAGGAAAAAGGAGAGATTTTATTTTCAGAATTTGATTTTGATTTTTGAAAAGGCTAGAAAATTATTTAGGCCTCGAGAAAAATATGAAAATACCTCCAAAAATTCCAGAAAAATTCACGAAGCTCCCGGAGATATTCGGACTTAAAAATTATTTTCAACTATTGTTGATATTAAATTTTCATACTTTGAATTACTTTTTAAATTTAAAAATTAGGTTTTAAACTCAGAAAATTCAGAAAAGCCAAATAAAATCCAATTAGCTTAAAATAATTAATTTGAATTTAATTTTCTTCCAAAAGCAAATTTTGGGATGTGACAAACCTACCCCCTTAGAAAGAATCTAGGCCAGAGATTCGGATGGGTAGGAAAAGGTCGGGAACTCTTCTCTTAGATCCTCTTCACGCTCCCAAGTCGCTTCCGATTCTGAATGGTTGCTCCATTGCACTTTACGTAACTTGATAACCTTCTTGCTGCGACGGCGCTCTGCTTCCTCAATATCTTGTTGGATACTCGGATAGGTGAGGTCCTCCTTCACGTTTATTTCATCTAGAGGCATCCGCTCTTCGGAACTCGAGACACTTTCTTAGTTGAGACACATGGAAGACGTCATGCACCTTTGTGATTGTGGTGGTAGCTCCAAGCGGTAAGCCACTTCTCCTCGTTTCGCCACAACAGAAAAGGTCCAATGAATGGGAGCTAGCTTTCCACGACTCCAAAACGTCTCATTCCTTTGAGAGGTGACACCTTCAAATAAACATGATCCCGGTACAAATTCCAAGCTTCTCGTCGATTATCCGCATAGCTCTTACATGCAGTTTGTCTTTGTTTTTAATCATCTGGATTAGACGAACTTGTTCTTACGCTGCTTCAGCACATCTGGTCCAAACACTTGTCCTTCTCCTGTTTCCTTCCAATACAATGGAGTCCTACACTTTCTGCCGTATAGGGCTTGAACGGAGACATTTGCAAACCGGATTGATAACTATTGTTGTAGGAGAACTGCATAGGGCAAACTCGATCCCAATTATTCTTGTTTGCCAAGTTACACAAGCTCTCAACATGTCTTCCAATTTGATTTACTCTTTCTGTTTGTCCATCCATGCGTGGATGATAAGCTGTCTTGAAGTTTAAATTTGTGCCCAAAAGTTCATGTAGCTTTGCCAAAATCTCGAGGTGAATTGGGTTCCTCGATCGACACAATCTTCTTTGGGACTCCATGCAAGCACACAATCTTGACATGTACAACTCGCAAGTCTATCCACGGAGTATGTGGTCTTTCCTGGAATGAAATGGGCGACTTTTGTCAGACGATCCACAATAACCCAAATTGAATCATGTCCTGATTTGGTTCTTGGTAATCCAGTTATAAAATCCATACCAATTTCTTCCCATTTCCACTCAGGTATCTGCAAAGGTTGTAGGAGCCAGTGGTCTCGATGCTCGCTTTAATTATTTGGCACACATCGCACAAAGCTACATATTCTGCAATTTCTCGTTTCATACTTGACCACCAATATCTTTCCTTGAGATCTTGGTACTTCCGAGGTGAATTGAGTATCCAGATTCATGAGCTTCCTTCAGGATTAACTCCTTTATCTCTTTCTTTTCGGGTACCATAATTCTTTTCCCAAACCAAAGGGTACCTTCTTCATCCTCTGAAAATCCGAGGCTTTCCCTTTCTTCATATTATCCTTGATCTCTGGACATACTTGTCCTCCTTTTGAGCTGCCCTGATTTGATCTTCTAAGGTTGGTTGAACTTCCAAAGTGGCTAGGAATCCTTTCTCCACTACTTCTAGGTTGAGCGCTGGAATTATTCTTGAAGGGCGGGCATCTGTCCTTAATCCTGACTTGGCACAATAATTCTTTCGGCTCAAAGCATCGGCTACCACATTAGCCTTTCTGGGTGATAATGTATTCCAATGTCATAATCCTTTATTAACTCAAGCCATCTCCTTTGCCTCATGTTAAGATCGGGTTGGGTGAATATGTACTTGAGCTTTTGTGATCAGTGTAAATCTCGCGTGTTACCAATCAAGTAATGCCTCCATATTTTAGGCGTGCACTACGCGACAAGCTCTAAATCATGAGTTGGGTAATTTCCTTCATGGGGTCGCGGTGCCTTGAGGCATACGCTACTACCTTTCTTTCTTGCATCGATACACGCCTAGTCCTTGCCTTGACGCATCGTAGAAGACTTGAAATCCTTCCTAATGTCAGGAAGCGTCAACTTTGGTGCGAAGTTAACCTCTTCTTCAACTCTTGAAACTATCCTCACATGGTTTACTCCATTCAAACTTCTTTTCCTTCTTCAAAGAATGGGTGAGAGGTCTTGCGAGCTTGGAGAAACCTTCAATAAATCGACGATAGTAACCACCAATCCAAGAAAACTTCGATCTCGGATCATCGACTTTGGTTGTGTCCAATTAAGCACATCATTAACTTTCTCAAGGTCTACGGACACTCCTCTGCCGAAATCACATGGCCCAAGAAAGCTACTTTCTTCAACCAAAACTCACACTTACTAAACTTGGCATACAACCGATTTTCTCTCGAGCTTTTCCAAAACTATCCTCAAATGTTCTGCGTCTTTGTTCCTCATTCTTGGAGTATATCAAAATATCATCGATGAATACAACCACAAATTTATCCAAATATTCCATGAACACCTTATTCATCGATTCATGAAGTATGCGGGAGCATTGGTTAGACCGAAAGACATTCTGTATACTCGTATAATCCATAACGAGTAGCAAATCTTTGTCTTGGGTATGTCTTCGGTCTTATCTTCAATTGGTGATAACTCGATCGAAGATCAATCTTGGAGAAGACACATGATCCTTTCAAGCGATCAAGCAGATCATCTATTACGGGCAAAGGGTACTTGTTCTTGATCGCCACGTCATTCAAGGATCGATAGTCCACACACATGCGAAGACTTCCGTCCTTCTTCTTCACTAACGATCGGGCGCTCCCCAAGGTGACGAGCTTGGCCTTACAAATCCTTTATCTTGCAGCTCTTCAATTTGTTTCTTGACTTGGCGGATCATTTGCGGACATCCGGTAAGGTCTCTTGGAAATCGGAGTCTGTGCAGTGCGTGATTTATAACAAATTCAATCTCTCTATCCGGTGGCATTCTGGCAAATCTTGGAAAATACATCAGGTATTCACATGCTATAGGCACCTTTTCCAAAGTTATTCCCTTCAAACTGTTTAACTTACTCTTCTTACGGAAGGTGCATTGGGTGAAACCTTACTCGAATCCCTTGCACTGGTAAGAGTAATGACTCGGTCGGCACAATCTATCTCGCCCTTTATACGTGGTTAACCAATCCATACCAAGTATTACATCTAAACCCTTGGAGTCTATTATAATAAGATTTGCTAGGAACTTAACTCCATTTATATCCACATTGCGTCGGTGCAAAGCGTGTTAGTCCTCATTTCCTTTCAGGACTGGACTAGCATGGGGTTACGTAGTTTACTCACATCCCAATTATACCTTTCAACCATATCTTTTGACACAAAAGAATGCGAAGCTCGAGAATCAAATAATCTTGATGCAATTCTCGAGTTGACAAGAAACTTACCCGAACTACGTGGGTGCATCTGGGTCGCTTCCACGGTCACATGGTTGAGATGCCCTCGGCTCACCACTTGTGGAGCCCTTGGGGTGCGAGGTGTCCCACGGCCTTGTCCCGCATTTGGAGCTCGTCTTTGGTGTAGTCCCTAGATTGAAACGAACTGGGGTCATTGCTGGGCGTTTCTGGGGACAGTTGCTGGCATAGTGCTCCATGTTCTTGCAGTTGAAACACTGCACTTCTGCTGCTGAAGTCTTGTTCTGCTGGGGTTGGCCACCATTGCTTGCCCGGGGAGTTTGTGGATTTGGGCGAGGTCCTGAAAAGGGAGTCCTTGGCATGCTTGACTCTGAAGGCTTGTGAAAATGAGGTGCGTTGGGGCGGAATCGAGAGCTACTTGCTCCTTGCTGGGCTTGAAACTTCCTCTTCAGAGTTTCGTATAGCCGACGCCGAGCATCTTCTTGGACAAAGGCCTTGTTCACCAGTCTTTGGAAGGTAGGAAATCATTGGATACCAGTGCACCTTGAGATTGGGGTCAAGTCCTGCGTGAACCTCCAAATCTTGGTCGCCTCGAGGTGACCTCTTGAGATGCATACAGACGGTTGGGTGAACTTGTTGGTATTCTAAACACTTGAGGTTTCCTGTTGTAGTTGGTAGAATTCTCTCTTCTTCATTTCCATTATTCCCGTAGGAATATGGGCAATCTGAAAGCTTCAACAAACTCCTCCCAAGTGATGGCTTGTGCATTTTGATGGGCGGCGCGGTAGTTTTCCCACCGGTTGGCACCATTCCTTGAGTGGTGAGCGACGCATACAACACCTCTCGTTGTCGTCGACCGAGCTAGGACCAATTTTCTTTCCACATCCTTGATCTAATCATCCGCCTCCGGGGATCCATCGATCCAGCAAAAGTGGGAGGCCTTGTCCTCATAAATTCTCCCAACTTAGACGGGAGCTTGATTGGGTGCCTGTGGAGCTTCTTTGCACTTGGTTCAGGCTAAGGCCAGAAGAAGCTGAAGTTGCATGGCCATCATTTGTTCCAAGTTGGGGCCTGAGCGGGAGGTGGTGGAATGTTGTCCTCTGGTTGATTGTTGGCGTCACGGTACATTGCTGCTCGGGTTGCTCCTTGTGTTCACCATCTGAAGCGGTTTAGGTAAGAGGGAAATAGCAAAGGTAAGAGATTAGGGGAACTAAATCACATCCCAAGCCAACACACAAGAAGAACTAGCAACCACTTAGGGAAAACTTTTATTAAAATTCCAGATAACTCCATGAATGGCTGTACCACAAGTGCACATAGGCCTGGTACAGTCCATCTAGCACACCAAAATATAACAATAAGCGTTCTAAGGACGCGGACATTTTATTTGGGTACTACGGACTCAAAAGACTACTAATCCTCTCCAAAGACGCGTTCCTCAGGGTCCTCTTCCGGGTCCTCTTCTAGATCCTCCTCCGGGTCTTCCTGGCGCTCTCTCACATGGTGCCTCGAACAATCACACTCAGCCGAAGCACGGGGACGGTTACGACTGGAGGCAGTCGAACGCGAGCGGGAAGGAGAAGGCTTGCGCTTCTTGAGAGTGATGACGGGTGGCGGACTGGGGCGTCGCACCTTCTTGCGTGCTGTGAGCCGTGTGCGAAGTCCCGAGAGTCGAAATGGCGCGCGGTTGGCGGGGCGGCGGTGGTGCAGTGAAGACGGCGTGTAGTCGGGTCTGACTTGAGACGTCCCAATCTAAACTCGTCTGTCTGGCTCCGAAGAAGCTGCGCGCGAAGAGTGTCGGAGTGATGATAGCTGGAAGTGAGAAGCATCCGGAGTTGTCCAATCTCCTCCTGAGCTCTAGCATAAGTGACTGCCATCGCCTGTGTGAGCTGCACCTGGTGCGACAGTCGAGGATCGTCAGCTGGGATGTCAAAGGGATCTGGATACCTCGTCCGCTCGAGGTTGATGAAGAAGCAAAAGGGGGCGATGTACGCATCCTTGTGCAGTGGCATAACTCATCAATCGCGAGGCGTGCGCATCTCGGATGCGTCAAAACAACGGGACCGAGGGTGCTTGATGGGGTATGTTTGGGATTTGAATTCCCATCCGTGCATACAGAATACCTCCATCGACCAGAGTCACGGTCCAGAATCCGCGTCTTCCGCCCCGAAAATGGGCGGTGACGGTACTCAAACACCGCATAAGGCGACGAAGGAGGCTAGCGAATCCTCCCGCATCCTCTCCATGAGAGTAGTAGTCCCACGGGCGGCGGATGACGAACCGGCCATCTACAAAGTTTGAAATAAAGGAAGAGATTAGTGAAAAGAATTAGTGAATGAATATAAAGACAAGAACGAGATTCTAAGTAAGAAGAGAGTAGAAGCAAAGAGGCTTATATATTTTTAATATACTCTTTTTAAGAAAATATGAGTCCTTAAGGTTTTACCATTTTCTTAAGCTAGGTCACGTCCTCTGATCAAGCGCTCGATACCATCTCTGTCGGCCCCGGATTGCCAAACCCGGACCCTCGTGTATTCCGCACTAGTCTCAGATCAAAGCTAGTGCACACAGTTAAACAGAATGGAAAAACATCACCATCAACGATTTATTACAATAATCAAGTGTACTGACCACAAGGTCTCATTATTACAATCGAGGTTAAGACCTCGCACACAAGAAATAAAGCGGAAGCAAGGATAACTCGAGGGCGACCCATCAATTCGCCACGTGCAATTGATCGG
Source organism: Dendrocalamus sinicus (assembly GCA_036346575.1). Classification (NCBI taxonomy): domain Eukaryota; kingdom Viridiplantae; phylum Streptophyta; class Magnoliopsida; order Poales; family Poaceae; genus Dendrocalamus; species Dendrocalamus sinicus. The sequence goes on along the minus strand of CM070648.1, from coordinate 34,977,097 downwards.
GAAGCGCGACCTAGTCCTCGGGAAGAATGCGCCGCACCACAAGCGAAGCGATGAGTCGTAGTCACCTTCTTGAGCTTCAACTTCCTCTGAGATTTATTTTTAATTGTAGCATGTGAGTACATAAAGTACTCGCAAGTCTTGGGAAAAATGCATAGATGCAAGGCTTAACGAAGGAAGGCCATATGGTTCTTTTGCACAAAGCAATAATTGAAATGTCAATTGCTACTAATTATTTTGAAGGCATCAATTTAATGAAGTAAATGTCTTAATGAATTAACTTTCAATGAAGGTTCCAACTACCAACACTAGCTAACCAATTACCATTGGTCAAGTTTTAAAGCTGCGGGTTCCATCCACCTCTCTCGCTCCATCCGCCAGATTCCTTCCGAGAGTTCCTCCACTCTCGGAATACAAAACTTTGATTGTAAACAAAACCAGAAGTCTACCATGTGAATGCATTCCTTGCCCGCCCTTGACCGTGGGCACGGCTATTCGAATAGTTTTACACTCTGCAGAGGTTGTACAACTTTACCCACAAGAGATAAATTATCCTAAAAGTCAACACGCTTCCTTTGGCATGAGACCCAGATAAAATACCACAAAGCCTTTACCTTACTCTAATCTAGCTAGACACCACCCGCTGAGGTTTCACCGCAGAAGGGTTAAATCCGCCCAATCTGAAGCCCCCTCTTGCGCCATATGAGTACAGTAAATCCCTGTCCCTCACTGTGAATAACCAGTCCATCCCTGGCATCCACTTTCCACTGTTGGCACCTAAACTAGACTATCATAAGTTAGTCAGCTAGGTCGTACCCATATAGACTTGTGGTTGTACGGTTAATGCTCAGTTTGGACAAACACAAGCGTCGGTCCTTAATTGACTAGGGTGGAACATACACTTAACAAGTTCTCGTGCTTACTGCACCAACCCAAACAGCCATCCACCCTAATCTAAACCATCTTTCGCATTTTTATTTTATTTTTAAAGGATCAGTGGCAATTCCAATTACCACTACACTTTGTACACACAAGGTTATTACAATAAATCATAATTTCCCATTTTCAAGATTTTTCAAAGTTATTAGATAGCACGACTAAGCATTATTCTATCATTCTAATATTCACAAAGATTAATAGTAATTTCATTATTGAGACAAAGGAAGTTCTAGGGTGACAAGGGTACATGGCAATCAATGTCAAATGAGGGCATAACAATTGGAATAACTAATTCCTAAAGACTTGAACTAGTAACTTTATGTAAATAGCAATGCACATAATTTAAAATATTTTAAAAACATTTCAAAAGCATAGGCTCGAAATGATCAAAGGAGACTTGCCTTCTTGCGGGGTTTCGGGTCTTCTTCTTCTGCTGTGAAGAGGATCTTCGACAACGTTGGAATCTACGCGAAAAGACGAAGCAAATAAATACAAACGAAAATTCAAATAAAATCCAAAAATTCAATAGAGGCCATAGTTGGATAGATTATGATTTTAGATGAATTTAGAAATTTGAATGGCTGGATTTGGAGTTAAAATGAGAAAGGTATGCTCATTTGAAAATCTCGATTTGAATAAATCTAGAAATTCTCAAATTTCAGGTGGGGCCCACTGGAATATTAGATTTTAAATTCTATTTTTATTCCGAGGATCGACAGGTGGGGCCCATCGAGCAGTAACCATCGGCGGTCAGCGACATGTGGGACCCATCGGACAATGAGCCCATCGACTCAACCTCGACACATGGGACCCATGGACTCGGGCCCACTTGTCGAGACAAGACAGAGGGGTGGGGCCCAGCGGCGGTGGCGCCGCAGAGCCGCGATTCTTGACATGTGGGCCCACTTGTCGGCGCGAGATTTTAAAAGAATGGCTCGACCTCGGCGTGCGGGCGGGGGCTCAACGCAGCCGAGGAGCCGGGGAGAGATCGCACTGTTAACCGGATGGGCGGGAGGCTTTGCCTACCCATATAGGGCGATCAACTCTTTTGAGTTACTGCCGAGGGGAGGCGGGAAGGTGGCGGGCGAGGTCGTCGGTGGCGAGGAGTGGTGGAGGGTGCGGTTGACGCGTGAAATGCAAACCGGAGCGAGACGAGTCCAGCGAAGGGGTCGGCAGGCTCGGGGGCGGCGAGGTGGCCGGCGGCGAGGATGGCGCAAGCGCTCGGGTCCTCCGGTGCGGCGGCGCTCCGGGCGGGGAGGCGCCGAGGTGTCGGGAGGATCGCACGGCGAGAGGAGCTCGGGAAGTGACGGCGGGCTCCGAGGATGACCGAGGCGGCGGGAAGGCTCGCCGGAGTTGGACGGAGCTTCGGGAGAGAGCGCACAGTCTTTGGGTGCTGAGGCTCGGGAGATGCGGTGGAGCGCTCGGGAGGTGGTGTGAGAGGAGGCGGCCGAGGGGAGGTATTTATAGGGGCGGAGGGGACACGGCGCGGGATTGCTCGCCGGAGTTGGCGGCCGAGAAAAGGAAGGGCGCGGGAGGAAAGGAAATAGGGGCGAGAAGGAAAGGAGGCGCGGCGTTGGGATTTGCTTCCGCGGGCTCGTGGATTCCAAAACCGGGAGAGGCGGGAAGGCAAGGCGGATCAGCGTGATCTGGTCGGCCGGCGAAAGGAAAGAGAGGAAGGAAAAGGAAGGCGCCGGCTCCGCATGGGACGACGGCCCGACAAAGCGGGGCGGGTGGCGGCGGGAGCGAGGACGCGCGGCGGCGCAGGCGGGGCCCGCGGGTCGATGGAGTGAGGCGGGAGTGAGCGGGCGGCTGGATGGCTCGCGGAGACTCGGCTCATCCGAGCCGTCCACGCGCGTCGGGCGAGGAGGAGGAAAGCGGGGCGGGTGGACCGGCGGGCCGGCTGGACGGCGAGGGAGAGGAGGTGCGGCTGGATCGCCGAGCGCGGCGTGGGCGGATCTGGGCCGTCCACGCGTCATTGGAGGAAAAAGGAGAGATTTTATTTTCAGAATTTGATTTTGATTTTTCGAAAAGGCTAGAAAATTATTTAGGCCTTAGAAAATATGAAAATACCTCCAAAAATTCAGAAAAATTCACGAAGCTCTGGAGATATTCGGACTTAAAAATTATTTTCAACTATTGTTGATATTAAATTTTCATACTTTGAATTACTTTTTTAAATTTAAAAATTAGGTTTTAAACTCCAGAAAATTCAGAAAAGCCAAATAAAATCCAATTAGCTTAAAATAATTAATTTGAATTTAATTTTCTTCCAAAAAGCAAATTTTGGGATGTGACACGAATAAAATGTCAGTGGAACTGCCCCCATCGACTAGGACGCGCTTGACGTTGCAGCCCACGATGGCGGCTTGGACCACTAGGGGATCCTGGTGAGGGAAGTCGACTCCATCTGCATCAGCAGCGATGAAGGTGATGTCATGTTGCACCCAGGCCGGCGTTGCTTGTGCCGGGTACGCGGCCACGTGATGTAACCGACGTGCATAGGCTTTCTGCTACCACGCGGATGAAAATTCCAAGGAAGAACCCCTATATATATGACATTTATGACGTGGCGCTGGCCTCCCTCCGGGGCCTGTATGCGCAGCAGGCCTTCTTGGGGTTGTTGCACATGGGCCACCACTGGAGTCCCCGCTTCTAGGGCTCTATCCCTAGCGACGCTTTGGCGAAGCGTCGCAGTGGTGGGGCATGTCCACGTGAGATGGTCACCACGGCCATGCACTTCGCACCACAGTCCCTGCTGTTGGCGCTCCGCTTCACCACGCTCCCATTGTCGCGGCCTTGGCCTCGCCCGCGTCCACGACCTCTGTGACCCCGTCCTCGGCCAGTGGGGGCACTATCGTCGGAGCCGCCTTCGATGTCAAAGACATAGCGGGCCTTCTGAAACTTACGCTGTTTACGATTGGACTTGTCGTTTGACGAATCTTGTTTGCGCTTAAAGGTGTCCTTCGATGAGTCTTGCTTGTGCTTGGAGGAGCCCTCCAGTGAGTCTTCTACTTACTTGGCATCGGAGGTGTCGCCTCTGCGCCGCTGCGCGTCTTCCTCTGCCCTCGCGTACTCCTCCATCTTGTCGAAGGGCTTGGCCACCATCTTTATCGACTTGCGCGCGTTGTATTCGGCTAGCGGCCTCAGGCAAAGGCCTTGGATCGCTGCGTTGATGATAGTGGTTTAATTGACGTCCTTGACTTGGTAGTGAATCTTGGCAAAACGCTTGAAGTACCCTTGGAGCTTTTCCAAGGGCTTTTGCTTCATAGCGAAGAGTTGATCCTCGTCGACGCGCTTGACGTAGTCTCACTGGAAATTGTTATACAGGCGGTCCCGGATTTGTTCCCATGCATAGATGGAGTTTGGCTCTATGGTAAAAAACCAAGAGATCGCCACTTCCTGCAACGCAAGCGGCAGTCCCTTCGCCCTAGTGGAGTCGTCCCTGCCGGCGGCCTCGATGGCGGTTTCGTACACACGAACGAACTCTCTGGGGTCCGTGTCGCCCTTGTACAGTTCGATGATGGGGAACTTAAAGTCCTTTGACCACGCCGACTGCTGCAAGCCAGTAGAGAGGGAGGACTCTGGATCTACACGTTGGAGGGCAACGCGACCGGATGTGGGAGCGTCGCGGCTGTCCGCCCAGTCTGGTGTAGCTTCTGTCACCGCTGTCGACGGGGTTTGCTGGCTCCACGCCTCTTGTATTTCCTACATGGCCCCTCGAAAATCTGCCAGCTCGCCTTGCAACATGCCAAGGGCTGTCAGCAGGTCATTTTCCACCGTCGAGGTAGCCGCACCGGCCTGGGTGTTGGTGCGGGCTATCGGGTTGGTAGTGACCACGGTCTGTCACCCAGAGCTGTTCAGCGCGTCGATGCGATGGACCCCAAGATCGGTGATGAAACTAGTGCAGCCGCCGAGGGTTCCCACACCGGACGCCGGGTCGCTAGCCATGCCATCGGCGTCGCTGCTCTCGCTGACCCGGGCACCGCCACCGAGGCCAACCGCCGCGCCGTGGATGTCGACGTCGGCGCTCGCGACACTAGTGTTGCCATCAGTGCCGGCTCCTGACGTTGGCACAGGCGGTCCACCGACCAAAGCCTTGGCGTTTGCAAGCGTTGCCGTCGTGCTCCACTTCTTCCTCGCCGTCAATGAAGTTTTCTTTGGTGCCATCACTTCTCAAATTTTACGGCTTGCTCTCTGTTGTCCCCACGAACGGCGCCAACTGTTGTGGCTACTGACTAAATAGTAAAGTAGGAGTAGTGGAATGGATGAGATGAATGGACAATGCTTGCACCCTTTCCATATATAGGGCGTGTATATATTTCCTCATAGGGTTTAATTACAACTTTGCCCTTACATATACTTGTTTTCCCTAGGGGCCTACAGGTCATTACACATGTCCTGTTGGACCTTGCAATTCTCTAACAGACCGGATGGGTTTAGGTGGGGGCCACCCCTACTACAGTACCTCTCTGTCCTCTTATAACGATTCAGATTTGATAATTCAAAACTTCTGTGTATTCTAAAGTAGTCAATGGATCAGTAGCTAGCTTGCACGGTATAATAATGACGAATATCACTTTCATACATGCATATAAGTAAAAAAGAAGTATTTAATATTATATAAAGGTAGCACATGTTGCCACTCCAATTATTATACAATATGTCCAAATTTTATTGGCAATGTTTGTACTGTATTTAATTTTTATCACTATTGCAATTCTAAGCACAACCATCGTTTATTAAAGTTTAACCAATTGAGGAGTATTGTAGTAATTATACTAGGGTGACATGGTAATATCAACAATCAATAAAGGGGATAATACATAACGATGACAACATATAACTAAATATCAATATTTAACATAACCTTTAATTGAATAATAATAATAATAATAATAATGCAATTTATAATTTGAAAGCAAAGTAATTGCATTTCAAAAATAGGTTTCAACATGATCAATCATAAGGACTTGCCTTGCTCAACAATGGATAGCGTATGATCTTGTTCGTCAGTGATGGAAACATCCAAAACGTCAAATTTTATAAATACGCAATTACCCAAATTCAACATAAATTCAACATAAATTCAAATGAACTCCAACAAATATGATTTTGGTGTTGTTGGAAAGATTTTGGATTTAGACGAATTTAGAAATAAAAATTAAATCATTTGGACTTAAAACGAGGGAGAACGAGCTCTCCAAAATGTCACCTGAGAGGAAATTCCAAAATTTTGGACAATCCTGACAGGTAGGGTCGAGCGGGATTTTCTTTTCCTTTTCAATTATTTTGCTTAAGGAAAATGGTCAGTGACTGACAGGTGGGGTCCAATCGAGGTAGGGCTCACCAGAGCATGGGAGCTCATGGCAAAGCTCTTTGCCGTGCTGATCGGCGGTGAGGGAGGTATCGAAGGGCTCAGCAAAAGGGCAAAATGGGTTGTTGGCTTCGCACTCTAGGTAATGGTAGTGACGGTGACCGATGAGATGCACTAGAGCGACGGTGCGACTACAACGAGCGGCGGAACGGTGCGGCCAAATGACGGCGATGTGACAGCAACAAAGCTAGGGTCAAGAGGATCTTGTTCTGGGTATAAGGTTGTGCTAAAAATGCTACTGTGGCAGCTTAGGGACCTAGGGTTGTCAAGGTTGACCAGCGGTAAGGCAATTGGGCGACGGTGGCAATGGCGATGACGATTTCCCACCAAACAAGCCTAAATAGCTAAATCAAGCTCAGATTCACAATATAGAGGTCAAGGTGATGCTACGGGTGCTATGGGCACTAAGAATCTCATCGTGTGTCGTGATATCCATGGTGGCTAGCGGGTGATGATAAGAGGTCCAACGAGGCAGCGGCGCTATGTTACTCTATGCGCTTCAATGGCTAGTCTACAAGATTTACCACAAGATAAGTAGCTGGGTGAGGGAAGGAATTATCGAAGGATGGCGAGAGAAAGGAGAACGGTGGCAATGAGAAGGTTGGTGGTGCACCGGCAGGCGACGGGGAAGACAAAGGCATCTCGATGACTCTAGTGCGTGGCAAGGCAAAATAAAAGGGTGCATTAGTACAGGGAGGTTAAGACAAATGCAAGGGACATGACCATCAAGGTCGAAGCTCACTGGAGCAAAGAGGACAGGGTGGCGAGGTTGATGACAGTGCTATGCACGGTAGTGGCATCGGGGCTTCGGCCTTCCTAAGGACAAACAAGCATAGCAAGGTGAGCACAAGGAAGAGGGATGCGAGGCGAACACAAAGCCTATGATGGCAACGTTAGGAACTCACTAGACGGCAAGGAATCGAACAACGAAGCTCTCGCCCAAACATAGGGAAGAAGGTTAAATCTGTCTCCATCGAAGGAAAATAGAGAACGGGAGCTTAGGGAAAATGCAAAGGGGTTAGGGCAACCAGTTTGACGCGCTCAGGGTGGCTTAAATAGAGGGAAGGAGAGAGATTGGCTTCAGATGCAAGGAAGTCGAGAGGGAGATAGCGCAGGAGAGTGAGCGAGCGAGCGAGAGAGAGAAAGAGAGCAAGGGAGAGAGCACACAGGAGAGCGATGGGACAAGGTCACAGTGATGTGACGAGGTCACAGCGGTGCAAGGCTTGAGATGGCAGGGTTGGCGTGGCTCTGGCATGAGTGGCATGTGCGTATGGCAACGTAGACAAGCGAGTGCGGTGTAGAGAGAGATGGTGTGGGGGAGAAGAACAATGCTTCGTACTAATAGGTGGGGCTGGACCCATGTGGCAACGATGGTGAGAGAGAAAGAGAGATAAAGCTAGGCTGGGCTACAAGCAAGCACGTGCAAGTGGGCTGGCTAGGCCGCGGAGGGGAAAAAAAAGGAGAGAGGACAGGTCAACGGGTCAAAAAGAAAAGAGGCTAGGTTAGCAACTGGGTTTCAACCCGAAGGTGAGGTAAGAAAAAGAAAACGATTTAAATTTTTATTTGGGATTTAATTTAGTTTTGAATTTGTAATTTGAATTCTAAAGGATGTTTGCACAAAAATTTTAGGAAAATTTTGTTAGCACACCATAACTTTTAGAATATATCAAATTTCATTTTTTGAGCCAAGGAATTTATTTTAAAATTCTTAAACTTAAGGCTTTAGGAAAAATTTGAAAATGTACAAAAAAATTTTAAAATCCATGAAAATCATGCAAGTTTTATTTGAAGCAAATTTTGGCCTGTTACACTTCTCCAGTACAAGTTGTTTTTCCAAGCCTTCACAGGCATACAGCTCTATAATCTAAACAGAAAAAAAACCAAGGGTGATTCTTGAACGATAGATCACTAACTACCGTTGCATCTGGAAAACCATTGCCTCCGATGCCTGCATGGTAAATATTAAGCAACCGCAAGGTGCCTCAGAATGGAAGATTACAGCAGACAACTTTCGTTGAAGACCTCATATTGTCACATGATATTTATCACCCGCAATGTCGACAATGGTGACGTCGTTTGCACTCCGCTCATCGTTGCGCTTCAGCCTCCATACTGGACTTCTCTGTGTCACTACTGGTAGACACAGGAACCGAGTCTTCAGTGGATTTGCGAGCTCGCTGCAGAGGCCTGCTTGTCCCAGGGCTTTTGGGGTCACCCTTGCGCTTTCCACCTCCAATAAGCCCAAAAGCAACCGCTTCCAGAGCTCTTGCGGTGGGAGGCCTGTTTCTGGTTCCATGCCTCCGAGAATTCACCTGAGAAGCCGGATCAGGTTGTGGGCTAACTGGTCCTCCTGTTGCCTCTAAAACATCATGAACCACCTCGCTATTCGAAATGGACGGAGCTTCCTCAGCCTTCATGCAACTATGCTTGTCCGATGAAGTGATGTGTACGCCTGTGCTTGTCTTAACATCTGGTTGTGTCTCCAGTTTAATCTGATTAACAAAATTACTAACCTGGGCCCCTTCTTTGGCAAACTTTGTCCCATCAACGGTGAACTTTGAATGAACTTCAGCGACTGCATCTACCTTACACTCAAATGACTTGTCCTCATTCAAGTTCGATGCATTCATCTTCTCATTTGACCTGTCATTGGTAAGAGAGTTCAATGCATCCATAGTCTGCTCACATGGCTTCTCTTTTGTGGAACAGCTCGCAATTGTTTTGGTTTGAAAAGTACCACCAACATCAACAGCAGTTGGTTTTGATGAAGTCAACAGCGGCTTGATTCTCTCTTTATCTAAACCATCGTCTTTTGAAAAAGAAATGCTGCGTCGGCTGGTCTGTTCATTGCTACAGCTAGATAATCTTCTGCGCTTGGACACTGGAGATAAATATTTGCGCCTTTCAGTTTTTGTTTTGAGGCCAAAGAAGCTCGTCAAGTCAATTTTGTCACCATTGCAATTAGAAGAATTACCATTAACTGGAAAAACTGAGCATGATGCAGTCACCATGTTTTGCAGCGAATCCACTTGGTTTTCTTTGCCTGTATTGCACGCTGAAACCATGTCAATGTCATTCACATCAGCTGTAACTCGTCCGCAATCTTCCAGGTCATTTGATGATCTATCATCCGGATCTTGCTCCTCTGAGGAACTGGCACTCACCATTTTATATGAACGATGTGAAGGGGCGAATCTAATATTTGCATCAGCAGGTAAGTTCCTCAGCTCCCTCACTTTGAAAGGCTCTTCCCCTTGGACCAAGCTAGTATCAATTATTGTAAACTTTGGAAGCTCCTGATAACCATCCAAAGGACCATCTTGGTCCAGTTCCATGTCCGTGGCACAGCCATTTTTCTCAGCAGTAACACCATTATCCATTCCATCAACCTCTAACTCAAGAAGAACGGGATCGGCTGCCACTCTTTTAAGGACATCACTGATAGAATCAAAATAATGAGTGCCTTTAGTGAGCTTACTTCTTGAGAATTTTTTTATACCCGGCACAAGAAATACAAGGCAATTCTTAGTTGTGCTGACATCCTTTGGCTGCTCTGAATGCCACCCTCTTGCAAGCAAACGGGGCCAAACAGCTTCCCAAAAAAGATCATTTGATCTTGTCTTGCTTCTTCTGAAATCACCTGTTAAGAACTTGATTATATCTTCCGAAGCAAGTGAGGAACAATCTTTGCCTGTAGGCATGTCAGGGTGAACAGAAAGAACTTGGTTTGGTTTAGATGGGTCCAAGACAAATCCCGTCAAATCCTGCTTCCCTTTACCAATCCCAACAGCCTCCACAAAAACTTCTGTTCCAACAGTGGATTTCAGAGCAAAGACAAAATCCTCTAAAAAAGTTTGGCCGTCATTGAAAGATTTAAATGCCTGCAACATGTGAAAACAACACAATTCATATGGCAATGGATGATAGAAGAAAAAAGAACATACTTTGTTAATTTTGACAACACTTGGTGTGTAAAGAAAGTTGGCATCCATGAATTATGTTGAGAAATATTTTGTGCATGAAATTTAATGTTCTTCCGTGAAATTAAACAAGACAAAATAATTGTGCTCAGATCATCACAAATTTGACTCTTGTGTACTAATCACGGGAGCGATAGCTTAAACAATGCAAAGTACTTTTAGAAGGAAAAAAAACTAGATCAAAGCACAGAAAATCGAAATAGCAAAATGCAGTGCACCTGCGATGGCTTCGGTTTTCAGCTTTAAGGTCATATTCTTAACTGGAAACCTATATTAAATGCACCAGAGTAGTTAGATGCACTGATACACAAGACAGCCAAAACATATCTAATGATGCTTGGATAACCCTCCAAATGATGAAGTCAATCTAACTTTGATCATTCTATGACATATGATGTATTTATTATTTAAATAGCTAAAGAGATCAACTCAGCTGATTGAACATTGGAGGAATATAAAATGGACAAAATCAAGCTCAAAAGTGTTACTTTGGACAATGTAAGTGGTTGTTGTAATGAACCATAGCAATGACTAGGATGTTATATAACAAGAAATACTATAAAAAAGTTGGTGCTGAAACTGATGGTCAGATTAGTAGAGCCGCAGCTGATCATGAGGATAATTTCATATTGAGCCATTTCAATATCTAAATAATCATCATTCAGCAAACTACAATCAAAAGGCAAAAGAGATCAAAATTCTTGCCATAATTGCAACGCACCTCAACCAATGAATCATGAGCTTCTTTGAGGATTTTAGATTTCAGGCGAGATATAAGCTCCTGCTGTCGCCAACCTGTAAAAATGCGTTCCCCAAGAATGCATCTCCTAGTTCTTGCTTTTCTGCAGTCCGACCATCTTTTATACGCATTTCTTTTGTAGAATTTTCCATAGTAGTAGGAAAGCACATCTCCAACAGTCTTAGTACCAAGAAACCTGCTCAACAGACTGAGATTTTTGCCAAAAATATAGAGCCCAAGGAGGAAACATTCTGCTTCAAGATCACTCCACAGGGAAGTGGATGAATCAGGCAGTGGAGTAAATTGTTCGATTTCTCGCTGCATCGTTGGCTTATTAGTGCAGTTGAGGCCTTCTTGAGTAGAATATGGAGCCAATAATTCATCATGTGCTTGATTACTGTCAGATTCTATCTGATCTACTGGTACCACTGGATGTGGATCCTGATATGCTGAGTCGCATTCACTTGCGTTATTGCTGGTTGGACAAATTGAGGACACCTGACTTTCCTCGTCCCTGCTGCTGGCTCTTGCTTCTGTTTCTGAATAATGCTGCCTTCCTAATTCCTCCTCTTCCTTATTAACTTCACTTGGTGGTGCCCACATAATTGGTATAGCTAACCCAACCACAATAGGGCAATCATAACCAGGTACCATGCAACTATCAAGCGTGCCGGTCATGAGCTGATGGCACTCATCCTCTGTGGCCAGATTGGGGATTTCTGCCTGGTGCTCACTTCCAATGCATGGACATACTGGTGAGTCATCATATATCACATCTGAAGCAAGAGAAGCTTCTAAAGATGCTTGGCGTTCACCGTTGTCTTCAAGTTCAAGTGACTCCATCTATCAAAATTACAACAAACAAATGTAATTTGTTAAGAGATATCACATTGATACAGGAACATGTACATCAACACAAATAACTAAGTTAGCTATGTATTTTGGAAGTATGAATCAGAAGGGTTCATCGTTAACGTAGCTCTTTCAGGACTTTTTGAGCTATTTAAAAGAAGTTTAACACATGAAAATTTTCTTCCTTTTCAGGCTAGAGTACCATCTCTAAGAATTCTTCAATACTTGCATTCATCCTATCCTATGATATGATGCATCATCTTTGTAGCATCCCAAATATAATATATGCAACATGAAAGTAACCAACAATAGTAGTTCACTACCGTCACATTGCAACTGAAGTAGAAATACAGCCTACAATGCATGAATAATGCAATTAAACCGAATTGTACCCTACAGTTCTAGTTAAGGCCCTGAAGTAACCCACATTTCATGAAATCTCTCTCATATAACATTGACGAAAAAAATCCTTTAAGAAAAGGGGTTACTTTTCTCTGGTACACCAAATAATTTGCAAAAGGCTTGGTAATGGCACAATTTACAGCCATGCAAGCAATGATAATAGAAATCAAACGCCACGGCAACAACGACCATCGGACTGATACCTTCCAAGTTCCAACAGCTAATGAAACCTAGTTTGTGTACTGTACTGCATCACGCACAGAAAACACTTATCACTTAGCACATGGAGGCAATGCCTATCATAACCCACAGGTATAAAATGCTTAACAAAAGAAACAAAGCTACCGTCCTAACATATTGGATCACTCAATATCAATACCAATTCTTATTGGCATTACACAGTGCACTATGACTAGTGGCTAGGACGCTGACCAACTCTCAATCGCTCGCAGCCTCGACGCAAGGCTACAGCACACGAATCTGGGCCACCAAACCGAGCAACATCGAGCCATTTACTAGGCTACAGCACACGAATCTGCACCACCATGCCGACGCGACCCACCCAATCCAACTTACGACGTCGCATCCCGTGAAACGCCGCCGACACCAAGGCAGCCACGGGAAACCTCGGCATGGAGCAACCGAGTCGAGCCAGTCAGCCAACTAAATCCATGCCCGCGCGGCGGAGCCTGCTCCAAGAAGGCGCGCGCGCGCCCGCGCGGATACAAACCTAGAAATCTCGGTGGTGGTAGGCTGGTAGCGTGATCACGGAAGGAACCAGACCGAGAACAATCCCACCGCAGACACCCACAGCAACAGGGACGCGAGACGCACCACCAAACGACAGCAGCATCCTAAGCAAGCAAGAAACAAATGCAAGATTGGAGGAGGGAGCAGAGCAGACAAGAGAGAAACCTTAGCCTCCATGCACGCGAGCCGCCTCCCCCCCGACGCGAGGCCTCCCCGCCCCGAGCACGCGGTGCCTCCGATTCTCTTCCCGCAGGGGACACAAAGGGAACAAGAAAACGGACGCCGGGAAACGAGAATATCCGACCAGAGAAACGGCGAGATTCAGCGGACGGTTGCGGCGGCCGGAAGCGCGACGAGAGCACGGAGCAGCGCGCCACGAGGGGGAGTACACGGTGAGGCGGTCGCCCCTCGGCGCGGGCGGTGGTGGTTCGGAGTGGAGGCGGAGACGGGGGGGAGAGAAGAGAGAGGGGTGTCGGGCTTTAAAGACTTAGAGAAAGAAGGAAGAGAGAAGGGCGATAGCGAGAGAGATTGGTGGTGTTGTCAGGGTCGGGTGGACCACCAAAACCGCGGGCCGAGCCGGGCCGGAATCGCAGTGGGCCTCAGCGTCCGAGGTCGTGGTGCGCGTGACGACGTGACGCCGAACTTTGAAAAGCGTTGTGTTTTAACGTGGAAGTGTGCTGCAAAGCAGCGCGGATGCGGACGCGTATACAAATTCGGAGTTTCAAGCCGGAGTTACGGATTCGAACAAGGGGCAGATACGAATTAGGTGTTGATGAACCGACGTTGGAGATCAGTTCGAGCGATTCCTCTGCTTAGAACAAGAACAAATCAATTACAGAATTACAGATTAATAGATTGAACACAGAGAGGTAGAGAGAACTCCTGATCTTTCTTTATTGCTTTAGATTGCATCGAGGTACCCCATGAGGGGGGGTCTAGGCCCCTATTTATAGTCTACGGTGGGGGTGCCCAATCAGATAAGGACTCCAGATAGAGTCCTGGTTTCCTAACACTCCCCCTTGGGCACTCATCCAACATGTTCATGCCTCATCAAAACTCCATAAAAACCCAGTGGGAAAAATTTGGAGAAAGAGTACATGATACATGTGATGCTGCGATGCACGAATTGCCTCATTAAAAACCTTGGTCGAGAAACTTCATGGAAAACTCGTCAAGGGAAAAAGAGTACAATTCACCCAAATTCATTTGGTCTACAGGACTTTATTTTTGGGTACTTAATCTTCATGATCAATATTTATTAGCGGGTTTGTGAGAATTCTCCCCCTGAATTCTGCACTTCTCTAAATCTCATCATTCCAATTCCACGCACGCACCTTTCAAAGCTAGATGCGGGGAGTGACTTAGTGAATAAATCTGCGAGATTTTCACATGACTTAGTATGCAAGATGCTTTAATCTCGTCCATCCTTTGCAATTCATGTGCATAGAAGAACTTGGGGTTAATATGCTTTGTGAGATGACTCTTCACATAGCCCGTTTGCACTTGTGCAACGCAGCGACATTATCTTCATAGATAATTGTGGGGTTCGCACAATGTTCATCTCACATGATTGCTGGATGTGGTGAACCATTCGGCGGAGCCAAGCGCACTCTCGTGCGGCTTCATCTGATGCTATAATTTACGAGTGGTTCGTCAAGTAGCTACGAGCTTTGCTTAGACGATTTCCATGAAATTGCAGTTCCACCACACAGAATACATAGCCTGTTTGTGACTTAGCGGTATGCGGTCCGCGGATATCCAAAGATCTGCATAGCCAATCAAGTTCAGATCTTGATTCTTTCGTAGAACAATCTGAGGTCCTTGCTACCTTGGAGGTATCGGAGAATGTCCTTTATGCCCGCCAATGCCTTTTGGTGGGCTCGCCTGCTGCACCTTGCTAACGAGTTCACGGCAAATGTAATGTCCGGTCTAGTGCAGTTTGCTAAGTACATGAGTGCTCCCACCGCACTCAAGTATGAGAATTCGGTCCCAGGACTTCCTCCCCTCTTCCCTAGGTCGGAAAGGATCTTTTCTTCTGTAAAGACTCACCGATCATCGGTATTTTCGAGGAAATGCCTTCTCGAAGCCAAACCTTTCAAACACCTTACAGGTGTAGGTCGATTGATGTACCAAGACTCCTTCAGGACATGCTCAAGCTGCAGCCTAAGCAAAACTTGGTCTTGTCCAAATCTTTCATTTCAAATTCGACTCCAAGTAGGAGCTTGCTTCTTTTATGTCTTCTACTGTCCGATGATATTCGGATCATCTACATACACGGAGATTATCTGAGAATCCATTCAGGATCGCCGTATAAATACACAAGGACAATCTTCATTGTTCGTGTAGCCTTTCTTGCGAGAGAAAATCGCTCAAGCGATTATACCACATTCTTCAGTTGTTTCAATTCATACGGTGACTTTTCGAGTTTCACATCTGCATGTGTTTCTATTTGCTCTGTCTTGGTTTGGAGAGGATTCCTTCAGGACTTTCATATAAATCTCGAATCCAAGTTACAGTAAGGTATGCGATCACAACATCCATCAATTTCATTTCCAAATTCAAGTTCACCGCCATTGAGATCAAGTATCTAAAGGTAATTCCACTCATGACTGGGAGTAGGTTTCTTCATAATCAATTCCGGACGTTGAGTGAAACCTTGGGCTACCGACCTTGCTTTGTATCTCACTACTTCATTTCTTTCATTTCTCTTTCGAACAAATACCCACTTGTGCCCAACGGGTGTATGTGGGGAGGTGTGCGACATCTGAGCCCAAACACCTCTCTTTTATTCAGAGATAGCAATTCGGTTGCTATTGCCTTCTTCCAATCTTCCCAATCTGATCTTTTCTTACATTCGTGAGCGATGCAGCTCGGGATCAAGATCGATGATGGTGGCAATTTTCTTTGCGAAGTAGATATCGATATTAGTGTTGTCCTATTCGTGGACTCTCGGTGTGCACATAATTTATAGCTATTTCTTCATGAGTTGCTTCTTCAGTAGCTTCACCTTGCGCATCGCTTCTTTCAATTGCGGTGGCAAGTCCTTTAGTTTTTCGGCTCCGATGTGTGCGCACACATCCATGCCGATGGGGATATTCAGATCCGGTATGCCCTTTTACGAAGGTGTCATACTTGTGCGAGTCTCAAGCGGCTCCCCTTCTCATTCTAGGGACTTCAATGATGGTGTGATAAATCCCTTTTATCCTTTTTCGCAGGCGTCCCGGTTACTTTGGACTCGAGGAACCGGAGTTCTCGTCCTTTTATTACGAGGCCTCGGGCGGGATTAGGATACCTTCAATTTTCTTTGGTATTTCAACCTCTCCGGTGCATTGCGTGCGAGCACATGCGACTTAATCACGCTCTTCAAATCACTAAAGTGATCGGGCGATTGATTTGCTAATGCTTGCAAGTCGATGACCTTCTGGACCTCTTTTTCAGTTTCACTAGTGCGCGGGTCATGTGTATGAATTCCCGTGGCTTCCCACGTAATTTTCCGACATTTTTCATCAACGGGTTGATTTCCTCCCCCTAATGACGGGAAATTATCTTCATCAAAAATGCAATCGTGGCGGGCGATGCAAATCTCCGACATGGGTTCCAAATACGATTATGGATGCAGTCTCATAACCAACGTATATCCCAGTCTTGCGGAGTGGGCCCATTGCAGTTCGCTGCGGAGGTGGTATCGGTACATAAACCTTACATCCAAACCTCCTAAGATGGGAAACTTTCGGTGGTGACCCTTGCGCTAGTTGCATAGGTGAATGGATATTGTAGGCCAAAGGTCTAAGGTTGATGAGATTCGATGCATGAAGGACTGCGTGTCCCCAACATGTAGCTGGCAAATTACTTTTATGCAAGAGGGGTCGGGCAATAAATTTAATTCTTTTAATTAAAGCCTCTGCCAAACCATTCTGAGTATGGACAACTGCAATTTCCATCGCCATGCAATAATCATCAAATGCCTTCGAAGTAAATTCTCCGGCGTTGTCCATTCGAATGGATTTGATATGATGATCTGGAAACACATTTCTGATGCGAATGATATGCGAGATCAATTTTGCAAAGGCGTGGTTTCTTGTGGACAACAAACCCACATATGACCACTTCGAAGAAGCGTCAATGAGCACCATGAAGTACTTGAATGGTCCCGAGACGGGCTGAATGGGACCGCAAATGTCTCCTTGGATGCGTTCCAGGAATGCAGGGACTTCATCCTTCACTTTCAGAGTGGAGGGTCTAGTAATTAATTTCCCGGTGGCACATGCAGGGCACACAAAATCTTCATGATTCGGGAAATTTTTCACATTAATATTATACCCATGCGAATTATTTATTATGTTTCTCATCATCCTAAGACTTGGGTGGCCTAATCTATCATGCCGAGAGAAAAGTTCGAGCTTCTAAACACTTTGTTATGAGCGATTATGCGCTGCAGCGCTTTAATTGTGGTATAATATAGCCCGATTTCAAGTGAAGGAAGCTTTTCTAATATTCTTTTGCCATTCTCTTAGCGCTTTGTGATGAGCGGTATTCCTTACCGTACTCTTCGTCGATCTCAACGTGGAAATCATTGGCGCGAATATCCTTAAAACTTAGGAGAGTTCTAGTCGATTCTGGGTACAATAAGGCTTCTTCAATGACCAAAGTTGTGCCCATGGGAAGTATAATTGTGGCTCTTCCAAAACCGATTATACATGCATCGCTTCCGGCGATTGTCGTAAGGCTGCCATTGCTCTTACGGATCGACTGAAAAAACTTAGTCTCTCTTAAGATGGTATTCGTTGTGCCGCTATCGGCAAGGCATACTTCCTCCATAGGGCGCCACACGTGTTCTAATATAACGTATTTAATTAACATGTATCAGAAGGCATTCAACACATAAATAAAATACGTAAATATCAGAACATAATATGCCATCATAAACTGAATAAATGAATGCTTTATTCCTAAATCATCCAACCATTACGAGAAAGCAAAATCCTAAAGCACCGACCATGCAAGTTCTAAACTTGTCCATTTAACACAAAATAAATGACAATTAACGTCTCATGCATTCGTGCATCGACGGAATCAACTAGAAAATCATCGACTTCTTGGCTATTTTCTCAGGTGACATTCTCTTCAGAGAGATCATAGCGATGGTGCCTCTAAGTCATAAGGAGGTGCTGCGGGATGGACTCAATCTCCATCATCTCCGTGCAAATGCTCAGCCGCTTGCCAGCCGCCCCCTCAATGGTCGCAAAGTGGGCTTCAGTTGCCCTTTGCCATTCTTCTTTGGGCTTGGTGGGCATCAATGACATGTTGCGGTTCTTTGCATATCCGCGACTAATGTCCCCACTTGCCACACTTGTAGCAACCCCAGTTCACGCCATAGTTCTTGCCACTCTTCTTAGCCTTCTTGTCATTTGGAGCATCGACTTGCCTTTACGGGCAACGATCTTACCCTTCTTCCCCCTTTTCTTCATCAAGGGCTTCCGTACCTTGAGGCTGCTAGCGTTGGCTTCATGGCCAGCGGAGCTGCCTTGTGGCTGCGAGACGTAATTCTTGCGGAGAAGTTCGTCCTGAGCCTCAGCTACCTGCATCATATCAATCAATTCGGCGTACTCCTTGTAGCCGTTTTGACGATAGTTGCGGGCAACTTGTACAGCACTGGGGTGGAAAGTGGACAGGGTCTTTTCAATCTTCTGGTCCTCTGTGATCTCCTTGCCACAGAGTTTAAGGTTTGTACAAATCCTGTGCAAGGCAGAATTGTACTCCCCAACCGTTTTAAAGTCGGTAAACCTCAGTCTGATCCACTCCTGCTCTGCTTGAGGAAGAATGGTGTACTTAGCCTCTCAAACCGCTTCTTCAGTGCGGTCCAGAGTGCTAGCGCATTTCTCTCTGCCATATACTCATTCTTGAGAGTTGAGCAGAGATGGTGCCTGAGAAAATGAAGTGTCTGATCATTCTCCTCAGGTGTGGGTGTAGCGTCTTTCTGTCCGCTTATCCCAATAGCTGCGCCGAGCTTTCGGCCCCAAGCACAATCTCGACATCGGATGCCCATGTCAGATAGTTTCGGCCATGCTGGGCCAGCTCCTCGAACTCCCGGTTCGAAATTCCAGTCATCTACATGTGTATGAACGAAATAAAATAAATTTACTGCAGGTAAACATGCATGGAAAATTTACTACAGGTAAATAAAGTGGTGCAATAGTTTCCCATAATGTTTCATAATTTTCTGTGCATTTTCTATAATTTTACTGCTAATTTCAGTGATTAAAAGCAATTTAAAACAATTACAATTAACCAAAACAGTAAATAAATACAGAAAATACAGAGAATAATAATGGCATAAATAAATAAGCTTCAAATGCAAAAAAAAAATTGATGCAAAATTCGGATTCCCGAGGCCCTTTTATGCTAAAATATAAAATTTCAGCAAATTCTGCAATTCCAGAGGGTTTTTACGCAAAATTTCAGTTCAGAGAAAAATTCGCGCAATTTTCTGATTTACCTAGGGGTTTTCTGCAAAAAACTGGACCCGCTGGTAAATTTGAGGGCTTATTCGCAATTTTCGGAATTACGAGGCCTATTCTGCAAAAATCAGGACTGAATTCAAATAATTAAGGGCCTTTCGGTAATATACAAGAATTCGGGGCCTTTTCTGCAATTTCGCCATGACCTCCCACCGGCCGGGCCCTTTTCTCCCGGCCTTTTTTTCTTACCCGCGGCCCATCTCCTCCCCCTCCCCCCGCGGCCCATCTCCCTTTTGCCCCCCCCCGGCCCAATTGGCTTGTCCGGTCCATATAGCGGGAGGGGAGGATGAGTTAGGGTTTCCCCTCCACTCGGGCGGCGGCGGCGAAAAAGGCGGGAGGCGAGCGGGCGCACGCCGGCCAGGGGAGGCGCGGCTGCAGGCCCGGTGGCAGCGTGGAAGCTTCGGTGGAGGCGCGGCCGGATCGGGTGCGGCAGGAGGCGGACCGTCGGTGGCGTCGAGAGGATGCCCGGCGGGTCGAAGGCGTTGCTATGCGCGCGTCGCGGGAGCCACCGGCGGCGGTGACGCCGACGCCGGCGATGGCGCAAGTGGGAACGATTGCGAGGCGCGGCGGGCGTGTGCGGTAGGTGCCGGTGGCGGCGCGCGGTGGCGAAGAGGCGGTGGCTACGGACATGGCGAGGCGGCCGGCGGTGGGGTCGGCTGCGGGCCGAGGCGGCGAGCGATGTTGACGGACCGCGCGGGCGCGGTCCGCAATCGGCGGAGCGGTGTGGCCTCCGGCCGTGGCGGCGCGGCGGTGGCGACGTCCGAGGCGCGCTGGTGGCTCGGATCGCGGCGAAGCGCGACCGAGCAAGGGCGAAGTGGCGAGCAAGGCGCGCTAGATGGCTCGATCGCGGCGAGTGGCGAGTCCGGCACTTGGCGGCGGCGGGCCGAGATGGCCGGCGACGGCGGCTTCCGGCCGGGTCGATTGCGGCTATGCAGCGCCGCCCGTGCCAAATCCTCCCCTTCTTTTTTTTATTACTATGGTTGTGCAGAGAAAGAGAACGATGCAATATTTCTTTTCATGCAGAACCAAACAGAGAGTCATGTGAAATTTCTTTCCTTTTTTTCATGCAATTACTGTGCAGAAAAGAACAGGAAAATAATGCATATAATTTTCAATCTACGATGCAATCAACATCTACCCCGTTTCGTAATCTACCGATCGACATTGTGCCGGCGATTTCAGATCTGCTCGCGGTAGATTAGGGCGGATTTGCATCTAATCTACAGTGCAATCAACATCTACCCCGTTTCACAATCTACCGATCGGCATTGTGCCGGCGACTTCAAGTCTGCTCGCGGTAGATTGGGGCGGATTTGCACCGTAGACTTTCAATCTAGAACGCGAAAAGAAAATACAGATTCAAAAGCGGTCTAGAAAATTCAATCTGTGCTTCGATGATTACCTCGTTCACCGGAGCGAAGTCGTCCGATAACGTGTTGAGGAACCGACGCTGGAGACCAGTCCGAGCGATTCCTCTGCTTAGAACAAGAACGAATCAATCACAGAATCACAGAATAATAGATTGAACACAGAGAGGTAGAGAGAACTCCTGGTCTTTCTTTATTGCTTTAGATTGCATCGGGGTACCCCATGAGGGGGGGTCTAGGCCCCTATTTATAGTCTACGGTGGGGGTGCCCAATCAGATAAGGACTCCAGATAGAGTCCTGGTTTCCTAACATTAGGCACGAACCTAATTGCAAATATAGCGTGCATCAGTGCACGTATTGTTAACGGTAATGTGTTCCAGGCAAGTTCCGCCGCCTCCTTCGCCCTGGTGTAGCGCTGCCGTCGGCCACCCTCGTCTCTCTCTATCTCCACACGCTGCCTCTTTGTTGCCCTATTGTATGAGCCATCTAGTAGCTTTTTTTGTTGATAGCCATGTAACCAACCCAAATCTCAAGTTTATAGTTGCTCTAAGCCCAACTTTTAGTCAAGTGTAGTATTGCTATTATTGACATGGCATGGAAATCCGGACCAAACGTTCTAAGGCCCCGTTCAAAACGGTTTTTAGCTTCTGACCTTCAGAAGACGGAAGCTGTTTTGAACACGTTGGTTCTTAATGTGGCTTTTTTTCTCTTTCTTTCTTTCTTTTCCTTTTTTCTTTACATTATTTGTAGATATACAACATTTTTTCCATTTTCCCTCTTTTTCTTTATTTTTCTCTAATGGAATGCCTCGGCCAAAAGCTACCAGCTGTTATAGTACCTATTTTAGCCAAAAGCTAACAGCCTTAGTCGAAAGCCATTATCGTAAGTCATTTTGAACGGGGCCAACTAGCTTGATCTAAGTTGACTAGGTGCTCTCTCTCCCGTCACAAAAAGTAGTAACCCTATTAATTTTGACCAAAAATATTGTTTAAAACGTATATTTTGTAAATATGAAAATGACATGAATGAATAATATTACAATTTTACAACCTCTCTGAATGATAAGAGAATTTAATGGATTTGAACGAGGGGCAAATGAGAATTTGATTACAAATGTAGTGTGTGATGAGGATTAAATAATCAATTAAATATGGTTTTAATACTCAATTAAAGCCTCAAGACCCATGCCATCGTAAGCTTCCAAAAGCAATTGCCCGAGTATTCTGGTCAGAGGTCCACTATATATAACACCCAACCGAGCGGTCACTTAGAGATCTCATGAATTGGAATAAGGGCCCGTCTAAAAGCAATTCCTCTCATGCAGTGAATAAAGAATGTGTTTTATTCACTCCTAACTGCATGATGATTCAGCCTTACATCTTTGACAACAATCTCCCTATAGTTGTCTCCATGATTCTCCCCCACTGACAATAACCGAAGATCAGTTATTGCCAAATCTTTCTCATTGACAGCAACCGTCAACTTGGCCGGACGGGACGATTCAACAAGGTGCCTGCTCACATGGGTAACTGACACCCTTTTAGCGCTATTTAAAGTTTGATGAGAGAAGACATAAACAACGGACGATAGAATGGAAAACAAGAAGAACAACACCAGAGTCCTGGAGGATCAATCGAGGACTCTTGACCAGATAGGGGGTTACAGAGACTAGGGCTAGTAGCATCCCTTTGCAATATCTCATCAAGAGCATCTTATGACCAGTTCATAGCAATAAAGATCATCCACATACTCCTCCTAAATCCTTCTTAGGGACTTAGCCTTTTTCTCACAATTTGTAAGATTGGTGACTTGATTGTCAACAGTGTGCATGTATTGTTAATAGTAATTAATGGTACATAAGCCTATATTTTGGAAGAGTGGTACATTTGTCAATGGAAACCGTAATCTACTACAACGTGTACACATAGGGACGAGGCTATCGGTATGAGAGCTGGCAGAACGGAATGCACCCCTTCCTCTCCCTCAAGACCACACAATCACCTACACTCGATGGGTAGTGGTGGCGGTCGGCTAGGGTTAGGGTTAGGGAGTGGTTCACTGGGACCCTGAGTATAGAGAGGGGGAGGTAGCGTCCCGACGGTGGGTGACAATGGCGATAGGCAGCAGTGGTGCCACTGGCCATAGGATCGAGGAGGGCGGTGCGCAGCATGGCACGATGGTGGGGGAAAGATGGGGTAGCGCAGCGAAGCGACGATGGTAGCAACAAGTTAGAAAGAGAAGAAAGAAGGAAGAAGCAACAAAGTTGATCTCCTTTTGTCTCCTGCGCATGCGTAGACGTGTGATCCCACCGTGCACATGAATGTGAGCTAGCGCATCTGCATGGAACAAAAAGCCCTATCCGTTAATTGTGCACCATATCCCACCTAATTTAGGTTTTGACATCCAAAGAACAAAGAACGATGAGCAGTACTTGTTCCACTAGAGCTGTGCAAGTTATCCTTGTTTACCACTACTATGAGCTTCCATACCTAACCCCTAGCCTCTCCCTCCTTGTGTTGTCCATCACCGCCTCCTTCACCTTGGTGTAGCGCTACCCTCGACCATCGTCGTCGCTCCCTCTCTATGCTCTCCCTTTGTTGCACTAATTTTGTGCCATCTCACACAAAACCACAGTATACATTCGATGGCTTTGGTTTCAGGTTTAAGGCCCGTAATCATCATCACAGAAGTTCTTGTAAGTATATTAAATGCATTAAAACTTGTCTAAAAATGCATTAACAAGTTAGATACAACATTATGAAGACCAGCCAAAACTTACAAAAAGATGCCTAGGCAACCTTAGTAGGTGGTAACTATATAAACCCAACCTTTTGCCATCTAACATCATATGATTTGAATGATTAATTTTTAAATGGAAGAATATAAAATGAAGAAAACCAAAATGAAAGTGTTTTTACCCTAAACAATCCATAGCAAAACCTATGATGTCATATGACAAGATATACTATCAAAATTGGTGTTCAAACTCAGGGTTGGACTAATAGAACCTCATCAAATCATGAAGATACTATCATTTTGAGCCATCTTGATACCAAAAGTTAGTGGCCAAATAAATTAAGTGGGAATAGAGATCGAAATCCACATTGTATGACATTGTGCATACCTCAAGTAAAGAATCATGAGCTTCTTTGGGGATTTTAGACGAGATATAAGCTCCTATTGTCGCCGACCTGCAAAAAATGTGTTCCCCAAGAATGCTTCTACTATTCCTTGTCTTTCTACAGTGCAACCATCTTTTATATACATCTCTATTGTAGAACCTTCCATAGTAGTAGGAAAGCATGTCTGCGACAGTCTTACTCCCTACTAACTTGCTCATGAGTATTTCCTCCATAAGCCAGGCTTCTTCATCGTGGGTTTCGATGACTTATTTGAACTATTTAGCCTCGACGCACTCGATGCATCATTTCTACGATACTAGACACTGTAAATGTGTACAATTAAGATCTACATTCATGTAATAACGATTAATATCATAACTTATTACTTATATATAGATACATAATTCAAGAAGCCCCGCGATTGTGAGAACTGGTGGGTTTCCTACCGATTAATATCATAACTTATTACTTTATGTAATATACCTTGATTTCCTACTCTAGAAAGACCACGACTTCACCCGTGTGCAGCAAACAATTGACAGGTAAATCCATTTCCTCTACAGTTAACTCTATTGTAGTTTTTCCTTCATTTGCAATTGCCGAAGCTAACTTTTTGGAATTGCGTAGATCATTTAGCGCTTACGTTGCTAAGAGAGGGAGACACAAAGAATCCAACACTACATTGCAACACATGATGCGATTTTTGGTACCTACTACAACACAATAATTCTATATCACACTTCTTAATAATGCCTCTAGAACTAACTATACCTATGTATGTAATTCTATTTTTGCAGTACCATCAACAGTTACAGGGCAACATATGTGCATTCTATGTTTGCCGCCATATGCAAAAAAATTATGGATGCTAAGACAAATAATCCAGAGGTTTGTCAATCTGGCAATAATTATTTACTAATTACCAATATATATATATATATATATATGTGTGTATATATATATATATATATATATATATATATATATATATATATATATATATATATTTGACAAATGCTTATGACTTTACTCCTCCTTACGATAGGGCATTACAATCAACTCAAGTATATTTGATCTTAACGAACTCTTAGACATTCAAGGACGGCCGGCTCTCTACCTTTTCGATGATAGAGGTCATTGACTAGAAGGGAGAGTTCAACTTTGGCAACAACAATTAATAGATTGTAACAGCCCAGCTATTAGCTTCAAAATTATTATTAAAAAAACTATTTTATTTAAAATAAAAACAATTGATTTGGTTGCCTCGGTTTTGAAGTTCATTTGCCCTATTTCCTACTTTTAAAAATGCCTTTCTTTTGAAAAGTAATTTAAGTAAAAACACAAAAATATAATTAAATAAAGGATATTTTTAATTTCTGAAAAATCCTAATTCAAATTAATTATTTGGACATATTGGCTTTCATCTTAATTTTCTGTGATTTTCTGGAGTTTAAAATATAATTTTAAAATTAAAAAAATTTAGTATAAAATTAATACCAAATTAAGTTGAAAATAATTTTCCTAAGTCTAGAGTGATTCAAGGATTTGCTATTTTTCGGAGCCTTTTTTTTATTTTTCTCGGGTTTTCCAAAAATTAGGAACAAAAACATTAAAAATTAAAAACCTTGCCAC
Source organism: Dendrocalamus sinicus (assembly GCA_036346575.1). Lineage (NCBI taxonomy): Eukaryota > Viridiplantae > Streptophyta > Magnoliopsida > Poales > Poaceae > Dendrocalamus > Dendrocalamus sinicus. Next base: position 34,951,424 of record CM070648.1, on the reverse strand, counting down.
CACCCCTAGGCAACGCGTGGATGGCCCAGATCTACCCACATCACTGCCCAAGCCCATCTTGGCCGCCGGCCCTTCTCCCTCTCTCACCGTGAAGTGGGCCCACCCCCGCCCTTCTTCCTTCTCCCACTCCCTCCCTTCTCTTGGCTGCGCCATCACCACTACCATTTTTGGTCAGCTCCCCTCACACGTGCTACCGCCTCCTCCTTCCTTCTTTCCCCCTCATGGCCCGCACTTGCCTCCCTTATTTTCACGTCGGTTCCCCCCTATTGCGCCATTGAAAGCATCTAGGCCCCTAAAAATGGTTTTGGTAATTAATTAATTTATGTGAATATGGGAGTAACGTGTTTGACATGTGTTTAAAAGGTTAAGTCCTTAAGTGGATGACAAGACGCATGCTAAGGTTCAACATGAAGATCAAAAGTAGCTCAAGGTAAAAATATACTTAGACTATGACCCTCTTTTTTATTTTTACCAGTTTTAGGAGAAATGGTAAAAGACTAGATTATAGGCTAAATGTCGTACCATAAAGAGGGATCATGTCAAGTAGCTTGATAGAATAATTCTTGTGCCATTTGAATCAATTTAGGATCAAGCATTCTTTCAAAATCAAATGTTAAAAGACAAATCTGCGCTCCGTTTAGAAAAACGGAAGTACCAGAGTTTTAACGGCGGAACTACCGCAGAGTGAAAGTTCCGCAGTCTTGATCGGTACTTGCAGTGCTCAGAAGCTCCAAAAAATCAGGCGGAACCTTTTTTCCAGAGAGCACCCCTGGATGTGCTCAGTGCTCTGTCCGGGCAACCGGAAGTTGTAAGATCGAGGAGGCCGACTAGAAGGGGGTGAATAGGCGGTTTAAAAAATTCTCTTTAAATTAATACTAATCAATTCAAGAGCTTTTCTATTTTTCTAAACCAAGTATACAATGTGAGAGTTTAAATCAATTTGGTTTAACTCAAATAGCGCCTAGAACAAATAAATTCGCCTAAGTGCGCTAATAATTCTAGCCTATGTCAAAGTTTATAATCCTACATTCACAAGCAATCAATTTAATTCTATGAATATAAATTGCTGAACATAAATCGAGCACAAGAAAGCAAACCACAAATGACACTTGATGTTGTACTGTGGTGTTCGGAAACTTGCTGGTTTCTCCTAGTCCACATTGAGGTAAGCTCAAACAAATCGGACTGGCTCCACGAATTAAGCCTTCCACCTCAATTCCACTAGTGGTACTTCTTTCCCGCTCCGGGTAGGTGAGCTCCGACCTTCACAATTTCGCTGGGTCTTCTCACAATCTTCTTGAGAAGATCACCACGCACGACGCCTCCAACGCCGTCTAAGAGTCCGCAAACTTCAAGAGTAACAAGCCAAGTCCCTCACTTGGCTCTCACCATGTGCAACGAATGCACAAGCTCACTTGGACAGAAAATCCACCTCTAGAAGCAACACATGCACTCTAGAACTTCTCTCCCTTCTCACAAAGTGCAACACATGCACAATTGAGTTGAGAGCCTCATTCTAGCTCAAGAACACAGGAATGAATTCATCAACCACCTCTCCAACCGGCCACAAGGGGGTATTAATACCCCACACCAAAAAACTAGCCGTTGGAGCCAAATCCCTGAAAAATCAGGGAAATCAGAAGTACCGTCGGCCAAAAACTGGAACTTCCGATTGCCTCACCAACGGTCAAAAACTAGCCGTTGGAGCCAAATCGGAACATCTACCATTCATTTTTGGAACTTCCGATTTTCCGGTAGTTCCGATATTCGGCTCGGAACTTCCGATTTCCAAGAGACTTAGTTTCTCAAAAGTTGCTCTCTGGAAAAAACGTTCCGCTCAGAGGTTGGAATTTCCGAAAATCGGAAGTTCCGCTTTTCACTCCTGTACTTCCAATTTTTTCGGAACTACCGCAGTTATAAAAATGGTACTTCCGTTTTTGGTTTTTCAGCACAGACGACACTCGGAAAAACGGTCATAACTTTTGACTCCGATGTTGAAATTGAGTGATCTTAGACTCTATGGAAAGCTTATTCAGATGGCTACACAACCCATCTATTTGCATGACCTCAAATACATTATATCAATGCAGAAATCACAAGACATCCAAAGAGTCACTACCACGGTCTAATGTTAAAGAAAATAGCAAGAAACAATTTTAGACCATGCCAAGTGATAATGCATGATCTCCAACTTTTGCAAAACATATTTGTAAACTTAGATCATGCTACAAGGATTAGATACATGGACTTCAACCTTTTGCAAAACACATTTACAAAGTATAGTCACTTGTTACAAGAATTAGATACATGAGCCTCAACTATTTGCAAAACACATTCGTAAATAATGGCATCATATCAAGATGAGCTAGAGCAAGTGAGATTGAGCCATCAACACATGATGAGACTCAAACTACTAGACATGACCCCTCAATAGTACGGCAACCTATACTAGCAATCCAGTCTTTTAACCAAACACCAAGACCGGTAAAAGACTTGGAACACATCTTTAGCCCTAGCTAGTCATACCTTTGCCTTGGGTTATCGTCTCGATATGAATCAACTCATGATACATCTTTTTCATCAACTCCATCAACACATGATGGTTTTCACTTGACTTGATGATAAACACATGATCATCTCTTCTTAGACATGCATCAATTCATGATGTATCTTTCTTCTTGATGACCTTCAACACATGAAGTCATCTTCTTCGCAATCTTGACTTGACGATCTTCAACACATGAAGTCATCCTAAGTTATCCTCATTTGTGGAACATAACCTATTCATCTAACTCATGGAAAAATGTTAGTACAGAAAACAATTGTCATCAATTAGCAAACTTCACCATTAACACATAATGGAGGGAGTAGATTCAACAATCTTCCCTTTTTGGTAATTCATGACAATCTCAACAAATAATGAGATATAAAAATTGATTTGTGAGTATACCACTTGTACACAACAATTGTATACTTTAAGATAAGCTTTAGACAAAGCTTACTTATCCGGTTATCATTAACCATTCAACCATTAACACATAATGGAGAGGTTAAATGACAACCTGATTGCACATGAGTATATATATACTACACAAACTATATATACTCAAGTATGTATTTCAATGTAAAGATCCTAAATATGCATGTTGAAAGAAGTATGGATCAATACTTATGAAACTCCAAAACATAGAGAGAGAGCTCATCCTAAATGTGTGCATACAAGTGTATATAATAAAGACATATGCACATATTCATTTTGAACAGTTAGTGGAGTTGTAACATCCCAAATATTTGAAATTTGAAAATGTGAAGTTTTTGAATTATTTTTTTGCAATATATTTGAATTTGGAGTTTATGGTATTTTTCAGAAATTTGGTTGAAGTTCCAAAAATTCAAAAAAAACTCAAAAAAAGAGAGAAACAAACAGTAATGATGTTAAAAACAATTATTATGCAAATAATAGAAAACAGGAATTTAAAATACAAATCTGAAAAGATGATCTATAAAATAAAGGGAGAGACTTGAATTTGAAACATAAAATTTCATTTATAGAAATGAGGGCACAAATAACAATGGAAGCAAATAAATGAAATACACCTACAAAATTGTGTACATACCAATTTAGTGGTTGGATATACAACTATAAAAATTAGGTGAATGAAACATGAATTCCATATATACACAAATATACATACCAAAACAAAGAGAAGAAAAAAAAGTGAAACCAGACCGGTCGAGTCGGGCCAGCCCAACCCTCATTCCTCTCCCATTCAGCGCTCGGCCCACCTCCCTTCATCCCTCTGCCGAGCGGCCTTCCTACTGTTCTTCTTCTCCATCCCTCCCTCTCTCTCTTCCGGGCCGTAGCCCCTGCTCCCTCGCACTCCGCCCCCGCAACCCAGCCCGCTCCCTCACCCGCGCTCGGACCGAAGGTCGCCCACGCTCGGACCGCCGGACACTGACCCTTCCGACCGGTGGATCCGCCGCGCCCTTATCCTCTGCCGCCGCCTCTTTTTCTCACCCCCTCCCTGCTCGGTCGCATCAAGCGTGCGGCGCCATCCCCTCTTTGCCTTTCCTCAAGCAACACAGGTAATCATGCCGTATCCATTGCGCGGGATCTCCACCTTGCCCCGCCGCCTGCTGCGCCGCTCGCCGACATGACCGCTTGAGCAAGCTCCCGAGGGCAGCCCTTCTCGCGCGCCTATAAAAGCCACCGAGCACTCCAAAAGCTTCCCCAAGCTCCCCGCCCCCTCTCCGGTAGCTCGATTGGATGCTCACCGCGCGTAGCTCGCCGGCGCCCCCATCTCCCCCAACTCCGGCCACATCGATTCCCGCCCGTTGCCGCCATAAAAACCTAATTTCCGCTCCCCACACCATCCCCAGGATGTCGCAATCCTATTCCCGGCCTTCCCTACGCTTCCCGTGGGCTGTACTTTGCCGGCGCCGAAGCTCCTCCCGAGTCGCCGCTGCCGCTCGCCGCCGGCCCGCCTCGGTTCCTTCTTGCTCAGACGCCACCACCATTGGCACCCCCTCAACTCCGGCGTTCCATTTCAGCACTCTATCGCACCACTCCGGCCGTCCCTCGCTGCTGGCGCCGCCGCCCGCACGCCACCCCAACATCCTCTGTTCTGCACCGGCTGCTTCCCTTCAGTTGAATTCTTCGCCCGCTGTCGTCAGGTAAGACCCGAAAGCCGGTTGGCTAACGGCGCACGTTCCCACCTCGCCGGCCCGAGTTCGATCCCTCTCTCTGCGATATTAGACTAGGTTTTTAGTTAGTGATTTTTGATGAGTAGTATTAGTAAAGAGAATTCAGTACAAAGCAGGATTTAATTAGTGAGTAATACAAAAGTTCATTAGGAAATACATAAGCCTAATTAATATTTGGACAAGGGGTAATTAATACTAATGATAATTAATTAGTGATTAATGATCTCCATACAAATGTTGGATTAATACCAGATACTCTCACTAACCTGTGGGCCAGGCCGCACGGGTGGACTTAATTAGATAACACTATTGAAATAAGACCCTGTATAACTAGCCCGGTTTTATGAGAACAAAGATTTAAGTAATATTAACTTATGTCAGATGTTAAGTTAAACAATAAAAATAGGATGTCAGTTGATCCTCAGAATACCTTCAATTAAAAGGTCATAATTAGTTATTAAAATATAGTGGTTTTGGTTAAATATTAACATACGATAAAGATTATCTCTACCTATAATATAAACATATAGGCCCTAAAATTTGTTAGACCACCATGAAATAAACCTTAGTGGTAAATTTTTTCTAAATAGCAAATATTGAAATGTGACCCTGTAAAGCAAGCCTTGCCCGGATAAACAATTTAAAGTTAAAATCTAAAGCTAAGCCTAATAATAACCGAAGTACAGACAAAATAATAATAGTGCCAGTGATCAAATCATAATGTTAAATTTAGTAAATAATAATGTTGAGCATGATTAAATATAGCAAGCTGACCTCGTATAAAGTAAACCCCAATTCAAATTAAACTAAGCCTAGTGATAACTAAAGATACATGAAATGTCGTACCACAAGGTGCTATAAACTGGATTCTAAAACTTATTTTAGCAAACTAAAGATTGTATGCTTCACATATAGTATAAGCCCTGAATATCAATGCCCAACAAAACAATACCCAGCTAGACTTGTACACCAACTCATAGATCTAACCCAACTCATGGAACTTTCTGGATAAATACAAAAATAATAAAAGAGATTGTTAATAGAAAGACCAAGTCATCGCATTCTACCATAGACCCTACCTCTAATCACCCAAATCACCCAATAACTTATAATAAATCTAAATTGAGTTTATTCGGATTTATTTGGTTCTTTTGAGTTATTTACTTTTATTTGTATTCAGTCGTTTACCGAGTAATTAGAAAACTGGAGCCTAAAGATTCTACGGATCAAGCGGGAACGAGGTCGAGGAAGACCAGAAATTAAAGATCATCGCATGAGGCAACTTTGTGTGAGTTCAAGACCGCGGTAAACCACGCCAGGCGAGTCAATACTTTGATCATGTTGAACCTACATTTTCTGCAAATCTACTTTTGTTTAAATTATCAAATTGCACACTGTTATTTCATATGCAAATATATGTTTGTCTGAAGGTTCTAGTTACATACCAATTATTCAACTTGCTAGTATTATACCTCCTTTGAGACATTTGAATATCTGAGCCTTGTCACCCTAGCAAAACTATAATGGTAACCTTTTGAAAATAAGTCCATAATTATACGCCATGCTTAGTATTGCTTAGATAATCGAGGGCACCAAAAATGCCCCAAATCATCACTTTGAATCATGAGAAACTGGTTTGGGCAGTCATGGTGGAAATGACTGGTATATTTGGTTATGGATATTTTATGCTCCCAAAAATCTCAAGTTGCTTAATTATCTGGGCGGATGGTTCGATGGTGTGTGTATGGTGCAGTGGAAGCACAAAGTGGATTGTGGTAGAACCGCCCAGATAACCCTAAGGACTGAATCTCGTGATGACCTCCCAGTGTACAACAAGTACAACCACAAGCTGGCAAAATGTAGGCAGGGCTAACTAATTTGCATCGACTTAGTAAGAGTTGCGCCGGTGTGACCACGGGCGGGTAGAGGATGGCCACATCCTCCGACGTGACGGCGCAAGAGGGGCTTCGAAGGGTGGTCGTACTCAAGGAAGTGGAAACCTTAGCGGACGTAACTCTGCTAGAAAAAATGCTTTGTAAAGGTCCTGTGATAGTCTACTCAACCGCATGGCTAAGGAATCATGTGGGGCAACGAGTGGATTTATCTCTTGTGGGTAAAATGTGCAAACTCTGCAGAGTCAAAAACTATTCGAATAGCTGTGCCCACGGTCAAGGGCGGACATGAAAACTTAACTAGATATAGTTCTATTTCAAAATACTTTATGGGTGGGATTGGAAAAGTGAAGGGCAGTGGAAAGCCCTGGTTTGAATTGTCCTGAGTGTCGTCCCAGTAGTGGAAAAGTGAAGGGCAGTGGAAAGCCCTGGTTTCAAAATACTTTATGGGTGGGATTGGAAAAGTGAAGCGGCTATAACGCTGAAAGATGCTATATGGTGCAGATGCCATGTAACGGTGGATGGAATCTGGATCGCTATTATTATTGCATTTTCTTGCACATTATGTTTTTGTTCAAAACTGCTAGGTCTCAGGGAATTTTTATGTATCATATTTCAAAAGTAAAATATTTTCTCTTCTCACAAAATAAATATATGGGGAAATAAATAGAGTCGGGAATAAAGGAGATGGAAGCTTGTGGTAAAAACATAAAGATATTGGTGGACTCATGTCGATTATAAAAAGGAAATGATAGTGTGGAATCTGGGAGAAATAATTTGGTGGAGTTTAAATGAATATATAGGCTAGATAAATGATTTAAATGATTTTTGGAGTACTAGGGAGGGTGAAGGTAATTGCTAGATTACAATATTGATCAATGATATTCTTGGTGGATGTATACTAGTGACTCGTAGACTTGATCATTGATATTCTTGGTGGATGTATACTAGTGAATTAATTAGTGATATATTAGATATCATATACGGTTATATTTAAGAATTGTCTGTGTGACGTATCACAGACGGATCTTTTGAAAAGCTTTCTATGTTGTGACTTATCTCGGATGGTTTGGGAGCCGTCTGTGATAACCACTTGTTATCACTGACACAATAAATTAGACAGTTCAGAAACCATCTCCGATGAGGATTATGAACCGTCTGTGATGACCCCATATGTGGTAGTGTCAATAAACTGAGATTTTGACCAAAAAAAGTAGTGGCCAAGAAGAAAACATTTTTCCTCTAGATCATTCTGAAGGGAGGTGGATGAACTAGGCAATGGAGCAAATTGATTAAGTCATTAGAAATATTTCCACACTTATGGCGTGACTTGTTTGATTTTGTGCGAATCACATATGGCATCGCTAGCTACAGAATGTATGATTCACTGCCCAATTATGTTACTACTATGTGCCATACAGGCGAGACACATTCGACGTCCATATTGTTTGGGAGAAACTTTTCTTGTTTGCTTTGTCTGTACTAAAAGTATATCTACTTTACCCAAGGGCATTCATTGAATTCTCACAAAAGCATAGTTGGTTAATCAATTAATTCAGATACACACAAGTAATGCAAACATTTCTTACGGTTGATCTCTTCATTAATGAATGGCAATGGATTTGTGTGTCTTTTCTTGCTTTGCATCCAAATAATTATGTATTTGTGCTGCTAGAGAATCTGTTCTAGGATAGTTTATTGTATGAAGACGTGGCTATAAGTTATTTCTTATGAGGGTTTACTTACCAAAAATATTTATCTACTTAGGGCCATTATGTGATTTGTTGATTCTGGGTTTCATTGCAGATGTATCCTATATCATATAAGTCTATACAATTGGTCCCCACTAATTGCAATTGATTATAATTTTATATCCTCTTGTGAAGCTATATTTCTCAATTATTCTTGGCCTTTGGATGACTATTGAGTGGCATATATAGCTATTTGATGATAATATTTCATTTAGCTAAGCCTAGCCTACAAGATCAGCCCAAAAATCTCACTTCATCTTGTAGCTTACAATTAATTTTAATTTCCCGCCTTGTGAAACCACATCATCTCAATTATTATTAGCCTTTGGATGACTTTTGAGTGGCATAGATAGCAATTTGATGATAATATTTCATTTAGCTAAGCCCAGCCTACAATGTCAGCCAAAAAAACCATCAACCCATAAAGCCCACTTCATCTTGCAGCTATCATATTGTACTTCTCCTAACAACCCTACAAGGACAGCTAAAAAAGCCACCAGCCCAAAAAGCCTGCTTCATCTTGCAGCTATCATATTGCACTTCTCTGTACTACACAAATTCAGCTCCTACATATTACCAACAATTCCCACATCAACGCGCCTTAAGTTATTAATAAACCCATGGTTCCCCTTCCATTATATGTGGTTTCTATGTGCCGTGTGTATGTGTATTTGGGGATCTTTATGTTTTGCATTACTTGCGTTAAAGGTGTACCTATTTCATGTTTTGATGTCAATTAAATTTTCTTAAGTATAATAAGTCCACTACTTTATAACGCAGATTCATCTAGGCAATAAATATTAGGTTCACAACTTTGTATTTGGGGATCTTTACATTTTAGATTGCATGCATTTCTTTTTTCCCTTTGTATCTACATTTGATTCTTCGTTTGTGTCGTTTGTTTTTATCTATGTCAGTACTAAATTTGTGTGAAGATAGTATTTCGTACTAAGGCACACTTGTAAATGACTTTTCTTTTTTAAAGTTTATGTTATCAGAAAGATTTATTTTACCTATGATGTGATTTTGTTTGATTTTAGGACATAAGGTTCTCACTCCTTAGTAGCTGCGAAATGGATAGTTCACCAACGAAATTTCTGTGCGCCACGTGGGAAAGATGCTTCACGTTTGCATTGTGGGAGAGCCACATTTCATATTTGCATTGCTTGTACCTAATAATGTATCTACTTTGATTGTGTGCATCAATTGAATTCTAGCAAGAGTAAATTGGTCAAGATGAGTCTAAATAGAATTCTTTTTATTTATGCCCATTTAGCCTATATCCATTTATTATAGTAAAGCCCACTTAATACTATAACTAGGGCGACTTAATACCCTGGTTAAACGTGTGACCATGGAGTGAAGGAAGTATTATCCTTTAATAAATATAATTAGTCAATGATTAGTAACGACCAGTAACACCTAATGACAACTAGCCACAATCACTCTCCGACCAGTACTATTTACTTCCTCAAGAAGAGTATAGATGGTCGGAGTCAAGGCAATTTCATGTGAATAATTAATTCAACATGTGAGAGCAATTAACATCATCTCCAGCAACTTACAACTGTTTAAGAAACATCGAATACATGTGTATGAAGACAAGAGGCATCTACTACAGTATTAACTATCATCTCTTAGATAGATATAGATGAGGGGCATGTGCGCCTCATTCAACAACTGTGAAATCATTCGCACTCTTGTAACACTCTTGAAAACTCTTTGTCTATGGCAATAAAGTCTCTAGGTGATTATTGTTTTTCTACAATTACATTTGTAAGTTCAATAGTAGGACTCTAAGTTTAAATCATCGACCGGTTTACACTGTGTAACGTAAGATTCACCCAATTATTGCAAATGTGGCAATATTTGCATCCAAATCAAAACACTACATTTATATTGTTTAATTGTATCTATGCTAGCACCAAATTTATGCCGGCAGTTTGTTGTGTGAGATGCAGGTGTAAATGCATTCTTGTAACGATTTACTTGCTAGAAAGATTTGTCTACTAATGAACGATTTTATCATTAATTTGATTCTAAGTGCATTGCATGTGTCCTTCGTTGATGCCAAATGGCTAGTTCACCTATGTAGTTTCCACATGCAATGAGTGCGTGTGTTGGGGGACAATCTTTACATTTTTCATTTAATGCTGTATGTGCATTTTGTTTTGTCTTCTTGAACAAACAATGATTCATCACTTCATATCATTTGATTTTATCAATGTCAACACTAAATCTATGCAAAATTACTTTGCCATACGAATCAAATGGTGGAAGTAGGAGCTGGTTAGCCTCGGTGTCCGCCCCAACCAGTCTTGCGAATGTCTTTGTGTAGCCTATTAAGTTACATTAAACTAATATTACAATGTACATCTAAAAGATTTTTCGGATTGTTTATTATAAGATTTACCCCTTACGCCAACAATTTCTAATTCCACCTCTATCACAAATATGGGTTTGATTACGACTTCTTTTTTTGTTTCTTCTATCCAACAATAGAAGAGAATACTCACACCAACCACAAAAAAGATCATTTTGACATCGACACGGTTCTTTAAAATAATTTTGATGACTTATTTTATTATAATATATTAAAAATCTAATATAATTTATAATATTATGAAAGTACTTTGTTAGATAAATCAAAATATAGCATTTTTTCCTTGTTAGACAAATAAAAATATAGCATTTTAAAGTATCCAATCTAAATACTTATAAATGTATTAATATCTAAAGTTTATATTATTTAACTACACGTATTTAAAAACAACTTTTTATTCTGACTTAGCGTGGCTGCCTAACCGTTGGGTCACATCACGTTCCTAGCCAGACCAAGACCGACCGTGGCTCTGCCGAGCGGGTTCCACACCACCCCGCAACTCGTAACCCGCGGCGCGCGAAATCAACGCATCCCAGCTCGTACCAGGACATAAACCCAAGACCCCACAAGTCAGCGAGCCAAAGCCGTACGTCCCGGCCCGGACGCTCCCGAGTCGCTCGCACCGCATCACGTCCTGTGCTCTCCTCGCACGGTCGCACCAAGGAGAGCCGCGTGACCCGCGTACATAACCAAAACCCCCGCGCCCCCAAACCAAAACCCTCGACTCGATCAAGTCGCCTCCCCTCCACGCACCCGACACCTCTCTCCCCTCCGCGCCGCCGTCGCCGCCATGAGCGCGGGCTGGAGGACGCTGCTGCTGCGCATCAGCGACAGGTGCCCCGAGTACGGGGGCTCCGCGGACCACAAGGAGCACATCGTAAGTGCCCATCTCTCCTCCCTACCCGCTTTTTTTCCCCTCCGGCGCACCTCTGTCTCCGAACCCTAGGTTATCGGCATGCGGATTTGGTCCGAAATGAGTTGGTTTGTGGTTGGGTCTCGTCGTGTTTGGCTGTCTGCGCTTTCGCTCGGAGTGGGTGGCAGCCGCGGTTGGGGGGCCCAAAACCCTAGCCGTCGGCTGCAGCCGCTCGTACGGACTCTGGAGCTCTTGGTACTGGGTGTGTGGAGTGGAGCCGTGCCGGATTTATATGGATACGGTGCTCGGCGTGCCAATTCGGCTGAGTGTCAGCGGAGAGTGACCACAGGAAGAGCACACAAAATGGATTGGTATCACTGAGGATGGGACGAATTGTAATTGTTTAACCGTAGTTGTCGGAAGGTTGCCTACATATAACGAACCGAGCCTTTGCTAAGTTGTCTCTCAATTTAGTATTGTGGTTCTTCCTAGTTGGGTTTGGTCGATATGCAGTTTGATCTGCTTAGATTTTGTCATTTAGATACACGAAGTTAGGAACCTGTTTTTATGTGGGAAAATTGCACATATACTCCATAGTTAGTATGCACTTGTAAATTTGCCCCACACTTAAGTGGCCTTGTAATTTTGCCCCATACTTGACATGCCCCCTTATTATTTTGCCCTATTGCCCATTTAGCTCCTATTTTAATTTCGTTTTTCATTTTTTGGGGCAGGAAAAATGCAGTAAAAAATATTTTTCCACAGGCCGAGCAAAGAGAATGTTTTAAGCATTTAATGGACAACTTTGTAAAACGAAATTTTCCTGCCCCAAAAAATGAAAAACGAAATTAAAATAGGAGCTAAATGGGCAATGGGGCAAAATAATAAGGGGGCATATCAAGTATAGGGCAAAATTACAAGGCTACTTAAGTGTGGGGTAAATTTACAAGTGCCTACTAACTATAGGGTACATGTGCAATTTCCCCGTTTTTATGTATATGGTTCGTGGCAGAGAGATCAAAACTGGGATGCGAACTAGTGCCTTCTCCAGCTGAAGTATTGCGCACTAGTTGTCACAGGGCAATACATGGTTAAACATTGGGAACACATCAATCTATAATCTAGAATTAGAAATTTGTGTTTTAATTGTCTCGTGATATTTTTTTGAGGGCATCATCTTGTGATAGTTGCAGAGCCGTTATTACATTAGGAACAGCAGATATGGTTTATCCTGCCCTAGTTGAATGTGCTCTTTGTTTGTGAAATTGTGGCACTATTGGATAGCAATATGGTATGATGAAGGTCAAGTTATGTCGGTGAAATCCCAATCTTGTTATAGAATGCAGTTTGAGTTAAACTATTTTACTACTAACATGATGTAATTAGGGTGCCAGTAAAAGGAGTATAGCAAGTTCCTACACATTGGGCACATTGTTCCTATGCTTGTTTGTTACATGTTTACACCATCATATGATATATTATTATATTTTTCATATTGTTCTTATGCTTGGACAATGGTCTGAAGAGAAGGGTATATTTTCATCTATTATGTCATGTTTCTTTCGCACTTGTTCTGACCAAGCATTTGCTTCGTAGGAAACTTGTTACGGTGTGCTTTGTCGAGAGTATGAACACTCCAAAGATGCTATGTTTGAGGTCGGTACCCAACATTCTATTATGCGCTCGTTCACATATTATTGTAGTCTCACTATTCTAATCTGGCTATTTTTTTGGTACTAATCTGTATTGTTTTTGTTTTATGAAGAAACATTAATACATAATTGGTTTGTTCGCAAGTGTAGTGCATTGGCCAAGTCAATTTAATATTTGTTAAAGAGTTTTAAAGGCAAGAGGGTGGTAGCTAACTCCCATAGACCTGCCTAATGTCACTGTCAGCTACTATTTTCTGCCCTTGAATTCTGAAGGCAGCAAGGAAAATAAGAATGCAGAGAGAATAGATCTTACATGCTGCATCTTGTAGCATTTTATTACTTTCTTTATTTCTTAATACCTAGTAGAAGTTCCTTTATCCTATGTCTGAATTAATTTGAGGTGCTAACTGAACGTACTTTTTCAAGCAGTTTCTCCTTCAGTGTGCAGAACAATTGCCTCACAAGATTCCTTTCTTTGGAGTTCTGGTATTCGGCTATTTACTTTGAAGCTTATAGCAATTTACTATTTTATGATGTCTTGTCTTTTTATAATATTATATGTGAAGTATTTTAAGTGTCTTGTCTTTTTATAATATTATTTGTGAAGTTTTTTAAGTTTTTATACAATGTCAATACAGTTTTGACTTGTTATTGTGCTTTTAATTCCCTCGTTATCTCCAAAAGTTGGAGACAACAGGTAATACCAACATTATAAAAAAAATTCTAGGATGCATACTTTTCACTTTTGAATTTATGCCTCTGTACATTGCGTACAATTTGGTCACAAGCCACAATTGCACCACATAACTCTGATCTAAAATGCCGGTTAACATGATTGTTGATGGAATGAGGACTTTGAAGTTTGCATATGCTTTGGTTCATATTCTGTTGCGCTAGGTTTTATCGTGCTTACACATGACACACATGATGCTGTTTCATTTATGGGTAGGTTTTCCATTGTTATCTGCTGCTTATAAAGATCATTCATTCTATATCTTCTCTCCTCTGTGGAGCTTGTAATGTTAATGCCAAACATATTCTCTTTCCGTTCTTTCCATGTGTGTTGTGGAACAAGCAAATGTTCCAGTGGCATGTGCATCTGCATCTGTGCATGTACATACATAGGGATCAATCATGCATATCCCGATCTCCTTTTATACAGTACGCTGGATGATGATATCAAGCTGTTTGGTTAAATGAGTATGACAATGCTTTTATGGCGTATTATAATTTCTGTTGTGTGACACAAACTGTGATGCTGATTTTTGGGTGCATTTTTTCATGAGGGGAGGAAGCTATGTTTGTTGACTTGGATCAAATAATGATAAACAAGTTTGATGCACGTTACTTCCCTGTATCTAAGCTGTTTTGTTCCCTAACCAGACTAGTATTTAGTATATGACGATGGGTCTTCAAAATACCCTTTGCGCCTAACATTATCAACCTCACACTAAGTTTATTTTTTGCGCTATGTTGGTGTAAGAAGAAGATGTAAGTATGTAACCATATAATTGTTCTTATTTAATTGAACTAACTCTCTGTGATGGCTGTTTTTTTTTCTAATGGCAGATAGGTTTGATAAACTTAGAATATGAAGATTTTGCGAAGGATATTGTGGATACCACGCAGGCCAACTTACAGGTATACATATTTGTTTTTACATTACAGAGCATAGCCGTATCTATTACCCCCAAAAAAACCATCACCACCACCATCCATGTTCCACTGTAGACAAATTCTCTATGATAACTGTAGATATTTTTTTGGCAAATACTGAATACTTGATCGATTCATGATTGGAAAACCAATACTTGATCCATTCATGATTGGAAAACCAACTTTTGGTTCCTCTTTTTAAGCTTTAGGTAATGACTGTGTCGTAATTGCAGGATGCCTTGCATAATGAAAATCGTGATAGAATCAGGATATTGCTGCGATTTCTCAGTGGCCTGGTAAGTCATGTAGTTGATTTGGTTTGATTTTGTTGTTGTTGTCATCCTTGTGCTCGCTGCTTTCCTCTGTGGTCACTGGTCATGCTTGAAGTTTGTATATCTGACATACATGTTTATTGACAACACATCTTCATGAATAATTGAATCTTAATGCTGAAGGCTTTTAGTTCTCTTCTTGTTTCCGAACTAACTTAGGTACTAAATGATTTGCTAAAAAAGGCCTGCGCAACAGTGCAACTGCATGATATTATGTCACGAGTAATTCTAAAACTGAAAGTACACAACCATATCTAATAGAAAATCAGGAAGGCTAAGGTACACAAACTAGTCTGCTCCAAGGGGTGGCAGCCTGGCGGGGGAGGGGCAGGGGTTCTCGGGAAAAAAAACTGTATTTATAGGCTTGCATGTATATTACGCCCGAGGTTGATGCCCTACAGATCTAGATATGTGTGTGTGTGTGTGTGTGTGTGTGTATAATTGTTAGATATGTTTGCAGCTCCTAGTGAACACTATGATTTATCATAATATGTATGATATATCACTGTATGTTTTTTTTTTGTAAAATTTGCATTTGGTCAGTGGATTGTTTAGCGTAATATCATCTTTACATTAGGCTCTGATAGTCTAATACCTCCTGTTGCTACCTTGTATTGGGTTTATAACAAGTTAAAATAGTCAATGCTTTGAGACTCTTCTCCAAAAGTGGATGGATTTCTTTCTTCCCTCTTTATTTCACGGTAGAAAGTTTTTCTTGTATTGTGCAACATATGGATATGATTGATTGAGCCATTTGTGGTATTTTTTTTGTTCTTTTGCCTCCTCTTGTAACTGTAGACTTTATGTTTGCCCTGTAGATGTGCAGCAAAGTTGTCCTTCCAAATTCCATTATTGAGACATATGAGGCACTATTATCAGCTGCTGCAACAATATTAGACGAGGAAACTGGAAATCCTTCTTGGCAGCCACGTGCTGATTTTTATGTTTATTGTATTTTGGCTTCCCTTCCATGGGGTGGTTCAGAATTGTTTGAGGTAACTTTGTCGAACCATTGTGATTTACTGCTTAACCTTCATCACCGTTAGTGTCCAACATATGTTGTTTAGTCACACTCATGCTTTTAGTTCTCTGCTTGTGCCTTCATCACCTTTGTTGAACTATTGTGACTTACTTTATGCGTAGTTCAATCATACCACCTCTAAATGACCTGTGCTGGCACTGCTGTTTTGCATGTAACTGTTCCTGCATTTGTTTTGTTTTGTTTTAGATCTCTTGATCGGGCAGCTAAAGGGAAAGTTAAAACAATTACACCTTGTTTAAACGTGTAAAATTGCATGAAAATATATCATTTCTCCAGTTTTCCACTTTAGCAGTGTATCTTTTTGTTTCACCATGTCAATCCATAACTTGCTGTCGTCCTTTTTTAAAGCCACACTGTAAGCATCTCCACTATGTTACCCAGATACCCCGATACGGATACGGATACGCGATACCGCGATTCGCCATTTTCCTAAAAACACCGATACGTGTGTATATATATAATAAAAATAAAAATAAAAAATTAATGAATTCTTATAAAGAATTGAGAAACCGAGAATACCTTAATATTGATGTAGGCATGTAGTAACTTGCTTGGTACTTCAATTCTCCTTCCTGGCCTCCTAATTGTTAGACTAATATAATGAACCATCTGCGAATAATAACAGAATAGATAAGCACATGTACACAAATAATGAAATAAATAGTAGAATCACAAATCATGAATCATGATTGATAGTTAGGTAGTAAAGAAAGTATTCGACAGACCACTTAGTAAATAAACTTAGTACATAATCTGATATTACATAATCAAGTTGGCTGCATTATCAGTGATCACTTGGACAACATTCTGCGGTCCAACCTCCTCAATTATAGCTATCATCTTCTCGGCGATGAACTCCTTTTTCTTGATTTCGCCTTCAGTGTTGATTGCTCTTAAAAACATTGGTCCATCTTCTGTTACGGCCAAGAAATTTAAGAGTGGACGCCTTTGAGCATCGGACCACCCATCTGATACAATACTAACACCTTTTGAGCTCCACGTTGACTTGATGGGCTGCAACATTCGCTCCACATGTGTCTTCTCTTGCACAAGAAGAGTTGTCCTCAACTTGTTGTAACTTGGAGGGGCATAGCCACCCAAGTTGTGGTTGGCAGCATAGGTAAATGCTTTCCTGAAATAAGGATTTCTTGCTACATTGAAAGGTATGCCTACAAATGAACAAAGGGGTCCAAATTAATTTCTAAATGTAATTAACAATCTAACATTGTAAGATAGCCACGGATTAGTTAGTGTAGAAAGATATTAACCTGCGGTAAAGAACATCCTAGCAATCAAAGCGTCAAGCTGGCTACGACCTTCATGATGGAAGCTTGATTCAATAGCTGAAACCCCCCTTCTCTTCCTCACATTCAACCCTTCGGTAGGCAATGGAACTTCCTTTGGCAAGCTTCTCGCAATCACTACCTCCGCTTTAGCAATTTCGTCGTGAAGTTGAGCGAGCACATCGACTGTAACTTTTGGGCAAAACTTCACACCATAATTTCCTAACTTCAAGAGATGTGCTTTAACTCTTGAGTAGCTCCCATGGATAATATGATCACACAGTCTACATCTAGATCGTGCATTCCCTCCTGCACCATTCCCAGTCTTCTGTAGCAACTCAACATACCTCCACAGCGGCTTCTTTTCATTGTCATTTGGAGGTACCACACGTGCAGAATTTAAGATGCTCCTAGCCGAGACAGCTCCACTGGATGACCCAGGACACGCACTAGTACCAGTGCTACCCGACGCACTCGAGCCTCCAAATCCACCACCAGATGCCATGACAAATTGACAACAAATAATCGATCACCGCCCTACCGAGTCATCCAATACATTCAAACATTCAATCAACAAATAGCAACTAAATACTAAATAGCAAGATAGCAAGAAAATATAGAAGTATAGCAAGATGCAGAGATGGCTAGCAAGATCTGCAGCAGAGCACATACGCAGAGCAAAGCAGCAAAGCGGCGGCCGGCGACACCGATGTGCAAAGCGAGGCGCAGCCGAGGACGGCGGAGGCGGCGGCGGCGAGTGTTGAGGCGACGGCGAGGCGGCCGGCAGAGGCGACGCGAGGTGGCGGCAGAGAGGTGACGGCGAGCGCGCGGCAGAGGCGACGGAGAGGTGGCGGCAGATGCGACGGCCGACCGGCAGAGGTGACGGCGAGGCGCGGCGGATGCGACGATCGGAGGCGCCAGCAGAGGCGACGGCCGAGGCGCGGCAGAGGCGACGGCGAGCGCCGCGGATGCAACGGCCGAGTAGATCGGTCGAGCGAGGCGGCGGCGCACGGAGGCGGCCGAGGCGGCGGTCGACCGGAGGCGGGGCGATTCGAGGCTTGCGCGCCGGCGCGGGATGTGAGGAATAGAGCGAGGCGCGGCGACGGAGGTAGCGGCAAGCAGCGCACGGAGGCGGGCGAAGCGGAATCTTTTCCGTGCAGGCGACGGGAGGGGAATAGATCTGGTGGGTTGTGGGGGTGGAGTGGGGGTGGAGGGGGAAAAATTAGGTTACAAGTATCCGAAAAGTATCGGAGCAGTATCGGAGAAGTATCGGGAATTATTTTTTTTTGAAAAATCAGTAATTACCGATACGTGCGTGATACGACGGCGCAGACGGGCGAGATCGTATCCGTACGAAGATCCGATACCGGTACGTGAGTTTTGTGAAGTATCCGCGCAACGTAGCATCTCCATTTATTCTTTCAAGTGAATTAGGGGCACTGAGCCCCCTCTAGTAATAAGTGATTGATGCCGTGATGTGCATGATGATCCAATACTTACTCCAAATATTCATGGTTGTAGACATGTAGTACATGTAATGTGATGAACATCCACAAAATATCAAGGGTATGGATAATATTGACCTTGAATTTTTGCTTGTGTCATTGTGTGCATAGGATAAAATGCACATCATGCATGATTTTTTTTTCAATTTTTAGGACAATGCATCATGCACATTTTTGCACTTTTGACTAAAAGGTAGGTAGTGCCCACCAAATTCGCGCTCTAATAAAAAACACTCCTATATTCCATTCTGAAAATGTGTACTAGAAAATTCTGCAGATAGGAATTCAATGGTAGAATACACTGATGCATTCTAAAATGCAGCAAGTTCCAGATGAATTTGAGAGAGTTCTGGTTGGTATCCAGTCTTACATAAGCATCAGAAGGCATTTTGATGATATTGCTTTCTCAGTCTTTGAGACAGATGAAGGCAATTCTCCCAATAAAAAGGTAGTGCTGATTTCTTCCATATGTGAACCCGACACTGGTTTATTTCCTGATTCATTTAAACTCCTTTTATGATATTTAGATCAGGACTATAAAGCTAATCCTTGCAGGATTTCATGGAAGATCTATGGGAGCGTATTCAAGTTCTTTCCCGTAATGGATGGAAGGTTAAAAGTGGTATGCGATATACAATCCACACGATTTTTTAATCAAAATAATGTTATTGACTTTCATTTGCAGTTGCATTTGATATTGTGCGAACTATTAGCAAGTTATTTAGAACATGTTTCAACTCTCAATAAACTCTGTATGCATGCAATAGTTAACTCTTGAGATAACCTTTCCTTTTTCCAAATCAGGTCTGATTGTATCCAAAATCTTAAACATGCTCGTGCCTAATTTGTTTTTGCATTCTATTAACTACTCCCTTGGCAGTTCCAAAACCTCACTTGTCGTTTGAAGCTCAGTTGGTAGCTGGAAAATCTCACCGTTTCCCCCCAATTAGTTGCCCACCGCCTATTCTCTCACAATCATCTTCTGAAATATTAAAAGGGCAAGAGAAACATGAAGCCGATCTAAAGTATCCTCAAAGGCTTCGTAGGCTTCTTGTATTTCCAACAAATAAAGCTGAGGTAATTTGCAATTTATTTTGAGTTCATGGATCATTATTACTTTTCATGTTTTGGTTGCTGTATTTTCTGTAATTTATGTAAATTGACATTGAATTTGCTACTACTTGGTTTTACATTACAAACTTCCTGTTTATATGCTTCAAATAACAGAAGTTTTTTTTTGTAAAAACCCAGATATTTTGTGATATTTTCCTCTGAGCTGCTGCCTCAATTGGTTGTCAGCTGGCTTGCTATTGCTTGATGCTAGCCTGGTATGATGCCACCAGCTGCCACCCTCTCAGTATTGAACTAGAAAGTTGAAGTTAAATTTTAATATGTAGAGAGACACATAACTGAGATGAGTTATCAGCGGCAAATTTTATTGAGCATTTGCCCAATCTGTTTGTTCGATACCTGATTTTTACCACTAAATGTGAAGTAAAATAAAGTGACCTTGTCATTGATAACATGTATCATTAATAATAGCAAAAGTATTCCTTCTTGATACATAAGTCATAACATCGTATAAATTAACCTGAGTTGCTTCTACATCCCGGGAACCGGTAAGGTACTTTGGGAGTTATATTTTGTAATTGTATTTCTGTGGCTTCATATGTCTACACAAGTAATTTCTGTGTTCTGGACATGAAAGGGGGCATAGTTGTGATGTCGTCGCCAGTCGACAACAAGACTTCAAGTCGGCTGGCAGCGCCATGGTCATTCACCTCGATTGGAAACTCCAGTACTCCAGATCCAGGCCAAATCAAGGGGGTGAAGGGGTGGGGAGGAGGGGAACTGCGGGCAAATGCTAGCCACCATCACCATTGCTCCAATTAGTCCAGATGCAGTTCAACCGACCACTTCTCTACCATCGTCTCGTTGCTCACTTGCTCAGCTGTCCTCTTTCTTCCACACGCCTTCTTGCTCTTCTCTGCACCCCTCTGCTGTTTTGTGCATGAAAGATTCAAGGAAGTATAGGGGGAGGAAGGAGAAGAGGCTGCGCTGCAGCAGATCTGGCAAAGAGATGGAGAAAGAGCCTCCATGGCTGCTCCATCGGGAGAAGGAAGCGGAGAAGTAGAAGCTACATCTGCACCATGTAGTTTATTGCTTTTTTTTTCTTTCTTCTTTTGAGGAGGCAAGGGTAGTGGTAGTATATTATAATATGTGGTTGTGAGTGTATGCCTGAGCACTTGAGCAGATATACCAACGTAACCTTGTAGTAGTAGTAATGTATTTTAACCTATGGACACGTAAAGCTAGGAGCATGGGATCTTCTGTGGCCATTGCTATACCAGCATTCATTGGATAAAGCACATTGTCTAACTCTTGCCATTATGGGCGCTAAGACGTCTTGGAGCCCTGGGCTCATCGCCACTTGCCGGAGTGCCATGACAACCTTGAGAGGGGCAACATAGCTGTTATGTGCATGTTAGTGCACCATGGGCTAGCAGCAGCATGTGCAGGAGGTGTGCACAACAATAGAACTAGCTGGCCAGTCGGCCGGCCATATTGGCCCAAGGATAAGCCACGGCCAGCACGTCCAAGTTCTACAGCATCATCTTATCTCTATTTGTCATTAGTTTGTTTTAGTCAATCTTATCTCTTAAGTTTGTTAGCCAGTTTTGTTAGGGGCCAACTCATCCTATAAAGTGGGCAGCCGCATGGTCATTTGCAATCAAGCAAGAACAATGAATTAAGCTAGTTTCTCATCCCAAGTCGTCTCCCTCATCTATAGTCTCTTCTCATCCCAATCAAGCCGACACGGTCCGTCTGTCCTCCTGGCGGTATTTACCCTGTGATGATCTAAGGATCATTACATTTGGTTTCAGAGCTAACGCCATGGCCTCTGCTGCGGATGATATCAAGGCCATGAAGGCCATCTGCATCGACATGAAGGCCATCTTGGAGAAGATGATGGCGATACTTGAGAGGAGGGAGGCAAGGCGTGCCGCGGCAAAGCTGCGTTGTGTCGTCCATGCCGCCACCATCGTCGGCAACGCTTGTGCCACCAGTTGTAGTGGTGAGGAAGATGGCTGCTGCTGTACCGGTTGTGCTGCCTTTGGCTGGGCCAATGGTGGCTTTGCCAGGGAAAAGGAAGGCTGCCATCGTCTTGTGGCCACCTTCTCCGCACCACCGACCGTTGTGCCTTTGGAGGTGCAGAATGCAGCGGGTGAAGTATGGGAGGTTGCGAAATCGTTGCATCTCTCATCCATCTATTGCATCTCGTGTCACAAAGGGCAGCATCGATGCCATGTGTTCACTGTCTTCATCTGCGGCATCTTCGCTAACACCTGGCAGCGTTAAGGCTCCCGCACCGTCGCCGTCAACAATCATCGAGGTCTCGCTGATCTCCTCTTGTGTGAACGGCATGCCCTTGCAGCAACATGGGCCTTCCAAGGGTTACTTACATGGCCACCAGCCCACCACCACATCTTGAGGATGAGCTGTGTCCGAGAAGGGGTGAAGTTGTTATGTGCACGTTAGTGCACCATGGGCTAGCAGCAGCATGTGTAGGAAGCGTGCACAACAGTAGGACTAGCTGGTCGGCCGGCCGGCCATACTGTCCCAAGGATAAGCCATGGCCAGCACGTCCAAGTTCTGCAGCATCATCTTGTCTCTATTTGTTATTAGTTTGTTTTAGTCAATCTTATCTCTGTTTGTTATTAGTTTGTTTTAGTCAATCTTATCTCTAAGTTAGTTTGTTAGCCAGTTTTGTTAGGGGCCGACTCATCCTATAAGATGGGCAACGGCATGGTCATTTGCAATCAAGCAAGAACAATGAATTGATCTAGTTTCTCATCCCAAGGTGTCCCTCATCTATAGTCTCATCTCATCCCAATCAAGCCTCCGCCGTCAGTCTGTCCTCCTGGCAGTATTTATCCCATGAGGCCATGATGATCAATAGCTGGATGCAGTTCCGCTAGAAACCAATTCATGTATATTGGCTTAAGTTGTATAACTATGAAATTTAAACTTTTTTATTTGTTGTAAGTATGTTTTGCCAATAAGGTACTATAACTGTATCTATCTGCTATGGCAACTCTACTCCATGTATTGCATGTCTAATCAGCTCTTGTTGGTTTACAGAGTATGCAACCTGTAGATCGTTTTGTTGTTGAAGAGTACATATTGGATGTGCTGCTTTTCTTCAATGGATGGTCAGTTATTATCTTAATTGTTCCAGTATTATTAATACCTTTGGTACTTTTAAAAAAGCTGAGATTGGAATTGAAGGATATCGCACATCTGCTTATTAACATATGCATGACACGGCTGACACCATCTAGTAACTAGATTTGCTTGTCAGACCTCTATGTGTGAGATATAGTTCACACATCATCTGTTGTCAGACCTCCATGCTTTTGTCCATCATCTGTTGTTAAGTCCTAGAGATATAGTTCAGTTGTAGCCAATGAACCTTACTCTCAGAGTAAGCTGTGGAGGTCTTGTATGTTTTAACTCTGCAGTTCTTTTTGTTCTGACTCTGTTAGGGTTTGGATCATATTTGCATCATGGCATACTATTTGTTCATTTATTGAACATTGTTGCTAGAACTAAATTTTTTTGTTTTAACTTTGCTGGTAGCAAAAGAGAATAGTGGTTTTCAATGCAATAATTATGGTTGACAGCATTTAGTATGCTCGTTTCGGGAACTTTCGTTTTAGTGTTAATATTTTTTGTGCTGAACTTTAGAATTTCAGCTTGCTTACCGATTCTATCTTGGTTATGTTTTTCTTTGAACGATAGTCGCAAAGAATGCGCGTTTTATCTGGTCAGCCTGCCTGTGCCTTTTCGCTATGAATACCTGATGGCTGAGACCATATTTTCGCAGGTATTTCTCAATCATCTCTATATTGATTTATTTGGTACTAGGGTTTGATGCTATTACCAGTTTCTGTGTGCCTGCCTTCATGTTAAGTGAACTGTATTATCTAGTTGTTGCAGATGAATCTTTATCTTCTTGCATTCTGAATTTGTGATATGGGATCATTTAGGTAAACTACCATGAAATGGGCGGTAAACATTGCTTGGTAAACATTGCTTGTCAGATTTCCTGCAAGGACTGGGTTTCGCCCAAGTGGATCCAAGGGACCTGCTGAATAAAACCATGTGTCTGAGTCTACTGATTTTAGCTTATTTTGGAGTAGTTTGTAGATAGAACTTGTTCTATGAAAAACAGCTTGTCATGGCCACATTCTGACCTGGTTCAACATAAGTTTTGCTGTCTTTGGTTTAGAAGCCCTAATTAGCCTGTGCCTGATAGGAATCAGCCAGGAACTAGCCAGAGCTGATATCGTTAGTAGCCTAGATGACAGAGGTGATACCGTTAGTACTTGCATACACTGCAGTTTCACTAGAGTTGAATGCACTATGTGGCGCTAAGAAAGAAATAGTAACCAGCACGTCACATACATAGTCGATTTTGAGTTCTAATTTAGGGGCTGGATTGAGTTTTTTTACTCTTAAAGGCCCTATTTGGAACGCAGGAATTTCACAGGAAATAGTTCAATTTCCACAGAAATCGGATAAAAAAATCCCACATTCCAAACAGGGGCTAAGGTTTTTTTGGCTTTTGTAAATAGTTGCCAGTTTGCCACTGATGATGTCTATATCATATTGTTCTTGCAACTTACCACATTATTTCACAATATTTGAAACAAAAGGAGATAGTAAATTTTAATATTTGTGGGGTCTACTGAATTTGGTTGTAAACCATTGAAGTTGGAGTTTTTTCAACCTGTTTTCTGCCTAGTAGCTGGTTTCCAAGATTCCCTAGAACAGCGCCTCGATTGGTACCACATTTGCTATGTCTGGCTCCCATCTGGCTAATGGCTATTTCTTTATAGCTTTACTTGTTTTATATTGATATTTGCAGCTACTATTGTTGCCGAATCCACCTTTCAGGCCAATTTACTATACCTTGGTTATCATCGACCTTTGCAAGGTAGTCCTTCTTTCATGCTCCGAGACTTCTTGTTTAATATTGTTTGTATGTTACAGTCAGGAGACAATATAGTGCTGAGACCGCTATGGAATGTGAGATTTTAGAATATGTACATCTTAATAAACCACCTATAGCAGACTTAAATATGCCTTGAATTTGATTGTGCCCATGCAACTTCTTTTGGTGAGTGGGGTATGGCAACTGCTATAATCATTGTGAGCACAGTTATGAAATGCCACAATCCCGTTCTTGGTCAATAGAGCCCTCATCTGCACTTATGATTCATTCATATCATGCCCACGAGGCCACAACTGTTTACTCCAAAGAATTCAATTATTGAGGTCTATCTACATAGCAGATTCTCATTTTATAGTTGCTTACGCTTTCATCTAGACTGCTATGCTTTGTATGTTTGGTAAAGTATTGATGTTATAACCCTTTTTCTTTTGTGGAAATGTGAATGTCTATGTGCTCTAAATCTCTAAACCATATAGTTTAGTCACAGGTGTGGATGCGAAATTGGGTGGTACCCTTAATATTTATAAGTGTGATGTATTTACTTATATGCATGTAGGACTTCAATGGGCTAAGGTTATCAGGAAGTAATCAACCTTTTGTATGTTTGCAAAGCAAATTTGAGTCCCTAGTCAAATTTTATGAGCTGCCTACCAATCAGGCAGCTATTTAAACAACATATGGATGTGTGGAATGCATGCTGCCATTCTCACGTATGCTGTTTTTTTAGTATGAGATCTTGCTTCAGTGTGCTGTAATGTGCAAGTACAACACACCACTACCATTTTTATGGATGTCCTTGTGCTATGGGTAGAGAATAAACAATATATCGTTCATGTGCAAGGTCCTGTAAAAATATGGCAGTTTTATTTTCTTGGATGACTGGAATGAGTCTAACTATCTAAAGATCTCTTCCAGGCATTGCCAGCTGCATTTCCTGCTGTTGTGGTAGGAGCAGTGCATGCTCTTTTTGACAGAATTAGTAACATGGATATGGAGTGCCGCACCAGACTTATCCTATGGTTTTCACACCACTTGTAAGTTCATCGCCATTGTGATCTCTTTTGTTCATTTGGGTTCTTGCTTATGTTATTTGGCCTACATTACGATTTTTACATAATTGTTTCCTGTGGCCCATTGCTTGATACATCCTTGTAGATGTTCAAAACCCTAATGATGATCACCTCTTCTACTGCTTAAAAAAAATAATAGAGGCTATATACATTGCTAGTACAGTTTTGAGGCAAATGGTGGCAGAACATAACTGATCTCCTATTTAGTTTGGTTTGCTTATTGCACTAACAGTTTGTAGTCTTGTACCGCTAAATTGTAATGGTATTCTTCTGCTTATGCAGGTCAAATTTTCAATTCATTTGGCCTTGGCAGGAATGGGCCTATGTTAAGGGCCTCCCAAAATGGGCTCCACAGCGTGTTTTTGTCCAAGAAGTATTAGAAAGGGAAATTAGGTTGTCCTACTTCGACAAAATCAAGCAGGTTCGTGACGTGCTATGAGACATTCCTTTTTAAATGAGGACACCTATTCTTTTTGGTTATTCACTTTTTTTTGTTAGGATTTTGTCTTGCTATTTTGATATTCCACGCTTCTAGCTAAGGGGGATTGAATCATATACCCTCCCCTTAGTTGGGAAATTCAGGATTTACCCTCCCACCTCAATGACATGTGGGGTCATCATAAGTCACTGACGCGTGGGCCAGGAGGGTAAATCCTGAATTTCCATCTAAGGAGAGGGTATATGATGAATAAAACCTCTAGCTAATGGTCTCTGTTGATGGAGCAATGGTTATTTAAATTGAATTTTGCCTTATCCCTTTTGCAGAGTATTGAGGATGCTGCTGAGTTGGAAGAACTGTTACCCCCAAAAGCTGGGCCTAACTTCAGATATCATAGTGATGAAAGTAAAGAAAGCACTGAAGGCCACAGACTATCCAAGGAACTTGTTGGCATGGTTAGAGGAAGGAAGACTACACGTGATATTATTTCGTGGGTTGAAGAACAAATAATTCCTGCAAATGGTGCCAAATTCGCACTTGATGTTGTTAGTCAGACACTTCTTGACATCGGTTCAAAAAGCTTCACCCATCTTATCACCGTTTTGGAGAGATATGGTCAAATAATCTCTAAACTATGTCCAGATGAG
The DNA here is from genome assembly GCA_036346575.1 of Dendrocalamus sinicus. NCBI lineage: Eukaryota > Viridiplantae > Streptophyta > Magnoliopsida > Poales > Poaceae > Dendrocalamus > Dendrocalamus sinicus. Next base: position 34,924,196 of record CM070648.1, on the reverse strand, counting down.
GAAATGCAGTTATTATTGATGGATGAAGTCAGTGCTTATTGGAAGAACAGTACCCAGATGACTGCTATAGCTATTGATAGAATGATGGGATATCGCTTAATTTCCAATTTGGCGATAGTCAAATGGGTTTTTTCTCCTGCTAATGTTGATCAATTTCATGTTTCCGATCGTCCATGGGAGGTGCATTCTTTATCCTTACATTTGTCCATGGGTGGTGCATTCTTTATCCTTCAATTTACATGTGTCCAAAAGGTGGTGATAAATATCAACCAGATCAAAATTATATTTTGAACAAAAATACAAAAATATAATTTTTGTTATGCTTGTTAAATCGGTGGTACATACAAAGAGGTTTCTGCTTTATGCATGCACGTTGGGTGATATATTCATGCTATCAAGCCTTTCTTCTGCCCAATGCACCCCCAATTCATTTGTTATAACTTAGCTCTGAGTGTTTTTGTTGAATCTGTCTGATTGACATGTCCTCCTTACAGATTCTTAGAAATGCTGTTAGTAAAACATACAATCGGATCAGTGACCTTCGGAAGGAAATTCAAACACTCAGGAAAAGTCTTCAAGTTGCTAAAGAGGTTAGCGCAAAAGCCACCAACGAGTTGTTGGAGGCTAAATCAATACTTGAGATTGTAGACGGACAACCTGTGCCATCCGAAAGACCAGGTAGGCTAAAACGACTTCAAGGATATGCTGACAAAGCAAAAGAGGCAGAAGTATCTACTGAAGAATCATTAGAAGCAAAGGAGGCCCTTCTTGCTCGGGGGCTTGAAGAAAGCAAGGCACGCTATTTGCTTTTGTTATCGTCCTTGTTGTTTATTTGATTTTTGTGTGCCCTTGTATATCTGTTGATATAGATATTTTATAATTTTTCAATATTTCATGGTACTTGCTTTGCTTCCATAAGAGTTCATCATCCTTTCACATCAACTTACCCGTTATCTTGCCATGTGGTTTTACAGGAATTGCTTAGGTTACTATTCAAGAGCTTTGTTGATGTGCTCACTGAACGCTTGCCACCTGTCTCTGCTGATGGAGATGTTCCTAATCTACGTGCTGGAGATCCGAATGTAAATTTTGCAGCCGGTGATCCTGAAGCGACAACTATGGAGATAGACAATGAAAATGGAGCAGATAACAATAGGTTAGTTTTGTTTTGGAATGAACTCATATTAATTCCATGGGCCAAAAGGGCCATAATAAGCATGTACAAGGCATAAGCAAAAATAGCAGAAACACCCTATACAAAAACTACTATATATATATATATATATATATATATATATATATATATATATATATATATATATATATATATATATATATATATATATATATATATATATATATATATTCTAACATCCCATCTCAAACTCATGGTGAAGCAACAATAGTGAGTTTGGAGAGATAGAAGCTATGTTGAGCCCTAGTCCGCGCCTTCGTGAAGAAGTCAGTTAGTTGATGCCCTGAAGGCACATATTGAAGGATTGAGTGACGTGGGAGATGGACGGATCCAAGTAGGGCGAGGCCGGCGGTGCCAGATTCGGGCAGCTGCATGCCGATTAGGGAGGAAGCGGGAGGGGGAAATATATATATATATATATATATATATATATATATATTCTAACATCCCATCTCAAACTCATGGTGAAGCAACAATAGTGAGTTTGGAGAGATAGAAGCTATGTTGAGCCCTAGTCCGCGCTTCGTGAAGAAGTCGGTTAGTTGATGCCCGAAGGCACATATTGAAGGATTGAGTGACGTGGGAGATGGACGGATCCAAGTAGGGCGAGGCCGGCGGTGCCAGATTCGGGCAGCTGCATGCCGATTAGGGAGGAAGCGGGAGGGGGAAGAGGGGAGGCGGCGGCGGCGGCCTGAGGACGGCGCCGACTAGGGTTGGGGAGAATCCTCTGATACCATGTTTTGGAATGAACTCATATCAATTGCATTGGCCAAAAGGGCCATAATAAGCATGTACAAGGCATGAGCAAAAAAAGCAGAAACCCCCTATACAAAGGACTATATACATATACTTCTAACAAGTTTATTATGCAATTTGCAGTACTGTTATGAGATAACTTCATAACTACTTTTGCAAGTTTGGACTGACATTTTAGAGAACCAGCCAGTTTATGGTTTAGGCCCTTGGGTTTTCGTGGAGATTCATTTTGAGATGGGGCTTGTTATGAGTAATTTGTGTGAACTCGTGTATTTTTGTGTTAAGTCTTGCAAAATTGATTCATTGAAATAATGGAGCAAAATTCATAGTCAGTCAATAGAGAGCTGGATACCAAAACAACCTTTTCAACTGGTTCCTAGATAAATTAACACCTGCTGATCAGGATCTTTGCAACAGCTTATTTGATTACAGCTTGTACTGGTTTTGGGACCTTTAGCTGTCATTATCTTATTCTGGACTAACTTGTTTTTATGTTTTAATAGTGAACTGAATGGTCAAAATACAAAAGTTGGTTACAGTGTTGGAGAGCTTGAGCAATGGTGTCTTTGCACATTGGGCTATCTCAAGTCATTTTCTCGACAATATGCAACCGAGGTAAGTATTTTGCTGTTGGAGCCATTCTGTTAATAGTTTGTTTCCTGAGCTGACGAATCCCTTAATCTGTGGGAAGTTATCATGCTTTAATGTGGATACCATGTTGGACCAAATTCTTGTTAAGAAAAAAAAGGTTGGACCATTTGGATTTGTCCAGTTTTGGAAACTGTGCGGTTTCCAATTGTAACTTGTAAGTTGTAACTATTTCCTATATCTCCTGGCAAACGGTAACAGCAGGGTAACGTGGGGGGTGTACTAAGCCAAAATATCACTGGTTGAATATTGAAATTGTTCTTTGATAAAAATACATTACTTCAACGCGTCATTTCATGGGCTTAAGAAATGTCTCATTTTTGTACAGTATCCATTGCTTCCATTGATCAGACGTACGTGATATTTTGCAGATTTGGTCTCACATTGCAATGTTGGATGAGGAGGTTTTCGTTCGTAATATTCACCCTCTTATCCAGAAAGCTGTTTTCTCTGGTTTGTGCAGATCAACTAGTGAAGGGTCTCACCATTGATTTTTGACCCTTGCCTTCCTGAAACGACTGTTGTAATTCAACTGTATCGTACACAAGACATGCTTCACTAATTGGATGTGTCACCAAATACTACTTCGCTGATGCGAACTCATGAATTTCGGTGTTCCCTTTTCTTTTTTTTTTTTTCATTTCTGGTCCCAAGGAACACACCTTGGGGGAAGCGTCATTGCTTTGTTACGTAATTAAATTGACGGTTAGTTTACTTGGAGTTATGTTTGAAAATACATCGTTTTTCAATGTAAGTAGTATTGGGTGACTAATCCTGACTTGATTTGGCTTTCCCAACTCAGTTGCTTGTGAGTGGAAAAGGTCCAGTTTATTTATCATTCCACAACACTTACAAGGGTAGAGGTGTCATATTCCGGACACAACTTAGGAAATTGATTGTTGATGTCCACCGTTTTTAACATGTACGTTGAAATTGATTGTCATAGTTGTCACGTGTGTTGCCTAGTGCAATGGTATAGGTTCTACGTACTACCGAAAATATTTATGCCTAACTTTGCTACAAACCTAGAGTCTAATTACCAGGAGCATAGACGCCTATCTGATGCTGCTACGGAATTGGGTGCATGCTGGTAGTGGCTTGCCGACGAAGTCTTATTTGTGGCTTCCAACAGCATCGTCGGCAACCTTATCCACTCGAACCGGTTTTCAGCTTTTAAGCTGACCTGGAGTTGTAGGATTGTAAAGAGTTTTGTATGTATTAGTGTCTTAACTCTCTCTCAGTTTATGAGGCTCAACTAATTATGTATATATATGCCTTATAATAAGATGTACGGTTGTGAATAACAAAAATGTCTCCACTCTAAAATTAACGTGTTATCAGACAATGATTAAAGTTAGGGTTTGCACCTCTTAGTGCTGCCATCGCCCATCGCCAAGAGTCCAAGAGAGAAGCGACTACGGCGATCGGATCTAGCCGTGTTCGATAGGGGTGAAAACGGGTCGGATTCGGACGGATATTGCTGTTACTATATCCTAACCCATATTTTTTCTCCGGATTCGGTACCAATCGGATTCGGTATCAATCGGATTCGGTGTCGGATCGGTCGGGATTAACCCATTTCGTTTGCACCCCTACTTGTTTGTAAGGAATGCATACGATGCAAGAAATGGAGTAGGACGACTGACTTGATGTTACTATTTAATAGCTGATGTGGAAGATTTTATTTTACCATTGCAAAAGAAAATGAAACGTCAAATAGTAGCACTAACCTGAAATCAAAGTTGAAGATGTATCGGATTCGGACGGATATTCGAATTCGGACGGATATTGTTGTTACCATATCCTAACCCATATTTTTTTCTCCGGATTCGGTACTAGTCGGATTCGGTACCAATCGGATTCGGTGCCGGATCGGTCGGGATTAACCCGACCCGTTTTCACCCCTAGTGTTCGATAGCGTGTCGTCTATTCAAGTTATCGATCCACCATTTGTTGTCCACTCAGCGCCATTGTTCTCTCTAGAGCCTGGCTCTGAGAGGTCAAGAGAGAGAAGCAACCACACGGCGACTGGATCCACTAGGTGCCATCGTCGTCTCTCCTCTCGCACAGATCCGATCTTCACACGTCCCCGGCATCGTCACCACCTTCTCCCCTTGGTTAGATACAGTTGTCGCCTCGCTCCTCTCGCTCAGATCCAGCCTACATGCGTCCTCATCTCTGACTTCGGTGCCATCGTCCTCGTCTCGCCCCTTTCGCTGGCAGACCGAGATTCGCCCAACTTGGATATGCTAGCGCATCCAGCTTTGGATTAAGCTAACATCGTCGCCCTTGTCTGCTTCAAGCTGCCTACTGGGCCTCCTCGAATTCCACTACCACCCTCCTCTCTAAGCCTAGCTATCATCGTCGGCCTCGTCTACTTCAAGCCCGATGCCGCAACTGGCCTCGGATTCCCGCCGCTGGCCTCCTCTCCAAGCTCAATGCCGCCATCTGGCTCCAGGTCTTACTGTCAAGCTCTGTTGTCCTGCTGCTCTATTGTACTGCTGCTATTAGCTCTATTCTGATTGTGGTCCATCGAGATGGCAAAATCCGATTCGTGGCTTGGGGGTAGTTCATCTTTCTTGCTCACTAATATCAAACTTGACGGGCTGAACTATCGAGCATGACTTTCTTAGTCAAGACTACTCTAAGGGGTTATAGTTTGGCTTCTCATTTGACATATGGTCCTCTTGATCCAAAGAAGGTCGATGCTGAGGCAATAAAGACTTGGCAAAAAGAAGATGAGCGTGTTATGTCTGGTCTGGTTTTGAGTATTGATGTTTCTTTGAGGATTAGTCCTGAGTATCATACTTCAGCCAAACAAATGTTGTTGTACTTTGAGAAGCAATATGTTCAATCCAATGGTGCTCTTTGCTTCATATTGCTCAAGAGCCTTCAAAATATTCAGTAGCAGGACATGTCAGTATAGGAGTATTATTGTGCTTTCACTAACATCATTGGACCTCATTTGACATCGAAGGCTGCTACTGTTTGTCAATCTTGTATTGCCAAATAGAAGTATGCTCAACATACACTTATTTATCAGTTTGTGATGGGGCTTCAATTAGAGTTTGAGCCTGTTCGTACTCAATTACTCAATTGTCCTACTCCACCAACCTTGACTGAAGCACTCTCTAGTCTGATTGCAGAGGAGACTCATCTTCGCTCACTTGTGCCTACCTCACAATGCTCACCACATGTTATTCTAGGTCTTTTACAGCGGTTTGGATCCACCAGAGCTACATCCACGGGAGTGTTGTTTTGTTCTCTTGCAAGAGGATCAGTCATCTTATTGACAAGTACTTCAAGTTACATCCAGACCAATTTGTTGATTATCATGCTAGATATCCATTTGATAGTCATTGTAGAGCACCTACTGGAGCAGTCACCGCTGAAAGATCAAGCTCTATTTAAGTTGGTTTTGATGATAATGACAAATACCATTATGAGATTTTGGTGATAATGACAAATGCATTTAAGAGACTAATTTTATTTATTGATTATGATATTACTTAGTCTCACATTGATGAAAAGGTGAAATTAAAAATGTATGTGTTGTAGGGGTGGCCTAACCCCCCGTGACTGGGCTGTGCAACTAATCCAACATGTAATAGGCCCAATAGTGTAGAGGAATATAACAGTGTAAGTATACCAATGTACCATCATCCCTTGTAAGTACTAAGGGGTAGAATGGGGATTTCCCATTCTACCCCCCACTCATATATATATAACCCCCAGGAGGGGCAAAGGGGGGGATCCTCTCATTCTCACAACTCTCCCGCACAGATCTGGCTCCCTCTTCCTCTTCTACCAGTTCCCCTTCATTCCTGTTTAGCCCGTAGCTACAACAGATGGCGCCGTCCGTGAGGACTGAACGAGAAGCTGCGCAATGGCTACCACCGAAAGAGCATCCAATAGCGGAATGGAAGTATCACAGATAAGTTCACCGCGTCGCCATTTCCCTTCCAGATCCAGATCTAGCAGATCTGGTCGGGTAGGGTGTACAGGCTTTGTCTGTACACTTTGCTGTGTTTTGTAGATGATGAGTTGAATAGATCTGATCGAAGCGCTTATTCCTACTTTGTTGCTATCCTGCGTTGTTGGAGGCGTTTGCGAAGGGAGAGCTTCATGTGTGCATGCATGAGTTGATGCTATGTATACACGCGTGGAATATCCGTGAGATGCCCATCCGTGCTCATGCATACGAGCTCCTGGAGCCTCCGCGCTGCCAAGGGCAGCCTCCGCGTCGATCCTACGCGCCAAATCTCTGCTCGACGTCGTGCCCCCGCGACGAGCCTCCGCGAAGTCTCCGCACGATGTACAGCATGTAGCGAAGCCCGCTCTGCCCTCCGCGTGCCCCCGCGCCGACGACCTCCGAGCCGAAGTCCAGGAAGGAAGGTCTCCGCGCGCTAAAGCCGGGCCCCCTAATGATGGGCTTCCGTGCATGCACTGTACATACGCCTCATGTATCTACATGTTTCACGTACCATCCATGCATAACCATTCACGTATGAACCAACCCATCCATGAAAATTCATGCACGCATGAGTACTATGCCCGCTGCTTGTTCTCACGCAGGAAAAAGACTTCCCGGCGTCCGTCCACGGCGCCCATCCATGAGGTCTCCGAGGCAGTCCACGTCTTTGCGCCACGCACCGCCTTGGCGAAATCTTAACGAGGCCCCCGGAGCCCGAAGGTCGCGGCAGGCGGACTCCGCATGAACAGCCCTGCACAGGGACGTCATGTACCATTCATGCACGCAGTTATACATCCAAATATATCTCTCCCCATCTTGTCTCCCAGCACGCAGGGGACGGTCCTGGTGAGGTCTCCTCTGAAGTTGGCCTGCCTGACGGCTCTTCCAAGCCCCGCATCGCGTCGGTGAGGGCGCCTCCGCGCCGGGGTCTACTCCGCGCAAGCCTCCGGCCTGCTCCACGCCGACAGACTTCGCGCTCCAGCCAGCGTCGCCATCGAGTCGGCAGGGATTGACGCCTCGCCAAACCCCGCTGCGCAGAGCCTCCTCCCCCGTGGCCTCGGCACGAAAGAGTCGCCAGTCTCCGCCGTCGCTGCCCGCATGCATGCACAAGCATTTCATCCATCCATGCCTGCACTTTCCTCGTATGCGTACACAGGCTTCACGTACGCACGCGCCCCCGCGGCGTAGTCCACGCCGGGAGGGCAAGGCGTCCTCCTCCACCGTCTCCCGCTTGGAGTCCGGAGTCCCTTTACGCTCCAGGCATGCTCCGCGCGGGACCTCGCAATGGGTCTGCCTCGGCGCGTCGCTCGGCTCCGGCAACTCGCACCGAAGGGTCGCCCGCACCGTCTGCTTCCGCTGCAGACGCCGTCTACTTCCCACGAGAAGCTCGGCACGCCGACCGGAGGCCCGGGACGCGCGCACGCGAAGCCTGGCGTGTGAAGGCGGAGCCTGAGCACGCCCCCCTGCGGGACTTGGCGCCAGACGACGAAGCTCGCGGCTTCCATGCAGAGCCTCCGCACCAAGCCTCTGCTCCACGTCGAGCCTCTCCGCGTACGCCCCCACACGAGCTCCGACCTCCGCTCGCCCCTGCGACACCCCGAAGTCCGGCATCGGCTGACTTCGCCATGACCATCCCCGCGGTGACGTCATCGGCACGACGACTTCGCCGGTCTGCCAGCGTGACTTCGCTCAACTTCGCTGGCCTCCGCCCAGCTCCACGAGCCGACTCCGTGCAGGCCCGCGAGGTCCCCAGCCTCCGCGCGATGTCGAAGCTCCGCCACGAGTCTCCGCCGGTGTTGCGCCCATCTTCGCGCCCGCCTTCGCACGAGAGCCTCCGCGACGAGACTCCTCGCCGCGTCGAGTCCTCGCATCGACTCTCCATGCGACGTCAAGCCTCCGCGTCGCGTGGCGAATGGAAGCAATGGGCGAGGATGCGTGCACGCACGCATGCATGCATGGCGAGATCCTTTTCATCACGCACACGCGTGCGTTTGTTCAGGGCTCGGCATGCATGCGTAGGCGAACCAGCTTGAAGAGCGAAGCTCCGCGCCAATTGTCCTCCACTATGTCGCCGTCGCCTCGCGTCACCAGCCTTCGCGGCACGGAAACCAAGGAGTCTACCTCGTCGCCCTACGCACGGCGCCGACCTCTGCCCCCATGCCTCCAGGCTTCGCTCGCCTCCGCGCGACCAGGGACCCCGTGACGTCGAAGGCCACCTTAGAGCCTCCTCGCCCGTGGCCTCGGTGGACGTTCGAGTCCCCGCTCGGCAACGCGACTAGTCTCCGCCGAGCCCCTGGGTCTCCGTCAAACGTCGCACGAGCAGCTCCGAAGTCTCTGCCAACCTCGCGCGAGCAGCTTCGAAGTCTCCGCCAACCTCGCGCGAGCAGATCCGAAGTCTCCGCCAGGTCTTCCGGAGTCTTCGCCAACGTCGCGCGAGCGGCTCCGAAGTCTCCACCAACGTCGCGCGTGGAGTGAGCTGCCGCGGGAGCCAACATGAGGGCAACATCTCCATCGCAGGCATGTACCATTCAGGCAGGTGCGAACCACACTCCATCCGCTCAGGCGCGAGCACCGAAGGCGTGCGCGGGGTACAGGAAGACAAAACGAAGCATCCATCCGCGCAGCGTACACAGTATTCATCTACCCACGCCCAGCTTCGGCCGACTTCGTCGCGACGGACTCCGCGACGACCTCGCCGACCTTCGCTCGGCCCCGCGACGTCGACCTTTGCTGCTGGCGTCACGTGACGAGCTCCGCGGACCTCACGCGCGCAGCTTGGGGAGCTCACTTAGAGTCCACGTCACGCATGGGAACATGACGTGCATGTCACGTCGTGCATGGTGCACGGTGTCGGCCTTTGCTGATTAATCTCGCCATGGTGGACCCTGGGACGACTTTGCCGGCCCTCGCTCAGCTCCGTGACGACTTCGCCAGCATTCGCCCGCAGACTCCAGCGACCTTCGCTCTGCAGCGATTTCGCTGACCTCCGCTTGGCGAGGCCTCGGAAGAGGTCTCCGGAGCAGGCCAGACTCCCCGTCGGCGAGTTCCTGACGAGGCCTCCGGCCAGTCCGTCCCTCCGCGCCATGTATCGCAGGGTCTCCGCGCTTGCGGAGTTTACTCTGCCTCGCCACCACCCTGTCTGGTATGTATTGCATGTGATTACGCATGGAGCTTTAATGATCACCGTTGTTTTCTTGCGTGCATGGCATTAAGGAAACGGTTGTGCATCATGTCGTTTATTGCGGGCGCAGTTCCATTTTGAGAGCATTTGGTTTGGCCGTGTTTGCTTCTTCGGTCTTGGCCTGTTCTAGGCTACCGTGGCATCTAATGCTTTTCCAGTACTGTATTCTGGAGCATTTTGTTGTCGCAAATCTTCGGCCATTTCTTCGATGCCTCTCTTTTGGTCCTCGTTTTTTATTTTAAATCGCACGACGGCCTTGCGCCTCGGCGTACTCTGCGGAGTATAAATAAGACGTAGCGTTGAGCTTGCCTCCGCACACACCGGTCCACAGACTTTAAATAAGACGTAGCGTCGAGGTCCGCTTCCGCACGCGCGAGTCTACGGACTATAAATTAAGACGTAGCGTCGAGGTCCGCCTCCGCACGCACCAGTTCACGGACTTTAAATAAGACGTAGCGTCGAGATCCGCCTCCGCACGCACCAGTCCACGGACTTTAAATAAGACGTAGTGTCGAGGTCCGCCTCCGCACGCACCAGTCTACGGACTTTAAATAAGACGCAGCGGGGGGAGGCCTCCGCGCGCACTCTACGGAGTATAAATAAGACGTAGCGTCGAGGTCATCCGCACGCACCAGTCTACGGACTTTAAATAAGACGTAGCGTCGAGGTCCGCCTCCGCACGCGCGAGTCTACGGACTATAAATAAGACGTAGCGTCGAGGTAATCCGCACGCACCAGTCTACGGACTTTAAATAAGACGTAGCGTCGAGGTCCGCCTCCGCACACGCGAGTCTACGGACTATAAATAAGACGTAGCGTCGAGGTAATCCGCACGCACCAGTCTACAGACTTTAGATAAGACGTAGCGTCGAGGTCCGCCTCCGCACGCGCGAGTCTACGGACTATAAATTAAGACGTAGCGTCGAGGTCCGCCTCCGCACACACTCCACGGAGCATAAACAAGACACGGATGTCCCGCGCACGTGTGGGCGTCGCTCCCGCACGTACTCTCCGGAGTTTAAATAAAACGTGGAGGTTGTTCCCACGCACTCTACGGAGTATACAAATTGCGACACGGCCGAGGCACTAGGGAGTGCCTCGCTTTAGGCGGCGCACCACTTGGATATCGCGCCACTTTCTTTTTGAAGGTAGGGGAACGGCGGTCTCGTCTCCTTGCCTCCGCGTGTGTAGCGCCCTCGGCCTACGCCACAAGCGCCCGCTCTTCGCGGGCACTCCTTTTGAAGGTAGGGGAACGGCGGTCTCGCCTCCTTGCCTCCACGTGCGTAGCGCCCTCGGCCTACGCCGCAAGCGCCCGCTCTTCGCGGGCACTCCTTTTGAAGGTAGGGAACGCGGTCTCGCCTCCTGCCTCCGCGTGCGTAGCGCCCTCGGCCTACGCCGCAAGCGCCCGCTCTTCGCGGGCACTCCTTTTGAAGGTAGGGGAACGGCGGTCTCGCCTCCTTGCCTCCGCGTGCGTAGCGCCCTCGGCCTACGCCGCAAGCGCCCGCTCTTCGCGGGCACTCCTTTTGAAGGTAGGGGAACGGCGGTCTCGCCTCCTTGCCTCCGCGTGCGTAGCGCCCTCGGCCTACGCCCGCGCCGCTCTTCGCGGGCACTCCTTTTGAAGGTAGGGGAACGGCGGTCTCGCCTCCTTGCCTCCGCGTGCGTAGCGCCCTCGGCCTACGCCGCACACGCCCGCTCTTCGCGGGCACTCCTTTGAAGGTAGGGGAACGCGGTCTCGCCTCCTTACCTCGCGTGCGTAGCACCCTCGGCCACGCGCAGCGCCGCTCTTCGCGGGCACTCCTTTGAAGGTAGGGAACGCGGTCTCGCCTCCTTGCCTCGCGTGCGTAGCGCCTCGCCTACGCCGCAGCGCCGCTCTTCGCGGGCACTCTTTTTGAAGGTAGGGAACGCGGCTCGCCTCCTTGCCTCCGCGCGGCGTAGCGCCTCGGCCTACGCCGCAGCGCCGCTCTTCGCGGGCACTCTTTTTGAAGGTAGGGGAACGGCGGCCTCGCCTCCTTGCCTCCGCGTGCGTAGCGCCTTCGGCCTACGCCGCAAGCGCCCGCTCTTCGTGGGCACTCTTTTTGAAGGTAGGGGAACAGCGGCGTCGCCTCCTTGCCTCCGCGTGCGTAGCGCCCTCGGCCTACGCCGCAAGCGCCCGCTCTTCGCGGGCACTCTTTTTGAAGGTAGGGGAACGGCAGTCTCGCCTCCTTACCTCCGCGTGTGTAGCGCCCTCTGCCTACGCCGCAAGCGCCCGCTCTTCGCGGGCACTCTTTTGGAAGGTAGGGGAACGGCGGTCTCGCCTCCTTACCTCCGCGTGTGTAGCGCCCTCGGCCTACGCCGCAAGCACCCGCACTTCGCGGGCACTCTTTTCGAGGGTAGGGGAACGGCGGTCTCGCCTCCTTGCCTTCCGCGTGCGTAGTGCCCTCGGCCTACGCCGCAAGCGCTCGTGACGGCATGTCTTCGGCGCTCGACTCCGCCGTCCGCCTCGTAGGCATCGCCTCGGGGGGACGGCACGTCTTCGGCGCTCGACTCCGCCGTCCGCCTCGTAGGCATCGCCGGCGGGCGGGGCACGTCTTCGGCGCCGACTCCGCCGCCCGCCTCGTAGGCATCGCCTGGGACGGCACGTCTTCGGCGCTCGACGACACGTCTTCGGCGCTCGACTCGCCGCCCGCCTCGTAGGCATCGCCTCGGGGGGCGGCGCGTCTTCGGCGCCGACCGCCGTCCGCTCGTAGGCATCGCCGGCGGACGGCACGTCTTCGGCGCCGACTCCGCCGTTCGCCTCGTAGGCATCGCCTCGAGGGGACGGCACGTTTTCGGCGCTCGAGGACACGTATTCGGCGCTCGACTCCGCCGTCCGCCTCGTAGGCATCACCTCGGCGGGAGGACACGTCTTCGGCGCTCGACTCCGCCGTCCGCCTCGTAGGCATCGCCTCGGCGGGACGGCACGTCTTCGGCGCTCGACTCCGCCGTCCGCCTCGTAGGCATCGCCTCGACGGGACGGCACGTCTTCGGCGCTCTACTCCGCCGTCCGCCTCGGCGGCATCGCCTCGGCGGGACGGCACGTCTTCGGCGCTTGAGACACGTCTTCGACGCTCGACTCCGCCGTCCACCTCGTAGGCATCGCCTCGGCGGGACGGCACGTCTTCGGCGCTCGACTCCGCCGTCCGCCTCGTAGGCATCGCCTCGGCGGGACGACACGTCGTCGACGCTCGACTCCGCCGTCCACCTCGTAGGCATCGCCTCGGCGGGCGGCACGTCTTGGCGCCGATCGCGCTGTCGCCTCGTAGGCATCGCTCGGTAGGGCGGCACGGCCGGCGCCGGCGACGCGCCGGCGCTTCATCGATTTCTTCATAGGCATTGCCTCTAGGGTCCGCGAGCTACGGTTGCATCGCACTCGCGCTTTGCCGCCGTGGAACGGGGTGGGGTGGTTGATCATGTCACCGCCCATCGGGACCTCAACGCTTCGCCGAGGGAGTCTTGTTGTAGGGGTGGCCCAACCCCGTGATCGGGCGTGCAACTAATCCAACATGTAATAGGCCCAATAGTGTAGAGGAATATAACAAATGTAAGTATACCAATGTACCTCATCCCTTGTAAGTACTAAGGGGTAGAATGGGATTTTCCATTCTACCCACTCATATATATATATATATATATATATATATATATATATATATATATATATATATATATATATATATATATATATATATATATATATATATATATATATATATATATATATATATATATATATATATATATATATATATATATATATATATATATATATATATAACCCTGTGAGGGGCAAAGGGGATCCTCTCATTCTCACAACTCTCCCGCACAGATCTGGCTCACTCTTCCTCTTCTACCAGTCCCCCTTCATTCCTGTTTAGCCTGTAGCTACAACAGTATGCATTTGAAATCACATTCTCATATATTAATGCATTCCTTGGATCCAAAATATAGATTGAACTCTACAAATAGTCCAAAATAAATATGTGCATATGTCTTCATTATACACAATTGTATGCACACATTTAGTGGGAGCTCTCTCTATGTTTTAAGGATTCATAAGTATTGATCCATGCTTCCTTTAATATGCATATTTAGGATCTTTACATTAAAATACATCTTTGAGTATATGTATATATATCTTGTGTAGCCTATATATACTCATAATCAGGTTGTCAGCTAATTCCTCCATTATGTGTTAATGATTGAATGATTAATAACAACTGGATAAATAAGCTTTGCTTAAAAAGCTTATCTTAGAGTATATATTTGTTGTGTATATATTGTATACTCAAAAATCAATCTTTATCTCATTGTTTGTTAAGGTTGATATGAATTACCAAAAAGGAAATATTGTAGAATCTAGTCTCTCCATTATGAGTTAGTGGTGAAGTTTGGTAATTGATGGTAGTTGTTTTGCGGACTAACATTTTTCATGAGTTGGATGAATAGGTTAAGTGCCACAAATGAGGATGATTTCATGTGTTGAAGATCATAAAGTCTAGATGGAAAATGGCTTCATGTGTTGAAGGCCATTAAGAGAAAGATGCATCATGAGTTGATGCATGACCAAGAGGAGAAGATTATGTGTTGATCATCAAGTCAAGTGAAGGTCATTATGTGTTGATGAAATTGAAGAAAATGATGCATCATGAGTTGATACATATCAAGACGATGACCTGAGGCAAAGGTATGAGTAGTTAGGACTAAAGATGTGTTCCTAATTTTTTACCGGTCTTTGTGTTTGGTTGGAAGACCGGATTGCTAGTATATGTTTGCCGTACTATTAAGAGGGGTCTTGTCTTATAGCTTGAGTCTCATCATATATTGATAGCTCAATCCCGCTTGCTATAGCTCTCCGTGGCATGATACCATTATTTGTGAATGTGTTTTGCAAAACAGTTGAGGCTCATACATCTAATCCTTGTAACATGTGACTATACTTTACAAATGTGTTTTGCAAAAAGTTGAAGTCCATGTACCTACTCCTTGCGGTATGATCTAAGTTTGTAAATGTGTTTTGCAAAAGTTGAAGATCATGCATTATCCCTTGGTGTGGTCTAAGATTGTTTATTGTTATTTCTTTAGACATAGACCATGGCAGTGAATCTTTGGATCTCTTATGATTTTTGCATTGATCTAATGTGTTTAAGATCATGCAAATAAATTGGTTGTGTAGCCCTCTGAATAAACTTTCCATAGAGTCCAAGATCAATTCCGAGTGTCATCTATGCTGAAAACCGAAAACGGAAGTACCGCTCTTATAACTGCGGTAGTTCAGAAAAACGGAAGTACCGCTTTTATAACTGCGGTAGTTCCGCAAATGACTGAATAATGGCTATTTTTCTAGCCGTTATGATGGAAAGCGGAAGTACCGCTTCTATAACGATGATAGTTCCGAAAATCCTGATTTTTGTCTCCAATGGCTAGTTTCGAGGCGTGGGATATAAATACTCCCTTGTGGCTGGTTGGAGTATAGATTTTGGCACTCCATTTCACTCTCTTGAGTTAGTTTGAGCTTCTTCTCTCAATTGTACATGTGTTGCACATTGTGACCAAGGAGAGAGGTCTCTAGTTGCATGTGTTGCATCTAAAGGTGGATTTTGTATCCACTTGAGTTTGTACATTTGTTGCATGTGGTGAGAGTCAAGCAAGGGGTTTGACTTATTATTCTTAAAGTTCGCTGACTATTAGATGACGTTGGAGGCATCGTGCCCGGTGATCTTCTCAAAGAAGCTTATGAGAAGGTCCGGCGTGCATGAAGGTTGGAGCTCACCTACCCAGAGTGGGGAAGAGTTACCACTAGTGGATTTAATGTGAAAGATTTAATTCGTGGAGACGGTCCAATTAGTTTGGGCTTACCTCAATGTGAACTAGGGGAGACTGGCAAGTCTCCGAACACCACGGTAAAAATGAACCGTGTCATTGTGGTTTGTTTTCTTGTGCTCAATTTACATTCGAGCAATTTATATTCATAGAATTAAATTGATTGCTTGCCATCCTAGGATTGCAACCTTTAACATAGACGTAGGTTATTGGTGCACTTTAGTGAGACTATTTGATCTTGGCACTATTTGTGCTAAACCGAATTGATTTAAGCTTTCGCATTGTATACTTGGTTTAAACAAATAGAATAGGTCTTTAAATTGATATTAATTGAAAGAAGAATTTTTAAGATCGCCTTTTCACCCCCCCTCTAGTCGGCCTCCTCGATCTTACAACTGCTACCACACCTCCTGTGATTTCTTGATTAGTATCTACTTTAACTTTAGATGCACCATCTACCTGTAGCACTGCTTAATCTTGGGTTTTGGACTCGTGTGCCTCTTTTTATGTTACATCAAATAGCTCTCAGCTTGTTGCCTGAAAGCCTGTGATTGATGGTGCTTATGTTCACACTTTAGATGGCACACCTTACTTTATTTTTGATAAGGGCATTCTCTCTACATCTTGCTTCTCTATTCCTGTTTGTGTCTTTTGTTCCTCAGTTATCTATGGGTCATATTTCTGTTGGTCAACTAATATGAACTATTTTGTTGGATTTGATGATTCTTCTTGTTTCATTCAGGATCGTCACAGCAAAAGAGTGATTGGTTCTGACCATCGCTGTGGAGGCTCCCCTAGTCTTTATGTCATGGACTCCTTACATCTTCCTTCCATCAGCATGTCAAAACCTCAGTATCATCTACTATGTCATCATCTTGTTCTCCTATTGGTGAGCACGCCTCACTACTCTAGTTCAGTAGGGTTCCTTAGGTCGTGCAACTATTGAGTATAGTTTTCAATGTATTGATTGCAAGCTGGGGAAGTGGCTACAACTGTCATATTCTAGTAGTACCTCCCAGTCTTGTCGTCCTTTTGATTTGGTATATTCTGATGTTTGGGGTCCTCCTTTTGCTTCCAAGGGTGATCACAGTTATTATGTCATGTTTGTTGATGGTCGCTCTAGATATACATGGATCTACTTTATACATCGTTCTTAGTCGATTTCTATTTATCAGTCTTTTTCTAAGGTGGTTCATACTCAGTTTTCCTCTTCCATTCATGTTTTTCATTTTTGACTTTGGAGGAGAGTATCTTTCATCAGTTTTCATCTATTTCTTTATTCTAAGGGTACTCTTCCTCCACTCTCATACCCTAATGCTCATGCTCAGAATGGTATTGCTGAGTGAAAGCATCGTCACATCATTAAGACTGCTCGTACTATTCTTATTTCATCCTTTGTTCCCTCTCATTTTTGGGGGAAGTAGTCTCTATAGTAGTCTATCTCATCAATCTTTAGCCTTCTTCCAAACTTTAGGGCAAGTGTCTTAGTGAGATCCTATATGGAGCACCTCCTCGATATGATCATCTTCATATTTTTTGTTGCACCTGCTATGTTCTTTTGGCACCTCATGAGCGCATAGAGCTAAGCGCTCAGTTAGTTGAGTGTGTCTTTTGGGTTATAGTTTTGAACATAAGGGTTATCGTTGCTATGATTCTTCGACACGCCATGTTCGTATCTTTCATGATGTGACCTTTTCTGAGGATCAACCCTTTTTTTATCATCCTTCCACTCGTCCCACTTCTTCCACAGATTCAACCTCTTTTTTTATATTTACCTCCAATTCCTTTACTAGATTTGTCGTCTTCAGTTCAGTCTTCAAATATATCTTCTCCACCAGTTTCACCTTCAAATATGTCTCCTTCACCAGCTCTACTAGTTTCTAACACTTCCACTATATCTCCCCACCAGCTTCACCAGTTTTTGACAATTTCACATTTCTCTTTTACTATCATCGACGATAGAGATCCTTCTGATCCTCAGTCCTTCGCTCCTCCACTTGATCCTCCAGCCAGTAGGGGTGAAAAGTGAATACAAATTATCCGTATTATTCCGTTACCGTATTCGATAGGATGTAAATATGGTATAGATTTTTCCATTTGATTAATAATTTCTATCCTATTCATATTCGAATTCGCATAAAAAATATGTATGTGAATATGGTATGTACTTTTACCATCTAAAATATTATTTTATCCGGACTATCTATATCAGTATTCGTATTCGACGAAGCAATATGCATATTTTATTATAATACAACTAATTAGTTAGACAAGTTTTTTAATTGAATATGAATTCGTGTTTCTTTTGGTGAAGTAAATGAATTAGAATGATTAAGCGTGATTGTACGAGGATAAAATATCATTAATGTCTTCAGATTACATAAGTTATGAGGATATCCGGACCCGACCAAATTGAGTATATATTCACGATTTGAATTCGTATTCGTTACATACTCAATTCATATTCATATTCGAGAATATTCGGATTCATATTCTTATTCGTTTACAACATATGAATATGAATGTGGTAAGGGCACTATTCAATTTGTATTCGATCCATTTTCACCCCTACCGGCCAGTACCACTTACTCTGACGATTGTTCTACTACATCACGGTAGGTCCTACGTGATTGTTCTTCTATTCAGGCACCAGAGAGGTGCGGTTTTCCTAGAGCAGGTGTAGTATCTGAGCCGAGTACCTATCAGGAGGCAACCAGTGTACCTGAGTGGCAGTTGGCTATGACTGAGGAGCTTACAACACTAAAGTGTACACGTACTTGGGATCTTGTTCCACTACTATCTGGAGCTATTCCTATAACTTGCAAATGGGTGTACAAAGTAAAGAATGAATCAGATGGTTCAGTAGAGCGATATAAGGCTCATTTTGTTGCAAGAGGTTTTCAGCAGGCTTATGGTCGAGATTATGATGAGAATTTTGTTCTAGTTACTCATATGACTACAGTCCATACTCTCATTACTGTTATAGTGGTATGCTCATGGGCTATATCTCATATGGATGTTAAGAATGTCTTTCTTCATAGTGATCTACATGAGAAGGTCTATATGCAACCACCCTCAGGTATTGAGGCTCCTACAGGCTATATTTGCCATTTTTCATGCGCTCTATATGGTCTCAAGTCGGCTTCTCGTGCTTTGTTTGAGCGTTTCAATCCTGTAATTAGAGCTACTGGTTTTTCTCTGAGTGAGCATGATCGTGTCTTATTCGTTCACACTTCTCAGTAGGGTCGTACTTTACTTCTGTTGTATGTGGATGATATGTTGATCATGTGAGAACATGGATTATGTGATTTGTCAAGAAGAAATTGAGTGAACAATTTATGATGTCTGATTTGGGACCACTCAGCTACTTGGGGATTGAGGTTCATTCGGATGGTGATGGGTATTATCTCTCAGCATTGATATGTATAGGATTTGCTTGCTCATTATGGCCTGACTGATACTCGCATCTCTATGACACCTATGGAGCTTCACTTGTAGCTTCGTCCTACTGACAGTGCACTGCTGATAAACCCTTCCCGCTATCGTTAGCTTGTTGGAAGTCTTGTGTTATCTTACGGTGATCAAGCCGGACATCGCTCATGCTGTATATGTGCTCAGCTAGTTTGTCGGTATTCTCACCTCAATTACTATGGTCACCTTCTTCGTATGCTAAGATACTTGAGGGGGACTGTATCCAGACGTCTGTTTTATGCCAATTCAAGTCAGCTCTAGTTTCACGCTTACTCTAACTACTTGGGAGAGTGATCCTATTGATCGTCAATCTATCACTGGCTACTGCATCTTTCTTGGTACTTCACTTATTGCCTGGAAGTCCAAGAAGCAGGCTTCGGTGTCACACTAATGCAGAGGCTGAGCTTCGAGCTCTTGCCACTACTACTTCAAAGATTGTGTGGCTTCAATAGCTTTTGGCTGGTCTTGATATTCTTTATGTTGATCCTGCACCTTTGTTTTGTTATAACACAAGTGTCATTCAGATTACTAGTAATTCGGTCAAGCATGAGTTGACAAAGCATATTGGTGGTGATGCATTATTTACAAGGTCTCATTGTCACTTGTCGACCATCAAACTTCTGCATGTGCCTTCAGAGCTTCAAATTGTAGACTTCTTCACGAATGCTCAGACTCAAGAACAACATCAACTTTATCTACTCAAACTCAGTGGCTCAGATCCTCTTGACCCATCTTGAGTTGAGGGGGTGCTAAAATCTAGCACATATTAGTGTTTAACTCTCTTACTCAGCTCATGAGGTCCAACTAATCATGTATATATATGACTTTTTATAATAAATAAGATGCACAGTTATAAATAACAAAAATACCGCTTGTCTCTAGAATTAATAGTAGTATCCTAGGGCTGGGTAGCAGCAAAATCTCCTAGCAAGGTCTCAAATGCTACTAGTGCCGTCGACGTGCGTGCGAAGTGAGAGAGAGCATGGGAAGCCCGCCATGTCCAGCCCTGACATTTTAGGAACCTCTGACCAAGCCCGAAATTTCAAGCCCA
The DNA here is from genome assembly GCA_036346575.1 of Dendrocalamus sinicus. Lineage (NCBI taxonomy): Eukaryota > Viridiplantae > Streptophyta > Magnoliopsida > Poales > Poaceae > Dendrocalamus > Dendrocalamus sinicus. The sequence continues at coordinate 34,904,083 of CM070648.1, read as the reverse complement.
TCTGAAACGCAACAATTTCACTGGAACTTCAAGCCCATCTCCAGCTAGAGTCGTTAGCCTTCATCTTACCCGTTGCCTGTCATACAACACCTGTATGGCAAACATGACAAGAGCAACTTTCTGCATCTAGAACCGTTATATGTGTTATCAGCAGTATTTTTTTTCTCCATCTTCTCCATCGTATAAACAAGATTTATTGCCTAGGATTTAGCCTCATACAACACCTGTTGCCTAGCATTTCCTCGTTAATCGTCACCCTTGATCACGCAATTGTCACAAGGAAGCGCTCACATCATCCATCCATGTACAGCTTTTGAGCTTGCCCCCTCTGATGCTTAGACCTACCTGATGAAGTGAACTAAGCCCTCCTGGCTACCATGCGCGCTGTGCATTGCTTAGGCTCCGATGGAACCGCAAAGCACAAGCAGCCAGAATGTGACATTGTTCAAGACTCGTTACCTCTAGAAAACGATCACAACTCACAGGCTGTTATCAACAGATGATTAATTGCCATGGTTTTGGAATCCCGAGTTAATAAGTCAAACATAAGGCAACGACGAAATGTTTTGCGGGCAACCATTGGCTTCATTTTTACTGAACTGAACCAGACGTACGAATACACTTGGTCTACAATAGATCTGTTGGATATTTACTCTGCAAAGCAATTTCCTCAGCCTAGTCCTGACATATCATAAACAACAGTTAGCAGCGGAGCTGACAAAATTTTCTTCGGTTTCAGATGTGTACAATGCGCTGGTCGCAATTATCAGGTTCTGGTTCTGTAACGAAAAAACGATACATGAGATTTCTACAGGGTTCACAGAGCTCATGGTCCACAGTTACACGCATCGCTTCCCTCAAACCTGGAGAGAGAAAAACATAATCAGAATAATCGGCAAAACCTCTGGTGGAAGTACAAAAATGTTAATATTAATGTATTTAGTCAACGTAGCAATCTGAAAAGCTCCGACACATCTAGTGCCAATTCAAGATTTGTTATGTTGAATAACACCATTAAGCGCAATCAAGGTTCACACTTCACAGCGATGACAAGCAGGGTTAATAAATCCACTAATCTGGTATGGGATCGGATAACACTCGGATGATTTTTTGTTCCTAGCCAATAGATGGTGGCAGCTGGCCCAGTTAGATCGAAACTGCTGGGGAGTGGAACTTGTTGGATAAATTTACTGGATGCTCTCCAGAAGTAGGTCCCTAATAGATTTTTAAAACCCTTCCCACCCTCGTATACATGACATGACATTATACATCACTGTTCTACAGAATCAATTAATGATGATGAACTCCATGGTGTGTTCTGTATGCAATTTAGCACTGATTAGTGGGACGTGCAATGCACATAAATGCATCCCACTTAATTCGGGCTGAAGATAACAAGGTCTCTGATGCACTAACAAATGCAAATTAATGCAGGACTTAAAGCGAATACGATTCACTTTTGAACATAAGATCAGACATTCAGACTACAATAATTTCAAGAGAACAAAAAAAGGTTCAGGCAGGGACGTTAGGTAATAGGAGGTTGAGAAGAAATGAAATGTATGCTTTTGTTAATGCAGAATAGACAGATAATGATCTAATAAGTACTAGTGAAAAATACCTGCTTGAGCTCATCCGCAAGACTCCATCAGATGGGATTAATCTTGGTTAGCACAACTAATTGCTAGCACTCTCCTCTCCCCTGCTCAAGATTAAATAACAATGTCAGGGCAAGAAGAAAAAGGATAATCAATTAGTCTTCAGAGTTATAATATTCCAATGAAACATACCCATTTCAAAGTTGTTTTTCAGTGGTGATCAGGGATAGAAATCTCAGAACTGAGAAAAACCCGACCGGCTGGCAGTAACAGTAACCGGCCGGTTACCGGAAACCCAGGAAAAAACCGGATGAAATTCACGTCTCAAATTATGAATTTGGGCTGTTTAAAAACCGGTAACCGGAACGGTTACCGGGCAAAAACCAGAAAAACTGCTAAAAAGGGCAAAACCACTACCAAAACCAGGAAAAGCTAGAGAAAACTGGTTAGCAATTAGAATAATACAAATATTAATTAGAAAGTGTTTAATGAAGTACCAAGCATCCAAGATGCTTTCCAGGATTCCATACTGCTCATGCTGCCTAAGGTCTTTTGCAAGATTCAAACTAGCATGTACTAGATAGGCTAGATTGTCTACAAAATGTTGGGACTTGGAAGTACAATAATTGATGTATATTTAGTTCATACAATAAGTAATCTAGCACAAAAAAGGTCTAAACAAATCTAGCAAGTGTATTATGCAGCCATAAATTTAAATTTACATTTGAAAATTTTTGACCTGTTTTTTCCTCCCAGTTCCCACCGGTTTTTCCAGTAACTGACCGTTTTTTTATCCCTGGTGGTGATGCAATATGTCAGTCTCACACTAAAGGGACAAATGACAATACAGTACTGCTCCTAAGTTAGCATAAGCCTTGGTTAATGATTCACATAATTTACAGAATCTAGGAATAGGATGCTTGATATGGAGCTCATCTGTTCCCAACAACATTACACCTTTCCCTACAAGTGCAATCTACAGTGGAATGATCGCCGGAGTCCAGCCCATCACAGATAGAACGTACAAAGCTCATTTTACCTCAGCTGCCATCCACTGAGGCACCAATTGAGTGCCAATAATCCAAAGTAGATGCCTCAAACTGTATGAATGTACTGAATGCCTCCAAAAGGTACAAAATTGCAAGCCAATGTCTACAGAACTCACAGCAGCCTGAGTAAATCCATCCGTTTTGCACTGTAGAAATATACTCAGGTAACTGTAACCAGCATTATGAGGACTGCAGACTACAATGTGCATCCAGCACTAGGCATTCAGAGTAGCATTTTGTGCAACTCTGAACACATCAGCTGTTGATCGACTCCATTGAAAGCCGAACAAGTCTTAGCAGTTCATTGACATTGTTGAAGTTGAAATCCAAAACTGTTCTTACTGAAGCAAGACCATCATCCACAACCTTTTCCCTTCCCTGATTACCACCAGCAGAAGCAATTGCAACTTGTGATTTCCGAGTTGCATCAAATGCACAATTGACGTCATTTGTCTAAGATCAACAAACAAACAAACATTAGTTTCCAAATGTCATTACTGAACGGTAATGCACTGAAGTAGCATTCTGCTAACTTAGCAATTTTTTACAATATGAAGTTAACCTTACAAGCATATCCAGCACCGGTGATGGTTAAGAAATAGTAAATTTACTAATTTGTTTCAGGCTATTTGCTTCATATAGCTCAAACTGGAAGCATATTTGATTAGCAAGGCTGGAAATGGACTAGCAAGCAGGGAACAGAAAACCGGCAGGTTACTGCCCGTTTTTGGATATCTTGGTGTCCCAAGATTTTCCAGACCACTTGAATTGGGGGAAAAAATCAAATTTAAATTTTGATTGGTTTTCGACTGATTTGATTGGTTTTCATCAGGTTTTCAAATTAAAAATTTCAGTTCAGCTTTTAGCCGTTTTCCAACAGTCACCACTGGTAACCAGCAACAAATGGGAACTAGCCATGGAGCATTTCTCCCCTAAAAACGTTTTGTAATCCCTGCTAGCAAGATTTGGGTATGAAGCTCAAATTGTTTTTCAGTCATATGCTCAATTTATGTACCTCTACACTGTCATCAAAATAGATGCCATTAAGACTATTGCCACTGCAATCAAACCAAAATGCTAACGAGAGTCAATGCCATTTCAGTATTTGATTATGTAATTGCAGCTTGGCGAAACATAAGGGAATTATAAGAGGCCCTTGAATGCTGGAGCATTGACTGATCTAACTTCAACCAGTGTTATTAAGTCGTCGACTAATTGGCGACTAACTAGTCGTCCAGTCGGTACATGAAGGACAACTAGGGAGGCTGACTCGCCTGAAGCGACAAGTCAAGCGGCCAGACGACTAGTCAGCGACTAATCACGACTAGCCGGCCATGTCTAGCTGCACGACTAGGAGCCGGCCGACTGGATCAGTAAGTTTGAGGCCCACTAGAGAGGCTCGGCCCGACCGAGACTTAATATCAGTGACCCTAGATCCTCATTGCACACCACACGTACTATTTTGATTGTAGTATTAGTATAATAATCCCAGTTTGCTTCTTTATTATGACTATGACAATTGTAGATCTGACTCTGGGGACTAGTTGAGACTAGTCAGTCAACTAGTCGCCTAAGTCGCCCCTTTGGCAACTCGACTCAGACTTTACGACTTAATAACCTTGACCTCAACCAAACATTACGACTTAATAACCTTGACCTCAACCAAACAACTTACAATAACATAATTAGCATATTGATAAATGCTATAGCGTTGAGCTCCTAATTCATTTCCGTCAATGAGTACAGGTGGTAATATACAATACACAAACCCCAAAATGCATTACGGTATTATACTGCAGCCTATTCTGCTTGTTGGATAAGAGCCTCCATATTGTACGCCAAAAAAGAATTACTAATAATGGGACAGCAACATATTGGAAACTCCATAATACCATACCCAGGACAAATGCATCATGAACTGATACCTGTAAACTTAGAAATTCTACGAATCTGAATTTGCATTAACTTGTTTACAGTAACAGCCCATTGGGACATGCAGCAAGGTACTTACATAGGCAAGTAGCCGCAACAAGTGTGCTTGGTTACGAACAGCTAGTGGCAAATGGTTGCCAGCCACTTGAGGTGAATTTCCATCCTTGGCTGAAGGGGCCTTTGACAATCCATGGCTATTTAAATTATCAATATCTGAGGCAGACGATGATGGTGATTCACCTATATAACAGCAATAATTAAGAGCTAATATACACATAAAAGTTCCATAGTCTTACCACAAAATAATCAACACAAACAAATGTTCCATAGAATGTCCCTTAAAATCTGAGAAAAAAGAGCAACAATGCAATAAAACAAAATGTGTAATTCTACTAAATGCCAGTAGTACAAATGAAAATGAACGCAGATATCAAAGTAAAAAAATTGCAATTTTTTTCACAATAGGGTGTTGTGTGGGTGGGGATCGAACCCAAGACCTCATGCTCAAGGCCTCATGCACCCCCCCAATTCCACCACCCTGAATTCATCAAGGCCCCATAAAAAATTCCATAATTCATATGCCCACAAGTTATTAATGTTTTGCTAATCGGTCTCCACATTATTAAATTGTAGCATATGCCCAAGATAATTTTGGTTGGAGTTACCAGGGAATTTTTATATCATGTACGACTAAATTAGTTATAGGGTAATGGCAGGTCCAATATACTTCATATGTGAAGATCTAACACTCTAGGCCAAGATCTAGCACTCTAGGCCAGTAAATCCATTGCCAGCATATGTTGTTATAGCTGCACTCATGCGTAATTTGGTTTAGTTACCGAGCCATTAGTGGCTAAATACCTAGCACCTGCACAGCCACAATAGCTGAATTTTGTGTCTGAACTTTCATAATACTACCTATGCTTAGTGAACATGAATTGGTAATATTCTGAGTTTATTCCATGAAATTGGCACGATTCAGTACAAAGAATAGTAGAAGCCTTCAAGAAAATCCAGTAAGTTTCCGTGCAATTTTACTATTTGAAATCCTAGTTTACAAGCTAGAGCAGACAAATTTTCTATGAATTAAATTGCATATTTTGGGCATCAAATACCTGGGGCTATCTGTACAACCGCCTGCAATTCCTGTCGATCCTTGCTTGCACTCGGGTGTTTGTAGTATGCCGCCTTGAGGTAAGCCACTTCTACACATTTATATGCTAAAGCAGCAGCAGCCATTTTCTTGCACCGTTCGTACGCATGAGCACAAAAGCTGGACAGTCAAAAAAAAATTTAGCATATAACATACTTGGACAGCATTACTACACGTAGCAACAAACGTTGGCATGCTCTCACTGAATTCCAAACCTCAACTGATGATTATATGTTAAATATACTAGATAAATTTAACATGGAGGGGAGCAATCTGTAATCACTGCATGCCTAGATCCATTTGGGCAGCATTCAATAATAGTTACCATTTACGAACTAGAATTAACATATCCAGATTGTTTCCAACCCAGAGTGAAGTGAGTTCGGTCCTGCTTAACAAGACTGCTAGACAGGATTGCAACTCAAAACAAAATCACCAAATGTTGTGAAAAAATAGCTGTCAGATGGGTCAAGAAGAAAGTTAAGGGAAATTCACAGTTTTACCCCCAAAAGAATTATACTCTTCTGTACTCTATCTCACAACCACAGTACACACACAAACCACTTGGTAAACGGTACTAGATATATTAAATAGACAAGTGTACGGGTAGCTTACTCGCAGAGTTTTGCAGTTTCAGAGTACATCTTCATAGACTGGGCTGCATCACCTGGTCTCGAACTGTCAAAACTAGGAGTTTCCAAAAGAGATGCAACATGCAAAAACTTCAAAGCTGCCTCAAAGTAAAGGCCTGTGCTTTCAAGCTCTGGTCCTTTATCCTGCAAGGCAGATTGTGTTCAGAAAATTTATAAGGCAAAGTTGATATCATGGATAATCATGCTGAGATAACATTTAATGAAATGGGGGTCAACAACCTTCAGATGATTAGCTTTATGCTTCAGATCTCGAGCTTCCTTAAGAGCAAATGCAACCATACTACTATCCTTCCTAAACGGACTCGCAGTGTCCGAGGGATTAGAAATCGCTTGTTTCACAGTGCCATGTTGCACTCCATTTTCAACATTGGACCTCCTTAGCTGCGCTTTCATTTTTGAAGCATCAGATTTTACTGGAGTAGAGTGAACCTCTGATTTGCCTTCTTTATGCAAATGGACAACTTGAGCAATGGGCTTCTGCATATCTTGATTATCAATTCTAGGCTGCAATTTTTCTTTTCTGGATGACATCTCTGACTGCTTATTTCCATGTGAAAGGAAATGACTGGATCCATTTCTACCTTGGCGAGAAGGTGCACTATTCTTACTTTCATGCACAATGGGATCATACTCAGTATCCAAAGCTGTAGTCCTTGGGTCAAAAAGATTTTGCTGATCAGGTTGCGGTGAAGAGCTATGCATATCCAAGCCTTTTTTATCACCAGAAGACAAGTGACTATCTCCTCTACCTACACCAGAGTCATTTGCAGCAAGGTCCTTTCTCCATGATGCCTTTCGCAGATTATTATCCGAATCCCTTTCCAAATGAGTGCCATCATAGACTTGAGCACGGGCTAACTGAGCTACTTCCTTGTTATTGCTATCAGAACTCCCTTGTAAAGAATCATGCAAAATGGGTTCACCTGCAGCCTGACTCTCCTCAAAATTCCTAGATTGCTGACCATTATATGCCACACCAACTTCGAAGCTGGGATATTTTACGGGGCTATGCACGGCACTTGAATCAGCATCCAGTGCTCCATCTTTTCCAGTGTTTCTGCCATGAGAAAGCTTTTCAATGTTAAAATTTCTTAGTGGTGATGAAGAGACTGATTCAACTGGAGAGCCCTTTGCTTCTTGAGAGTTTTTGTTTCTCCAAGAACTTGAGATCTTTGAAGAGCTTGAAGTTGCAACTGCAGAAGATTGAAGATAGGCAACATCCCTCCTAGTGGGTTCAGCCAAGTCAAAAGCCTGCCTAGGAGGTAGACTTTCCCATAGTTCTGATGGACCTTCTTTCCCAGCAACAAATTTGTTGTCGGCAACTAACTCATTATCTAAACACCCCCCAGCAGAAGACAACACTGTATCTGCATCCGGAGCTTTTCCAGGTCTATTATCCACCATGGACATCATTTCTTCAGACTTAATTATCTTTGGCTTTCTTTCCTTCAAGTTCTCATTCTTGGTCCCTTTGCTTGTGCGATCCATTGAATTGTTCTGACTCCCCTCCCATTCTTTCACTTTCTTCTTCTTGCCAGACAAATCTAATCTTTCGGCGTCTGCAGGATGTTCTTTCTTCTCCTTGCGAAAGGCTGCATCCTCATCACTGACCCTCTTGGGTTTTTCCAATAAATCAAACATCAAAGAAACTTTTTCATTGCGTAAAGAAATGTCACCTTGTTCGCGTGAACTCTTTGTGCTTTTTGTCTTTGCAGGCAAAGTCTTGGTTTCATCAGGAACTTCTCCACCAGCTAAATCACATTCATGGTTCTGATCTCTGTCAAAATGATGCTGATCCTCTTTTTTAGTTTTCTTTGATGTTTTGGGCTCATCTCGATCAATCCCTCTTTTGGTTTTAAATTTTGAATGCTTATTGTATTTTTCCATAAGATTTCCTGTATTTAAACAGGAAATTATGTTTAAGCAAGAAATGCAAATATTAAATATCTAAAGATAGCAAACAATGAAAATGTATCAGAAGATAATACGAATCAGATAGAACATAAGTAACAAATATGAAAAAGAACAGAACCTCCATCTGAGTAGCTACTGCAATTCTTGTGCTTAGAATTCTGCTTTTCAACAACAAAGTCAGCTGATCTGCTCACTGTCCCTAGGCCATGTTTGCTCACAGAATCTCTCTCGAAAGGATAATGTTCACCATCAACAGTTCTTTTATGTTTGGTAGGGGCTTGTTGGTTGCTCATCAGAGGAATTGATGCTGGCGTAGGGTAAGCACTCTCAGCCATACTATGTCCGTCTTTCAGAGCATTTTTCCTTTTCCTACTCTGCTCAAGCTGTTCACTTATATTGTAGGTGCTGGATGTTGCTGTACCTGCAGCTGCAGTATGAGGACCACCTGAAGAAACAATAGTGGCAGGGACTGGAGTGACATACAGTGCATTCAGAGCATCTGTTGTTTCATCCTCACTAATGTCACATTTATTCATCCCAGGTCTGCAAGCAATTTGAATTTTATATTTTATTACTAAGAGAAAGACTGAACTCTCCAAATCATTAATGAAAGGACATTGCATGAACCTTGCATTTGAACTATGACCTCAATGTCGATATCAGAAACAAAAATGGTGTTAAGGTGGATGGAGAAAAAAATCCAGGTCAAATCCAACTGGGATAATTGATTTGAGTATGCACCAAGTATTTTAAGACAACTCATAATATGTAAGATGCCAGTTATTGCATGCATGTAGAAGGATGGCAATATGAATAAATGTGGAAGAAAAACAAGTATACAAGCATTTCTAATTTATGCATGAACTTGAACTTACAGCCAGTTAAGCATGCTACATTTCCACTTCTTTGGGAGCATAGAAGGATTTGTCCCATAGGGTAGGAGACGCCATTTCTGGCACATGTCACAGCATACCCAATGCTCCTCTATCACAACAGGTGCAGTAAGAGGAGCTGCATTTGTAGTTGCTATCCCGCTGGTTGAAGGCATATCCAATTGTTGTTCTACCAAAGCTGAACCGTGCTTCACACTAACTGGGATCTCCTTCCTTGCTGCCCCAGATATATCAAATTCCTTCTCATCATTGCTGTTCATCATCTTCTCTTTTTGTCGTAACTCACCCAGGGCACTTCTGTTCTCCAACAAATCCCCCTCATTGTCTCCTTGAGATCTGACAGGTAGGTTTTCACCAAGATCTTGAGATTTGGCTTTCACTTTCTTTTCAGAATGATTAGATTTTAACAAGTCATTTTTCCTATCTTTAACTGCTGCAGAAGAATGGGTACAACTGCCATCCTCCAAGAAATCAGACGATGCCTCAGCATTGATCTTGTGTTCCTTTTGCATTCTTTTGACCTCATTTCGGGAGTTATCTTCCCCAATTCTGTCACTGGCAAAGATTTCTTTACCAGGAGCCTTCTTCAAATCATCACATGGCCTAACAACCCAATCTTTCTTGTCCGCATTACCTTCAAAATCAACTATGGCTGCCTCAAATTTTCTCTCAGGTTTTACTTTGATTTCTTTCTTCCTATAAAATGGAGCATATTTGTGATTAGTCATATTCCTCTCTTCTAAACCCATCTCCACTTTGTTTGTCTTAAGTTTTACTTTCCCCTTCGCTAAATAACCAGTTCCTGAATTGTCAAAACTACCACTTTCTATATGCTCTGTTGTCTCTGCTTTGATTGTTTCAGCTTTAACTGTTGCAAGGTCATTGCCACCTATTTGTCCCTTCAATCGATCTTCTTTATTTTGTTGAGAAGATCTGGATATACATGCATTTCTTGTTGATTCTTCGGCAAATTGACTCACGCCTTTAAACTCTGTGGTTGGGACACCAGACAAACTGGGTACATTGGGTGTGTCTGACACAATCTCTTGACAGGCAGGCGTTCCTATGTTAACCTCATTGTTCATGATTGCACTAGTATGATCTATATCTATTTTTGTTTTTGTATCCATAGACTTCTTTTTCGTACTTCCAGACTTCATTTTCTTAGCCACATGGCCTCTGACATGTCCAGGCAGAAGAGAAGGCTCTGAATGGCCTTCAAATGTTCTTGGTACATTTTCCATGTCCAGATGTGCCTCCCACTTTTTTAATAATGGAGCAACCTTATCTGTTAACTGCAGAATGTCACCACACAGAGGTGACAACAAGAGTCCTCCAGGAACTGAAAAGCATGTCATGATCTGATTGGCCATGCACAGAGAAAAGTAAGCAATTATAGTCACTTATTTGACTATGTTTAATGAGTTAAATAAATGCCAACTCAGAAATCATACAGTAATTTACCTGGAAGATAGTCTGAGGAGATTCATATGGTACATTGCTAAACTCAGGAGAGAACCCTTCAAGACCATCAGGACTTTCCTCCATGGATGAAGGTGAAGAAATATCAAGCCCCAGGCCACTGTAGATAGCTGCATTCTTTCTCGTCAAAGCATTATTGGAACGAACTTTGATCCGAACTTTGAGTGTCTTCTGGTCACTACCATCAAATGAGCTGTCCAAAGAATCAGAGCATGCAACAGAGTCCTTCTCACCATTTGTGCTTGAGCATCTTTCCTTTTTACATAAATCACCAGACGAATGTGCTGCAGACCCATTATTTTGGGAAATGGATTCCACTGCCACAGTTGAAGGGTTTTGACCCATGCTCTGCATTTAGTAAATCATGACATCTTCAATACCACAAGAATGTATATTCACCAGAACATACACTGTTTAACAACACAATGAAAATCAATAAAGCACCTCAGCGGGTTGTTGGTAAGGTGATCTTGAGGTGCTAACGTTTCCCACCTTGGGTGGGCTTCTGGTTTGAGGCAAAGGGGGAGGAGAACGCTGGTATGTGGGTAAAAATGAACCATATCCACCAAATTTCGACCCTGTCAAAGATTGTGTGCCCTGTTTAATCTCTCTTGAACACATTGAAACAAAGCAACCTACAGCAACCACTCAGCTCTTTACCTAGGTTCTCCGCAGACACTCCTCCTTCAAAGTCCTTCTGAAAATGTCCTAGAACATGCTGAAGCTTTTCATCCTGAAGCAAAAAAAAAAAACAATGAAGAGTTGAAGAGAAAAATTTATGATCATCATAGGTATAGACATACATCATACAACTCAAAGTAAAGTTTCTAGATATCCATCAAATAAAGAACTGATCAGCAATGACCATAATTACAGCAATCATTGCAAAAAGTCTAATCATAAACAAATTAAAACAAAAGAACAGCATATTGTTTGTTCCTTTCACTGAATTTCAACATGAAAAGGTTCCACCATTGGTGCTTTGGTTTGTTCCTTTCACTTCCTTCAAAACCCACAGTGAAGATCTGTATTCCCGTATTTGAGTTTTGAGCGTCCAAGAGAACGAACGCCCTTGTGCTCACAAGCTAGAACAATGATACACTTGTAATTTATAGGACAATGCCAACAAAAGAGCAGTGTTGAAACTGTTATGAATATTGTGCATCTATTTTTTTTTCTCGAACGACGCAGGAGAGCTGCGTTGTCATATCATTAAGGAAGAACAAAAGTACAAAAGGCTGGGTAAAAAAAACTCAGCCTAAGAACAAACTCACACCACCACACTCCAGAACCTAAATCTAAATAGCTAGAGTTAACGACCAAGAGAGAAAACAACTCCAAGCTTAGATGCCCCTGCCATACACCAGATACTGCACTCATCCTTAATGGTCTGAAGCAACCTGTGGAATTAGGTAGAGAACCTTCAAACACACAAGAATTCGATGCTTCCAAACCTCCTGTGCCACTAGGATGATAAGGAATTTAGTCCCTTACGCAAGTCCTTAGGCACTCCCTTGATGGTCTTGATCCACCACTAGAGAAAGCGAGAGGAAGTTGTTGGAGGCGCTGCAGCGTCGGATGAAGATGTTGGAAAATCAAAGTCCAAAGTTGCCGCGTGAAGACACAGCAAGAAGAACGTCTTTGGATGGTCTCCTCACTTTGATCACAAAAGGGACAAGCGCCGGGTGAGGCGGACCACGTTTTGCAAGGCGGTCCGCCGTCCAAGACCGATTGTTGATAGCTAGCCAAATGAAAAATTTGCAACGCAGCGGGCCCACGACTTCCAAAGCCGCCTCCAGGAGCAAATTTGATAGTCCCCACAAAGAATGCCGCATAAGTGATTTATCGCTATAATCTCCGAAGTCATCGACTTCGTGTGTTGGTCTGAACATCTTTTTGAAGAATCATACCATCCACTAGGTCCCAAAGAAAAGATATTCCACCAACACCGAGCAGAAGAGCCCCTCGATGTCAAATACCCACTATGGTTATGTAAAGCTTGAGCAATTGTTCGGCTTTTGACAATTCGTTTTGGAATCTTTTGAACAGGTTGGGGCAATTTCAGCGATGGTCTTACCATTCACCATCGGTCGGACCAAAAGCAAGTGGATTCCCCATCTCCAACTATAGTTTCTCTCGCCATATTAAAGAAAGCTTGAGCAATTGGAGGCACTTGAATTGGAAGACCAGCCCAAGGTCTAGCAGGTCAGATTTTGAGCCCATAACCACCGAATCCTTAGTGCCCAACCAAGCTTTTCCAGTTGTGAATTCCCGGACCTCCATATTCAAAGGCCTGCACCGCTCCCAAGAAACGAGACAATTACCCCCATTCTTTGTTCTTGACCTCTCCAAAGGAAACCTCGGCGTTTCTTATCAATGGTTGTAATTACCCATTTCGGAGATCGAGGTGATCATACTATAGATGGGAGTAGCGGTCATGACCACTCGACCATCACTGCACGACCAGCCCTATTCATAAGAGATGCCTTCCAACCTGGCAGGTGATCAGCAATCTTGTCAATTAGGGGCAGAAGATAAGCCTTTCTAGGTTTACGGATTGTAAGAGGAAGCCCAAGATAAGTGCACGGGAAGTCCTTGATTGCACAAGACAGAGAATCTGAAGTACGCTGCAGATCTTCATCATTACAACGGATAGGGACTGCTGCACTCTTAGCAAGATTAGTTTTGAGGCCCGAAGCATGCCCAAACAAGTCAAGGAGAAGCTTGCAGGTCTGAAGATCAAAGCAAGAAGGTCTCAAGAAAATCACCGCATCATCAGCATAGAAGGATACCCGATGGCAAACATTCTGAACAGCAAGAGGTTGAAGAAGATGTTCGCTGACTGCAAACTTGATCAAAGAATTCAGAACATCCATTACCAAGATAAACAACATTGGCGAGAGCGGTCACCTGACGAAGGCCTCGGTGATGCACAATAGTGTCACCGGGGATCCCATTCAGCAAAACCGGGTAGAAGAGGTGGACAGGATTAGGCATAAGAGGTTACACCACCGATGTCCAAAACCAGTGCTGAAGAACTTCCAATAAAAAGGCCAAGAGACCGAGTCAAAAGCCTTAGAGATATCCAATTTAAGAGAATGTGGGCCTCCTTCTTTCGTGCAAAGCCTTCAACAATGTTGCACGAAAAGAAAATTATCATGGATGTTCCTTCCACGAATAAAGGCACTTTGATTAGCCGGGACCAAACTGGGCAACAGAGGAGCAAGTCGGTTAGCCAAGATTTTTGTCACTAGCTTCGCGAAGCTATGGATTAGGCTAATAGGCCTATAATCTTTGACCATCAGCGCATCCAATTTCTTGGGGAGAAGAGAGATGAATGCTGTATTTAGAAGTTTGAATTTAAAAACATGACCCCGATGAACAGCAGAGAGGGCCAGCAGCACATCTTCCTTTATAATATTCCAACAAGACTTGTAGAAACGGCCAGTGAAACCATCTGGGCCTGGGGCCTTATCAAGAGGCAGATCTTTAACGGTTGCCCACACTTCCTCCTCAGAGAAAGGGTCATCAAGGGAGGACAGATCGTGATGTTGTATGCCAGGAGCAGCAAGATCAATGGTGAAGTCCCTGTCCTCAGCAGAGCCCAACAGGTTTTTATAGAAATCAAAAACAGCCTGCTGTTTTTCTTCCTGGGTCACAACCAGCTGACCGTCCACTTGAAGTTTAGCAATGAAGTTTTTCTTTTTCCTGAAGCGGGCATGCTGGTGGAAAAAGGAGGTATTTGCATCCCCCTCACGAAGGAAAAGAATTCTAGAGCGCAAGCGGGCCACAGTGCGCTCAAGGGAGGCCAAACCCAGACAGTGGACTTTGAGCTTCTTGCGCAACCAATCCTCATCCTGAGAGAGGGCTCGATGGTCTCTTGCAATCTCCAAACGATGAAGGATCTCCTTGGCCAACTGAAGCTGAAATTTGATATTTCCCACCTTGCGTTGGCCCCAACTTTGGAGTCCCTTACTTAAACGCTGCAATTTGACAAACAGCCTCTCAATCTCACAAGTGGCTGGCACAGGAGCTTCCCAATTCTGCTGGACAGCATCTAAAAAACCTGGAATTTTAAGCCAAAAACTCTCAAAATGGAATCTTCGCTTGCCGGACGTGCTGACTTTTAACCCAAGAATGAGGGGACAATGATCAGAAACAACAGAAGCCGTACTTTGCAGAACTGAATCAGGAAAAATCTCCTCCCACTCCAAACAACAAAAGGCTCGATCTAGCCTGACAAGTGTGGGGGAGGTTCTCTCGTTTGACCAAGTAAACTTCCTGCCTAGGAGAGGGACTTCCTTGACCTCTACATCATCTAAAAAACGTCTGAATCTCCCCATCATTGCCCTGTCCAGGTTGGTGTTGTTTTTGTCCACAGCTTGATAAATCAGATTGAAATCCCTGCTATCAACCATGGTCCACTGCACAAGACCCTTATATCTCTAAGCTCCTGCAGGAACAGAAGTTTTCCATCATCCTCCTGCGGCCCATAAACGCCGGAGAACCACCAGCTACGGCCCTCCTGCTCAGAGAACAGCACCGAGACAGAGTAAGTGTCAACCCGATGAGCAATAGCTTGACAAACATTGCTCTTCCAAGCAATCACAATTCCCCCCTAGTTCCGTCAGCTGGCAGAGCCACAAAAAAGTCATAAGCTGAACCAAAAACTGAAAGGAACAAACGTTGACTCATATCAGCAACCTTAGTCTCTTGGAGGCAAACAATGTCAGCGTTGGCAGAAACAATTACATCTCTAACTGAATTGCGACGGTCCTTCTGGTTTAGACCTCGCGCATTCCAAATCAAAATAGAAGACGGATTCATGGAGAAAACTAAGGAAAACGACCAGCGAACTTCGCTCAAAAACCAAACAGCCCATCGGCGGAACGCATATGTTCGCCGTCATTGGCGCTCCATCCAAAAATGGCAGCCAAAGCTGTAATGTTAGCTGCTGTAAGGGCCCAAAGGGCAATATATATAGAGAGTACAAGGGGGGATATACAAGGGGCATATAAGGAAACAAATAACAACTCTATTCTATCTCCTATTCTATCCTTAACACCCCCCTCAAACTTATAGTGGATCACACACACTGAGTTTGGAGAGAAAATACAAATGCTGTGCCCTAGTCTGTGGCTTCGTAAAAAAGTCAGCAATCTGTAACTCTGAAGACACAAACTGAAGAGCAAGGACACCCTCCTGCACCTGGGAGCGAGTGTATGATGCATCCACACCAATGTGCTTGGTGAGCTCATGCTTCACTGGATCACGGACAATACTGATAGCTCCTGTACTGTCAGTCATAAAGGTTGTAGGTCCCCTCACAGGTACACCAAAATCCGCAAGTAGCCATCTCAACCAAGTAATCTCTGTTGTCACAGCTGCTATAGCTCTCAACTCAGCCTCTGCACTCAAACGGGAAACTACAGTCTGTTTCTTTGTCTTCCAGGCAATCAGGGAGGAGCCAAGAAAAACACAGTAAGCAGAAAAGAACAACGATCAGAAGGATCACTAGCCCAGGTCGCATCAGAGTACGCCTGAAGCTAGAGTGAGGTGGAGCTAGGAAAAAACAAGTGACGAGAGATGGTCCCACGCAAGTAGCGAAGAACACGAAGAAGATGACTGTAGTGAAGATGAGTAGGACAAGCCATGAACTGACTCAAGATATGGACAACATGAGCAATATCAGGACGAGTGCTCACAAGATATACCAAACTGCCAACAAGATAGCGATACCGAGTAGGATCCTCAAGAGGATCACCATCAGTAGCACGAAGCTGAAAAGAGAGCTCCATAGGAGTCTCAGCAGTGCGAGTATTAGTCATACCAGACCGATCAAGAAGATCCTGGACATACTTCTGTTGGGAGAGGTAGTAACCCTCAGGCGTGACAGAAACCTCAATCCCAAGGAAGTATGTAAGCAAGCCAAGATCAGTCATCAGAAATTACTCACTGAGATGCTTCTTCACATATGCAATGAACGAGGGATCGTCACCAGTAATGAGCATATCATCGACATATAGAAGAAGCAGTGTCCTACCTCGAGGTGAGACATGAATAAATAGAGTAGGATCATGGGCACTGACAGTGAAACCGACAGCGGTGATCACTGAGGTAAAACGCACAAACCAGGCAAGAGGGGCCTGTTTGAGACCATAAAGAGCACGACGAAGGCGCAGGACATGGCGGCTAGAATAGAATACGGGTGAAATTTGCATGTAAACCTCCTCATGCAAGACGCCATTAAGAAAGGCATTCTTAACATCCAGCTGAGAGATAGACCACCGGCGAATAGAAGCAACCACAATAAGAGTGCGAACAGTGGTCATATGAGCAACAGCGGCAAATGTCTCATTGTAATCGCGACCATACTCCTGCTGAAAACCACGAGCTACAAGACGAGCCTTATAGCGCTCAATAGTACCGTCAGACCTGGTCTTAATCTTGCACACCCACTTGCACGTGATAGGACGAGCGTGCACAGGTGTAGGTACAATATCCCAAGTCTCCGTACGATGAAGCGCATCAAGCTCCTCTGCCATAGCAAGCTGTCATTCAGAATGAGAAGCAGCCTCACGATAAGAACTAGGCTCAGTGACAGAGAGAGCATGAGCTATCAAAGTAAAACCAAGTCGATCAGGAGGCCGAATGGTTGCCCGGTCACGAAGGGCGTAACGAGGAGCATCATTAGATGAATCAGACGTCGATGTCGGCAAGAGACCAGGAGAGGAATCTGGTGAAGTACGAGGACGTCTGGAGTAGTGCACCCCAGAGAAACGAGACGGTGGTGCCATAGGAGCAAGAGGCTGTGCTGCAGGAGGCAACACAGAAGGTGAAGGTACAGAAGGCTTGGAAAGGGGGGAAATGGGTGAGGAGTCAGGGAGAGACAACCAGGAGATCGTCTCGATGGTGGAAGCAGTGTGAGGAGCCGAATCTCGATAGAAGAAAGGTCGAGATTCGTCAAAGACAACATCTCGTGAGATCCTAATCCGTCGAGTCGAAGGATCATAGCAACGATAACCCTTATGCTCAGAACTGTACCCAAGAAACACACACTCGACTGACTGGGCTGTTAGTTTAGTGCGCTCACGAGGTGGCAGCAGGACAAAACAAGTGCAGCCAAAAACACAAAGATGGCCGTACTGGGGGGCTCTACAGTAGAGACGCTCTATAGGACTAGTATCCTTAAGAGCGGTGGAAGGCTGCATATTAATGAGATATGCAACCGTAGAAATAGCCTCAGCCCAGAACTGTGGTGGAACGTGAGAAGCAAGAAGAAGGGTGCGAGCAATCTCAATCAGATGACGATGCTTGCATTCAGCAACCCCATTCTAAGCATGGGCACCAGGACAAGAAAACTGGTAAAGAGTGCCCTGCTCAGAAAGAAATTGTCTGAACGCACTAGAACAATACTCGCCAGCAGAATCACAGCGAAAGATACAAATAGAGAACTCAAACTAAGTACGAACCATCATGGCAAAACTACGATAGATCGCAAGAAACTGACCACGATTAGACATAGGGAAAAACCAAATAAAACGGGAATAATAGAGAGTACAAGGGGGCAGTGTTGAAACTGTTATGAATATTGTGCATCTATTCATGAGGCCCAAAGGGCAATATATATAGAGAGAGTACAAGGGGATATACAAGGGGCATAATTAACAGAAACCATGAATACCACCAAATGGAACTCACGGAAACAAAACTACAGCCATTAGGTCAACCCACAACAAATAAAAGCCCGAAACATGCCTCGTATTGGAGCAAAAACTATTATAGGCTTACCAAAAGTTTGTGCCTTCAATTAAAAAGGGGAAAGAATTTACTTTTTAACTTTTTTTGGTGGCTTCCCTTGTTAGTTGGTCCTTTGCACCATGCATCAAAGCTGGAGTAACTCACACAGCAGTAGCACAGAGAGCTAAGACATCCAGTCCATCATTCCTTGTAAAGACAAGATGGAGGAATGAAACCGCTCAATCAAATTGGCAGCTGAGCATCACCCTCATCAACTAACCAATGACCAAAATGAGTAAGGTTTCCCCATTCCAACGAAAGGACTAATTCACCCACTCCCTCACTCTACTAAACTCAAACTAAAAGGTAAAAGCACAGAGTACTATACGATGTAGAGATGTTCAGAGTACTCACTCTACTAAACTAACGTATCGAGGAACCGCGAAATAGCGCAAAGCCCCAAAAAATCTCCACGCAAATCGGACCGATCGAGCCGCTCAGCGCACTGAATTAGCAGACTCCGCAACCAAGCTAGCACAACAACCCGGCGGCGCGGCTGCATTCCGCGAGCCCGGGATGGGAGGGGAGGGGAGGGGAGACGAGGTTGGTACTCACGATGTAGGAGAGCGCGATGTCGGGGTCGACGAAGTCGCAGGCGCCGTCGTCGTCGGGGCAGGCCTCCCCCTCCTCCAGCTCGACGTCGTCCGCCATGCCCCGGAACCCCGCGCCCTCCTGCCGCCCCCGCAGCGACAGCATCCGCGGGTCCACCCAACGGGACGGCGCTCGCCCCTCTGAATCGCGGCCAGAGAAGGCCCCTCGGATGGTGGGCGACGGGCGACGGCAACCGAGGAGGCGCGGCGCTCTAGGGTTTTCGGGGGGAGCTCGCGTCGCCTCGGCTAGTAGCTGCTGCTCCTGGCGTCGACGTCTCGATGTTGCCTCCTCCAGTCCTCGCCCCGCCCCGACGCGACCCGACCGCGATATTTTTATATTTTGAGAAAAACCACAGAACGGAAAACCGTTTTGCAGCTTCCCGACACGTAGCTCCAAAGCATCCATCTAACGGCTATGGTCTCCTACTCTCTCGCCCCTCTCTCTCTCGCTCCCTCTCACTTCCATTCATCGCTCCCTCTTTCTCACTCTCTTTCACCATCAGATCCGGCTCCCCCACTACGAGTTCACGCTTATCTAGGACATAGAAGAAGGTTAGGGAGGAGACAGTGGGAGACTAGGAGCGATGGACGAGGTAGAAGGGCCATGGACGGAGCCCAGGCACAGATGCACGCTCTTAAATGCGGGGGCACAGGCCCCGTGTCAATTTCAATTTTTTGTTACTTAGAGTATAAACTTACACAATGTGTGCCCCACGTGCTAAAAATTAGTGCCTCCATATCTGAAAGAAAGAAGACTTAAACACGTTGACAAAATAAGAGAGAAAAAAACACGTACAACGTGACAAAAGCAAGATGCTCCAAAAATGCGTATAAGTTGAAATTGGCATGACACAAAATATCAACCGACAGTGAAAAGATAATAAAATAACATAGGCTACTTGAATCAATTGAGCGTGGTCCAGTAGCCAATTCGGCCCCAAGCCAACGCTAACCCAAAGCCCAGTCGTCCAGGTCAGCTCCCAAGCCAGTTAAGTAGGCAACGTCAGGTCCAGATGACACGTTACCTACATTCCCCCTATTCTTACACCACACATGCAACATTTGGTAAGTTGGTCATTTCGTCTGCAGCGGCGACGGGCCCGACGCCAAAGCTACCATCGTTCAGGAGCAAACCGGCTGTTTCTCACCTATGCTTGCGTGTGTCGGACTTTGGATGGTATGATTCTCGCTGTGTTAATCTCACTACGTGTGTATACAAATAGAGTAAATCTCGATGTATGTATCAATGTATGCAGTATGACTGACGGCCATGACAATATGTAAGGTTGTCCACTGACCATTCATCATCTCGTCCTAGTTGATTGGCTCGCTGCTTCAAAGTTCAATGATTTTCATATCTTACGAAGTAACAATCAGTCGACTAAAATAAATACTAAAATTTATGATTTAAATTTTAGGATTTCAATTCTATTATCTTTAAAATATTTATAGGTTAGATGCCCCATTTTAATTTTTGCAACAATTGAATTAGGGAATTTTTCAATGTGTTTCAATATCTAATTCAGTGTGTTTCGATAGTTAACCATCTTTTGTTCTCGGATTCATCCTATATCATTCACTAATAGTAGGTTTTTTGATTTTGGTATGTTATCTGACAAATAATTATTTACCATTGAATTTTGTCATGAAGTTAGTTGATATTACAAAATTTAAAATATATTACTACCTACTAGATTGTTGATGGATACATTGATAAGTACATAGATGGAGTATGAGGCCTCTGTGTTATTTTTGTTCTAAATCCGCCACTAGCGAAGCTGGAGGGCGTTGGCAGTGGCGGCTATGGCAGTTAGGTTAGACGGGGGTGGCGAGGCGTTAAGGGGTTGGGGGCAGGGCGGTGAGGAGGTGACAACGCGGCCGGCCACGGGTGATGGTGGAGAGGGGCGGGGGGCGGAGGTGGAGTGTAGAGCTGCGGCCGGCGTTGGAGAAGGAGATGGATTGGGCAGCAGACACAGAGAAGCGAGAGGAGAGGAGGGAGATGGCCGGCGCCAGAGCAGGAGAAGAGTGGGGGAGGAGAGAGGAGCGGCGGTGCTTTAAGAGAAGAGAGAGATAGAGGAGTGGCGGTGAAGATACATCGTTATGATGCTTGCTGATTGCATAATCCTAATGGCATACCGTGCCGTAGCATCACTCTTATATTTTTTACCACCACGCTTTTTCCCTTTCGCTTCCGTCGGTTTCGTTCATTCGCCGCTGCTGTCTCATACTAGTGGTGTACGTAGTAATCTGTGCTGCTGCGTTGGTTCGCTCGGCTCGGCTGGCTCGGTTCAGTTGGCGCGTAGGTGGGCGCGGCTCGCTCATTTGGTCGTCGCCGTCGTCTTTCCGCTGCTGCTGCGGTTACTTTGCTTGCCTTCGGGGCGCGACCAAATGATGAACGCGGTGCGGAACGACACGGTGGAGTGGAGTTGGCATTTGCCTGGGAGGAGAGGAGAGCAGAGCGTGAGCGGTCACGCCAATCATGTGGCGCCGTCACGTGGCACACGTCTGTCCTGTCCTGCCCTGCCCTGCTGCTTGTGAGTGCCTGCCTCGTCCTGTGGGACCATGGGGCTACCACCGAGAAAGCCACTCGTCGGGCGGAACTGTTTGGACAGTACCTTGCCTCCGCGATAAGGTTTGAAGCATCGAGTTCTTCGGTAGATTTTTTCTCCATTCTTACCGGAACCGAGGTTTTCCGCGAGCTTTCAGTGGAGTTCCTACCGACTACCGTCTAAGGCTCCGTTCATTTCGGGATCAATTTCTAGCTTTTGATTTATTTTTAACTATTTATAAAATTTATTTTTTTTAACTTTTAACTTTTTGAGCTTTTTTGTCAGTTCTTTTTTCCCGTATTCGTTCACGTTGTCTGTAATGAGCTAACATATTTTTTCTATTTTTAAAATTTTTTAAATTTAATTACACTAAATAAGCCACCTTCAGCTACAGTAAAATTTCAACTGCTACAGTACAATTTCAACTATAAACCACAATTTTTCAACCGAACCGAGCGAGACCCAAATCAAGACCTAATCATGCTACCGATCCTACCTTGGACCGTTTCTTCGTAATGCAAAGAACCTACTAGTGTCAACTGCCATTGCTCATTGCTTAACGTGGTTTCTAGTTTCTACAGTGCCCGCTCGATCCGGGCATCCGGCCATGCAAAATCTTGATCGATGCCTTGGTCCCCCAGGCTCCTCCTGGCTCCACTGCAAAGAGCCGAAGAAGGAAGGAAGGAAAGACACATGCTGTACAATGTCCTCTATGGAGCCGTACTATTTATGGGCCATGCTTAGCTAATAAGTAATAGATTTGGCCAGTTTGTTTCGTCTTTAGATCTTGACTTCTAGTTCATTATTTTTTATTTTTTTGATTTTTTCCATGTTTATTTATATTATCTATAATGGGATAATATGTTTTTCTATTTTTTAAAATTTTAATTTAATTACATAAAAAAACTACCATCGTTATAATACAAAATAAGTCAGCTACAGTAAACAAAGCTAAATCCATAAAAAAAAACTCAGCTAAGCACAACTTAAACAAAAACAAATCATCACTAGCTTCTAAAAATAATGAATGGATAAAAGAGGAACCCCCAGTGCACATCACATCGCGTACCACGTTCTCTCTCTCTTCTGTTGATGTATTGGTGGTGTCATTGTCACGAGTTGCTCGATAGCAGCCTTCCGGTTGTTTTCATTCCTGTACCATTCTCCATCCAAGTCATGCTTAATGAAAACGTCTCTAACATGTAAATAATAAAGACCATTTTGCCTGCATGGTAGAAATCATATATACTAGAGGTAGGGCTATGCAGATCTAAGCCGACTGAAAAAACCGAACTAAACCGATCAATTCGGTTTGACCTAGGGTTAAGCTAAGCTGAGCGGTTACCAACTGAGCTAAGATGGTTTGTGTTTATATATGACTATATGTACATATTATGTTGTGTGTACGTGTATAATGTACCAGACAGCAAACGCTTGGTCCTACACTCCTACTCTACTCCAGTACTCCTACAGACGGATTGAGCATACATATATATACTGCCAATCTGCCATACACTGATACATATACTAGACCGATTCATAAGAGATTAAGAGTGCTTCTAAAGTTCTAATTATATTGTCACTAGTATATATTGGGGCCTACTTGTCTCGCTAGTCGCTATATCGTTTGCAATTCACGTCAACTTTGGTAAATATGGTATATACCTACACCGTACCGAAATAAATGGGATTTACCGATACTGAAACACATTTTAAAAATATCGTATTTATCAAACTAACAATACCGTATGTACCGTATTTATCAAACCGTATTTCCCGAAAAAACTAAATGAACTACCCTAACTAGAGGGCACCCATTTGAATATATTCTTCTCATTGTTATTACCAGGAAATTCGCACACACATACTATCCGATGATTTTTTTTTTCAATCAAATCGTATTGAAGTATCTTACAATTACTATTTATGTATACCAAAAATGATAAAGATGTATAACAAGTTCGTTTAAGTGGTATATTGGAAGTAGAAGTATGTTCATGTCATCGGAGCCCTTTACTTTTTGCTATATACTATTTTCCATATGTAAAATGAGTATATACATAAATTATGCTACAAAAAGTAGATTTTGATAAAATTTTTTACAGAATTCACTTTGGAGTATCTTATAATCATTATTAGAGTATGCTCGAAAGGATAAAGATGTATAACAATATTATTTAAGCGGTATATGAGAAATGAGAGGAGTAAGTACTCCCAGGAGTACGGAACAACTCCTAGGAGTATGTACTCCCACTCTTATATACTGCTTTAATGGTATTGTTATATCTCTTTATCTATTTAAGCATACTCTAATAATAATTATAATATACTCCAAAGTGAATTCCATGAAAAATTTAATAAAAATCCACTTTTTATAGCATAATTTGTGGATGTATTCCTTTTATGTATAGAAAAGGATATATAGCAAACATAAAGGGTTCCGATAAAAATTTTTAGCCAAGTCGCATTGGAATATCTTAGAATTAGTATTTAAGTATAGCGAAAGTGATAAATAAGTATAAAATATCCTTTTAAGTGGTATATTGCAAGTGGGAGTATGTACTCCCCGGGAGTACGGAATATGATATATATTATATATATGGTCAATTTGGTGCTAACATGTGAACGATGTTGTTAACCGTCAAATCTGGCTCAAACAACCATGATCCAGGCGGGTAGAACCATCGCAAGCACGTATGATTTTTTTTTCACAAAACCCCCCACGTGGCAAATCACTTGTTCCTTTAGGTGCATATGGAGAAGCTCAACGCCATTGCCCCCGCTGTAATCTGTCGTGCAACCGAAGTTCTAGGGTTAGGCGCCGCTTCCCTCCATCCACAGCGTCACCACCTCCCTCCCTATTACACGACCAGTGTCCTCCCCTACCATCGTGGCACACCAGGTCGCCGCCCTCTAACCTAGCCTCCTCCCCAACCGAGCACTGCCGCCCAATACTTCCACGCCTCGACCACCGCCACCGGGCGAGGTAAGACATGATTCCTCTCTCCCCATAGAATGCTTCGCGTCTCCATCTCTTTATGTGGTTATGTGGTGCAAAAAATTCTCTGTGTCTCCGTCTCTTTGTGTGGCTGTGCAGTGCAAAAAAAATGGGCATGCTAAAATAGGTTCTTGAATTGTAGATGTTAATTTATCACATGTAGAATTTATGCTCACTAAGGTTATGAGCACCTTGTCTCGTTTTGTCGTTCTGTCACCTGTAAAATTTGTTATAACATTCTTTGGCACAATGTAGCAGCATAGAATCGGTAGCCGATGAGAGCGTGGCATTGACATTGCCAAGACAAGAAAGCCTTGATTCACACTCTATCGCTCAAATTAGTTCACCTCCTCACCAATTAATTTATTTTGGTACCTCAGAAAAGAGCGAAAACACCCCATTCGTAGTAAGTATCGCTCAACATGTGTTTGTTTCTACCTATCAATCCATCATACCTGGCACTTAATCATTTGCATTGCAGGGTTCTTCTTATATACCTTGTGTTGACTCAACTATCAAGCTATTTTAAGGGATGGTTTCTGATGACTTGGACGCTGTAGAGGAATTCTACAAAACATATGCGCATTCAGCCAGATTTGGTGTCTGTATTGGTCCACATACGATTGTCAATAGTGTTATGAGATAGAAGCGATGGATGTGCTCAAAAGAAGGCTTTCGAACTGAGAAGGTAAGGACATCATGGAGTCAAAGAAAAGGAAATATGTCAAGAAATTAACTAGGTGGGGTTGCGAGCCAATTCTAGCTATAAGACACTGGCGATAATAAGTTAGGGTGGAGACATTTGTTGAATCACATATACATGAATCGGTATCACCTAGCAAACAACAGTTGATAAGATCTAATAAAAAAGTAAATAAGAAGGCCAAGTGTGCATTAATCACATGTCATAAAGAAGGCCAAGTGGGCCATATAAATATTTCCATATTAGTGAGGGTAGATTTGAGAATATGGGATGCATGAAGAGAGACTTGCGGAATTATCATAAAGAGCTAAGAAGATATATTAAACCATTGGATGCTCAGATGTTTGTTAACAATCTTTGTAGGTAGAATGACATAAATGCTTTGTTTTACTTTGATTATATTGTTGATGACAAAGGTAGGTTGGTACATGAATTTTGGGTAGATAGTACATGTCGAAAGAATTATGTCCATTTTGGAGATCTTGTCTCATTTGATTCTACATATAACACCAACCATTACAATATGATCTTTACATCATTCACTAGAGTAATTCACCATAAGGCATGTCTCTTGCTTGAGGCTGCATTATTAAACAATGAGAAGACTGAGACATATATATAGTTGTTTCGTACATTCTTTAAAGCAATGGGAGGAGTTGCACCTAGGCTCATCATAACCGATGAAGATACTGGCATGAAGTCTGCAATTTCCACTGTCTTCCCCACTAGCACGCATAGGTTATGCATATGGCACATTTTGTAAGAACTTCTAGTGAAGGTACCGCCACCTTTGAGGAAAAATCCATTTATTGTACCAACAAGTTAACTCACGTGTATGGTCCTTAGAAACTCCGAAGGAATTTGAGGATAGTTTTCTTCCACTATTTCTAATTTTAGTTTGGAATCTAATGAGTGGTTGGCTACTCGGCACCGAATCCGTGCATCATGGGTACCCGCTTATTTTAAAAATGTATTCTTGGTGGGAATAGAACCACTTTAAGGTCAGTGAGTTCAAACTCTTTCTTCAATTAGCGCTCACAATTGGCGCTAGGCCTCTTCACAGTCTTCTTGAAGAGATCACTGTGCAAACTCCCACCAAACCATCTAGGTGCCGGCAAGAACCAAGAGTAATAAACTACAAATTTTGCTTGATGGCAATCAAGTGCCAAGGATCGATCTAGAATGAATGCACTTGAATTTGGCTCAACAACCTCAAAGGATGCAAATGGAGTGAATGAGGTGTTTGAAGTGCTCTAATTGCTCAAAGGTGTTCAATCGAGCAAATTCTTAATGTTCTTGAGCTGGTGGGGGTGAATTTATACCCCCACCAACTAGTTCGATCGTTAGGGGCAAATCCCCAAATTTTTTAGCAAATGCAGTAGTACCATCATTCATCGGCCAGTACTACCATACCTATACAATAACAGCTATAATAGATGAATTTAATGCCTCTGAACTAGCTGTTAAATTTGTGGCACAGTACTACCACTGTTGTAAGTGCAGTAGTTCTGATATGCGGTAATAACATTTACTTGGGGTTGTACTACCATTTTCTTAAGGACCAAAATATGGTCCTATCTGGAAATAACGTACAACCATACAAGTTTCGGTTCTTCCAGGGCGCGGTGGTACCACTCAAGATTTGCGGTCATACCGTTGTGGGGTATTGCCACCAATAAAACTCTGGTACTACTATTTTCTAGGGGAGCAAACATGCTCCAAAAGTGACTCTTTGGAAATTACAAACTAGCAACTAAAAAATGGTTTGATCATGGTGTGGCAGTACCGCATTATTGCCTGATCATACTGCAGTGCGGTAGTACCGCCATGTAACCTCCGGTACTACCGATTTTTCTAAGAATTGCATAGTTGGAGTTCATATTAAATTCTAAGTGCATGCATGATGCTAAGTTGATCCAATGGTACAAAAACATGCTGTCAAGCTACTAATTATGATCCCTCTTAATAGTATTGCATTTAACCTAAAATATGATCTTCCAACCTTTTCTCATAAGACCCGTAAAAGATAAAAGATCCTAGGCTATTGACACGTTTGTCTTGGACCATATTGATCTTTGTGTTAAGCTATAGCATGCATCTCCAAGTTGTCAGATATGTCACCAGGAATAAACCTTTTAACCACTCGATAAATATGTTAGTCCCATATTCATATTTTGTCATTAATTGCCAAAACAATTTTTAGGAGCCTAGATGCTTTCAATCTCCTCCTTTTTGGTAATTGATGACAACCCAATCAATATGAGTGAAAGTTAGAATGTTGAATATACTACTTGTTAAAAAATGAGTTGTGTATTCTTGTTGTGATTTTGAAAAACAAGTAATTCTTTCAATGAGCTCAAAGGAGTTTTGATAATTATTTGTTTATAAAGTTGTTTCAAAGAATGCCCCCTAAACATGTGCATATAATTTGAGAAGGTGTTTTGCCAGCACATGTAGATTTCTGAAAATTTTGGTGAAACTTCTTTTGTTTGTTGAACTTGAGGGAATTTACAATACCATACTCAAACAAGATAAGATAGAGATTGTAATTCATACAAAGTAACATAACTTAACCTCATTCCAAGTTCAACATATTATATAGCATGTCCACATAGCATAATATCATGACAAGGTTCATTACTCCACAAGACAAAGTTCATGAAAACATATCACATATAGGTACTATATGGTAGATAATAATTTTCTTGACTTTCTTCTTTGCTTCTCCTTCGCTTCTTCCCAAATGGCACTTTCATATTTTACTTTTCCCCCTTTGGCATCAAAGCACCAAAAAGGGGCCTACTCTTGTGGAGAGGGGTCACGGAGGCGATGACGACCATAGAAAATTAGGGAAGGGGGATTCGCCAAAGTGCGCTCAATGGAGGTGGCCCTCTCATTAAGAGATGTCACACTGGAAGAGATAGAGGTGAGAGCTACATTGGTCTCTGATTGATTTTCCTAGATCTAAAGAACTACGAAGCAGATCTAAGATAAGGACACTTGTTCTTCTTCTACTGCAACTTCTTGTTGATGAGCCTGGGGACGAGGAGCTGTAGGGATAGGAGGTCCCTCTCGTGGCTTGTATGGCTTGTGAGTGGATCACTGGATCCCAAGCCTCCACGATATCTGATCTTTCGGATGATCAAAGCCATGATATAAGGAGCATAATATATTCTTTTGACCCGATCATTCTTAGAAGAGGCAATTTTTTGAATGATGATATCTACCATATCAAACTTCCTGCCATTCATGATATTATCAATCACATTCCAACATGTCCTCTAATGGCATTGAAGTTTCCACTCTTAGGGAGAATGGTATGGTTGATGATTCTGTTGACTAGACTAAGAAGGGGAAGAGGACTGGCCAGCTTGCTTGGGGTATACCTTACATTTCGATCGTAATATTCTGTCCAGACTAGAACCAAAAGTGCAGGTTTGTCATAGATTTTCGCATACTTGTTGGACTCAGTTTTTAGAGCCAGATCAAATTCATTCTTCTGGCACTCCAAGCAGCCCCTGTCATACAAGCATATGAGTGAAATTTGAACATATATACTGTAGCATAGAATTGCTGGATGATCTCCTCATTATAGTCACATTTTAGAGCAATAAGATCTTGAATGTCGGCCCTTTGAAATAGCCGATATACTCCATCATATCTGTCTAGAGAGTCTAGATGGTTCCAATCCACATACTTATGGTCAGTGAATTGCCTGTTGTGGCCATACATCTATGCATACACCATCCACTGAAAGCTAGTGTGAAACCTTGGATCAGTTGATGTCCTTGGTAGCACAAACTGATTATGACGCATGATGGTGTATTCATCACCTGTGATCATCCTTAGGTTGATTGGTTGCTCCTTAGGCTCTTCTATTTCTTTAGCTGATTCCTCCTGTAAGAAGCTCTCCTCATTTGTTGATTCAGTTTCTGACTCAAGAGCCACAGCATTGCCTTTAACTTCTTTGGCCTTCTGAACTGCCTCTGGATTGCTTCCAGAGGCTTGGGTTGGTTGCACTTGAGGGGATGCGAAAGTTTGAGCAGGGAGGATTGTTCTAGATCTCAGAGTACTATAGAACTTGTGAGTGGTGTTCTTAGTTCGAGGCATCTTCAAACAACAGGGAAAGGCCATTAGAAATCAACCACATAGGTCTACAGATGAGTGGAATGAAATGGCTTCCTTTTCAGTAAAATCGATAGTACTGACATGCACATAGCAGTAGTGTCAAGCTGTGGTAGTACCACCATGCTATATCTAGTATGACCGCATTGCGGTAGTACCACCATGCACTGGTCGGTATGACCGCCCTATGGTAGTATCGCGTGTGTCGAGCAGTATTACTGTTTTTACTGAATAGATTCTATGGCATTGCAATGTTGAACCTTTTCTAGTGTTCTTTAAGGATTAAATCCATGAAATAGATGTAGATACATCTTATAACATTAGATATAACCAATTTGCCTAAGAAAAACTCACCTAATCATCCTCATTCATCAAAAAGATATATTTTGACTTAGGGTTTGAGAGCAAGGTAAAGGAAGGGTTGATTTAGAGGATCTTTTTACCTTGATTGATGGAGAATAACCCTTAGGTACAGAGAAATCAACAGGGATTGGAAGTGTCTCAAGGAGAACCGAAGATCTCAAGGAGATGATTTGGGGGATTTTGGGAAAGAGAAGAGAGAGGTGTACAATTTTGAGGAATAAAGGACAAAGAGAGTAGCCGATCTGACAGCTCGAAGAGATAAGATGGAAGGGTAGTTAATGCGTTCACCAACCAACGCAGTAGTACCATGATTTTAACACTGGTAGTACCGGTGAGTGGTAGTTCTGCACATTGTAAGCTGGTAGTACTGTAAAGCGGTAGTGCTGCTAGAACAACATTGGTAGTTCCTATTTTCTGGGAACTTCAAGGATAGATTTTGGAAAATTTTGAGAACTATGCAAATGATTCCTAGTTTTTCACTCAAATAAATATCCTTTAGGATCATTATGCATTAAGAAAGCTAGAGGGCATCCAAAACATAGTTTTTATGAACATAGAGATTTTTGGAAAAATATTTGAAAATATCTTTCTTGAAAGCTCCAATAACATCAAATGAGAGCAAAGATCATGAGACATGATTTCAAGCAACATTTAAGAAGTCTATGACATTTAATTCATTCCTCAACTTATAAAAGCTGCTTTCATCTAATGGTTTGGTGAAAATATCCGCTAATTGATCTTTGGTCTAAATGTGGCTAATGATTATATCTCTCTTGCTTACATGATCTCTCAAGAGGTGGCAACGTGTGTGTGTGTGTGCATGCTTGGTTCTTGAGTGTTGAACCGGGTTATTTGCTATTTTTATGGTACTATCATTATCATACAAAGAGCAATTTTATCAAATTTAATTTCATAATCCACTAAAGTTTGCCTTATCCATAGCAATTGAGCACAATAAATACCTGCGGAAACATATTTGACTTCAGGGGTGGATAGAGCTATGGAATTTTATTTCTTAGATGACCATGAAACTAAAGAGCTTCCTAACAATTGACAACTTCCTAATGTGCTTTTTCTATCCACTTTGCAACTCGCATAATAGGAATCCGAATATCCAATTAAGTCAAATTTAGCACATTTAGGATACCATAAGCCAATGCTAGAGGAATGCTATAAATATTGTAGAACTCTTTTTACGGCCGTCAAATGGCACTCTTTTGGTGATGCTTGAAAACGTGCACACATGCAAACACTAAACACGATCTCAGGCCTAGATGTGGTAAGATAAAGCAAACTACCAATCATGGATCTATAAATCTTTAAACCTATTGATTTACCTCTCTCATTGAGATCAAGATGACCATTTGTTGCTATAGGAATCGTGATATGTTTTTCGTCTTTCATGCCAAACTTTTTGAATAAATACTTCACATATTTTGTCTAGTTTATGAATGTCCTATCCCGAGTTGCTTAATTTGATGTCCAAGGAAAGAGCTTAGTTCTCTGATTGTGGATATTTCAAATTCCCTATACATTATTTCACCAAATTCTTTTCAAAAGTCAAATATGATATCATCAACATAAATTTGGCAAACAAAGAAATCATCATCAATAATTTTTGTAAACAACATTGTATCAACCTTTCTAATTTTGAATCCTTTAGAGAGTAGAAAATCACGAAGACGCTCATACCATGCTTTAGGAGCTTGTTTTAGGCCATATAGCACCTTGTAGAGTCTATACATATGATTAGGATTTTTAGGATCTTCAAAACTGGGGGGTTATTCAACATATACAAGTTCAATTATTTTTCTATTTAAGAAAGCACTCTTAACATCCATTTGAAATAATTTGATATCAAAGCATGATGTAAAGGCAATTAATATGCGAATGGACTCAAGTCTAACTACGGGAGCAAATGTTTCATCATAATCTAAACTCTTAACTTGAGTATACCCATGAGTGACTAATATTGCCTTGTTTCTTATCACAACTCCATTTTCATCTTGCTTATTACGAAATACCCATTTTGTACCACTTACATTGTGCTATTTGGGTCTTTCCACCAATGTCCAAACGTCATTTCGAGTGAAGTTGTTTAGCTCTTCATATATTGCATTCACCTAATCTAGATTGTCTAGCGCATCATCTGTGTGCTTTGGCTCAAGAGAAGAAATAAAAGAGTAATGTTCACAATGTGAATCTTTGGTGGTAGTGTTGGAGATTATTCTTCTTTCTCTTCTAAGTCTATTACTTGAATGTTGCTTGTTGTGGAAGACATATGGGTTCAACTTCTTTTAATGAAGGTGATTCATTTGTGTCTTCCTTTGGCTTGATATCGCCAATTTGTACATTCTTTATTGCTTATCTTAGTCCTTTATTACTTACATCATCCAAATTTTCTTGCTCTGCTTGAGAGCTGTTAGTCTCAACAAATTGAACATCACACGTCTCTTCAACTAAACCAAAGTTTTTGTTGAAGACATGATAAGCTTTAGTATTAGAAGAATAGCCAAGTAAGAAACATTTATCACATCGACTTTGAAATTTAGATAGCCAAACATTTTATTAAGATATAGCATTTGTAATCAAATACTTGAAAGTAGGAAATGTTTAGTTTTCTTCTAACGAGAAGCTCATATCAAAAGATGACGTAAGTAAAGGTGATTTATGACATGATATGTGGTGTTCACTTCTACCCAAAAGTTATCAGAATTATTATTTTCATCAAGTATTATCCTAACTATTTCAATTAATGTTTGATTTTTTTCTTTCTACAACTCCATTGTGTTCCAGAGTGTAGGTAGTGGAAAGCTCACACTTTATTCCAAATTCATTATAAAAATCTTTAATTTTAGTATTTTGAACTTAGAACCATTATCATACGGATTTTCTTTAGTTTCAAATCAAATTCATTTTGTGCCATTTTTTCAAAACTTTTGAAAATGTCGGAGGCTTCGGCCTTGTCATGTAAGAAGAATACCGATATATGTCTAGACTAATCATCTAAATGACTAAACAATAGCTATTGTCTTTGATACTTTTATAGGTTGTTGGCCCAAATAACTCCATATGTAAGAGCTCTAATGGTCTAGAGGTTGACATGATACTCTTAGAAGGATGAAATTTTGTAACTTGCTTCCCGGTTTAGCAAGTGTTACATAATCTATTTTTCTCAAACTTTATGTCTTTCAAACCAACCACTAAGTCATGTTTGAAAAGTTTTTTGAGTTGGATCATGCCAACAAGGCCTAGCCTTCTATGCCATAACCAACCCAAAAAAGTTTTTGCCATTAAACAAGTTTTTAAACTAGACTCACTAGAGAAGAAATCAACTAATTAAAGATTCCAAATCTAAAACCTTTGAAAACCAATTTATTTTCTTTTTCCTCTAAAATTGTTACTTCATCTCTAGAGAATGAGAAAATTAATCCTAGATCACACAACTGAGAATGAATAACAAATTATAATTTAATGTTTCTACAAGAGATACATTAGAATTTGAAAGGTCATTTGAGATAACAATTTTATCCAAACCGAGAACCTTTCCTTTGCTATTTTCTTCAAAGATGATCTTCTTACTACTTTCATTTCCAAATGTGGTGAACATCTTCCAGTCTTCGATCATATGTGGAGTACAACCACTATCAAGCACCTAATGCCTTCCACTGGTCTTGTAGTTCATCTACAAATGAAAATTAAATTCTTTTAGATACCTAAATTTGTTTGGGTCCGTGGAGGTTAGTGACCAAGGCTTTAGAAACCCAAATAGCTTTCTTTTTAGTGCCTAAAAGAGATACCAACGAATCTAGCAATAACCTTTTCATCTTCATTTTTCTTAAGCATATAGCAATAGTCATATAATTCTATGGATGGAGTCTTTCCAATAAGATAAGTTTGTTGCAAGTATCCTATTTCCTAATATTTATGACAATATTTGCCATTTTACTTCATAAATCTTATGGGTTTGTATACCAGTTTCTTACTTTTCTTGGGCACATACCCAAATTCTTCTTTATTGAATGAGCACCTTTGCTCACTCAAAGGCTTGTCAAGGGTAGTCTTACCCTTAAAACACATTTCCATGCTTTTGCTTAGCTTGGTCACTTGCTCTTTTAGCTTATTGTTTTCAACAACAAGCTTAGCATCAGATGACTTATTTCTATGACTAGAATGTACTTTAGAACAACATGGTATGGCAAGTAAAACATCACATGAAGTAGATGTGCTAGTTTTAGCAATTTCTACACTAGGCATTTCATTAAAAATATCACATGTAATTCCAATGCTAGTGCAATGCTTCTTTGAATTTTCTTGGATAAGCAAGTTATGAGCTTTCTTTACCTCATAAGAGTCTTTAAGGGAGAGATATTCTTTCTTCAAGACTTTAAATTTTGACTTTTTCTTTCCAAGATATTTATTCAATTATTCCAAAATGTCCATAAGCTCATCATATTAAGGTTCTACATTGTCTAGAGATTTTACCTTATCTCCCTTTGCCACAAGGCATGCAAGAGACGGGAAAAGCGATGGAGCCTCCTTGATGGTGATGCCAACAAGTCCCTTCTTCTTGGGGGACTCATCCTCATTGGAGTCGGAGTTGGTGTACTCTTCATCAGAGTTCCCTTCCCTAATATGAGCTTCATTCTTGCCATCTTTTTGAAGCTTCTTAAAGAGCTTCTTCTTCCCATTGAACTCCTTTTTGGATGATTTGACTTTTTCATCCTTTTTCGTGGGGCAATGAGATGCAATGTGCCCTTTTCATCGTATTCATAGCAATGAATATTACTATAGCACTTGTTGTAATTGTAGAAGCATCCCTTCTTGCCTTTTTTTACGACTAGCACATCGGTATGAGCGACTTTTCATGAATTTCTTCATTCTTTTCATGATGAGAGCTAATTCCTCCTCGGAATCATCCTCATCATGTTCAGACTCATCACTTGACACCACTTTGGCTTTGAAAGCGGTGACATTCTTGCTCTTAGAGGAGGATTGCTCCAAAAACTCCTCCGTGTCCTTCTTGTACAACTCATTAGTAATGAGATTACCAAAAAGTTGTGTCGGTGTCATCCTTGTTAACTCAGGATAGTTGAGAAAGAGTGTCACCAAGGTCTCATACTTATCCGGCAAGGCTCTAAGTATTTTTCTCACAATATCAACATCGGTTAGTGATGTGCCTAGGCTTTTGAGTTCGTTTACAATGTTGTTGAGGCGTGAATACATTTTATTAATGTTTTCATGTGGCAACATTGTAAATGTCTTATATTTTATCTGAAGTCTATGCAATTTGGCCTCTTTGATCGTGGATGTTCCCTCCTAGATTTCTGAGAGGGTGTTCCATATCTCGTGAGCGGTTTCTAAATTGCTCACTCAATTGAAATCATTCGCGTTCAAAGTACCAAAACGTGCATTCATTGCTTGAGCATCTAAATGAGCATTACGCTCCTCATTTTTTGTGGGGTGTAGTGTATCAAGAGGCATAACGTAACCCTCACTTACGATTTTCTATATACTCAGACTCATGACTTTTAAATAAATAGACATTCTAATTTTCTAATAAACATAATTAGACCCATCAAATAGAAGTGCCTTTTCTATAGCAATTCCCTCACTAGCCATCCTTTTCTCTCTTAGTTCAGTCCAAATTAACGAGAGATCAAGCTCTAATACCACTTGTAGGATCAAGAATAACCGATTAGAGGAGGTGAATAGAAGGTCTTAAAATTTCTTGCTTTGTAAAACTACTTTCTACAAATTTAGAGCTAAGCAAGATTTTTATTGCAATTCAAGACCTACTTAATTCTAGTAATGCTAAGGCACCACAAGCCTAGACTCTACAAGTATATTTCTAGCTCTACTAGATATGATAATTTCAATTGCTAGAAATATAAATATGAAAAGTAGAGGCAAAGAAATAAACAAATGAAGACACACAGAGTTTTGACATGGTATCAACGACTTGCCAGTCTTCACTAGTCTACATTGAGGAAAGCCTATATGAATTGAACCAATTCCACTAATTAAGCCTTGCTCCTCGATTCCACTAGTGGTTGTTCTTCCTCCGCTTCGGAGATGGCAAACACCAAGCCACTCATAATTGGCACCAGGCGTCTTCAAAATCTTCTTGAAAGATCACCATGCAAACTCCCGCTAAGCCGTCTAGGTGCCGACAAGTACCAAGAGTAATAAACCATAAGCTTCGCTTGACGTCAATCAAGCACTAAGGATCAATCGGGAATGAATGCACTTGAATTTGGCTTAACAACCTCAAAGGATGTAAATGGAGTAAATGAGGTGTTTGAAGTGCTCTACTTGTCCAAGGATGTTCAATGGAGTAAATTCTTAATATCTTTGAGCTGGTGGGGATGAATTTATATCCTCACCAACTAATTCGACCGTTAGGGGCAAATCCCTCAATTTTTCAACAAATGCGGCAGTACTGATGTTCATCAGCTGGTACTACCGCACCTGCACAGTAGTGGCTATAACAATGAATTTAATGCCTCTGAACTAACTGTTAAATTTGTGGTGTGGAATTACCGTCGTTGTAAGTGCGGTAGTTCCATTTACTTGGGGTGGTACTAGCATTTTCTTGAGGACAAAATTTTGGTCATCTCTGGAAATAACATACCACCAGACAAGTTTTGGTTCTTTCGAGGCACGGTAGTACCATTCAAGATTTGCAGTCATATTGTTGTGCGATAGTACCGCCAACAAAACTCTGATACACTGTTTTCCAAGGGAGCAAACATGCTCCAAAAGTGCCTTTCTGGAATTACATATTGCCAACTAAAAAATAGTTCGACCAGGGTACAGTAGGATCACACTACTGTCCGGTCATACTGCAGTGCGGTAGTACCACTTGTAACCTTCGATACTACTGATTTTTCTAAGAATTGCATAGTTGGATTTCAAATTAAATTCTAAATGAATGCATGATCCTAAGTTAATCCAAATGGCACAAGAACATACTATCATGCTACCCGTTATGATCTTTCTTAATAGTACAACATCTAACCTAAAATCTGATCTTCTAACCTGTTCTCTTAAAACCGATAAAAGATCCTATGCTATTGATACCTTTGTGTTGGACCATATTGATCTTCATGTTAAGCTATAGCATGCATCTCCAGGTTGTCACATCCGTCACCAAGACTAAACCTTTTAAATACTCAATAAATATATTAGTCTCATATTCATATTCTGTTATTAATTACCAAAATAATTTTTAGAGCCTAGATGCTTTCAGTGGTAAGTGGAGCTGAAGAGATTGAAGAATTTGCAGGTTATCCAATCCCTAAGAAAGTCAACATAAAGTCACTAAACGATGTTAACTCTAAGGGTAGATGCAAGAGAATAATGCCGTGACAGAAGGTAAAAACAGATGTGAAGAAAGACGAGAATATGGAGAACAAAATAAGGGTGTAACGCATGTGCAAGTCATGCAAGGAGATGGTGCACCATGATAGCCGTGATTGCCCTTTGAGAATGACAAAACATTGACCAAGGTAATGATAACAATATTTGTTCTCAAAAAATTTCTAAATTATTTTTCACTAACTCTCTTGATTGTTTCAATGTCATGAAGTGCAGCAACAAGGAGGGTATCAATGTCTCTACATAATCAGTAGCAATCACTAAGGCTGTGCACTATGGTCAAGTGTATCGTGAAATGCAAGTATCTTGTAGATGTAGGGTGTACGATTGAGGAGGCCGACTAAAGGGGAGTGAATAGGTGGTTTTAAAGTTCCTTTGGCTAAAACCAAGTTTATAATGTAGAAGCATAAATCAATTCAATTTTGCACAAAATAAGGCCTAAAATAACTAGGTTCACCTAAGTGCACCAATAACCTAAGTCTGTATTAAACGTTTGCAATCCTAGGGTAACAAGTAATCAATTTGATTCTATAAATGTAAATTACTTGAATGTATATTGAGCATATATAAGAGAACAAACCACAATGACACGATTTCTTTTTACCGTGGTGTTCGGTGACTTGCCAGTCTCCTCTAGTCCAGGTTAAGTTAAGCCCAAATGAATTGGACTAGCTCCATGAATTAAGCCAAACAACTCAATTTCACTAGTGGTCGCTCTTCCTCGCTCCGAGTAGACGAGCTCTAATCTTCACAACATGCCTTGCTTTCTCACAATCTTCTTTGAGAAGATCTCCAAGCACGATGCCTCAACACTGTCTATAAGTCGACAACCTTCAAAAGTAACAAGTCAAGCCCCTTACTTGGCTCTCATCACGTGCAAAAAATACACAAGCTCGAGTGGATACGAAATCCACCTCTAGATGCAACACATGCAATCTAGAACCTTTCTCTTTGCTCACAAGGCGCAACACATGCACAATTGAGAGGAGAACCTCACACTAGCTTAATGGAATGAAATGGAGTGTCAAAGGTCTTTTTCCAACTGGTCACAAGGGGATATTTATACCTCACACAAATAAACTAGTTGTTGGATTCAAAAACCAGGAAATCCGGTAGTACCGCCGTTATATGGCCAGTACTACTGCTCCTCTCGTAATGATCAGAAAACTAGCTCTTACAGACTAGAATCAATAGTACCGCCAACCATGGTCCGGCACTACCACTCCACGGTATACCACTCCACACATGTGGAACTACCATTTTTCAGGGGAGGGCAAACCTCCCAAAACGTATCTCTTTAAAAAAACCATACTACAGATAAATCGGTCATACCGCAACTCCGGTCGTACCGATCCACAAGGTCGCTAGTACCACTCCACACAGGTCGGTAGTTCCGCAGGCCAGTCTAACCGCTTACACAGAGCCAGTACTACCGGTCTTCGACCACACTGGTCTTGCTTTGACCACGTTGTCTTGTGCGACCACACAGGTCTTACTTCGACCACATTGTTTGGTTCGACCACACAGGTCTTACAACCACATTGGTTTTCAACCACGTTGGTTTTTGACCACGTCGGTCTTCGATCACACTGGTCTTTGACCAATTGATGTGACTGTACCATGATCTTAACATCGGTAGTTCCGCCCAGTGGTAATTCCGCAAGACATACAGTGGTAGTTCCAATTTTCTGAAAAGTACACATACTTCAATAAATTATTTGCAAATTATAATATCATGCATACAAGGATCACATCATGATTCCCAAGAAGTTGCAAAACACATTTACACACTTTTGAAATCATGACACAAGGTATAAGTTCATGGACTCAACATGTTTGTAAAATACATTCGCAAACCTAAGTCATATGCTACAAGGATTGTGCATGAGTTTCAACTATTTACAAAGCACATTCGTAAATATAAGCCTCATGCCACAAGGACTAGGAACATAGACTTTAACCATTTGTAAAACACATTTGCAAAGTATAGTCACATGTTACAAGGATTAAGTGATGAAACTCAACTATTTGTAAAACACATTTACAAATAATAGCATCATACCACGGAGAACTACAGCAAGCAAGATTGAGCTATTTAATACAATATGAGACTTAAGCTACTAGACATGACCCCTCTTAATAGTACAGCAATGCTATAATAGCAATCTGATTTTCTAGCATAACACCAAGAACGATAAAAGACTAGAAACACAATCTTAGTCCTACCTAGTCATACCTTTATCTTGAACATCCTCTTGAAGCTTGATGACACACATCCTCACTCTAAGTCTGAGTCATTGTCTTCATATGCATCAACTCATAATGCATTCTTCACTTGAACTCTATCAACTCATAATGGGTCTTTTCTTGATTTGATGATCAATTCATGATCATTTCCTCTTAGGAATCTTGATCAACTCATGATCATCTCCTCTTCTTGATGCCCTTCAACTCATAAAGCCATTTTCCATCTCGAAACTTGACTTGATAATCTTCAACATATGAAGCCCTCCAAAGTCATTCTCATCATGAGACCTAACCTATTCACCAAACTCATGAAAAATGTTAGTTCCACAATGTGATTATCATTGATTAGTAACACGTACCACTAACTCATAATGGTGAGTATAGATTCTTCAATCTTTCCCTTTTCGGTAATTGATGACAATATCAATAAATAATAAAATAATTTGCGAGTATACAATATGTACACAATAATTGTATACTCTAGAATAAACTTTCAAAGTAATTAACTCAATTGAATGAAAGTATTTGTCTTTGAATTAATCGCTAGTAAAGCGACACATCCGGTTGTCATTTATCATCTAATCATTAACACATAATGAAAGGAGACAAACACATTGTGACAACCCGATTGCAAATGATTGAATTTAAATAAATCATGAGTATATGTAAACTACACAAGTTTTACATACTCAAAAGTAGGGATGCAAACGGATCGAACACCATATTTGTTTTCATATCTTTTTCTCGGATGCGGATACAAATACGGATACCTCGGATATGAATACAAATACGAATAATATCGAATACAGATACGGAGCGAATAAGAATTGAAACGAATACGATCACAAATATTTATCGGAACATGAAAAACCCCTTAAACTATACATCCAAAATCAATGAAAACACATAAATAGTTTATCTTGTCAAAACATTCATGAAATCTAAATAAGCATAAGTATTTTTACCCATAATAGTCATACTGTTGTACAGATTTTAAATCTTCAAGTGGCAGTTAATTTTTTTCTAAAGTCCTAAATAATTCTTAATAGATTTATACCATTTACATGTGACTAATAAATTAATTAAGTATTTAAATTTGCATCAAAATGATTTAAACATGAGTACATCAATTTAATCGATACTAATTTTAATCCACCGACAGTATTAAATTTATTTTTTTAATAAACATAAATATTTGCTAGTGGTGTTTGTAATTTAATATGACTAAGGAACCTAATGCCTAATGGTAATGGAGGCTTATGGCTTGGTTGGGCTAGTGGGCTGGTGGCAGGGGAGATGAGAGAGGCTGACTTGAGCTGGACAATGTTGGGCTAAAATCCCGGATATCCGTTTTTGTATTATCCGGATAATCCATATTCATATCCGTATTTGCTGGATATCAGGCCTACTGTATTTGTATCTGTATTCGACAAAAAAAATCTGTATTCGTATCCGATCAGAGAATTATCCGAAGAAAATCCGATCCGACATAATCCATATTCGTTTTCATCCGGACCGGTCCAAAAATATCCGATCCGTTTTCACTCCTACTCAAAAGGATATGTTTTAAAGTAGTGGTCCCAAATATATGGAAAAAGGAACATTGCATTTCTTTGCAATATAGTATTCCCTATTTTTAGGCCTAATACTCCTATTTCTAGGATTGCAATTTTGCTGCTTGCATTCCAGGATTATGATACTGTTGCTTGCATTCTGCTGCTTCCAAGATTGCAATCCCAGGACTGACAATATACATTTGCATTCCACAATCTGACGATATACATTTGCATTCCGCAATCGGACAACATACATTTGCATTCAAATTTTTTTTCAATTGATCAATGCTTCCATGCAAAAAATCATACAACAAATCATGTAAACTTGATTTCACACATTGGCGAAACCTTTCAAATTTAGAAAGCATTGACACATCGGTACATCCAAAAAGTAGACCTGAGTGGTCAAGAGCCAAGACAAAGCTACATGGGTACATCCAAAAACAAGACAACATACAACTACATTACTAGACCTATTCTTTTGATTATTTCACATGATGAAACTTCATCAAATTGGAGCTTGGCAGCCAGCTTCTTCTATGTCCTCTGTCACTACCATCGTTTCCATTTCGGCCAAATCATTAGATAAATTGATAGCTTGAGCATGATCGTGCAAAAAAAAATGCAACACAAGTAACTCAAATTTCAGATCTGCACATAAGATGTCGTACAACAAATCAACAAATTTGTTACAATGGGTCTCAAAAATCCAGAAAAAAGGCATTGATTTTGTCGGACCATGACTTGTCAACGTCTAGAGACGACACATCTTGGATGGCGTCGTGGACCTCGGGCTTCGGTGGAGTCGGCCGAAGTTGGGAGGGATGGCACGACGGCTTTGGGGGAGGGCTATGGCAACAGTGCCTAACCCTTGCCTGTGGGGAATGGGATCGAGTAGGAGAGGCGGCGAGCTGGCCCTGGTGCACCATGATGGCTAGGGAGGACACTGGCCATACAGTGGGGGAGGGAGGAGGCGTTGGAGGCTTGGGATCTAGGTGCCAAACCCTATCCGGGAGGGGAGGCGACGCAAGAGGGAAAGGGGATAGCAAGAGCGACATGAGAGGGAGACCCGCGTGTGGGGTTTTGTGAAAAAAAATTAATGCATGCTTGCAATGGTTCCACCTGCTTGGATTGTGACCATCCGAGCCGGATACGGTGGTCCACAACACCGTTCACATGTTAGCATCGGAATAATCATTTGTACAAGATATGTTCCCTATATATATGTGGTCATGTAAGGCTATGCAATCAGAGATAGTATACCGTTATTATCGCAAGAATATCTTGTTGTAATGGGAACATACAGATATGATATCCACAAGCGAGCGAGCCTTAGTAGTTATTAGTAGCTTGAAGTAATTACTAACGTGCCGCTAGCTAGCTTGATTAAATACCACTTATCGCGCGTGAACGGATATGAAAAGCCCTGAAAAATTTCAAAATAAATTTCTGTGCTTTTTGCTGCATTTTTGAGTGAATTTTGAAAACTTTCCTTTTCGGGAAACTTTCGTCGGAAATGCGCTTTCCTTTCTCGGCCTTTCCGCTTTCTCCCTTCGTTGGCGCCCCGCCTCCCTTTCTGCCTTCTTCTCTCGCGCCGCCGCGCCCGCGCCTCTCGTTGGCGCCGCTTCCCTCTGCCGCCTCTTCCCTCCCGCAGCGCCTCCCCACTCTCCCCGTTGGCGCGCCGGATCCCGCCTCCTCCCGCGACGCGCGCTAAGCGCGCGCGCTGCGCCACGCCGCGCCGCCGCTTCGCCGCGGCGCGCCGGTCCTTCCTCGCGCCCGCCGTCCCGCGGCCCGGATCGGAGGAGTGGCCGCCCCGCGCCACGCCGCCCGCCTCGCCTCGCCCTACGCGGCGCCGCTTTTTCTCACGCGCGGACGCGCCCCGCCCCCGGCCGCAGCTCACCTGCTCCCGTCCCTCGCCATTAAACCGCTACAGGGCCGGCGTCACTCCCCGGTCACCGCCCATCCTGCGGAGGAGACGCCCCTACCCACTCCCCGTCTCTCCCTGTCGGCCGGAGCCCCGCCAGTGGCTTCCCCTCCACGCCTCGCTCCCCCTCCCGTGCGGGTATAAAATCTCCCCCCGGCTCCCCCTCATTTCCTTTGCTTCCCGAGCCCCCTAAACACCCCAATCCTCCCCGCCACTCCCACCACCTCCGGAGCTACCGATTGAGCTCCCGCGCCAGTAGCTCGCGCCGTCTCCCCCTGCGCCGGCAAGCCCCGCCAGCGGATCTCCTTCCTCTCCCCTCCACTTCTCAATTGTTTTCTCCCAAAGCTTCTCCTCGGTATGATAAACACTTTGGTGCATTTCTGACACGGTGATCGCCGTGGAGCCTTGTCACCAAGCACCCGCCGCCGAACCCTCTCCCGTGGCGACCCTCCTCGAAGCTCCCACTCACGCTGCCGCCAATGTGAGCCTCACCTCCCGGATGGTGTAACCGCCCGATTTAGCCTCTCGCCGCGGTGGTCTTCCTCATTGTCAAATCCCGAACCACCCCTTCATTTCCCACCTTCTCCGTTGGTCCCCGCTCCTCCAAAGCCCGTAAATGAACTCCCAAGTCGGGCTCTAACGGTGGGACCCTCCCGGCCGTCGGATGCCATCGCTGCCGCCGAACGCCGCAGCCCGCCGTCCTCGCTCCTCTGCCGCTCGCGGTTGCGGAGGAAGACGGCGATGGCGTGGCGCTATCCCCGCCGTCCCTTCCTCGGCGCCTTCAAACCACGCCGCCCGATCTCGCACTGTTCGCCTCGCCTCGCCGCGCCGTCCGATTCCCGCCGCTTCATCCGAACCCTCGGGCGTTCCGCATCTCGCCGCCGCGCGCCCACGCGGCAGCCATCGGACCGCTTCGGGCG
This sequence comes from Dendrocalamus sinicus, assembly GCA_036346575.1. Classification (NCBI taxonomy): domain Eukaryota; kingdom Viridiplantae; phylum Streptophyta; class Magnoliopsida; order Poales; family Poaceae; genus Dendrocalamus; species Dendrocalamus sinicus. The sequence continues at coordinate 34,860,254 of CM070648.1, read as the reverse complement.
CGCGCGCACTGGCCGCCTCCTCGGCCCGCGCGCTCCCGCGCACAAGCGCGCGCAAGAACCGGCCGCGCTGGCCTTTGGCCGCGGGCCATTTCTACTGGCCGCATCAGAGCCGTGGGCCGGCCTTTCACTGTGCAACCGATTTTCCAGTGTTTTATTAATTTCCAAAATTCCAGAAAACTCGAATAAATCACAGAAAATCCCAAAAATTCCCAAATTTCACCACTTTGCTCCAAATATTATTCCAGACCCAGTGGTGAACTCCAATTCCACAGATTCATCCTAGAAAAGTTCCTAAAATTCCATTTGGGGTGTTTATGCAATTTATTTCTTTTTAATTAGTTTATTTTGCCTCGCTTGATTAGTCTCAAGCTGGATTTAATTTATTTTAATTGTTTGCGTTAGTGTCGGAGATCCCGGAAGCCCAGGAGCAGATTCAGGATCCAGGTGCTTCGACGTTCGAGCTTGCTGAGATCGTCCGGATAGACGGCAAGTCCCAAATCCTTTGATCATACTGTATCCCATAATGTTTAAATATGTTAATACATTATTTGCATTGAGCTAGTTCTGAAATATTAGTTCGAAAATAAAAATAAAATGTTTAGAATGTCATGTGATATAGTTAGTCCTACCACCGTTAAATGCCATGATTAAATTGTAGCCATGCCTTTGAAACCCTAGAAATAATTATCTGATATTCTAGAGAATTGTAGGTTATTATTATCATGCAAAAATGTTACACTAATAAGGTTGTGGTGTGGGCCAATAGAATCTGAAAACCCGACTCTAAGGTAGGGTGGTATGGGACACCGTATCTTAGAGCGGAGAGTGCCAAGGCACAAGGTAGGGTAAGAGTTGGGAAGAGCCGCGAGACGGTCTTTGCCCACCTCTTATCCTAGGGCTGGAGTAGGGTAAGGGTGAGTGGGAAACCGCGGGACGGTCTACGCCCACCGCTTACCTTAGTTTGGGTCGCGGACCTGGCGAGGTTGCGGGCCATGTGAAAATATAAGGATCAAACCCTTACGAGCAAATGTCACAGTGATCGCTCAACCACAGGAGTTGACTTGTCAACACTTGTCGATTAGCTGCTCAACTCGATTGAAACTCTACAGGAGGGTAGCAGTAAGGTTAGGCTGGCCGTGCTGCGGAAGCCTAACAACGGTGGAATTCACTCGAAGCGGACGTTGTCCTCTCTTGTGTGTGTGTGTGTGGGTGGGTGGGTGTGAGCCAGACCCGAGTGAATTCTACTGGGTAGAGCCTATATAAAGAGTTGAGCAGAGAAACGACCTGGCTTTCTTAACTCTTTAGCGGGAGTTGAGGAATCGTGTGGGTAAAGCTGAGCAAACTCTGCAGAGTCAAATAAATGGTATTCGAATACGCCGTGCTCCCGGTTATTGGAGTTGTGTCACTTGGGTGATTCCAGCAGCAAAGCTTAAGTAGATTTGTAAATACTTTAACTTGGTTAGTTGGTTAATGAACTCTTGATGAAAACCCCTGAGATCTTAAGGAGTAAGTTTTGTGTCCGTCTTATGAAAATGTTTGCAAATAAAATTGCATCCACCAAATGTAATAAACCAAGTATACACCCTTCCTTGGAATTTCCGTGCATATAGTAAATTAAGATCCCTTTTGGGATTTGCTGAGCCGGTTGTTTGGCTCACGGCTTGCTTAATCCAACCTTTAGAGGATCAAGACGAAGGAGAAGGACTCCCCGTTGAAGAAGTCCCAGAGGATCTGTTCTTCGACGAGGACCCTTGGCTGTAGGTCTCCGCCGCACTCAAAGCAATTTCTGGAGCCTTTTGTAATGTAATATACTTTGGGCTTGCTCGCCCCGCTGTAAAAGCTGGATGTTAATCCGTATGTCAAATATATGCTGGTCTTTTGTTGTAAGCATGCATTGGTATACTCCTGCGCGACAGTCCATAACTGTTCATGCGTGAATAGTTAAGGAGTGCCGTGTCCGTACGCGCCCCTGGAAGCGGGGGCGTTACAAGAAGTGGTATCAGAGCAGGCTCTTTGACCGTAGGTTGAGACCTAAGGCAGACTAGGAAGCGATTTTATCGCAAAAATTAATTTAAGCCATAAAAATGGTTTACGAAAAATATAAGGTTTATTGCTGTCTTGTTCCTCCCCTGTTGCTACTTTACCTGTCTTAAATTTAATTCTGCTTAAGTTTTATTTTTGCAAATGTTTATTATCTCGCTTGTCTAACTTCAAAATTTCGTTTCCGGCAGATGGTGCGCCTCGTTTTCTCCCGCCCCGACCGTAGGGATGGATGGCACCACAAGTTGTGGGAAATGCGACGATACCTCGGAGCGAGAGGAAACCACGGCCCAGTGATCTACGCTGAGGGACAGTTCCGCCAGGACCAGTTTTACGAGTACAAGGCTTGGATGGTCCTCGACCCCTTGCCTATCCGCCCAGACAGGAAGCGGAGGTTCACCGCCCGACGGGTGAACGATGAGGATGCTGTTCAGGACGTGGCCCTGAAGGCTGCGCTCTATCTCAGAGACTACTACCACCAGGAGCTAGCAGGGACACCTTTCGACCTGGTGCCGCGTCCGCACTTTGGGGACTTTATAGTCCCTAGGTTCGGTGAGGATGATGATCCCCGCCTAGCGGTATCGCCACCCTTATGTCGCAAAGAGTCGCCGCCTACGACGAGCGATCGAGAGGCCGAGTCCGGCAGAGGCAGTTGTGGGACACTCGTGAGGAGGTTCAGCGCCTCCGGGAGTCCCTCGTCCGCTACGAGGCCCAGGAGGCAGCAGAGGTCTCCGATAGTGCGGAGTCGCCCAGCGTTCACTCCTCTAGTGCTTCGGTGCAGTCTAGGCCCAAGCGCCGGATGACTGCGGTGCAGTACCGTGCCCGGTTCCGCCCAGCAGCCCCGCTTGCCCTCCCAGCACGAGGGACGACGAGAGTAGACGCCGTCCGTTAGTGGTAGCTCGACCTTTTGGTGATAGATGTACTTTTGTATGTAATGCAAGTGTAACATGAACCTTTATGTGGTCTGTGCACCACTTGCTTAATGTAAATTATGTTGCTACCTCTTTTAATTTGTTTGCTTAATTATCAGTATGTTCTTCCTGTGTTCAAAGCTTTCTCCTGTCCCTTTCGCTCTCGTTCTTATCTTTCCGTCCTATACTTGCCTTGAAAAATTCAAAGTCTTACTTATCTGTTCTTGATTGCCAAAGCCGCTGCAAGGCTAACCTCAAGTTCCCAATCAACAGATGGAGCCGGCAGAGCAGACAGGTCAAACCAGCAGGCAGGGTGCACCTGCCACCGACCAGAGCACACTCGCCAATGTTATTGCAATGTTAGAACGGAATCGATATCAAGGAGAGCAGAACATATTGCGAATGTTGGATCAACGATCCGAGTGATTGAACAACTCGCCACCGATCCCCAGAGTGCAGGGTGGAGGCAATATTCCACGGATGGTGCTCCAATTACCACCGGTGGAATGACTTTCTAAAGACACGCCCACCCACTTTCTCCACAACCGCTGATCCTATGGTTGCTGAAGATTGGCTGGCAGATGTAGAGAGGAAGCTTCAGACTGCGCAGTGTGACGATAAAGAGAAGGTGCTATATGCATCCCACCAGTTACAGGGTGCAGCAGCGACTTGGTGGATCAATTATCAGCGCACACTGCAGAATAGAGAGATTAGCTGGGAAGATTTCTCCAAGGCCTTCCGTAAGGCCCACATCCCTGATGGCATTATGGAAGCAAAGCGCCGAGAATTTTTGGCGCTTAAACAAGGTGGTCGTACAGTAATGGAGTATTTACACCAGTTCAACCACCTCTCCAGATTTGCCCCTGAGGATGTTGACAACGAAGACAAGAAAATGAACAAGTTTCGTGCAGGTTTGCAGCAGTCTTTGGGATTCCACATTTCAGCTTTGAAGTTCAAAGATCTGAATGATATGGTTGATGGCTTGATCAACTCCGAAGAAGCCAGAACTGAGATGGAAGACTATAGAAAACGCAAGGCAGCACACAGATCGCAGTCATCTTCCCATACTGCACAACGAGCCAAGACAGCAGGATCTTCTTCATATCGATCCCCATCCTCCCGGCAGTATGTGATGATGCCGAAGAACCAGTCCAGTCAGACTCAGCATTATACTTCCCCTCTACCATTGGCTCTCAAGTGTCCCACATGTGGTGGAAATCACCTGGCTAGTAGCTGCCCGCGAAGGTCAAACACATGTTTCCACTGCGGTGAGATAGGACACTACAGAGACCAGTGTCCTAGGAAGAACTTGCCATCAGATGCAGCCAAGCTACAAGTTCAAAACCAACAGCAGCAAGAGGCTAAGACACAGTCGACCCCCGGTACCCCCAAAGGAGGATTCTTGCAGATTAAAGCAGCTAGCCCTCAGTCACCTGCAGGCACTGCAAATTTCTCAACTACAGGCAGAGGCAGAGGCAGAAGCAATGTCAGGCCTACTTTTTATGCCAGAGTGAACCACGTATCTGCAGAGGACGCCGCAGGAGCAAGTGACATCATTGCTGGTATGTTCCCAATCAATTCCATACCTGCATTGATTTTATTTGACCCTGGCGCAACGCATTCATTTGTTTCGAAGAGTTTTGCCGCAAGAAATCAATTGCCTTCTGTTGCATTACCAAGACCTTATGTGGTGGAAACCCCTGGGGTTAGGATGGAGTCCCACAGAGGGTGTGCGGGACTTAGCATAAAAATCCAAGGGGTAGATTTTAAAGCAGATTTACTGCAACTAGATATGTCAGGACTAGATGCTATCTTAGGCATGAATTGGCTAGCCAGAAACAAAGGCAAGGTGGACTGTGAAGTCAAAACAGTGTCCCTAGTCAATCCTGAAGGACAAAGAGTGGTAGTAGAAACAGATCGGAAAGTGCTGAAAGACGCCAAGAAGCATATGATTAACATGCTAGCAGCCACACCTGACCAAGTGCCAATAGTACAAGAGTACCCTGACGTATTCCCGGAAGAATTACCAGGAAGACCCCCTGACAGGCAAGTTGAACTTGCAATAGAATTGGTGCCTGGTACTCAGCCAATTGCCAAACACCAGTATAGAATGTCAGCTAGTGAGTTAAAAGAACTGAAGAAGCAGTTAGATGAATTACAAGAAAAGGAATTCATTCGACCCAGTACTTCACCGTGGTCAGCCCCAGTATTATTTGTGAAGAAGAAAACTGGAGAGTTGAGAATGTGTGTCGACTACAGAGGTTTGAATGCTGTCACAATCAAGAACAAGTATCCCCTCCCAAGAATTGATGACTGTTTGACCAACTCAAAGGTGCCAAGGTATTCTCCAAGATCGACTTGCGCTCGGGTTATCATCACTCAAGATTCGAGAGCAAGATCGAGAGAAGACGACCTTCATTACGGATATGGATTGTTTGAGTTCACGGTCGTACCCTTTGGTTTGACCAATGCGCGGCGTATTTCATGAATCTTATGAACTGGTGCACATGGACCAATTGGATCGATTTGTGATTGTTTTCATTGATGATATTTTGATATACTCCAAGAGTGAAGAAGAGCACAAACAGCATTTGCATATGGTTTTGACCAGATTGAGAGAGCATCAGTTATATGCAAAATTTGATAAATGCAGTTTTTGGTTGAGAGAAGTCGCTTTTTTGGGTCATATTATATCCGAGGATGGAGTGAAGGTCGATCCAGAAAAGATTTCAGCAGTCATGGAATGGAAACAGCCTAAGACAGTGACTGAAGTGAGGAGCTTCCTAGGATTGGCGGGTTATTATCGCCGATTCATAGAAGGTTTCTCAAGAATATCGCGTCCACTCACTCAATTGTTGAAGAAAGATAAGCCATTCATATGGACTGATGCATGCGAAGAAAGCTTTCAGATGTTGAAGACCAAGTTGACAACAACACCAGTGTTGATTTTACCCAATCCAGAGAAGGAGTTTCAGATTTACTGCGATGCCTCAAAGCAAGGTTTGGGTTGTGTGCTTATGCAAGATGGAAAAGTTGTTGCCTATGCATCAAGACAGTTGAAGCCGCATGAGGAGAATTACCCCACCCACGATTTGGAGCTAGCAGCTGTGGTGCATGCCCTCAAAATTTGGCGGCACTACCTATTAGGAAATCGTTGTGAGATATTCTCAGATCACAAGAGTTTGAAGTACCTATTCACCCAGCCAGAGTTGAACATGAGACAGCGCAGATGGTCGGGCGATTAAAGATTATGATGTTGATCTCCAGTATCACCCAGGCAAGGCAAATGTAGTTGCTGATGCCCTTAGCCGCAAGGCTCGTCCAAGCAAAGGCAGTCAATCAAAGTACCCACCAGAATTACAGAGAGATATATTACGGCTGAACTTGGTAATCACAGAACAAGGTGAAGAAGCAGCCTTAGAGATTCAACCACTATTGCCAGATCAGATTAAAGCAGCTCAGGATGAAGATGAAGGGATTGAAAAACTGAAAAAGGATATTCAAGGAGAAAATTCATCAGAGTATGCTATAGACGAACATGGAATCCTTACTTTCCATGGTCGCTATTGCATACCCAACAAGAAGGAATTGAGAGAGTTGATCTTAGCTGAAGCCCACTCCTCTCAATTCTCAATTCATCCAGGAGGCACAAAGATGTATCAGGATTTGAAAAAGAGGTATTGGTGGAACCAAATGAAGAAAGAAGTGGCAGAATATGTAGCTAAATGTGATGTCTGCCAACAGATCAAGATAGACCACCAAAAACCATCAGGATTGTTGCAATCTTTGCCAATTCCTGAATGGAAATGGGATAGCATTGGTATGGACTTCATCACTGGACTTCCCAAGACTCGTGAGGGATATGATGCTATTTGGGTCATTGTTGATAGATTGACCAAGGTGGCTCATTTCCTCCCGATCAAGCAAACTTATGGGAAGGATAAACTTGCCGAGCTATATTTGACCAGAATTGTGACATTGCACGGAGTTCCGAAGAAGATTGTGTCAGATAGAGGAGCACAGTTTACGTCCAAGTTCTGGGAAAAGTTGCATGAAGCCATGGGCACCGATCTGAATTTCAGCTCAGCATATCACCCACAGACAGATGGACAAACAGAGAGAACCAATCAGATTTTAGAAGACATGTTGAGAGCTTGCGCGATAGTGTATGGAGCAACATGGAACACCGCTACCATTTGCTCGGTTCTCATACAATAACAGCTATCAAGCCGACATTTAAATGGCACCGCTTGAAGCACTTTATGGCGAAAATGCAGGACTCCACCGAATGGACGAAACAGAGAACGACAACTCATTGGTCCTCAGTTGCTCAAGATGCGAAGCACACGCCGATTGTCGTGACGATCAAGATGGCACAAGATCGATGTAAGAACTATGCGGATAACCGCAGAAAGACTTGAGTTTGAAGTTGGAGATTATGTCTACATCAAAGTCACCCTGTTCAAAATAGTCAAGAGATTTCAAGTCAAAGGCAAATTAGCACCAAGATATGTGGGACCGTTTGAGATAATTGGAAGAGTTGGGAAGTGGCTTATCGTGCGCTTCGCCCAACTTATCCAGAACCACAACGTGTTCCACGTATCCCGGCTTGGAAGTGTCACGCCACCAACAGATGAAGTGCCACCATCGGATATTGAAGCGCAAGATGATCGCACATATGTCAAGAACCACTACAAATACTTGAAACGACAGAGAGGCAACTCAGAAACAAGAACGTCAGGTTTTGCAGAGTACAATGGAAGAATCATACACCTGAAGAGTCAACTTGGGAACGAGAGTCAGATTTGCAGCGAGATTTCCCCAACTTACTCCCTGGACCAAGTTAATCTCGGGGTCGAGATTCTTTTAAGGGGGGTAGGTTGAAAAGCCCTAAAAAATTTCAAAATAAATTTCTGTGCTTTTTGCTGCATTTTTGAGTGAATTTTGAAAACTTTCCTTTTCGGGAAACTTTCGTCGGAAATGCGCTTTCCTTTCTCGGCCTTTCCGCTTTCTCCCTTCGTTGGCGCCCCGCCTCCCTTTCTGCCTTCTTCTCTCTCGCGCGCCCCGCGCCCGCGCCTCTCGTTGGCGCCGCTTCCCTCTGCCGCCTCTTCCCTCCCGCAGCGCCTCCCCACTCCCTCCCCCTGTTGGCGCGCCCGATCCCGCCTCCTCCCGCGCAGCGCGCGCTAAGCGCCGCGCTGCGCCGCGCCGCGCCGCCGCTTCGCCGCCGCGCGCCGGTCCTTCTCGCGCCGCCCCGACGGCCCGGGATCGAGGAGTGGCCGCCCGCGCCACGCCGCCGCCCGCCTCGCCCCCTGGCAGCGCCGCTTTCCCTCTTCGCGCGACGCGCCGCCCCGGCCGCAGCTCACCTGCTCCCGTCCCTCGCCATTAAACCGCTACAGGGCCGGCGTCACTCCCCGGTCATCGCCCATCCTGCGGAGGAGACGCCCCTACCCACTCCCCGTCTCTCCCTGTCGGCCGGAGCCCCGCCAGTGGCTTCCCCTCCACGCCTCGCTCCCCCTCCCGTGCGGGTATAAAATCTCCCCCCGGCTCCCCCTCATTTCCTTTGCTTCCCGAGCCCCCTAAACACCCCCAATCCCCTCCTGCCACTCCCAGCCACCTCCCGGAGCTACCGATTGAGCTCCCGCCGCCCGTAGCTCCGCCGCCGTCTCCCCCTGCGCCGGCAAGCCCCGCCAGCGGATCTCCTTCCTCTCCCCTCCACTTCTCAATTGTTTTCTCCCAAAGCTTCTCCTCGGTATGATAAACACTTTGGTGCATTTCCCTGGACAGGTGATCGCCCGTGGAGCCTTATCACCGAAGCACCCCGCCGGCCGAACCCCTCTCCCGTGGCCAGCCCTCCTCGAAGCTCCCCAGCTCACGCTGCCGCCGCCAATGTGAGCCTCACCCTCCCCAGATGGTGTAACCGCCCCCGATTTAGCCCTCTCGCCGCCGGTGGTCTTCCTCACCGTCAAATCCCCGAACCACCCCCTTCTGTTCCCCACCTTCTCCGTTGGTCCCCGCTCCCTCCAAAGCCCAGAAATGAACTCCCCAAGTCAGGCTCTAACCGGTGGGACCCTCCCCGGCCGTCGGATGCCATCGCCGTCGCCGGAACGCCGCAGCCCGCCGTCCCTCGCTCTCTCTCTCGCTCGCGCTGCCGGGAGGAAGACGACGATGGCGTGGCGCTATCCGCCGTCCCTTCCCTCGCGCCTTCAAACCCACGCCGCCGATCTCGTGCCGTGCCGCCTCGCCTCGCCGCGCCGTCCGATTCCGCCGCTTCATCCGAACCCTCGGGCGTTCCGCATCTCGCCGCCGCGCCGCCCACGGCGACCATCGGACCGCTCGGCGCGCGCGACACTGGGCCGCCTCCTCGGCCCGCTCGCTCGCCAAGACGCTGCAAGAAACCGGCCGCGCTGCCTTCGCCGCGCGGGCCATTTCCGGCCGGCGCATCTGAGCCGTGGGTCGGCCTTTCATTGTGCAACCGATTTTCCGTTGTTTTATTAATTTCCAAAATTCCAGAAAACTCGAATAAATCACAGAAAATCCCAAAAATTCCCAAATTTCACCACTTTGCTCCAAATATTATTCCAGACCAGTGGTGAACTCCAATTCCACGATTCATCCTAGAAAAGTTCCTAAAATTCCATTTGGGGTGTTTATGCAATTTATTTCTTTTTAATTAGTTTATTTTGCCTCGCTTGATTAGTCTCAAGCTGGATTTAATTTATTTTAATTGTTTGCGTTAGTGTCGGAGATCCCGGAAGCCGGGAGCGGATTCGGGATCCGGTGCTTGACGTTCGAGCTTCTTTGAGATCGTCCGGATAGACGGCAAGTCCCAAATCCTTTGATCATACTGTATCCCATAATGTTTAAATATGTTAATACATTATTTGCATTGAGCTAGTTCTGAAATATTAGTTCAAAATAAAAATAAAATGTTTAGAATGTCATGTGATATAGTTAGTCCTACCACCGTTAAATGCCATGATTAAATTGTAGCCATGCCTTTGAAACCCTAGAAATAATTATCCGATATTCTAGAGAATTGTAGGTTATTATTATCATGCAAAATGTTACACTAATAAGGTTGTGGTTGTGGGCCAATAGAATCTGGAAAACCCGACTCTAAGGTAGGGTGGTATGGGACACCGTATCTTAGAGCGGAGAGTGCTTGGCGTGCACAAGGTAGGGTAAGAGTTGGGGAAGAGCCGCGAGACGGTCTTTGCCCACCTCTTATCCTAGGGCTGGAGTAGGGTAAGGGTGAGTGGGAAACCGCGGGACGGTCTCACGCCACCGCTTACCTTAGTTTGGGTCGCGGACCAGCGAGGTTGCGGGCCATGTGAAAATATAAGGACTGAAACCCTTACGCCGAGCAAATGTCACGGTGATCGCTCAACCACGGAGTTGACTTGTCAACACTTGTCGGATTTGCTCAACTCGATTGAAACTCTACGGGAGGGTAGCGATAAGGTTAGGTTTGGCCGTCTTTGAAGCCTAACAACGGTGGAATTCACTCGGCGGACGTTGTCCTCTCTGTGTGTGTGTGTGTGTGTGTGTGTGGGTGGGTGTGAGCGGACCAGTGAATTCTCTGGTAGAGCCTATATAAAGAGTTGAGCGAGAAACGACTGGCTTTCTTAACTCTTTAGCGGAGTTGAGGAATCGTGTGGGTAAAGCTGAGCAAACTCTGCAGAGTCAAATAAATGGTATTCGAATACGCCGTGCTCCCGGTTATTGGAGCTGTGTCACTTGGGTGATTCCAGCAGCAAAGCTTAAGTAGATTTGTAAATACTTTAACTTGGTTAGTTGGTTAATGAACTCTTGATGAAAACCCCTGAGATCTTAAGGAGTAAGTTTTGTGTCCGTCTTATGAAAATGTTTGCAAATAAAATTGCATCCACCAAATGTAATAAACCAAGTATACACCCTTCCTTGGAATTTCCGTGCATATAGTAAATTAAGATCCCTTTTGGGATTTGCTGAGCCGGTTGTTTGGCTCACGGCTTGCTTAATCCAACCTTTAGAGGATCAAGACGAAGGAGAAGGACTCCCCGTTGAAGAAGTCCCAGAGGATCTGTTCTTCGACGAGGACCCTTGGCTGTAGGTCTCCGCCGCGCTCAAAGCAATTTCTGGAGCCTTTTGTAATGTAATATACTTTGGGCTTGCTCGCCCCGCTGTAAAAGCTGGATGTTAATCCGTATGTCAAATATATGCTGGTCTTTTGTTGTAAGCATGCAATGGTATACTCCTGCGCGACAGTTCATAACTGTTCATGCGTGAATAGTTAAGGAGTGTCGTGTCCGTACGCGCCCCTGGAAACGGGGGCGTTACAGGATAGCCTAGTTAAAGTAGGATTATCAAGAATTGGTTGAACAGACGTATCAAAGATGCGCGTTCGACCCCGATCCCACCACTTCGGTTAATTCGGCCTAACGTGCATGCAGGCCAGGCCCAGCGTGCTGATGCGCGTTTCGTTTGCTCTTGTCCTCCGAACTCTCTCTCTCTTTTTTTTTTTTTGCCATTTTTTTAGCCGCATGAGATCTTTAGTCTATGCTCTGCATCTCCCAACTATTTTTCTGCTTTTCCTGAAACTTGCTATGTGCGCTATTCACACCAGGGATTATTTTGTGCCCATGTGAAGTGATCTTTCTTGAGAGGATGAAGTACGTAATTAAGTGATCTTTTTTTTCTTCTAAACTACAGCTATTTCTACTAGTACGTAGTACTAATTCTTTGCAATTCACCGAGGGATGCTTCCGGATGCATTTGTCTGCCATGTCATTGCGGCGACGCGCCAGTTAATTAACCAAATCAAAAGGCAGATATGGCTTGTTTATACTGACTTCTGTAAGTCGCTTCTGTTTTCAAAAACCAAAGCCATTATAAACGTCTCAGCCTCTATAAATCACTTTTATCAGCTAGCACTATTCATCGGACACTGCTATTTATCTTTCACATATTGTAATATACTTTGTATTTTATTATATCACAATTCCATAAGTCGCATGACGGTCCGAATGTTATAGTACCTTTCGTTGCACCGTTTTTCTTACATAACGTGCTACTATTCATCAGATACTACTATTCATCAATCGTTTTTATCAGCCACTACTATTCATTAATCGCAGCTAAAAACTATCAGTAAAAGCTAATATGAACAGACCCATAGCGTAGTACTCAGACCAGTGTGCGGACAATCTTTTCGCCAGCAAGCTAACAAACAGATTGAGATTGAAGACGAAACAACGATTAATGAAGTACATGGGCTTTATTGATTGGAGAATGGAGATCGAGTAAACTAAAGCCACCGTGCATATCTAAGCTACCAGAGGCGTACGTACATACATACAGCTATAGCAGTACATGCACCGATTTCTCCAATCATTCATCGATCATCAGGTCATAGCCACACGAGCCAATCGATCCTACTGACCAGCGACACGGACTTACTTTAAAGAACACCCAACACGCGCGCGTACACGACGTACAGTACCACACGTACGAGGCATCCATATAGGCAGCTAATTAAATGCAAATGCACTATAGCTAGGCATGCATCCAGCTGCATGCATGTCTCCTGCAGAACCATGATATGCCGCGCGCGCGATACATATACATAGTAGTACTAGTAATTAATCGGTTGATCGAGCAGCAACAGTTAGGTCAGTACGTAATCATGCGCTCCGTAGATAGAGACAGCACTTCCTGTCACGCCACCTCCACGGCCGGCGTCCTCATCTCGGCCGCCGGCGGCGGCGGCGCCGGCTCCTCGGGCGGCAGAGTGATGTCGACGACGACGCTCTTATTCCCGACGTCGTCGCTGCTCACTACCTCCCGGTCGGCGTCGATGTTCGCCGGGACGTGCCCCGCCGCCTGCTGCTGCAGCTGGTGGTCCTTCTCATCCACGGCCTGCTGGATCTCCGACACGGCGCCGTTCTTCTTGGGGTTCTTGTACACGAAGTAGAGCACCATCTGGGCCAGACCGAACAGCAAGCCCAGCACGTTCGGCATCTGCACAACATCACCATTTTCTGTCTGTTAACTAGCTAGTACGTAGTGGATGAGTTGTGCTTAATTAATTTACATGCCAATAGTGCCGGCTTAGTTTTAAATTAGCCTACAAACTAATAAGCTAGCATCTGCTTAATTATGGGATTGGCACTTTAGTCGGCCTTTTGGGCATGTAAGTACGTGTACCACTTTGCTTTTGCAAAGGCTAGCTGTGTATATATATATGTATAGCTTATGTGGTGGAGTGGTAGTATCTTTTTGTTAGGTTCTAGCCAGCAAACAGCTGACTCGTGGGTCGTGACACAAGCCAAACACATTTGTTTCCCAATGCGTGATTACGTAAAAAGTCCGTATATAAAACGAATTAATCGCACCTTAAGCTGGCGAGAGCTATAGCTAGCTTGCTTGTATGCATGCCTGCTTGAAAAGTTATAGAAAGTGCGGGACTGAAAAAAATATAAAACAAAGGGAACTTAATACCGCGACGAAGAAATCTTTCATGAGGAGGCCGTACAACAACCAGGCGATGGCGCTGATGGTCAGGAAGAAGGAGAGCCAGAACGGCATGAACTCAACGCTCTTGGTCCTTATCACTTGCCTCTGCATGCAAATATAGCAGCATGCATAGTTAGTTAGATCAAACTAGCTAGTAATTAACGCGCGCATATATGCATGTTCTTAATTAATTAGCTACGTAGTCACTAGCTAGGAGTAATTAACATCTGGTGTTATGTTGCTGAGCTAGCTAAACAGGGAGGGATCACATCGGAGAGAGACTGTTACTTACGATGATGGTGAGAGGGGCGACGAAGACGGCGAGGGCGAAGGAGGAGCCGATGCCGCCGGCGATGGCCACGCGGCGCTCGCCCTTCATGTAGAGCTGCAGGAAGGTGACCATGGCCCCGTAGAGCCCCAGGTTCATCGTGGACACCAACTTCACGGTGAAAGCCATGGCTTTCTTTGGCGCGTAGGCGAGGTAGATGGTGAGGTAGATGGACTCGATGACGCAGCCGATGGCATTGATGGAGAGGAGGAGGACATCCATGGTGAGCAGCGCGTAGTAGAGCCACAGCATTGCGCTGAGGAGCGCCACCACGTACGGCACCGACTGGAACGACTCCGTC